>JAULUF010000015.1:19985000-21207500 GCA_031834385.1 Semotilus atromaculatus
ATTGAAACTGCAATTTAATTGAACAACTATGTAGCTTGGTGTTTTGAATGGTTGCCAGGGTGTTGCTATGCAGTTGCAAAAAATAGTAATTTCTGAGTAGTTTTTAGCATCTTGCTTTTCTGTAGTTCCATTGTGACCAGTCAAATATCCAGCTTGTCCAGCTGTTCCTGTTTAGGTCCCTCATTTACTATGGGTATATATACTCCCTGTTCTGTTCAGTCCTCTGTCGGTTATTGCTTGTGTTGAACGTACTTGTGATTCTTCAGAGTTTACTATTTGATGAAAGAATTTGTATTTCTAATAATCTCCTTTGTCATGCGCTGTCTACAGCCACCAGTCTGTAACTGTATGTGTTTAATGTAAATTTCTCCCTTTAAATACTTTTGTCAGTTCAAGAAAAATATTAGCAATTTTAATTTATTGATTTGAAAGTATTAAAAGAGCAGTTTCATGCATATCCCTGTATTATTCAAATGGTCAATATTTATGGGATTAAGAAAGAAATTAGTAATAAGTAATGTGATCATTTTTAGAGAGAGTAATTAAGTAGCCAGCAGCCATATCACTCTGTAGCCCAAGACTGGTCTCCCACTGAAGCTAAGCAGGGTTAAGCCTGGTTAGTACCCGATGGGAGACCTCATGAGAAAACCAGGTTGCTGCTGGAAGAGGTGTTAGTGAGGCCAGCAGGAGGGGCTCACCCTGGTCTGTGTGGGTCCTAACACCCCAGTATAGTGATGGGGACACTATACTGTCAAAGAGCACCGTCCTTCGGATGAGACATTAAACCGAGTTCCTGACTCTCTGTGGTCACAAAAAAATCCCAGGATGTCTTTCGAAAGAGTATATCAAGTTTATAGAACAGTTTGAACAGGCTTTCAAAATCCAATCATATTTTCAACATCCATTGTGTTGTATGGAAATATTATCTATCAGGAAATGATTTCAAACAATTAAGGGACTAATTAAGCAGGGGTGTAACCCCGGTATCCTGGCCAAATTGACCCCAGTGGCCTCTGTCCATCATGGCCTCCTAATCATATATATATATATATATATATATATATGTATATATATATATATATATATACTAATTGGCTTCATCACTGTCTTCTCTCCACCAGTAAGCTGGTGTGTGGTGGGCGTACTGGCGCAATATGGCTGCCGTCTCATCATCCAGGTGGATGCTGCACATTAGTGGTGATTGAGGAGATTCCCCCTTCCATGTAAAGCGCTTTGAGTGCTGAGAAAAGCGCTATATAAATGTAATTAATTATTAATTTGTATTATTATTAGTACAGTATCTAATTACACTGTTAAGGATGTAATTATCACTGTTTATCACATAGAGAAAGCACTTTTATTTGGTGTTATCACTCATGTCTCAGGACAAGCTACATCCAAAGTTTAATACTTAATGTAGGGTTATAAACAAGCATTAAATATGCCAACTATTGCCTAAGTATATGAGCAATCCCCCTTAGCAAGCAATTGCCAAACCTGAAGGCTGACTCACAATCGAGCAAAAGTGACTTTGACTCTGTTTGAAGCCCAATTCGGATTAAAGATTGGTTTTATTAAGCTTCAAATTAAAAATTCTTTGGTTTTGTGTAGTTCCTCAGAAAGGCCTTTTCTAGCTGCAGTGTAGGATTTCAGCCACTCAATTTTAACTTCAATCAGCATGTTCATTATAATTAGAAAAGACCAACATTCATTTCACAGAGAGAGAGAGAAAATGAGATTGTTAACCACCCTCAATAAACTAAAACTTTAATTAGAAACATTGCAGGTTTTTTTAACCCAATGAAGAGTGCTTGGCCTGTATCTGCAAGTGTTAAAGTACTTACACTTATTTGAACACTTAAAATGCACACCTAATGTATGATTTTTATTGAATTAATAGCAAAATAGAAAACCAAATGACATCTGCGCCCATGTTTTTCTCAGAACTATAACTTCACTTTTTTTTTTGCTGTTTTGCAATGACTTCTAATGAATCGGTCTTTAAGATGAAAGTATACATTTTCACAAAAAGTGTCCTTAATTTATTTTGTCTTACTTTTGAACAGTATATTGTTTTACTTATACTTTTAACTTATTTGTGAAATTATTTCTTTAACATAAATGCCACTTGGTTTGATATTTTGTCATCTAGCCTACTGAGTGTCTTCACAATCCAAAACATTTATAGGACATTTAAATGTGTGTGTGTCCGTGAGTTTATGCTTGTTTACTGACAAGGATTTATGTATGTATCTGCATACTATTATGCGTATGAAGTTGTGAATCTAAATCTCATTATTATTCTCATGAAAGTTTAGAAGATATCGTGCAGTGCGGTCGTCTCTGCCAAACTCTAGTGCTAATAGAAATCATTGCCACTGCCCATGTGTCTAAATATGTTTGTATTCTCAAACCGCCAAAGGCTCCAAGCACACAAGACTGCAATTAGCATTGAAAAATACAGGCTGTGAAAAAAACTGTCGGTAGGTGTTAGTCTGAGATTAATTTGCACTTAACAGCGTGCGAAGCGTGCTGGTGTGCGAAAAATAGTAACTACGTAAATAATGCTGCTTCGGATGCGTCCCAAGTCACCGGGTTCGCAGCCTAAGTGCGGGTTCGGCCGTTACGCCATCCTCACGGGTTAAACGGAATCAGTGCGAGTTCTCCTCCAACACATCACGGACCAGAAGGCGCGGAGTGGATCATGACTGGCCATTACCGTCACTTAATCTGAGCTTTTGTCTTGATTAGAAGTACGCAGGCGAGTGAGAACACCCATGGAGGGAAGAAGCAAACATATCCACGACCCGAGCGGCCGGGAGAAAGTAGTAGGACACGAGGCTCTTCTCGGAAACATTGACGTCAATGCGCACACGCATGAGCCAGTGTAAACCAAACCAACTTCAATTAATTTTAGCGCGACCAATGGGTTACCAGAGAACCAACTTGAAGCTCTGGAGCTCTGGAATCTGACCTAGGACTGTTTTCATTGCAGTTTTAAATAAGTGTTTATTTCTTACTTTTTTTATTTCCTATGCATCTTTTATATTTATTTTTAAATCCCTTTTATGTAAAGCTACTTGTGTATTAAATGTGCCTAAATAAACTTGCCTTGTCAGTGCATAGACTTTATGAAAAATAATTACAAAAAGCTACTCAACCTAAAGGTCTGGCAGGTTTGCTTGATAAATATGAATAATGATAATATACAGTATGTGTTATGCCAGCATAATTATTGGTAGGCCTGTAACAAAGCGGCACAATTGTGTGATATTGCTTTTAAAGTTCAGTAAACAAAAATGTAATATTTAGTAATGAGTTTAGTTCTAGAGACTTTTGACAGTGATTTTTCTGATTTTTGCTGTTTTTGCTCTGTCAAAATTCTAAACAAACCCACAGCAGAACCGTTGTAACAATATGAATATTGACGTTTCCTGCATGATTCAAAGCTTTTGAATCAGTTGAATAGATGATTCAATGAAACACTCATCCATTCATATGGCTGCATTCGAAATCACATTCACTCGAGTTTAGGTACTTATATTGAATAAGTACTTATTTTGCTAGAGCAAATTTATTTTTATATATTATGAATGTGTGTAGTGTAAAGGTATTCCGGACCAGACGCTACTACATTCACCATGTTGTCATTATCATGTGACTTACCAGCATCGGTTGCGTCGCTTCACGGACATTAACAAATCTTCTCATGGGATAGTAAATGTGTCAATCGTATGCACACTTAAGAATCTTGCCGGAGGGAATTGTCATCCATGTACTTTTTTACTCTACTATTAATTCAGACACTTTTTTTTTTTGACACATATTTTTCGCCTTCTAGCATCTTAGATGCAGTTTTTGCAGAGACGATGCTCGAAACTCTAACCCTTAACTCAACCCTCTCATAAACATCTTGATATCAGTAGATTTAAAATAAAACATTATTTAGGCTGATTTATGAGGCTTTCAAATGAAGCGCTTCCAATGTCATTACAAGTCAGATAAGGGCATGTTTTAGAGCATTTTCCACAATTTGATCCTCATAGTGGGACTTTTCAACGTTGTTTAAAACTGTGCTAATTATATTTTCTCCAACCACAGAACATTTTAAACGTACATTTACACTTTCGGTATGATTATTGTGTTTTTGTAAGTGATTTCAGATTTTTCTATCCTTATGGGTAGACTTCCCAGGTAATCTCACACATAGACAAAATACAGTATGGGATATAGTTTATGTTCAGGGTTGAGCAACGATTGCAGGTTAAATCGCTCATTAATCCCTTTCACCTCCAGTAGGATTCACGCCCCTAATCGGTGTCATCTTTGTCACTCAGCATCACTCAAACGCACGCGGAGGAACCCCCCCTTGCCCCCTGACGTCAGACGGATCGTTTAAAAGGCAACCTTGGAGGAATGATTTGCAACAGAAGGAGCATTGGGAAGAGGCAACTTACAGCTTGCGCAGCGCTACCCGACGCATCTCTCTCCTTTTACTTTTACTAACCAAATCAATACTTTCAAAGATGGTCTCAACGCGTATCCAGTGCGCACTGGCGCTCCTGTCCCTCGCGCTCGCCGTCAGCAGCGTGTCAGCAGCACCGTCAGACGCCAAACTCCGCCAACTTCTGCAGAGATCTCTCCTCAACCCGGCTGGAAAACAGGTACATTACTTGAATAGTTTGGCAATTTTATAGACATGATAAATTACTTTAGATTGAGTGTAAATGCTTATATTATCTCTGATACGACCGCGAACAAACAAAAGCACTTGTCCATGGTGCTGAAATTTACGGACGCATTTGCACTCGGAAAGTAGCAAAGTTCTGCAATTTATATACAGAGAATGTATAGATATATATCGTTTGAACTTACATAACGTTGAACATATTATGATTAATATAATCTTATGCTCACATAAACTCATGTTTTTCATGGTCCAGAAGAAAAAAATACAGATATGTCAATGTCCCATGGCAGAAAGAAGAGAAAGAATATGCAATGTATATATGTATAATAGCAAGCTATTAACAGTTAGGTAAAGATTAGTCTACATATAAAACACGGATGGTCAGTGAAAGGCGGATGTCAGACAGTCCGACTGAAGTTAAAAAAGCAAAATTCTAGAAGTTGCAAACCTTTGATTTATTTAACACAACGCTGAAGCAGTTGATATAATACTAAATTAGTGTCCAATTTTTTGACAGTCATTCGCAAACGGCCATTTAATTTTTTTTTCTCTCTTTATCGGACGCACCGTGGCAACAAGTGATGTAACTATCCTAATACCCCCCTCTCTTTTAATTTCAGGAACTCGCCAGATACACTCTTGCAGACTTGCTCTCAGACCTCGTGCAAGCAGAAAACGAGGCGCTGGAGCCCGAGGATCTGTCTCGCGCTATGGAGAAGGATGACGTGCGTTTGGAGCTCGAGCGCGCCGCCGGACCCATGCTGGCACCTCGCGAGCGCAAAGCCGGATGCAAAAACTTCTTCTGGAAAACTTTCACGTCGTGTTAATTTCTCACCGCGAAGCATTTCCTTTTGACTTTTTATTATTATTCCTTCATATTTTCCTTTTCCCGTCTTTCATATACTCTTCATCCTATCCAAACTGTAAATAAGAAAATAAAACCGGTTATATTTGTCGTTTAACAACGATGATAGCTCTCATTGACTATGTTTTTCGAGGCTATAATGTGTAATCGGAAAGAATGTTTTACGGATGTGTGCAAATCTGCTTTTAATTGTACTTTAGCAGATATCACTATTTTTAATTGTTTGTTTGAATAAAATCTATGTTTCAGAGCCAATGCATAATGCAACTTTTTTTCCATCAACTTTAACACACAGACCATATAACACTGTATTGTAAAAAAATATTTTCATGATTTATCACAACTTTTTATCTTATACCAAATCAACTTATATAACTAATGTGGTTCAGATAAAATATTTTGAGTTTCTATTTATTAAACCAATCTCCATTGTAATAACTCAAAACTAAAAATTAAGGCGACCAGGTAACTTCCTTTTTTAAGTTTTTTATATTTTTTGTGCTTCATCATAGGATAGACATTTATTGTATAAAAGCCAAAGACATGGAAACATGTCCAAAGAAATACCTTTTAAGACCTCTTTCCAGAAAGAAGATGTTTTATAGACGTAATCAAGCATTCTCTGAATTATTTCACTGAACAATTATCCAATGGTAAATATGAAAAGTGGCAGGTGTGAGGCTGGCAGTTTATCAATAAGCTATAATTTACAGGTGACCTGCACTGTGTGGAATCTTTCAGAGCCATTTAAGAGCCGGAGAGAGCTAAAGTGTTTGTGGAAGAAGGAGAGAGAGACTCTTGGCTAGGCTCTTAATAACCTTTCGTTTGCAGCATTAAGAGATTCAGTTAAGAAAGCTCTCAAACAATTATGGTTGAGTGTGTGTGTCCCTCTCTGCCAGTTGACAGGTCCTTTGCCCACTGTGTGTTTGTGTGTGTGTTATCTCCCTGTGCAGCCTGGTCTGAATGTGAGAATGTGAGATTGACAGCGAGGGACATAGGAGTTCATCAGGCTGACCAGCCATCAGAAACGGGGACCACCGTTCTATATTATGAATGTGTCATGTGCAGTGTTTTTTTTAATTTCATTTGACACATATATGGCCTCTGCTCTTACTGCCCTCATTCTGGGTATGTGCAGTTACATTTAAAACACATCATTATCTCTGACATTTACAGAAAAAAGGACAGGAAGACAGCTGATGCGGTTCACTCTGGTTGATATACTGCGTGTTCATCTCCTGGTCCCCCTGATTTCACACATCTCTTTTAAACATATATATAACTATGTGTTCATATTTAGCAGTGGAGATTTGATGTTTTTTGTTCTTTCCCTTTTGTAAATTTGTTTTTCCTTGTACATAAGTGTAAATCATGCCACCACTCAGTTATTTTGCAGTACAATGGTAATTTTTGCAATTAGAGCATTTTGCTAGGAAACCTATGAATTAGCCATTTGTTCTCAGATATAGATAGATATAGATAGATAGATAGATAGATAGATAGATAGATAGATAGATAGATAGATAGACCGACACGCATAATGTCTCTTGTTCAGAAGACGTCAATACCTGTACCGCTCATACAAATCACACACAGACAAAGAAAATCCTTTTAAATGGTTCACATTTTCATGCCACACGTCACACAATCTTGACATCTGCCTCTCAGCTTTTAAAGTGATTAGAAAGCCTTCAATGCACTTCAATATGACACTCTGCAGCATCTCCATTTATTAGAGTTAATTAAAGATTTTAAAAGAAGTCTTACGAGTCTGTCACATTTAATCCAATCTACAAGTGCCAATACTGCGTCCTAAAGTGGCTAATTCATTTTAGGGAGGCGGTTGTGTAAAAAGGTAGGCAGATTTCCGGGGGCAACGGGTGGTGTCGAGGTTATTCTTTCAGCTTGTTTGATATTTCCTGTGGTGGCATTAATAGACAAAGAGTGACAGCCCAGCCTCATCTCTCTGTGTAATGACACCACACTTTGACTTTCCGGAAGGAGCGAGGGGGGTAGATGTTGCTGTAAGTGAGTGTGTGACATTCTTCTGTCGTTTGAGGGTGTGTTTGTATGTGAGTTTCAGGGTATCATCTTAGACATGAGGTGGAAGAGAGATAGAAATGAAAGATAACATGATGAACGATGAAGAAGATAAAGACAATGAAGAGAAGAAGTGAAACCGTTTTGTCGTCACATCGTTTAGTACCTCCTAAAATACTGTGCAACTGCAGTAAATCACAAGACTGCAAAAAGACGTGGAACTGATTCACATCTGAAATTCTTCACACTGCTGGAGCTTCATATAATTAAACAAGAGTCAATATTCGTTTAATGACGTAATATGGCCCCGGTTCCATTAACCCCCAGCGGTTGAAGCAGTTCTCAGAGAGCTTTAGATTCTCTGGTGTGTAAACAATGTGTCTTCATTATGCAGTTTGTTTTGCTGTAATTGCCTATATTTTGACTTCAAATCACACTGTGTAATGTCTGTAATATGTGCGTGTTAAGATTTCATACTTGAGCGATGATGACGACGATTATTTTGAGTAAACAAAAACATTAGCATGTTCACTCATCCAATTTACTGTTTTCCCTAACTCTTTCGCACAGTAAACCAATTCCTTGTTTTGCTAACTTAACTTTGATTGAATGGCCATAAAAACAAGATCTCTGCAAAGTGCAGATTATAATTTCCAATAACTGCAAAAATGAATGCGAAAAAAACGTTGATATTTGTTGTTATTTTATCTGAGAATAACTCAAAAACATGCATATTTAACATTGCAAATTTGGTCAAATCCATTATTTCATCCTCTAAAACACTCATCTTATAAACAAATTCAAATTTTTTTTCACACATGCATGCCACCACATATTTTGAATCTAACTCTGTTTTTTTTTCTTATGGGAGGTTTGTTCCCTGAAACATGGGGAGTTTAATTTAGTTCCACCTCAAACTCAAAATCATTCTCCAGATCTGCTCACAAATCCCAGAGCAGCTAAATGTCTCTGTTGGGGATTTAAATGCATTTGATCCCTCTCTTGAAACCCAAAACTGGCAGTATCAGAGTAAATTGCATGCAGATGTAAAGATAGAGGGGAGGCACCAGTGGATAAGACACCAGAAGAGGAAAACATCAGAACTCTGAGAAATGAGACACATCGCTGAGTGAATGAGGAGGCCTTGGCTGTGCGAGTTCTTGTGGAGAAACACGTACTTGACAGAGTGTTTTACTGGTCTTTCTCCTTGCTTTAGTAATGCGAAGCATAGTTTCTCTCTGACACGCCACACGCAAATTCACAAAGTGCAATCAGGAGAATTGAAATCTATGATGGGTTAGTAATGATGTCTACAGAGAGCTAAAAACTCAATAAGAGCCTCAGCATGTGCCGGTGTGTGCATATTTGCATGCATAGTCTTAGCAAATGCGACCAGGTCTGTCTGCCTGCGTTTTTCTCCATCATTAGCAGCTCTCAGGGGGGCAATGGCCTGCGGGGTGTATGGGCTGATGACATAGCACCCCTTGCGCTTACTCCTAATGGCATACTTTCCTCATAACTCATTAAATCCCTCTTCTTCTCTGTAAAGGGAGTGTGAATCTATTTCTGTAACCTAGCCTTTGAAATCTCTATAATCGTTCATTAAGGTCGGCGTAAAGTGGAAGTTGCAATAGTCTTTTCTTTTCTATTGTGACGTATAATCGTGTGAAACAGCTTTTCGAACAAGAAAACATGTACTGTAGTGCAAGACTTGATTTTGTCCATTAGGAATTGATAGGATGGTTGTGGTTGTAGAGCGGTGAGCAGGCCAAGGGCCGTGGGAAAACGGCGCAAGGCTGGTGGCGTGATTACTGATGAGTGACACCTGAGCGACGCACCGGTCTCGTATCTTTCACGGAGGAGCGGAAGCATAAAAGGAAGAGCGACGACAGTGGAGATCGAGAGAGGACAGGCCTGGACTTGTGTTGTGTTTGTTTAATTATATATGTGACAGCAGTCGTCTGTGAGTGGGTTGTGAGGGGGAATGTTCGCCGGTTCCCGCCTCCTTCTTCCCACAACATCTAACTGCATTACAGTCATTCATTCAGGAATCAGGATACAATGGTTGAGCTGTGTGTTTTGATTCACTAAAAGATTCAGTCCATAAGAGTCATTAATTCGGGAATCAGGATACATTGGTCGCGCTGTTTTGATTAATTGATTAAAGGAATCGACTCATAAGCGCTGTATATTTTTGATTCACTAAAAAGAACCAGCTCATTAGATTGATTTGTTTGGGTTTGGATTCACAAAAAAGAACTGGTTTATAAAAGTTAGCTCATGACAGGTCTCGTAGTGCTTGGCATGGTGATGGAGATTATTTTGGTATGTTTGGTCTTGGCGGAATAGATCTGCTACGCAGTTTGTTATTATGTTGTATGTTATATGTTATATGTTAATTTGGGAATTTGTTATTGCTGCTGCTGCAGAGCAAGTACGGTACTTGCTACTGATAAAAGATCGCTCCGAACATCAAATAGTAATTTGTTGGTTGTGTCACAAACACGGCTAAAAATTGGCGAATTAGCTTTCTTTCATTTCGGCCCCAAGCTATGGAACTCTCTTCCTGACAACCTACGAGCATTCGACTCACTATGCACTTTTAAAAAGTATCTCAAAACGACACGCTGCTGTGATCAAGTAAGACATGCTACTGCTGCACATTATAGCATACGTGAATTACCCATAGCAGATCTATACAAGTGGAGCTGGGGAAGGAGGAGGGTTTCTGAAAGCGCAGTGAAACTGCTACAGCAAAATGCTGACCCAAGTATTTGAAGGTATTTGAGCACCAAGCTCATTGGCTTCTGATACGGCAGGAACCAATCAGCTGTGCCCTATAGGGAATGATGTGATTGCAAGCATGATGCTTTCTGGAATAATTTTGCAATATAAAATCTATAATTGCATTATAGACTATTAAAAACCCTGCAAACTCACTTTGGATTTGTTTGGCTGTGTGGAACCGAAGATTCCCTGCTGCTGAAAAGTAATGCAGGAAACGCTGGTTAAAATAGGCTTCTATGACGCAATAATATCTGCAAAAAGCATTGTGATTGATGCTATTATAATGACATAAATCTGCTTTTCTTTCATATCTGCTCTCTACAGTATCTCTGGCCTGTCCGGTATTTCCTCAGCACATCAAAACTCGGTTCAAATGAAGCATGTCCATTAGCTGTATTTACATATCATTTGCATTTCCATTATCACAGCTGACTTGATAAGCATTGTGGGTAATAGACAGCAGCAGCGCCAGGCTGGAGATCTTCATTTCCGCACAGTATGTGTTTAACTGATAAAGAGAAAAGAGGAATAGCTTTTGGTGTGTGCTTAACCGATAAAAATGTAGATGATTTTTCTGGGTTTTACTGAAATAATGACCTCTCTATTTGCAGTAATATCATCTCTTGGAAATAATTATTGACATAGCCAGTGGAACACCTCTCTGACACAATACAGTATAAATTCACACACACACACACACACACACACACACACACACACACACACACACACACAATTTAAGATGCTAAATCTTGAACACAACTGATAAGATCTCAAAATATTTTTTGATAGCCAATATAAACTGTCCCTAATGTTTCAGCATTTTATATGACTGTTGTGGAATACCTGAACAGAATATGACATAACATGCACATTGTTCAACGCACGCACACAGAGACACACACACGTATTTGATCTCAGTATAAAGCAAATCAAAGACCAAGAGGCTTATCCTGGATCTGTCTGAAGATGATTGTGATTGTTGAGGTTGATGCTGAAAAGGATTGTGGGAACAGATAGAGATCAGGCCGAACGTACCTAATGACTTTATCTAACGGGGCACGGTTGCGATCATCAGATATTCTTTCTCCTCAGACTTATCATTATCTTCCTCTATGCTTGAAAAGTGATGTGAGGCGCTGCTTGACCTAGACAGGATTATGGGATCCAGCAAAAAGGCTGAAGAGGGTAATAGAGGTGAAC
The DNA here is from genome assembly GCA_031834385.1 of Semotilus atromaculatus. Lineage (NCBI taxonomy): Eukaryota > Metazoa > Chordata > Actinopteri > Cypriniformes > Leuciscidae > Semotilus > Semotilus atromaculatus. The sequence goes on from JAULUF010000015.1 coordinate 19,996,586, forward strand.
ATCTTCACTGGGACACTAAACCAACCACACACAGATAAAAAAGAGAGAAAACAGAATCTGTTGATATCCAACATTTGAAAGAAAATCTAAAATGAGCCAATGAAGGAGTTAATGAACAATTGAAATTAATCGATTTAATTAATTATGAACTGACTGACCGAACAAATAATTGAATAAACAAATTAACCAATGACTTACAAAATGAATGAATTAATTAATTAATCAGCATCAATTAATAATATTACCAAAAGAAAGGACATCCTGCCAAGCAAACAAACTGTTGAAACGCAGCTGTGGAAATAGAGAACGAGAACGAGAAAATGAATAAATAAAATAACCAACACTTGACATTAATGAAAGATCCAATGACTGAAGGAACAAACAAACAAATCATTGACAATGAGACAACTTAATGAATGAACGAACAAACCAATGAATTAAGGTGAACTTGATTTCACCATGGGCAACATGTACCTAGATCAACATCTTTGTGGATTCTGGAAAAAAATCCCAATCAACCAATCAGATTTGAGGGACAAGTTTAGAGTTTGTCAAGTTTAGGTTTACAACCAGGGTTAGATGCTTCTACACCAATGTTATTCACTTGTTCAGGAGTAGAGATAGGTTAGGACTAAATTTCCAGACAGTTTTACTTGGCAAAATCATGGTGGCCATGAATTAATGAATTCACAAAAATATACAACTATGGTGGACATTGTAAAATGAGGAAAAAGTCACAAAATATCAATTAAAATATGTCTTAATATATATATAAAAAACGCATTTAGGATCATGAACATGCATGCGAAGTTGTGGAATGTGCGTATAAAATTCTATTATTATTCTGATGTTTGCAGGTCAATTCACCCTATAGTTAAAGGCTGCATAGAACCAAAAAAGATTTGTTTTTATTTAATGTATTTTGTTTTGGTATTTTATGTACATTTATGCATTTGACAGATGCTTTTATTAAAATACATTTAAACATCATTGATGGTGTACATTTTTATCAGTTCAAGCATGTTAATTTCGCTGGGAAATCGAACCCATGATCTTGTTGTTGCTAGCACCATGCTTCTACTGCGCAGAACAAGTGCTTTACCTGATTTTGTTGCTGTTGATTTTCATGGTGTAAATTTTGGTGCAAAATCATACCCAGAATTTGAACATAATACAAGGCTTAAGCAAATAAAGACAGAGGAGGACAGACAGAGAGAGTGAGAGAGAGAGAGAGAGAGAGAGAGAGAGAGAGAGAGAGAGAGAGAGAGAGAGAGAGAGAGGCATAAACAAGTGTTGGATGATGTCATGTTCTCCTGAAGGGTGAAAAAGAGGCAGACAAGGAGAGGTGTGGAAGACAAATGATGGAAGAGGAAAAAGGTGGGCGGGATGTAGAGTGAGGTATGGGGTTCCTCTGTTCGCTCCCCATTGTTGTGCTGTCTGTGTGAAGGAGGCCATTAGCCTCACAAAGGAGACAAAGTCCTTTAATTCAAGCATTCAACTAGACAATGCAGCTACGGCTGCAGGAGCCTGCTGATAGAATGGCTCTTTAACCCTGAAGCCACCCACACCCACACACACACACACACACACACACACACACATAATCAAAACATACAGTACAAAAACATAGAGCGTAGAACACATACCAACTCTAACAAATCACATTGACCACTCAAGTCATACTTAAATTCATCATGTTTCATACATTATCAATATTTTCTTCCAGAACTGGATGTGTTTGTGCAAGTATTGATCATTTTTATCACTTTTAGTCACTGAAGCTGCAGTAATGAATGCCTGAAAACAGATATTGAAAAACTCATCATGGCCATAGACAAAACCATCATCTTTTACAACAAAAAGGTTCTTGTGGATGTTGATTAGAAAACACTTTACCTGTACTTTCACGGCGAGACACACACATACACACAGATTGTGCTGAAAGATCATCTGGCTGATAGTGTTCGACAGACCTAAATATGTGACTAATGTGTGATTCTTTTCAGTCATGACTCAAAATGAAAAGAATATTGAGCAGAACTGTTTACCGAGTGCGTGTTTGCCTGTTGTGGAATCATTTATCTTGGATATTTATTGATTAAAGTGAACCAAACAGGGTCATTTTAATGTGGCAAGATTAAAGACCTCCAGATCTGCACACACACAGCTCATTAAATATAAATAAACGTAAGCACTGTAATAAGAATAATTAGATTTCAATGAAGTTTGCAAATAAGGTTTTCTAAAAGTGCCCCATGTGGTACATGAAAGAGATAAAGAAAATGAAAGAGAGCTGCATACCTTTGCACAGTTTGAAATTATATAGCCTATATAAGCTTTGGAAATACATAACGAATGCTCATTAAGAGTGCATATTTAAAATATTGGAGGTTATTAGCTATATTAAACAGACAGCCCCAGTGTCTGAATATGCATGCTTTCCAACCACATAGTAAACAGTATGTCAAATGAGTATTATTATTCGTTTAAACAGTACAACAACAATATCCTACTGCTACTGCATCTGTAATTAGTGTGCAACCAGCAAATAATATGAAAGAACAGGAATTCAGGCACAGCTAATTTGAACATGTTAACAATCCATACAATACATTTAAACAAATTAACATGGCGACTATAATTACTAGTAGTTTAAGGCAGATGTGAATAATATGCATAAAAAATATCCCTTTTAAGTTAGGCTATATCTAAAAAACTGCCCTGAAATCACATTTGCCTCTATCAGGCTCTTACCGCGGCCCGCGCGTGTTAGCCAATCAGAGGGCTTGATGTCTACTTTCTGACTATGACGGGTATTCGGGGAGGGGCTGCATGTTTACCTGTACAATGGCATTGCTTGTGGAAGCCTGCCGTAGTGGCCAGAAATCTCTTTAAATGGAATCTCAAACAATTAGACTACAGTAAGAATCGTACTGTCTGTCAATGTGTTTGTTTAATTTCATTATTGAACAGTTTATTCTTTAACGACAGTTAGCATCACAGTGGTTCCTTCGACAAAAACCCAATAGGATTTTCCCATATGGCTTTTGGATATCGTTAAAAACAAGCTCTGTGATCAATAAAAGTTTATGGTTTTGACCATAGACTGTAAAAAAGAGGTTTTGACACGTTTTGTGCTTAAGATAATTATCACAGAAGAGCACAAGTTTTATGAATTCTGAAGCCTATGCAGTCGCCAGAAGTAAAAAAAGGTAGGCTGCTATAGGCATAAACGAATTACACCACGGTTCCACGAAATTAACGTCACCATCATAAGCTTCCGACAACTCTTTCAGTTTTTATCTAAAAACATTTTCCCAGAACTTTTGAGATAGTATAGTTTATTAGAGCACTTATTGCACAATGAGCCTGTAAAAGTGTCTGAGTTTACCTGTTCAGCGTGATGACGTTAAATCTCATCGACAGCCTCTGTCCCAACTAGCCTGTTTAAGACAAGTAGCCTAAGTTAACGTTAACACTACAGCTTAAAAAAAATCACGAGTGGGGTAATACTAATCTATTTTATGTCGTAGAATAAAACGTGAAAGTGTCTTGAGCTTGTTTTCCCCACATATAGTAGGCTATTTCAGCCATTTAATCAAAACCCTATTCCAAAAATCCCATTGACTTCGGGACCATGCAACCGGAAGTGCTGAAAGGCAAAGTGACCTGCATTTCGTTCAAACTTTCAGTATTGGACGATAGGCTCTGTTTTGTAGGATGGGCAGGGCGGGCCTTGTTCTGTAATTGACCAACTTTAAACTGAAACTTTTAATTTTCACTCTTCTTACTTTGACATACCGTTTTTAACCACCGTACACTTTTCTTATAAACATTTAGCCTATGAGAACGTTATCTCAATGTGACTGGCGGTTCGCTCATGAATATTAATTTCGCAGTGCTGAAATTTCTTTAAAACTTTCCTGGAGCGTCCAGTCACGTAAACTAATTAAAATTCATGAGGCAAGCAATCATGTCATCATCTGGCAAAAAAGTGACCATGAGCTTGCAGAAGCACTGCAGAGGTGGTCAACACCCCCCTCTAGAGGTCGAAAGGCTTATCACTTCACTCAATTTGACTCCACTGTCACCCGTCCACTTTATTTACCCAAGGCAATCTTATAGTGGCAGCTGTCATTTGGAAAAAACATTCTTTAACCATAGTGATAGTGCAGTGATTCCTTCCTCCTAAAGGACCTGGGGTTAAGTAGGCTACCTGGGCACAGTAGTAATAATAATGCTGGATTTTGAGCTACTCAACCATGACCTGGGACTGAACCTTCACCCATCAGACAACAGACAACATAATTTCACAAAGTTCACAAAAGTGGTTACTATACAGGGTCCTCTTTCATAACGGACATTGCTCTTTTTTCCCTGTCTCTCACACACTCTTGGCTTTCTAACACAGCCGATTGCCCACCTGTCGACTATAACACTTGTTCTAACAGTCCAACTACCTCTCTCTTGCTATCTCATACTGAGAGAGAAAACAGTGGGAAATTGATCTTTCTGGAATTAAAGAATGTAACTTATCTGGTTTCAAATACATTAATCAGCTCCAAGGCTTGGGCGGTAATACGGTAATATGGTAGGCTATACCGCGGGATCTAAAAATAGCAACGGTATCAGTTTCAATATCGTCATACCGTCTTAAAAAATATTTAAATTCACTAATATAGGAGACAAGGATTACATATTAAATATAATTTATTTAATGCCTAAAAATGCTTATGTGTGGTTGTCATCACGTGAGAGTGTGGAGGAGAAAGAGTGGGGGAGAGAGGGGGAAAGATGGCAAGTTGTGCACCGAGTGACTTGGTCTCGAAGAAGAACACGCGACTGCAGTTTGGCAGGGATGGGCATTTCAAGCAAAAATTATATTTGAAGATCGCCTGGTAGGCCTATTATTCGATTATTATTCGAAAACCGCACCCCTCCACCACATGCATACATGATAGGCTACACAGCCGAGCGGGGTGACGCTTAAATATAAGTTTTAAAAAAAACTTATTCGTTTCATATTTATGTTTAATAATATAATGTTATTTTTTTTATTTCATCTATGTTGATTATATGAAAAGGGAACTGCATGAGATGAATAAGATAGGATCATAAGATGCCCAATATCGGAAAACATTTGGAACGGGTCAGACATGATTTTGACCACTTATTACGTTTTGTTTTGTAGAAAGCCTTTCTTTAAAGTGAATTTCGTTTTGTATAAATTGTGTCTTCATTTTAATCAATGTTTCATCAACGAATTCCCTGGATTCATAAATAAGATGCAAATATAGTAGGCTACAATATAATCAGGAGACGGAGGCGCCGGCGCGTGAACTGGAGCGGGTCTCATAAATGAACCGAAACTCAGCGTATAAGATACTTGCCTTAAAGAACTGAGAAGTATATAATATATATATATATATATATATATACACACACACATATATATATATATATAGAAAGCTTGAAATGTTTACTTTTAAACAAAACAATTAAAAACGACAAGAAATGGGCTGCTCTCTGCTTATAGGCTAATTCTTATGAAGTGTGCATTTCTCTCTATAGGCGTTCACTACAGCGAAGATGCGAGTCAGCATCGTCAACTTTATCTTTGCAGCCACTGACATAGAAAACACTAGTTTATTAATAAACAATTCAAATGTTTCATGCATAATAATTACTTTTGCCGGTTCTTTGTGGCAAGCTTTATGCGTGCGTTGAGATGCAGAATAGGCAATATATTACGAAAACGCTCATTATGGTTTAGTATTCTCTCCCATATATATATTTAAGTAATTTAATCAATATAAATATTTGATCAGACTAATGGCTTAAATGAACTACTTCTAGTCAACTAGAAAAAAAACTTTACTCGTGCACGGGCAGCCCTACTTATTTCACATATTTTCTAACCAGCATGTCACTGCGGGCATTCTGAGCGAGCGGCGCTGAGTGGACTGAGCGAGCGGCGCGTGATCTTCAGAAATGCGCTCTCCGCTCTGGAGGAAATATTACCACTCCGCTCACATTCTCTGGTGTGAGACAAAGTGTATCTTCTCCTGTTGTCTGAGAGTTGATTGACAGCTTTTAGATGCATGATTGGCATCGCCACCCTCTGGTTGAACGTGTCACCACCGCATCAGAACGGAAAACATGGGGATTTTTTATAGACAATAATCCCACAACCTATTCCAGATTCTATAATAAAATCAAATAATTGAATATCCGAAAATCGTGACTCATCCCTGCACGAACCAACAGTTTGGTGATGCCATCTTAGCCTTATGTCATAATTTTTAATTAGTCACGCGGTAATACCGTATACCGAGGTAAAATAGGGAGGAGGTTTGACGGTATCAAAATTTGGATACCGCCCAACTCTCTCTCTCTCACACACACACACATTTTAATCATTGTGATTTTAGAGGTGATAAATATGATAATGTCATGTCAAACTGGGATTACCTCTGTGAATTAAAAGTGTAGCGAGGAGGACCCAAATACATTGTGGACAAATCACATGGTCTGTCGAGTAGACAGAAAAGAAGCTCAGAACTTGGGTTTTAGGGGCAGATTATCATGGTCTCACAAGGACCATCATCGTTACGGGTCTTTGGTTTGAAGTTCTAAAGACCCCTGGAAATTCTTTAAAAAAAAAAGTCTGTACTCCAGCTTTGGTCTTAGTTAGAAAGTTACTGGAAAATGGGGTAACGCTTTAGATTACAGCCCGGAAAGTACTGCGTAATTAATGTGATTTTACAGTGTAACTTTCTGTAATTATAGTGTACCTATAAAGTAATTACATGTAAGTATAAAGTAACAATGTGTAAAGTTTGGGGAATAAAGGGTTAACAACCAGGAAAAAAAAAAAAAATTATACTCCAAGTTTTATAGAACTAAGGGGTACTTATTCTACTATTATGATACAACAATCTAACATTTGGGAGCAATTTAGCAAGAACATACACTGCATACCTTTTTGTAATAATGGTGTACCAATACATACTGTATGGCACAAGATGCAGGTCCCAGGCACTCAATAAAATAGATAATGAGGAGAAGGTTAAAAAGCCTTTATTGAATATGGCTTATTTCATTAAAAAAAGTCACAAGCCAACATGTTTCGACCCACAAGTGGTCTTCTTCAGGGCAAAGTAACACACACAATGAGAATGGCAGAAAATTATAAATAGCGTCCCATCTGTAATCAGAAAGAATTCAATTAACCTAATAGGGTCCAATACAATCAATTAATTAACCCAATAAGATAATCAGGGATAATCAACAAAATGAGTACAAAGCACTCTCCCTCAACGTGGGTTATCTGGAGAGACAAAAAATGAGATAAACATCATGTATAAAACATAAACAAAACAAAAAAATAAGTATAGGACAATTATATCATAAGAAACACTTGAACTCGTTCAGACCTGGATAACGAAGCGCATCCAGCTGATGAATCCAAAATGCTGGTTAAGTTTGCGAATCCCATTTTGGATTCTCATTTTTTTGTCTCTCCAGATAACCCACGTTGAGGGAGAGTGCTTTGTACTCATTTTGTTGATTATGTTAGACCTGATTATCTTATTGGGTTAATTAATTGATTGTATTGGACCTTATTAGGTTAATTGAATTTTTTCTGATTATGGTGGGATGCTATTTATAATTTTCTGCCATTCTCATTGTGTGTTACGTTGCCCTGAAGAAGACCACTTGTGGGTCGAAACATGTTGGCTTGTTACTTTTTATAATGAAATAAACCATATTCAATAAAGGCTTTTTAACCTTCTCCTCATTATCTATTTTATTGAGTGCCTGGGACCTGCATCTATGTTTCATTGGATCCTTTCCCTACCCCAAGAGCACCTATCACGGATATACTTCACCTGAGCGCCTGGTTGAATCTCTTATAGTTCACATACTGCATGGCTTTTTAATTACAGGGTACATATCTATGCATTTATACAGTAATCTTTTAAACATCTTTTAGTGGTGCTTGTTACCCTCTTGTTCCATGTAGCAGGGTAAGTACAATAAAAATGCATACACAATCTTATATCACAACTCGGAGATATTAATTTGAAAAACAACTTCAAATCAGATTTACAACACTTCTTTTTCATATAAAACTGTTTTTTTTTAAATCAACAATTCATTTCAAATGCTTAAGCTTTGACAGAAAGTAGTACGTTTTGTCCCCCTTTTTTATCTTGCTTGGCTTCTTCCTTTTTTGTTCCTCTTATTTTTCTTTCTTTCCACTGATGAATCTGAAGAAGAAATCATGTCTCTTGCTATTATGTATTAAAGGAAAATGCAGTACACCCAAAAATATGTCCTCACCATTTACTCATCTTTTACCCTCATGCCATCCAAGATATACGACTTTCCTTCTTCAGATTAACAAATGAAAGTTTTTAGAAAAATAAATAATACATCTCTGGGACTACATATAATGCAAGCTCATGTGTTCCTAAAAGTTGGAGCATCAATCAGCATATGCTGCAATAACGGCAATAATCCATACGACGGGTCAATGTCCTATGAAGTGAAACGATAGGTGTTTGTAAGAAAAATTACAATATTTTAAACTTTTTAAACTGTAGACTACCGCTTTAGACCAACTGTAATATGTTGTTTTTCAAATAAAGGTTTCCGAGCCAGTGATATTAGATTGTGTGTATGTATTTTTATTGTACTTACCCTGTAACTACATGGAACAAGAGGGTAACAAGCACCAATTACCCCATAACTATACAGAACAAATTTCCCAGTATTTAAAAAAATTGCAATAGTTTTAGCTTTACTTGCCTTGAAACATGTAAGCCCAAACTTGAACATCTCCACTTTCGCTATAAGAAATAATAATAATAAAAATCTGTTTAAATGCAGATATATAGGCTACCCTGTAATTTTTAAAAAGCGTATGGTTATAGTTTGTATTGGTACACCATTATTACAAAAAGGAACACATATTCTCGCTATATTGCTCCCAAATGTAAGATTGTTGTATTATAATAGTAGAATAAGTTAGTTCTAGAATACTTACAGTATATATATATTTTTTTAATTCTGCTAGTTGTTACCCCTTTATTACCCAAACTTTACATATTGTTCCCTTATACTTACATGCAAGTACTTCATATAGGTATAATTGCAGAAAGTTACACTTTAAAATCACTTTAATTACGCAGAACTTTCCGGGCTGTAATCTAAAGCGTTACCGAAAATGCAAAGCAAAGATGAAGTTTCAATCAGCAACATTGTTCTTTTTTTTTTACCTGATCAAAAAAATAGAAAAGAACCACCGCTCATCCATCAAAAAAAGTCTTGTAGAGAGGTGCTGCTACATGAAATCATCATAGAAAATTGTAAAAATACAGCAGCCGCACACTCAAACACTGTGCAAGATCAGTTTATGAGCAAGCTTTCGGTCTTGCGACCTTCTTCAGGCATACAAAGTGAATGTGGCCATACAAAAAAGTCCTTGTCAATCACCTCTCCTGATTGCATGCCAGACACCTGTGTTAACATGGCTAAGGCTACAGGGATAGGGAACATGGGAAATATAGTTCAACATAGCCTATATCAAATATAGCCTTAGGCACAGGGTCTACAGAAAACAAAACACATGAAATACATCAAGATTTCAAATAAAATTATAAAAAAATTTTTTTTACAAAAAGTCTCTTTACAAAGTTTTTTTTTTTTCAAAAAAACTCCTTTCAAAAAATTATCAAACATTTTTTCATTACACTACAACACCCTATTCCATGTGAATATCAGGCTATGGCCATCATAAAACATGGAAATAGTCTAGTAATAAAATTTAAAGAAACACACTCATATCAAAATCCTCATTAAGGCCCAGTCTTTTTTTTTAACCTAAAATCCTTCTGTTCACATTCATATTATTTTGTCAACAAAACAAAATCATATAGCAAGCTATTATTACGTAAGAGAGATTGCCTACATTTTTTGTTGAAATGCTTATCTGCCCTGATGTATTTCTGTTAATGCAATACTTGCATTGTTAAAACACCATCCATATTGTTTATTGAAATGTAACTATTCTTTTGTGCAAGTAGCCTAACTGTCTGCGTGAGAAAACACAACGTCCACCCCGCCCCGACATACACAGTCTGTGGGGGAGATCGAGCACTCATTGTAAACTGTTGCAATGGGACGAGTGTAGGAAAACGAGTTCAGACGGGAATGCGCGCAGCACCTTTCCAACTGACAGAGAAATAAATGAAGTCATGGAGCTTGCACGGTGAGAACTTTCTTCCACGTCAACTTTTCTTCTTCAGTAAAATATAGCCAAAGATAGACGTATACATGCTGTCAAAACAAAAACAACAACGGGTGATCAGAACAATATCGATCTGTTCTGATTATCTTCAACAATAGCTGATTATAACCTGTTTGAAATTATCTATTTGGTCCGCTTGAAAATGATTTCTTTCTGAGAGGTCGAAACTTCTGAATTTTTGTTCGTAAATTTTGCGGCGCAGTCTCGCGGAACTGCATTGTTTGAATTTGCCGTCAACACTTAGGCTATAAACAACACGTTTTTAATTGTCCATAATGCGATAGCCTATAAAATGTGATAAATAATGACATTAGCCTAGCCTACTTATCTTTTTTCGATGTACCGTCCCATACGAAATCTAACTGTAACATTTAGCCTACTGTTACCACTTATTCACGCAAACGCATCTTCTGTTCGCGAGCGATTAAGCCTATTAAGACTATTAATAGATGGCGCTGCTGTGAATAAGGTATTTTTTTATGTTTAATATTTAAAATAAAGAATTTGATGTTATGGTTTAAATAAAATGCCTCTATACACAGTGTCATTGTGATTTTGGCCCAGTGCGTATGGCCTGTGTGGACTCAAGTAATTCACCTTACGGACATGTATGGGACCATCAAGTCACCCAACTTTCCAGAATCCTATCCGAAAGAGACAGAACTACAGTGGAATATAAGTGTACCAGACGGATATCAAATCAGACTCTATTTTATGCACTTCGACATAGAGCCATCATACTTATGTGAGTATGACTACTTGAAGGTAAGTGATTGAAGTGAATATTTACAAATGTTTCAATCTCGTTCTCAGCTACTACCTCTTGTTTATTTAAATTAACACAAGAACATTAACCTTATCAGGTTTGCAGATGCAAGTAGCATAACACTGTAACAATGGTATTAGATGGTGAAACCATTGTACGGGATGATTATTATGGTTATTTGTTTGGCACTAATAGGGAATTGCATTATGTCATTGTCAGCCATGCATGTTTCAAAAGTTTAAATGACCCCTTTTCTTGGTGTCAAAAGCTCTTCCTTTCCGACAGTTAAAGAGCTACTCGATCTGTCTAGACTCACTCGCAGGCCTTTTGTAGTTTAGATTAGAAGCATCTCATTTCCAGTCTCAGGAACTTTTTGTTTAAATGGGTAAGAATGGCCTGTAAGAGCGTTTGACAGACAGGTCTGTGGCAGATGCCCTACCCTGGGCGGATGGAGTTAACAGCATTTATTTCACAAGAGACAATGCGCTGCCCACACTGCAGGGGGGCATATTCATATTTAAATACCCCCAGTGGGTCCCACAGCAACCTGCTATGGTAACAAGGCAACCAACCAAAAACTGGGTGCCAGACAAGAAAGGCACAGAAAACATAGGCACACATAATGACTGCTGTACACGTACACATAAATGCATATGTAAATCTAATGTATTGTTTTCCATGCATTCTGTGTAACATTGCAATTGAATTGCAGGGAAATGCAGTTTGTCCCGCACTGTTCTTTTTATGTGTTAACCTACCTGTTTGTGCAATCATTTTGCTTGAGGTGTGTCTGGTGAAATAACTGCAATTAGGATTCTTTCATTGGCATAAGTATGTCACACACACACACACACACACACACACACACACACACACACACACACACACACACACACACACACACACACACACACACAATCTTTGGTAGCCGTAGGTTACCCTCCGTTCACTGACACGGGTAAAGTAAACACTCAAGCTGGGAACCAGATAAGAGACATGTTTAGGGCTGTCTTTGTGCATGTGTGTGTGTGTTTGTGTAGGAGCACAATGAAGACTTGGCTGTGGTCTCGGTCTGCAGTGTTTGCATGACCCTGGTTTGATTGACAAGTTGGCTGTCTGCTGAGTGTAATTGTGTTCATGTGGATGCCAGTTTTTGTGTTTGTGCAGATATTTCGTAAATTGAGGGTTTGGCAGCATTCTTTGGTGTAATTTGTGTGGGTACATCAATGGCATGAGAAGCTGGGAGTGTTGAATTGTGTGGCTTTTTTATGTACATGCAGGTATATTTAGAAATTGGAATGTTTTCAGTCCTTTGATTATGTCTGGTTGTGTCATTTACTCACCCTCATGTTGTTCCAAATCTGATTGACTTACTTTGTGGAAAATAAAAGGGGACATGTTTTGAAAAAAGCCACATTAACATTATGTATAATATATGCTTTTGTGTGTAATAGAAATGAGAAAGAAGGTTAGTAATTATCTATCAATTTAAGCAAATTATGCAGAGTTATACAGAAACTAAACTAAATAACTGTATTATTGTGTGTGTGTGTGTTTGTGTTTGTATACACCATTCAAAGATTTGAGGTCGGTACGATTTTTAATGTTTTTGGAAAAAAAATGCTCATAAAGACTGCATTTGTTTGACAAAAAATATAGTAAAACCAGTGACATTGTGAAATATTAATATATTTTGAATGTGAATATATACATGCATGTTAATATATTTTAAAATGCACTGTATTCCTGTGATCAAAGTTGAATTTTCAGCATCATCAGCAGTCTTTAGTGTCACATGATCCTTCAGAAACAATTATAATATGCTGATTTGATGCTCAAGAAACATTTCTTATTATTGTCAATGTTGAAAACAGTTGTGCTGTTCTTACTGATCTTACTGACCCCAAACTTATGAACGGTAGTGTACCTATAGACTGAATGAGACTGTTGTTGTTGTTATTGTGTTTGTTCACACAGGTATATTCAGACACTGAGGAGCTGGCAGTGTTTTGTGGGAGAGAGAACACAGACACAGAACAGGTCCCTGCTGCCGATGTCATCATGTCCCCTGGGAGCGTGCTCAGTGTGGCATTTCATTCAGACTTTTCCAACGAGGAACGCTACTCTGGCTTTGAGGCTCACTTTAGTGCGTTTGGTGAGTGTTTAGAGTAGCAAAATCATGCGTATTATTTGAATCTCTTTATCCTGTGCTCTCTTCTTCTTTCTGCAGATGTAGATGAATGTAGAGACAGAAATGATGAAGATCTTGTCTGTGATCATTTCTGTCATAACTACATTGGTGGCTTCTACTGTTCCTGTCGTTATGGGTTCTTGCTTCATTCTGACAACAGAACTTGCAAAGGTATCGCTGTAATGATCTCAAAAGATAGCTGTATTTTCTGTATTTGTTCAGAACATTCCCTTTTTGTTTAATTACAGTTGGGTCTTCCTGTAATATAATAAACTTGCATGTTCAATTCACATTGTTTTACACATCAACCTGTTGCCCCATAACATAAAGGGCCAATTTTTACATCTCTTCACAAGAACAGAAGTTTGACCCATTTCTTTTTGGTGCCAAAAGGTGGCAGAGTTGAAACATTATTTATATGTGGCTTGATGAGGAAAATCCTTTAAGTCTCCTAATACCATTGAAAATGTTGATAAGTCAGTTAAGTTCACGTCACAACTAGAAAGATCATTCCCTTTCAATGCACGATTGTGTCTACACTGTCAATTTGAAGTGCACACTAGCTGTTATACCCTATATATAGAACCTTAAATGAATAGGTCACTTACATTTTTTTATTCTGTCATCATTTACTCACCCTCAAGTTGTTTCAAACCTGCATGAATTTCTTTCTTCTGCTGGAAGAATATTTTGGAAGATATTTTGAAGAATCGGTAACCAGACAATTAATGGGCCCCACTGACTTTCATAGTAGAAAAAAAAAGAGAAAAAAAAAAAGTCATATGGGTCCATCAACTGTTTGGTTACCGACATTCATCAAAATATTTTCTTTTGTGTTCAGCAGAAGAAAGAAATTCATATAGGTGTGAAACAACTTGAGGGTGAGTAAATTATGACAGAATATTTAATTATAACTATTAATTGAAAGGGTTCTGTCAGGGGCTTCATACTGTATATACAACCTGTTTTAGGGTTTCCCATTATGGGATCATTTTATATTTAGTTTGAATTAATTCATTTTGTTTTCATTTTTTTTAATTACACATCACATAATCATACTTTATCACCAGAAAATTTTAAATAACCTTTTCAACATTAAAATATTATGCAATAATTTAAGACATTTCTCCTTGGCGTAAGGCATCAAGACCCTATGTAGAACTTCACTGAACCTTTTTCCCCCTAAGAATATACTTAGTTTTAACATCAGTTCAATCACATACTTTTTTTATTTATGCATGATTACAAGAATGAAAACCAAGTGCTGTGTAGGTGGGCTCTAGTCAAACATTTGCTCTAAATTGCATAGATTTTTGTAATAAATCTTGTACCGTTGGATTATCCAGGATTAGTTGCTGGAATTCCTCCTAATTATAAAGCAGTGCTTTAGGAGGAACCTTACAGCAGGTTAATATGAGACTGCATTGTGTAAGTCAACTAATTACAAATGTACACTTATTTATATAACTTTGGCTTATTTACAATGTTGCAATTTTATCATGAGTTATGTTTCTGTAATGTGTTGTGGTGGTAGTTAATGTGTGTGTTAAAGTGAGTCTGTTTTATGTCAAACCTTTGCCCCGTCCTCAGCTGATTGTAGCTAAGCGCCAACAACTAAATATTTACATTGTGGTGGTCAGTGAGATGTGGATTAACTTGTGAACTTCAAAAACCCGATTAGAAAGGGTGCAAGCATTACAGCTTCCATGTGTTTCAATGCAAAAATAAATATTGTGAAAAAATATATATTTTAGCTGAAGATTTAGAGAAGGAAGATTTAGTTGTTTATGTAATAAATGTGTGTGCGTTCCTCTTTGAGTTGCTGTATTATGAATGCTGAATGATATTGAAATATAAACGTGTGTGTGTGTGTTTGTAATCATTGCAGTGGAGTGTAATGACAGTGTGTATACGGAGCGATCCGGAGAGATCGCCAGTGCTGATTTCCCTAAACCGTACCCCAAAAGCTCTGACTGCATGTATCGCATTGAGCTGGAGGAGGGTTTTCAAATCACTCTGGAGTTTGATGACACCTTTGACATTGAAGACCACCCTGAAGTCACCTGTCCCTACGACTTTATTAAAGTGAGAATAGAGTGAGAACATTTTATGTCTTTGTACCATTAACACACCCTGCGAGTTTAATAGCTTAAAACGTCCTCCTCATTATAAACAAAGCACAAAGCATTTATTTAATCAAGCTCCTCATTAATCCAAAATGCCTCGTTTTGATATTGCTGGATCTGTGACGTCTCATGGGCAAATTTAGGCAAACACAAAAGAAGATTTTTGAAAGAATTTTGTATTTTCTATGGAAGTCAAAGTCAAGGAGGGGGGGCAGGTAAAATATCCTTTTAAAATAAAAATAAATCTATGTCACGACCCCTTTCATCTAGCCATCATTATACACAAATATCTGACAGCAGAATGTTGTATTTTCCCAATTAGAATGAAGTATTATGGATAGCTTGTAATATAATATAGAATTTATTATATTATTACTTAACCTGCTGTCTTCATTATTTAATGTATGTTTGAATAAATCTGTCATGAAAAAGTTTTTATAACAGCCACTGTGTAAATGTTATATATACATACAATTAAATAATAGATTAATAAATAAACTTTAAAGTTTTTATTTGGCCAAAAACGATACTGAAATTAATTTCGGTTTCAATGCTTCGGTAAACCATTCAGTTCAGTGTATCACTAATTCTAATAATTAAATATTATGATAAATATTGATAAGATTCATGATGTCAGTGATGCTTTATCTGCAGATTCATGCAGGAGACAAGGAGTTTGACCCATTGTGTGGTGAGCAGTCCCCAGGGAAGATCCAGACAGGAAGTAACATGGTCAACATCCTGTTTCACAGTGACAACTCCGGAGAGAATCTCGGCTGGAAACTCACTTACACCTCTACAGGTCGGAGACTGTCCGATGCATATTATTGCTAAAGTTAATTTCATCCATATTCATCATTGTTTGTTTATGTTGTGGCAGAGTTGAACATATTGTTATCTTCAGGTTCTGAATGCTCTCCTCCAGTGGTGCCTCATAATGGACACCTGGAGCCTCTGCAGTCTAATTACATCTTCAAAGATCACATTACTTTGACCTGTGACCCTGGATACTCACTGAGACAGGTCAGGCAAAGGACACATTTCACTTGTGCTGATAAAGGAGGCTAATTGAGACAAATCCGTACTGTTTTACATCACAATCACGTTCTCCTATACAGGGTGATAATGAATTAGAGCATTATCAGATTGAGTGTCAGAGGGATGGGAAATGGAGCAGTGACTTCCCGCTGTGTAAAAGTAAGTCTTTTAACTTTTTAACGTAATTCTGTTTTCCTCCTGTCTTTTTTTTCTCACTTGCTCTTTCTCTCTTTTCTTCTTCTTCTTCTTCTTCTTCTACTTGCTGCCACCAGAGAAGGAATCTCAAAGGAGGCGTCGTTCCCTACCAAGCATTTTAACCAATCAGACACTGAGTTAAAACTTTAAGGGACTGGGGTAGCCAATCGCTGTTCACTATGAACTACAAACCCCATAGTACATTGTGGACATAGAGCTCGATATATACACTACCATATATATCAAAGTTTGAGGTCATAAGGGGTCTTTTTTTGGGGGGTCCAGCAAGGATGCATTAAATTAAATGTAAAGATGTTTATAATGTTGTAAAAGATTTCAAAGAATAAAAGATAATCAAAGAATTCTGAAAAATCATAATTTCCACAAAAATCTTTTTTTTTTTTCAACATTGATAATAATAAAAAATCATCAAATCAGCATACAAGAATGATTTCTGAAGGATCGTGTGACACTGACGAGTAATGATGCTGAAAATTCAGCTTTAATCACAGGGATACATTTAAAATATATTAAAATACACAAGGTAAAATACGAAAGTAGCCTATCTCATGACAAAAATACATACTTAAATCTCTGTATTTGTTCTAGGTTTTCCAGTTCCCAATTTAAGCCTAGTCCTGGACTAAATGGAAATTGTGT
The DNA here is from genome assembly GCA_031834385.1 of Semotilus atromaculatus. NCBI lineage: Eukaryota > Metazoa > Chordata > Actinopteri > Cypriniformes > Leuciscidae > Semotilus > Semotilus atromaculatus. Next base: position 20,013,877 of record JAULUF010000015.1, read on the forward strand.
GGGTTAATTCAGGTCTAGCTTTAATTTGTGCCTGTGAAAAAATATATTTAAAAAAGATTTCAGTTGAATAAATGAAATGTTTTGACTCCAGTTTATGTACATATGTAAGATTATTTATTTTTTTAGGTTATGAGCAAATTCTGACAAATTCACAGCACTTGATAATAATAATAATAATAATTGGATAATAATGCTCTGTTATTTTGTTACCAGTTAATACAAACTGTCTGTGCCTGTCCTGACAGTGAAAGTGGTGTGGTTTTGAAGGCCACACAGAGTTTAAGTATCATAGAATGTCTCCATCTACTGGTCATTAATGTTGTTTCATAACTAGTGCTGAAATAAACCAGTGAGCATGCACTTTTACTGTATGGATGTGAACATGATCTATAGTTTTTTTATACATATTGTTATATCTCTTATTCAATAGTACACATTACTTTTACTATTAGGTTAATTTTGAGACAGAAGTACATACACATAAATGCACTTAGACTTTCAGACAGGACTGACTGCAAAGATGCCTCACCTGTTGGGAATGGACAACTCATGTGGAAGAGTGAAGACTTAATGCTTGGTATGAGTGTGATCTTCACTATTTACTGTAAATGGTTAATTTCTTCTTCACCAAATGAAAGGGTTAGTCGACCCAAAAAAGAAAATTCTGAATTAATTACTCCCCCTCATGTCATACCAAACCGGTAATTTTAGTGGAGGAGATATTTGAATGAAATCTGAGAAAACTGCTTGATTCATATGGATTAGTTTCACTATCTCTTTATGGACTTTTTAAAGTGACAGTGTTAGTTGCGGGACTGTCAAAGGAGGGGAAGAAAGATCTCAGATTTCATTGCAAAATCTTCATTTGTGTTTCGAAGATGAACGAAAGTCTTACTGTGTAAATGATGACAATCTTTTAATTTTAGGGTGAACTAACCCTTTAAATCCCTTCCATCAAGAGTCCTCTAACAATAAGCATGGCATGTCCTTCTACAAAATCCATCAATCATATTTGGGAATTCCTGTCATTATTCATTTTTAACTTTCTGGAAATCATACAATTTTCACCTCCCGCTTCAATAATTCCACCCTTCTAATCCATCAAACATATAATGCAATACTTGTATCCTGTCAAACCTTTAAATTTGAGTAAAATTAAATGATTAAAATAATAAATTCTGATAGTGTGCTTTTGAAATTTTTTGAAGAATCAACCCAAAATCTTCATCCAAGGAATCCAAATATGGCTATTATTACTCTAACCACTTGTTTTCTCTCCTATGATCTCTCCTTTAGTGGTTGACTGTGGTCCAGTAGATGTAGGTCTGGCTGAGGTTGTTTTTGAGAGTTCTGGAAACAGTACTGTGTTTGGATCCAGAATCCAGTACAGCTGTAGAGACTCTGTCAAGGTCAACAGTGAGTATTTCACTTTCAGTCATTGATGCATTGAAGTCAAATCATAAGAAATGTCACTGTGGATTTGACTCTGACTGGCCTTACAGACACTTACACCTGTCATCAGAGTGGGGAATGGGTGAGTGAGGACGGGATGCCACTGCCGACTTGTCTACCAGGTAAGGTGTGTTACAGAGTCACTCACAGTATATTAAAATCACTCTTATGCCTATTCTAGTTATTTTATTAGAAACAGGGCTTCTTTACATTTAAGCATGGTAACTGTGTACTAACCTACTGTACATGACTAGAGTTGGCCTATAAGTTAGTGTGTGTATTTATGGTAGGAGATTTTGAAAGAACCTTGAGTACCAATCCTGAATCTCAACTTCCTACTCCACAAGCAAGCACTCCTCTTGGTAAGGCTCAAACTTCAAATGTAATGCTTTGGAATTGTTAAAGAGTTTTGCAGGGCAAATTTATTATTTATTGACAGACAGAAAAATGTATATAAAATATATATATATTAATATTAATAAATAAGTAATAATTAATCATTAATATCCCTTTATCAAAGCACAGCAGAATATATACATATTTTTTGAATTAAGCATCTATAATTTGTCAAGCAAAAAAACAATTTGTGTACTAAATGTGTAATTTTAGGAGCCAATGGCACCCTTGCATTTTTTGGTCTAGAGCCCTCTTTTGGGTGTCTCTGTGCGTAGTTGCTTGTATTTGTGTCAAAGGAGTGCATAAATGTTGCTTTATGCATATCTATGTTAACTTGCACCTGTTTTCATTTAAGAATGTGGTGAGCCGTCACAGCTCTTCCCAGCCCAGCAGAAGCGAATCGTTGGTGGAAGAACAGCATCTCCCGGTCTGTTCCCCTGGCAGGCTTTGCTCTCAGTGGAGGATGTGTCCCGTGTCCCAGAGGATCGCTGGTTTGGCAGCGGCGCTCTCCTCTCCCCATCCTGGGTTGTCACAGCCGCTCACGTGCTCAGATCTCATCGCCGTGATCTTTCCGTCATCCCTGTCGCTTCTGAACACATCCAAGTGCACTTGGGCCTCACGGATGTACGGGAAAAGCACATGGCAACCAATCGGTCCGTAGAGAGAGTCATCCTCCATCCTCAGTTTGATCCTCAAAACTATAACAACGACATTGCTCTGGTTAAACTCAGCCAGGAGGTGGTGCTGTCTGCGTTACTACGACCCGTCTGTCTACCAAAGCCTGGTGTAGAAGGTCATGTCCTGATGCCTCTTCCCAACACATTGGGTATCGTGGCCGGTTGGGGCATTAACTCGGCCAACGCTTCTGCCTCCACCAACGGCTTGAGCTCCGATTCCTCCGCCGTTTCCGAGCTGCTCCAGTATGTGAAGCTTCCGGTTGTGCCGCAGGACGAATGCAAAGCTAGCTATGCGTCACGCTCCGTCAACTACAACATCACCAGCAATATGTTCTGTGCTGGCTTTTACGAGGGTGGACAGGACACCTGTTTGGGGGACAGTGGGGGAGCCTTTGTCACCCAGGACTCCCACAGTGGCAGATGGGTGGCACAAGGATTGGTGTCCTGGGGTGGGCCAGAGGAGTGTGGCAGTCAGAGGGTGTATGGGGTGTACACCCGGGTGGCAAACTATGTCCACTGGCTACACGGGTACATGGATGTGAAGCGCTGATGGTGAGGGTGTCGGAAAAACAGCAAAGGAGCCATTTCTTACCATTTGTAACAAAATAACTTTTCTCTGCTTTTTAATGTGAACAAGAGTTACACCCAATAGTGCTAATTCTTTCATTTGGTCACATTCACTCCTGAGTGTTATGGAGTTTTTATATTTCATTCAAGTTCAAGTTCACAGTCTGTGAATTCATTAATAGTATAGATGGTATGAACGCTTGAATAAACCACCATATATTCATTATGACATGGTCATATGGTCCTGTGCTTGGATCTTCTTATAATTTTTTCATCATTTTCTTTTTGTCTGCTGTTATTTAAAACACACTACAAAAAGTGTATTGTCCTTCAGTACTGGTTAGGGTCTTTAGCCTATCAAGACAGCATTTTATATTACACTACTGGTTCAAAAGTTTGAGGTCAGTATGATATTTTTATTTTTTTTTATTTCTAAACAAATTAATACTTTTATTTAGCAATGATGCATTCAATTTATCACAATCTGACAGTAGAGACATTATAATTTTACATGTGGTTTCTATTTCAAAATAAGTGTTCTTTTGAACTTGAGACAAGAAATGTTCCTTGAGCAGCATTAGAAGGATTTCTGAAGGATCATGTGACTGAAGACTGAGGTAATGGTACTGAAAATACAGCTTTGCCATCACAGGAATTAATAACATTTTAAAATCTATTAAAATAGTTTTGACTGTATTTTTATCAAATAAATGCACCCTTGGTGGTAAGCATAAAAGACTTCTTTCAAACTATTATTATTATTATTTTTAAATCTTACCTACCACAAACGTTTGAATGTCAGTTTATAGTACATAAGCAACAAGCACATATACACCTTTATATCCTTATCAACATAAATCATTTACACCTGATGAAACATAGTTTCATAGACCATATCTAACAACACCTTTCAAATGTTATACTTTTATAAACACTCCTATTTAAAAGACATTATTTTTCTGTAAGAAAAGCACTGATTTTATTGTTGTATTTGCACATGTTGGTGAAATAAATGTTTCAAGAAACTTGTTGCTTGCTATATTTATCTACTGTTAGTGTATAGGCTAAGCTTTATTACTAGAATGTCTTTGTCAACTTGTTACCACAAACAAGTAGGCTACATTTATGGACTGCATTGTCCCTTTTATTCTACAAAACTTAGAAGGGATCAACACCAACCAGGTATCAACAATTATAATATTTAACTAATTAGCGTCAAAGTGGACTCTGCTCGCATAAATAGTTGAAATAAGAGAGACCGTTGTAGAATTGAATCTGTTTTATTGTCAAGGCTGAATAGCCTTCAGTCAAATTGAAAATGACAATAGTTGTGTACAGTACATAACAGCAAGCGAGACGTCGTGAGGGAGTAAATATTGAGATGTGCAATGGAAGCTATGAGCAGATTCCTCTCTGATTGGCTATGCCTCTGACTGACATCATAAACGGAACTCATTTTCCAAAAGGAATACAGTTTAGATGTTGAATTTAAATGATGATGGATCCGAACAGGAAATAAACCGTTTGATCATACGTTGAACGTTTTCGTCAGTAATCAATGAGAAAGGACAGCTCTGGAAAAGCGATTATTAAAAGTGTGCTGATCATTCAGTGGTTAGTGAGTTGTGTCGGCTGGTGTGCTTATCATGCATTTCGTCTGCGACATTCCCCTCTGTGGACAAATGAACAAACATGATATTTGCATTTTTATATGAATACATTTAACGAGATTAAATAAGACTGGTATAGTTGATACCTGTTTGTCGGGGCGTGGTCGATGCAGGCGTAGTCTATCCTCGGCTGTTGGGATTGGGAAGACGACCCACGCCGATCCGGTCTATCGGAACGCTGACTCGTCGCCGCGGCAACTCTACCTTCCTGCAGACATAACGAAAAGATACCACGCATTTCTTGATTATTGCCTAGTCACCCACTCACAATCGTGGATTGCCGTTTTATTTCACATTCACACACTGCCGACTGGAAAGCCACGCCAGCCTTCAGAAATGAAGCGAAGGCAAGTGGGCCTATTTATTAAAGGACGTTCAAAATTATGGGAGCCCATTTCCACAAAATAATAATTTAAAAAACATGCTTTGGTAAAATCATAATTATGACATAGGCCTACTACCACTGATCTATATAGAATGACTATATAGATCAGTGCATACTACTCCCCCGGTTTCACAGGCTTAATCCTAGTCCCTGACTATAATGCATGTTTGAGCTGTTTTAATTGAAAGCAACATGCACTGACATAATCTTACAACATGACATTGTTTTGTCTCAAGATGCACACACTAATGTTTAAGGCACGTTTATAATTGCTAGTACTTAAATGCCCTAATTGAATATAGATATCCAGGTTTAATCTAAGCCCTGTCTGTGAAACAGAGCCACTAATTAAAGTCCCCATGAAATCAAAATTGACCATACTTACTTTGTTTGCCTAAATTGATCGTTTTGTGGTGAACAATTCATCCGTGCAAGTCAATCCACACACAAATTTTTTTTGGCTTCGTAATCTTTAATCAAAGTCTGAAAATGCCCTTCCCGGTTTGCAGAGGCGTAGGTTTGATTTTGAGATTGGTGGGGACAGCCCGGAAGCTGAGGATTCAGGAAATTAAATGAATAGGATAATGTATTAAGGTTTTTACATTGACCTTAATAGCTTAATGAATTCTGTAATGTTACCGGTAACAAATAATGACAAGGAGGCAGTTTAACAGACTTATTAACTTTACTCTGCTCATAGTGTGCCACATCCACACGAAGCCAGAGCTTTCCCTATCCGATGTTTTTTTCCCTCGTTCTAAAAAAAAATTCCGTAAACGCGGCGTCTCGAAAAATATCTGCGTACGTACACACGAAACCAATGAAACCGACTCAAAACGATGTACTAAAAATGCGAGAGGAAAACTTAGATCATGCGCATAAACCTTGCGCGCTGTAGGCGACCATACCATAGATAGTCAAATAAATACTAGCCTATACAATAATATTAGGCACAGTAGCAGCTTCTTTTCTTCTTTTCTTTTTTTTTACCAAGAACTTTATTGAACAACCATAAATGGCCTGGTACAAAATAGGGAGTCACGATATTCGATTAGTTAGTGGACTCAGAAAGCTTGCCACAAAGAACCGGCAAAAGTAACGAATGTGTCAAATATAGAAAGGAGACATTTTAATTGTTTATTAATAAACTCGTGTTTTCTGTGTCATTCTTGACTGAAAAGATGAAGTTGACGATGCTGACTCGCCACCAGTATTGTGAACGTGTATAATGCACTTCATACGGATTTGGCTACATAAGAGAGAATTCTGTTTATTTTCGTTTTGAATTGTTGTTTGATGGTTGTTTAGAAGTAGACATTTCAAACTTTCTATATATTTCTGAGTTTCGGTTCATGACGAGCTCCAGTTCACGAGCAATGCAAGGCTATATCGCGCCGGCGCGTCCATGTCCTGATTATACTTTCTGCTATATATATTTCCTTCTTATTAAATCCAGACAACTAGCTGGTTGATGAAACATTGATTAAAATTAAGATACAATTTATACAAAACGAAATTCACTTTAAAGAAAGGCTTTATACAAAACAAAACTTAATGTGGTCAAAATTAGGTCTCCCGATATATTGCGCATCTTATTACTCATGCATGCGGTTCACTTTTCATAATCAACATAGATTAAATTAAAAAATAACATATTATTTAAACATAAATATTAAACTAAATACATTTTCTTTAATGGCTACAACACAGGCCTACAGCAACCTACAGAGAATGTCGGAGTGGATTACAGGGGTGCGTTTTTTGAATAGCCGTAATAATCAAATAGTCCCATCGATCGTCGAATATTATTTTTGCTTTAAATGCCCATCCCTACAAAATACGAAATGTCTTAATCGGACAACAGACCAGCACCATAGCATACGAAAGAAAATATAGGCCTAAATAAATCAATTAAATAAAAATACATTCAAGTAAATAATAAATAAAGGAATATACAAGACGCTCAGTAGTTTCTGCAGCATTATGTTATATTATATTATTATTATTATTACACAAGCAGTTCGGCAGTTGTTGTTGCTGTTACGTGACTGTCTGACTAGTCGACACGTGGGGTGATGACATCATCGTTTCACAAAATATACGGGTTGGCTGTACGCACGAAACCGCAAAGGTGTCCTTTTCAGATTTATCCACTCTGGGACCCGGTTTAAAAAAATAGCGGTTTCACTGTCCCAAAACGCCGGATCCGTGTGGACGAAACGCCAATAGCCTACGACAAAAAATTTGTACGTATAGGCTAAGCCTACAGCTAAACGTCCTCCGTGTGGACAGGGCCATGCAATAATGAATTTATTGGTTAACTAGGACATACAGATACAGAGACAAAGACACACACACACACAGTTTAGGTTTGCTACTTATCCCGCAATTGTCATAGGCTATACATTGAAAAAAACTGCACTGTCCCAGAATCAATAGGCTATGTGACGCGATTTGTCCCGAATTTTTGTTCACAGAGCTGTTGATTTTTCCCTCACTTACCGCTTTAGGTTTCGGAGGAACTTTGCTCCGAAACAACAACCAAATTAAGCTACAGCCTCTCACAAGTTAGAAAGAAAAAGCAAGCCAATCGGATTAGCGATGTAGGATCGGGGAAAAAGGGAATTGCGCCTTTTTCACATAACGCTCTTGTAAGAGTGGTTTTATATATAAATATATATATATATATAATTTTTTTTTTAACGAAATTATTGCTAGGGACAAATCAGTGGTCATTGGATATTGGTAGGGACACGTCCCTAGCGTCCCTACTAAATTATACGCCCCTGCCGGTTTGACGGTTTGGGTGTCTGCTTAACATCCGTAACCACGCCCATCCAACTGACAGTAGACAGGCTACTAGAAACACCTACTTTTCTAGATCCAATCAGGTGCTAGTTGGAAAAAAAAGCCATGCCCACTATTTTGCCTCATTTAGTATTCCGTTTCTCTCGGAAATACGTCACAACACTGGAGAAAAGTCGGTTGCAACTTCCGGTTCACGGGGACTTTAAGAGATTAGTTTATGTCGAAATTATGACATAGGCTACCATGTCATATAACATCATAGGCTACCAAGTCGGTCACCATGATTTTGCCAAGTAGGGATCAACATACATTCCTGTCTGAAAACGTAGTCCTAACACTATCCCTACCCCTAAACTTAACCCTACCCATAATCTATCCCTATAAAATCAGAGTGAAATTACAGGTGCATACAGCACCTACCTAACCCTGGTTGTAAACCTACACTTGACAAACTGTAAACTTGTCCCTCAAATCTGATTGGTTGATTGGAATGTTATTCCAGGATCAACAAAGATGTTGATCGAAGAACTTGTTGACCATGTTCTCCCTATTAAGTCATAGTGACTTAGTGACTGTAAAAATTATGAATATACGGAAATGAGAAAGGGCTTCCATACAAAATAGAAAGTCACATGTCAATATTCTGAATCTGTGGTATATAGAATGTACATATCGTACATTTTACAAATGTTCTGTATACAGGACTAACCTAGCCTAGGCTACTACATTACATTTGGTAAAATGAGAATTAAGCCTATATGACAATGCACACTGCATCAAATATCCCACAAAACAATGAACAACTTGCACTTGACCTTCCATTTTTAAAATGATTAATGAAGTTCCTGGAATGAGTTTTCATCAGACTGATGGTTAAGAAAACAGAGTTGGGCATTTTTACGCAACAATGAAACGATGAGGTGTGGCATTCTACTATTTCACTTACAAGGCCTATTTAGAATTTAATACAGAGTATAGGCCTATACTGAAGTATTCAGTAAGTGGTTAGCTAGTTTTCCAGTTCTAGCTTATTACTTTTGCAAAAGGGTCCAGCCTATGTTTACTCTATGGATAGATGTCAAATATTGCAGCTTATGATTTTCACCTGGAAGATGCAATCATACTGTATTAGGGGTGTAGCAGGTACATGTATTCATTACAGTTTCAATGATGTCTTACTCTTATTGGGGACATGTAAATGTTCTGAACTCGTATCGAACCGTAACACAAAAACCGAGGTACGCACTGAACCGAGACTTCTGTGTACCGTTACACCCCTATACTGTATGATCTCACACCTTCTTTAGAAGACTAGTAACAGAATCCAACATTTGCTTTCGAAATGAATATCTTTACTGAGGATGGAACAGTCACATTATGGAGGGGTTTCGTGAGCTTTCATCATGTGTTTATCAGGCTCGTGAGAGATGGATTCAGGTGTTGAGATTTGATAATGCATGGTGTGGTGCTTTCACTGCTGTTCTTGGCTTCTGTCCTGATCTGATCAAGTGCTGAGGATCATTTAGATAGAGCCTTGTCAGAGCCTCAGGCCATGCTGAGTTACACTGCGTGTTTCGTCCGGCAGGAAGATCAAATCATTCACAGAGATAAAACAGTTTTGATCATTGACTGGAAGTCCGATGCTACAGTCATCAGCACAGTTGGACTGTCCGTTCCCGTAAGTCAGTATCAGACACTTATTATTTCATACAAAACCTCAATCCACACCACTGTGACTCCACCCAAGAAATAGAAGTAACTTTAACTGTGGGCTACAGACAAAACATTAATTGCTCTTAGTGAACTGTAAAAACACACAAAACTATCAAGCTGTGCATGACTTCAGCCAATAAAAACTGTATGTGTTTGAGCCACGGCCAATCAAAGCTACTTATGGTTCATCATCTGTTCGGGATCACAGCAAATCAAAAGTGTGTTTTGTATGTTTTTCTTACTTAAAATGTACAGTGCTAATGATTTAGTTAATTGATGATATGATGATAATATAAAAAAACAACTGTTTTTATAGAACACCAATAAAGAATTAAGCATTAAGGTGTCAATTTAAAAATCTATTCAAAATGTTTAAATGATTAGTTAAATAATAATTATGTGAAACATTTTAATCATATTTTATTATTTATTCCTGTTATAAATGCTTTTCACTTCTTTTTCCAAACTAAAATAAAAGTGTTTTCTCTTGTCCTCTACCTTTGCTTGTTGTTTTTGGGATCCATGGTGCTGATTGACAGGCGATCAAGAGGCGTGTTGGATCCGGGAAAACTCCGTTTCCTCTTGGTCTCGATGACGTCGTTCTCCAGTCGGACCAGCTGGTCGTGCAGGAGGTGTTTAGCGTTCACGGCTCCTGAGGCCTTCTGCTCGGTTTGGCCTTGCTGGACACTGCGGCCCTCCACGACAGATGATTCCACATACTAGATAAAAATTAGAAAATGCATGGTAATATTCAGTTTTCAAAATTGTCACTAAAATCACAGTCTTCCCCCCAAAAAATATTTTCTCTGATTGTGTCCCTGATTCATTTAACACAATGTTAAGGAGGTAAACTGGTTTTACATGGTTTCTGGATGGACATGGTTTTGACCTTTGTCAAGCTGGTTAGAGCTGTTAAACCATCTTGGAATAGAAACAATACAGCTTGTACACCTTAAAGACCAACTCAAAACCTTTAAGATGCAATACAACTGGTTCCTTCTTTGTCATATTGAGAAACAGGCAGAATGAGAATGGGAGACTCAGTGGGTCAGTTCTCAGACGGGCAGACAGGTAGCTCATGTTCATAAAGGGACGGCAATGGTAACCTCCTGTGGTGGCTCTCTAGGGGAAACCCCACTGTATTTATAGAGCACTGAGACTGATGACAGCTTATCATCTGTCACTTGTACCAGTTCATCTCATCATCTCATACACAAAGTCTGTTTTGTTTGTGTTGTCCGAAGACAGGCAGAGTGAAGTTCCCTTACAAAACACAAACTGTAATCTAACCTTATTCTCTCTCTCTTTATATATATATATATTTGTATATCAGCAAGACCTTACCTTACTCACCTCTGGTCTTTCTTCGGGTATGTGAAGACTTTCCACACTGCAGTGGAACAAGGTCAGTGTCAGCAGACCAGAGAGCAGCACACATCCACAGCCCAGCATCTACAATACAATATTAAAAATGTGATTTTTATGACAATCATGTACATGTATACTACCATTAAAATGTATGGGGTCGGTCAGCTTTTTCAAAAAAGTATCTTATGCTCACAAATGTTGCATTTATTTGATCAAAATACAGTAAAGCACTGATATTGTGAAATAGTATTCCAATGAAAAAAATATTTTTCTATTTGAAAATATTTTTCATATATAATGAAATAATGAATTTTCAGCATCATTACTCCAGTCTTCAGTGTCACATGATCCTTCAGAAATCATTCTAATATGATGATTTGATGCTCAAGAAACATTCATTATTATTATCGATGTTGCTGTTATATTGCTGCTGCCTAATATTTATGTGGAAACCAAGATACATTTATTTTCAGGATTCTTTGATTAATAGAAAGATTAAAAATAAAAATTATCTGCATTCATTTGAAATATAAATATTTTGTATATAAATGTGTTTACTATTACTTATGATCAATTTCATACATATTTGCTATTCATTTCTTTTAAAAAATCTGATTGACTGACATTCAAATATTATCTATCTATCTATCTGTCTATCTATCTATCTATCTATCTATCTATCTATCTATCTATCTATCTATCTATCTATCTAGCAACATAATTACAGTGATTTAAGTTTTTATGTCTCTGTGTCAGTGCATTGTCAATTGAGAGTTCACGCACACACTCCAGCTTCAGCACCGTGTTGAATTACTGTGATACAGGGCGATGTTTACATTCATCCAGACTCCATCTGTGAAAATACACTCTGACTGGGCGGTCCGGCAGCCGTGAGAGTGTGAGAATGCTTCTAACACACACCCTCTACACAAACACATGAACTCAGCCCAAACACACACTCTGACCTGCACCCCTACCTGTGTGTCCCCAAAACACACTTGCAACAACAACAAAAAACTTCCTCATGGGGGGACTGCACGTTACTGTTGTTTCGCATCACTTGAGCAAATGTTTTATAGTGCTGATAAATTTATTACAGCAAATATTATATGTAAGAGATCACCATTATCTTAGCTCTTTTTTAATGTTTTTTTGTTTGTTTCTAACCACCTTATTCAGATTATAATAATGCACTAAATCCTACATTTTGACTGCTGACTGCTGGCTTTGGTGTTGAATTGCATTGCAGTATCATTAAAAATGGCATTCATCTTTGTGAAATTTGTGTAATTTTCTTTTAAACATAATTTATTTTTTAAAGTACTTTAAAATATATATAAATTAAATAAATGCAAATTTCAATGACTGGTAAAAAAAACCTCAGAATTGCTAAAAACTAAACTGCTACCACAACTAATAATAGATTACCGATAGATTAGATAGATAAGATAGACAATGATATAAACAAAACTAAATGTTATATTTGTGAAATTCTGACCTTGAATCATCCATGATTTTATTTTGCTCTTTCTTTTATTGTCAGTTGTCATTTTTAAAGAAATATAACAAAGTTTCTCACCAAATATGAACACCTGCCACAGTATTTCTCCTAGAAATTATTCAAATCTCTTTGGCAGGATTGTATAGTATCTTTCCGAAATGCACCAGTTATGCATTTTCACTTATCATTTGACCCAGGGTGTCCCGTCCTCAGTGTTTCAGGGCTGGTGCACTTAGAACCGGACCAGATGCGGCCCCTGTCCTGCCCCACGACTGGGGAAATGCATTGTCCAGCAACATGGGCTAACTTTAGCATTTTCCGTCCCCAAAAATAAACAACTCCAGCCATCTCCCATTGCCCACACACTCTTCACTGGACACCCTGCATGCAAACACACTCACTCTCTCTCTCAAAGACACTCTCAACGGTTCTCTAATATCAGACATGATTTCACACCTCTGTGTCACTATTGCAGCAATGCAGAATCAACAGGAGGTTTCCGATACAGGTTCATCTGAAACCCTGGAGCTCAAACAAATTCACTGTTGCTTATCAAACAGCAGATTCTCTACCAACTAACCAGAGTTATGCAACAACCCCTAACAAATGTCTTTAAATACATCTTCAACACCTGTCTGCTCACCTTTCCACCCAAACACACACAGCCCTGTAGGAACATAAAGGTTGGTCTTTCTCCAAGGCTCCTTACCCTTAATCAGATTCGTTTTCAGTCACACGGGGACGGACAGATGGACACCGTGCAGTTCCTGGAATTTCTCACGTTCTCTGCCTTTGCTGGTTCCTGCTGTTGTCTTTCCCGGTTTTATAGGCTCTCGTCGGGAATCTCCACTCCAATCGGTGGTCGCGATTGCTCTGACATCATTTCTGCAGGTTTTCCACTGTGGCTCGCCCTGAAGCCGCTCTCCCCAACTCTCTCATCCTCATTACGATTACAAACTAATAGCAACCCGAGGGAGCAGCTGGACACATTTGAATGTGTGTGTACGTGACACTTCTCTCTTTCTGTCCTTCTTTCTTGGCTTACACGCACATACGATGGCCAAAGGTGCCTGGAAGGTCAGCTTGTAACTGACAACCTGCTGTGTTTCCACTGGTTTGAAAGTGTGTATGTGTTGGAGTTCAGTATGTGTAGGTGGTTTATCTCTCTCTGGCGTAATCCAAACTCTTGTGCATAAACTATACTGCATCTTAGTGTGTGTGTTGATGGTCGTTGACGACCCGCATCTTGTAATTCACTCATCGAGTCTTAACCGGGGAAAAGTGCTCCGATCTCTCTCTGTCTGAGAAAGTTAGGTGGCGTTAGGTTGTGAAGAGTTCCCCAGCAGACTGCCTGTTCTCACACTATATTTATCTGCACACACAGAGCTCATCTCTCTTTACTCCCACTGTTAAATAAAGAGCAGACCAGGCAGGCCTGTCTACCACACCAACATTTCCACAGAGACCCTACGACGATCCCGCTCTCTCTCTCATTCTCACTCTCTCCCTCACTAAGATGTTTTGGAAAATCAGGACACTGAAGAGGGAAAGCCAAGAGACGTGCATGTGTGTGTGTGTACAGATAGGATCACAATGTATGTGCCTGTACCATAGGACAATTGTATTTCTCTTTCATAGCTCATGAGACTCAATCAGATAAAGTATGTTTCTCCAACAATTCCTGCAGGAGAAGTAAAAAGTGTTTATTAGACAATACACAACAATTGTCATTTGGCGACATACAATAAGAGTACAGAGCGAAAATTAAAGTGGATTGCATAGCTAAGGTTATGTGGGCTTGGAATAATTTGTTGAAAAAAGCTTGAGCTGACACTGAAATCTGACTTTTGATGGCAGACTTTGAAATCTTGGAAAAATCTAAGTATATTTTGATACTTGTGAGATGCCTTAAAATTTTGAGTTCATTGAAATTAAAAATTTGAGTTAATACAACAAAGTAGATTGGTTTAATAAATAGAAACTCAAAATATTATGTTATCTGAACTACATTAATTATCTAAGTTGATTTGACAAAATATAAAAAGTTGTAATAACAAATCATCAAAATTCATTTTTACAGTGTGGGGTCTTTTCTCAGAAGAAAAATCTGAGAAGCAGGAGACTTAACGTTGCAATGTAAGGGAAGTAGCGACAAATCTTTTGTTACAAATTTTGCTATACATCCCAAATGGATTATCAAAAATAATACACTTGGATTGAGGCAGATCTGAATTTGAGCTTGCAGTCGACTGTAAGAAAGGTCTGAGGTTTTAGGTACTAAATGATTGCAGAAATCCAGTATACATCACCAGAGAAGTGATGTCATTTTCCCTGGAAGATCTGGACACTTTTTACGGTAAATGAATCCTTTTACAATAGAAAATAGAGTATGTTACATTTCATGTTGACTTTAGGCAAATGTGTCCATTTGATCTCCCTCTAATAGCATTCCCAATGAATCATTCTTTAGAATTTGAGCTTTTCAATGAATCACTTGATCCAGTTTGCAAAACCTGAATGATTCATTCACCAATCAAACTAAACTGATTTTCAAACTCACTGGCTCAATGATCTGATTTCAGGGTGTAACAGCTCACTGGAGTTTTGCTACAGATATGTTAACACCACAAAGCTAAATCATCTTTAGACTTAAAATACAGCACATATTATTTTTATGATCATTTTATAGTGCTTTTTGAAAGCCTCTGTGTCCAATTGCAATTAAAAGAGCAAACAACACATTCAAAATCTTTCCTTTTGTGTTTCGCAGAAGTAAATAAAGTATTGGACTGCTTTTTTTGAATAACATGACGGTGAGTAAAAGATGACAATATTTTTATTATCTGTGAACTGTTTTCCATTATGATCTCTTTTTTTTTTTTAGGCATGATACAGAAAATGAACAAGATCAAAATCTTGGAGCAAAATGCATTATGGCATGAGAAAAGCGAGAGATTGAAAGAAAGATGAAATGAGAGAACGAAAGAGAGGAAACCTGTTTCTACACTTATTGAGATGTGGATCTGCAGTGTTCCGTTACCCAAAATCCTTAGGGTGAGTCCAGATCTGTGTGTATAGCGACCAGACTCAACACAACCCCATTTAACTATAATCAGACATGAAGATGTGTGTGTGCACGAGATTGTATCTGTGTTTTTGATCGCTTATCTGTAAGTCCATCGATTGGCAAGCTTCTCGCCGAGACTCTTACATCCAGGTGGATGTGAAATGAAGAACATCTCTTTAATTGCATGCATTTGCTGTTGCGTGTGTGCGTGCAACAGAATATCTCTTGACAGAATGGCTCTGCCATTTATCGTTGTGTGGTTTCGGAAGCGTCTCCATGACGATGCTCTTTTAAAAGAGGAAGACCGTCATGTCTGGCCCGAGCTCTCAGGATCCCCATGCTCTCTTGAACATGATAGCTTTCACAGTGATCCAGGCGTCGCATGAGAGTGCAAGTAGTTTGGGGAGTTTTAAAAGATCATTTTTGGGTGCACAAATGCACACAAATGTTAATTTCGTCAATTAAGTTACTAACAAAAATGTTTGCTACTGAAGACGAGACTGAAAATGTGCATCATGGCCATAATGAAAACATACTGTTGACAAAAATATGAAAAAATAACACTGGAAGATCTTAACAATGTCTTTTGAAGACGAAACATCTAAAAGGAATAGGATTGTTTCATTGTTCAATGTTATTCATATTTTATTGTTTCCAATGATAGTTCGTAAAGTCATGATTTTTGATCTTGATACATGTTTAAAATAACATTAAAAAGTTGGTTACACTATTTTAAGGTGTCCTTTATACAATTAAGTACATTTCTTACTTGGTGTGTTATATGATTAGTTGCATGTAATTGTTAAAAATAATTAATATTTTTATTAATATTTTATTAAAAATATTAATTCAGAAACTACATGTAACGTGTAACAATGACACTGTAAAATAAAGTGTAACCAAAAAGTTTAAATATTTGGTTCAATTTAGCACTTTTTCATCAACTAAATTTGACTAACAATTAAAGAATATGACATGAAATTGACTATATATAAAGGACGACAAAATCTAAAGGAGATTTTCACAAAAACATTATGCACATTGACATTGTGACATTGTGTCATAATAAAGAAGAGACAGAATTGTTTTGATGAAAAGACTGTTGAGAAAAAAAATCTAAAAGGATTGTTTTCAGTAAATTCTCAACAAGTTATAACAACATATGGTTTTACATTGCTTAACCTCATCAAAATAAGGTTAGCAATTTTCAACTATTTTGAAACTTTTTTATGTTATACAATACTCATTTTTCAAGTCAATTTAATGCAATTTAAGCTAAAATGACTTAAACATTCCAGTTGATTGTATTTAAAAATTGTACATGTTCATTTTGCAGATCATCATTAACTAAAGTTTACTATAGGATGTTTCTGTCTACACACAAAGAATTGCATACAAGCAAAAATGCACATTTTGTGTCGGCGTAACCTTAAATGTTGTGTTCATGAACTCAGTTTGACTTTTGTAGGTTCATGGCACGTGTGCGTGTGAGAAGCCTCTCGTGTCGGCTATCCGGCGCCCTGTCCCATCTCAATCTTGGCCCACGTAGTGTCTATTCAGAGCGACAGAGGGTTTGCTCACTGTAAAAACACACCTGGCCTAATAATGACACTACTAATACAACAATAATGTGGTAGTAATGTCAGAATAATGTCGGAAAAAACAGCCAATCCCCCTGCTTGTCATTAACGGGACCCTCTCCGCTGGTGATGTCATCTGTCCCACCTGCCGTAGCGAAGGAAGCACTTCCGTGCGCTCCAAGGAGACGGGGTCACGGGGTCAACCACTTAGCGATCGCGTGAAAGGAAGGCTAAGAGTAGCCAAGCTAGTCGCCGGAGGGACGTTCCCGCACACAAACACACTCACGGTAGCCCGATCTGGAAAAAGTGAGCATGTGTCCGTGTGTTGCTAAGCGTGTAAAGGTAGCTTTCTCTCTCAGCTTCTTCCTCCCGGCTCTTCACTGTGTTGTTTTAGTGGCTGGATCCTAATCTCCTTTGAAATGTCAATTTTCACGTAATCAAAACACCATCTATATTTAGTTTCCTGCAGGCGGGCCATTATGTTTTATGTGCTATGCTTGATAGCCTAGCCGGACACACTCATTCAGACATAACCTCAGCTTTAAAAACTATTAAGAGCCCGTCACTTGGATGCACTCTTTAGCAACCTTGTAAGAAAGGCCTCAGTGGTATATTTGAGTCACTTTCAGGGCGAATTTCTTTCAAAGTTCACTCTGTAATTGTTGCAACTGACAGGATGTTATAGTGCTAATGCAACTAGCTGGTTTCTATAGTAATTCCGCCTATGTGTTTACAATCACAGAGATTTTTTCCCTTGATTTCAATTGGTGTTTTTTTTTTTTCTCAATCCTACATCTCTTAAAAATTTGCTGTGTTTTCCTGGCGATCATATAAAACACTGATGATAGAGGTGTGTGTGCGAAAGAGACAGAGTGAGAGGTGGATTAAAAGAAGTGTGCAGCTGTGCGGAGCGACTCTGGGAGGGAAACCTGATCGGATGAGAAGTCCGGACAGAAGACGAAACAGGGTGTAAGGGTGCCGAAAATGAGAGAAAGAAGGCTCTTTTTTCAGTCTGCAGATACAGTGAGATAGTTTTCTCAGGCTGTTGTTTTAGCCACTGAGAGAAAAACCATGTGTGTGTTTTTCCATTTTTGTGTGAGAAGACCCTGAGAAGCAGAGAAATTCCCACTCTCTACTTAATACCTTTGTATGATGGGACTTGTCAGTTGGCCAGCTGCAGGATTCTGCGCACCTGTCCCGAGGCTTAAGATACAAGAAAACGTCACGTGTGGAGCAATGGCTCGCAACTGGTGCCACGCAGGTCTCTTCTGAAAGGGTCATGGACAGAAGAATAAAAACAATGTTCAACTAAACATATAAAACATAACATCAAAATAAAACACTTACCGTGTCTTTTGCTGTTGACATTAAAGGTTTTGCGTCCAATCAAACTCATCTGTCACTTAGTAAAAGCTCAAATTAAGCATTTGCTAATATGGCCAGGCTGTGTTGTTACTCCTCCTCGAAAACCTCAAGCAAAACTACAAGATAAAAGAAATTACAACCCAGATTAAATATGGCTTCACTTGCAGTGAAGTTACACATAGTTTGTGCTGACGGCAATGTATTTTCTGTTATTTAATTATTTGGTGACAAGAGCAAAAAACATTGGAATTCAAGGAACATTTAGAAAGCAAACAACAATGCCAAATTAAAAGAAAAATAACTAGTTTTCAACATCGATAATAATAAGAAATGGTTCTTGAGCAGCAAATCAGCATTGTAATGATTTCTGAAGGATCATGTGACAGGAGTAATGATGCTAAACATTTTGCTATAATAAATAAATACATTTTACTTTACATTATAGTAAAATATAAAATATATACATTTTAAATGCTAATAATATTTCACAATATTACAGTTTTTACAGTATTTTTGGCCAAATAAGTGCAGCCTTGGTGACCACAAACCTTTAAACGGTATAGAGTAGATATAGGAATGGAAATACTATTTTCTTATTGCATATTATTTGACTTACAGCTCAATAGTAATAAATGACAATTATTTATTTTAAAAACATTTTTTTGTTACTTTATGACTAACACTATATTGTGTTGGTACCTGGTTTCCAATGTAAAAATCTGGCTTCTAAAACAAAACCAGTTCATATTAGTGTGTAGATCAAGGTTGAAAAATAAATTATAAATGACATTAGCGCAAATCATTTAAGCATATTGATCTCTACACTAACTGGGTTTGCTTTAGGAGCAAATTTTACATTGGAAATCAACCATTTAGCAATATTTTTTTGCACATACTTAGGATCAATGATCAATACTGATAATGATGCATATGTCATTACTATTATATAGGACAGAAAAAGGAAAAGAGACAGTCCTGGCAGTGTCAACAATAAGGCAGAAAGCAGAAGAAAGAATAGGTTTGTGATACCATTTCAGATGGATAGACAGAGTGGAGTTTTTAAAGCCATTTGACATTGCTAGAAAGGGAAAAAGAAGCAAGCGATTAGCGTGACACACTTTTTCCCAATCTGAACTCATAATCACTTGCTCCAAACCACTGGGGACTGAGTCCACCTCACACAGAGAGAGAGAAACAGTATGAGAGAGCAAGAGAAATGATGATGAGGCTCGTCACCCTGGAAACGGGCAGTGGTTACCCCAGTTTAAGGTAAACTTCCCGTCCACCCTCCCAGCTCCATCTCGATGCTTCTCTGGGAGGAAATTGGGGTTACGCTCTGACCAGAGGGCCAAATCTAAAGTTTCCCCACATTTATTCTGAGGGGAAGCAAAGCCAGAACGTTGCCTCGGGTTACGGCCCAGACCGAGAGAGGTAAGGATGGAGTGAAGGGAGTCAAAGGGTGAAGAAGGGTGAGAAAGAGGATGAAAAAATGTGAGGGTTGTTTTATGGGTTATGGGTTATGATTTTAACTTAATTAACAATGTATTCATATAGACCTTAATATATGAAAATACATTCACTTTTTATTTTGTCTTGAAGATGCCTATACTTCCCAATTTTGATGAAAGCAAAATCTGGAAATTAATGGTAGCCTATGTTTACACGACAATGATGTACTAAAAACGGAAAGGTTTTTCCTCTGCTTTTTTCATGTACAGACGGCAAAGTTGTCAAAGCGATCTGCGAAAACTACTAAAAACGCAGTAATACTCATTCCAGACCAGTAGTTGGCGATGTCACTTTCTAAAGAAAACCGACACGCCTATAGACTGAACACGTAATACGCATACTCATGACGCCACTGTTTTCACAAATTCGCGTTTTTGTAGTTTACACGAAGACGGTAACGGTATCTTTTTCAAAAACGTGCACTTTGAATCCGGATTTCAAGGCCCCCAAAACGCCGTTGTCGTGTCAATGAATGAACAAAATGCATAAAAAGTATTCTGTTTTTAGTTGAAAATGGTGTTGTGTAAACGGACCCTAAATATACATATACACTAGCCTGGCTAACATCAGACCTCGTCTCATTGAGACGTGGGTCTGGGAACCATGTTAATTTTCTCGTATTTGAGGCGTGGTTTACGAATGCCCAGAGCCGTTTATTGGGTGCTACGAATGTCTATCAAATGCGCCTGTACGTAGCACATAGCTAATCGTTTCAATTATACCAGATGACGTATGTAGAGCGACAGAAATTAGACGAAGAAACTAAAATTGAAATTGCGTTCTAAATTATCTGTGAAATAATATTACTATTTTAAATAACTGTCTTCTATTGGAGCTTTTTCACTGCATGGTACGACTCCGTGCGGCTTTTGGGGTAGTTTTCCACTGTGTACAGTACTACCACCTCGGTTGAGCCGTACCAATACTAAAATGTAATGGCTGAACAGTGGCTGCTTAATATTTTTGTGGAAACCATGTTCATTTTGTTGTCTGGATTCTTTGATGAATAGAAATTTCAAATCATTTATTTGAAACAGAAATATTTTGTAACATTATAAATGTATTTTGATGTCAGCCAAAATTATGTCCCTATATATTAAAAAGCATTACTTTGGCTTGAGATGGCACGATGCAATTTGTTACTTCTCTGACACAATGTTTAAATTCTTACAAAGCTCATCACCTTGAAAAGGCACCATTTTTATAATTGAAAGAGTGAAAGAGAAAGAGAGGGTGTTAAAGGTACAGTCAAGGTCCTGAGGTTCGTTGAGGCGTGTGATTGCGCTCATTGTTGAGTAAACATCGGCTGACAAGGAAAACAGTAATGCTTCCTCTTTCCCAGAAACCCACTAGGGCTCCTCAAAAACACTGACGGACCGCAGCGTGTGGCTACAGAGCCAATCACATAACTCACAATGTGTGAGGGGAATTTAGAGTAGAATTTCAGGATTAAGATGTGCACATGATCGACGGTGGGCCCCGAGTAAGAAGAAGAAAAAATGTTTCCCACTAGAGGTGAAACTAATGACTATTGTTGATGAGAGCAGGTGTGATAGTCCAGACAGATTATGATTGCATTTGATAAAGATTATAACAGATTTTAACAGTATGATTATGATAAGGAACAGCTAGAGATTATGGTATCATAAAACGATAACAGTATTGTTTAGAGTGATTACGGTGACGAATTTAGATAATACTATATATTAAAATAGTAAATTTGATTAATTTTTTTATTGAATATAGAGTGACACTGATAGACTGATCGACAAGCTATAACAAACTTGAATTCGCCTAAAATGCCCAAATTGCATATAAATGGGCTTAAACACACCTTAGCAGCCACACATCAATACTCTGGGAAACACATATTACATCCTAGCAATGTGGGCATTTTCTTTAGCAAAGGTAAAATATTAGCTTTGTGAATGTGATAAGTGGCCTGACAGGTTTGTGTGTGTGTGTGTGTGTGTGTGTGTGTGTGTGTGTGTGTTTAAATCAACATGGGCATCAGCTCTAGATGGTCAATGCACCACCTTCCTGTTGGCTTTTGGTGGGTCTGATTTGCATTGCAAACAGTGAGAGGCTGCAGGGCACACACAGCTCTCTGAATCACAGCCACAATCAGCTGTAAACAGCTTTACTGACACATGTTATAATTTATGAAGTGTATTAAAGCCCTCACAGCACTGCCAATCATTCTCTCTGAGTCTCACTCACACACACACATACTTAGAAGACACACTATAATACATGTCCAAATACAATACATATTGCCGTTTTGTTCAATATGTAAAAGCAAATCTCTAAAAAAAAATGGATTAAATATTTGTTAAGAGACTTATTTTAAGTAGCAAATTCTTAAGATTATGAAGTAAATTCATATTTTAATAAGGAAACGAAGATTAAAATAATGAGAAAGAAAGAAAAAGAATACAAATACACTTATTACAAAAAGAATAAGAATCCAGAGGGTTATGCTGTTTTAAGCCAAAAGCAATGTCTTTTCTATGTCCTAAAGTGGTATATTTGTTAACTACAAAACACTGTGAAACAATTAGGTTTGTAAACTTAAACCAGGGGTGTCCAATATCCACTGTCCTGCAGAGTTTAGCTCCAACTTGGCGCAGTTGGCGGGAAAAAAGGGTCTTTAAAATGGCCAATAGCATTTCACAGCTGGCACAGAGCCGTTGAGCTCTGCAAAGTCGTGCTTGACAGCTTATGACAGCCAGAGTCTAATAGATTCATTTTTAGATTTAATATGAAACTGTTACTATAAGCAAAACAGTGAACATAATCATGCTGAGGATGTGTAGTTTGATAAGTGTGTAAAGTTGTGTTGGTGCATAACGCCACCGGTGTTTTCTCTTCTACTCATCAGTGCTGTTTAATGCTGAGTCTGTCTAACCGTTTCTTCTCCTAATCTCCTCCATATTGCTTTAAAATATAGCATTCTGTGTAGAATTCAAATGGTTCCAGTGCGTTTTGTGGTCTGAGCCGACTTGCGCATAATATATGTTATACATAGATTATAATAATCCACTCTGTGTATCGTATCTCTCTGGACCGGAGCAGACTGTGTGTGTGCTGCAGCGGTTTGTGACACTAATGTGAAACCAGACTTGGAATGGATGCCCCATTTAGAGATTATCGTCTGTTTATAAGGCGGAAGGGACACTTTAGATTCTAGAGAGCATTTGATAGGACAGAAAATCTGATGAGAAGCTGAAGTGCATGGTGTTGTCATCAAAATCATTGATCCGTATTGGACGGAAGTGAGAGACTGTAAGTTTTGAATATTTATATGTTCTAAATGTGAATGCATTTTGACATTGTTTTAACCTTAAGGTTAACATAGCCTACTATAAGCCAAAAAACTTAATTTCATCAAAAATATATATATATATTTTTTTTAAATTACATGGGGACTTTAATTGGAGTTTGAGCTAACTCTTCAGGACTGTTGTCCTCCACTAGCAGGACTAGACACCACTGATTTAAACACTGTAATTCATCGCTCAGTTTAGAAAACGGCTTTTGACCCCCCCTAATGGTTACACCTATAATACAGATATTCAGGGGATTGAAATTTGTCGAAATGTGTGAATTATTGTGGCAAACGTCAAATATCTAAAACTTTTTAAACAAAACACTTAAAAAAAATATTCGTTCCACATGTAGGTGTACAATAAAGTGATGAATAGTAGCCTACTTTTTACTTTCATAGGATAATGATGTCCGATAGAGATCCCATCGAAAGCGCTCGACTCTCCTACTCAGGCGTGCGCTCTTACTAGTTCGCCTATTTTCTTTCTTCCGAAACATACAGCATTGTAGAAAAAAATTGACACCCCGCAGTCCTTCACTAAGGTTTAAACTTAAGCTAGGGAGTTCAGATCCCACAACCCCTCTGAATTCGTAACCGGAAATGTGGCACCAGGATGACGAAAGTAGCATTTTCGTTCGATACTAAAATAAGTTGGCACAATCTATTGATATAATATAGCCTATTGCTCGTTATAATGTCTGCTAAATTGCAAAATACATTTCTGAAGGTACTGCATTATTTTATTTTGTCAGGGATCTGGCTGCAGAACCTTTTCCCGCTAGCAGATGGCGCCATATTGCTTACCTCATATTCATTTCATGACTGTTGGGTGAGTGAGTGTGTACGCGTGCATGTGTCGGGAACGTTTCCCAAAAGGTTTGTAAAAGGCTTGTAATTTTTGGATTGGTTCCTTTTCCCTAATTTGAATCTTTTTTTGTCCTTCTCCTTAACATGTCACCCCTTCAGGCTTGGCCCCTGTCCAGATCTAACCCTTTTAAAACGGGCACACTCTGTGTCCAAACACACACACACACACACACACACACACACACACACACACACACACACACACACACACACACACACACACACACACACACACACACACCAACCGAGATAGAGAGAAATACAAAAAATTTTAGGGTTCAAGCCATGTAAAAAAACAATACACACGGACACACTATAGGCTACGGTTTAAATTCAAGTAAGCCCCTATACATCATATATACATATTGTCCAAGTTAGGGTACACAGACACAGACTTTGTCACTTGCACATCTGAAACTACCATTATAGTGTATATTTTTGCCTTTTAAACAAATTGAAACAATAAAGCAGAGTGAGCCACTACAATTGAACTAACAATAGTCTGAAAACGATGCTATGTGTGACTGTTAAACTAGTCTTCCTTAAATAATAACTTATTTAAGATGTTATTGTTGCCATTTTAGGCCTGATTGTTTTGTGTTTGAAGATGTTGCGAACTAGGGCTCATCATGGCAGATTGAGGAAGCCCAACATGAAGCTTTAGTCTTCATTTGGAGGAGGAATGGTTGAGATTTGGACTGGTTTTGGGTCTCATTATGGACTGGAGAGAGGGGTATTTCTTGGGGTAATGGGGGTGCAGCTGGGGTCCATGCCAGGGCCCCCTCAAAGCAAGAAGTGCACAACAATCAGGAGCTCTGATTGGACAATAGGGTCATCATCCGAGCAACGCTTACAGCCGGCAAAGAGCCACACGCGCAAACTCCTTGTGTCTCTATGTACCTTTCTTTCTTTCTTTCTTTCTTTCTTTCTTTCTTTCTTTCTTTCTTTCTTTCTTTCTTTTTACTTTCTTTCAATCACAAACAAGATTTATTTAACTGCACATTTACATACTCAATATTAGTATGTTGGAAGAATATACCTTTAGGATTCTTTAGGAGATAAACACACACACACACACACACACACACACAAAATTTTGGTAGAAATATAAACAGAAATAATATCTTTTTAGGGAAAACAATAATTACAACTACACAAATTCTGTTTGTTTAGAGAAGGGGTATAAAAGGGGGGTATACCCCCTTAAAAGACCCCCAAAAGATTGAACTCTCTCAACTCTCGCCTATTCCCCTCCCTTTCTACTTCCCAACACTCACACATGAGTGTTTTATGGGGACATTCATGATTTTTATACTGTACAAATACATTGAACTATAAAGGTAGGTCACCTGAGGTCAGTAGACCAGAAATGATCCATCCACACCCAACACGGCTTATTTGTACACTACCCAATGTATTTTAAAATGATATTTATAATCATTGCACAAATAAATGCAGAAATGTTTAACAGACTTGCAGGAACAAAATACATTTCCAAGGATTGTGCTTTAAAAACTGCAAAACTTGTGGAAGACAGAAAAATCAGGTCACATCTGATTCAATGATAACACTTATTTACATAACACAAACATTTGTAAAAAAATCTGTGACATGCAATAATTTGGAACGATGGGGTGGTGGTCACCAGAAAATGCCATAAGACTCAGTGGTTGAGTGTTTTGGAACCACCACACTTTTGACGCATGTTTGCATGTTAGTTAAAAATTATTATTATTTTTTTTTTTTGGTGAACTACCACTTTAAGAATTGAACACAATCATGAGTTACATTTCATGGTTTCTGAAGAAAATTTTGTTATGTTCTCTATACAAATGGTAAGAAAAAAGCACAGCTTTATATAACAGTGAGGATAACCTCAGCTTTTAAGGATAAATTATTCACTGTAAATGTACCAAGCATATAAATATACACATTTATAAAATTAACATTACTTTGATTTTAATTAATGCTTTTTTAAAGTGTTTAAGTATTTTGTAGAGTTGTATGGAATCATTTCCAAAAACATCCTATTCTTTGTCTGTTGAATTATTGCAATGTAAAAATAATAATAATAATTCTAAAGAGCAAATATTCAATGGTTAGAAAAGAAGTCCCTGCAATACCTATATACCTGCAATACCTGCCACATGTATGTTCTCTTTCTCTCTCAATAAAAGAGGCCACTATTTAGAAGTCATATGAATTCTCAATAATTAGTCTGATATGACATCTCCTGTTTGAGCAAAACTAGTTAAACTTAAGTCGAACCATTTAGAAAATCATTAAATAACTTTTGAAACAATAATAATCCTGTGGTTTGTTCCAAACCTTTTGCATCTCAAAACATTATTATGTTATGTCAACAAATCATTGAAACATATGATCCATAAAAGGTGTAAACTAACACTGGAGAATTAGCTTTATATTTCAAACATCAGGGTGGAGTCCTAACAGAAGAGTTGTCGTTGTTCGAAAGCGTGTGCCGTTTAACTGTGGACGCTAAGTTTGAAACCTCAGTTCCAGTTCTCCAACATAGCATTTACGCTTAACACAAACATTCAGAGGGTTCAGACTTTAGAAGAGGATGGAGATGAGAGAGAGAGAGAGAGAGAGAGAGGGTGAGCCAAGAGGGATGCTGATGGAAGATTAGAAAGATGAGACAGTTAAACCTTCATCCTCCCCCTGTCAAGACACATTCTGCATCATTTGCTTTGCTTTAATGTTCAGTGTAAAGTGTGTGGGATTTACAAACTATCAATTATGTGATCATGTTTTCTCCAAGGCTTTCCATACATGGAGTCTGAAATCTTTTGTTATGTCAGATTATCTGAGTGATTGAAGGATTTCTTTGGTCCCGGAGACACTCCTGGAGATCAGATAAATGACAGGAGATCAAGTGCATCTCAAGTGCTCACGTCCCAAGACTGTGTGTATGACCATTCAGGAAAAACAGACTCTTCAACAAGTTGCCCAAATGGCAAGGGTTGTTAAAAGGTTAACCCCAATAAAACAAACCTCAGAAGCAGTGCAAGTCCAACCCCATTGGGGTGTAAAAGTTATTATTTTAAGTTGAGACAGTTCATTGCTCATGACATAGCAGATAGATAAAAAAAAAATAAAAAAAAAATAAAGAACCCGGGGAATCCTGAATCTCAGTGTCATTTTTATTCAAGCCACAGACACATATACTGACTAAAACCATCAATAAAATTCAGACTCTCAGTAAAATACAGCAACATGGCAGTTTTCAAAAACATAATTTGCCATTAATTACATGCAACTTTGACTAGATAAATATCTAGAATCATTATAACTGCATTCTGAGGTCATACACATAAGCCACAATTAAAATTACTCTAGATATACGCTCTACAAACGTATACTGAACACATCTCTACCGAACACGGGTATTTTGAAGCAGTTATGCTTATTTTTGAAAACATAATTTTCAAATAAGTATCTAGATATCAAATAGTGGAGAACAAACACGCATTACATATTACACTTGAAATTGCACAGTGTGTGGCCATTGTCGACAGCTCTGTGCCGTGTGTTGCAAACTTGTTTGAGTTATTGGTACATTTGTTCAAATAATCACAAGCTTCTGCCTACACATGTGTCTTTGTTGGCATGGTGACCTAACGGCTAGTTCATGGCCTGACCTGTTGGCAGTTGCAATGACAAGCTCATTGTCTTGTTCAGCATCACTGCATTTATGCAGTCAGTAAATGTCTTTACCTTCACCTCTAATCAATTTTATGCATGCTTTCTGAATAATATTAATTTCTTTCAGAAAATTGTACTGACTTTTGAAAGGTAGTGTTTGTGAGCTCTGTAGTATTGTGATGTACACTCACCTAAGGGATTATTAGGAACACCTGTTCAATTTCTCATTAATGCAATTATCTAATCAACCAATCACATGGCAGTAGCTTCAATGCATTTAGGGGTGTGGTCCTGGTCAAGACAATCTCCTGAACTCCAAACTGAATGTCAGAATGGGAAAGAAAGGTGATTTAAGCAATTTTGAGCGTGGCATGGTTGTTGGTGCCAGACGGGCCGGTCTGTATTTCACAATCTGCTCAGTTACTGGGATTTTCATGCACAACCATTTCTAGGGTTTACAAAGAATGGTGTGAAAAGGTAAAAACATCCAGTATGCGGCAGTCCTGTGGGCGAATATGTCTTGTTGATGCTAGAGGTCAGAGGAGAATGGGCCGACTGATTCAAGCTGATAGAAGAGCAACTTTGACTGAAATAACCACTCGTTACAACCGAGGTATGCAGCAAAGCATTTGTGAAGCCACAACACGCACAACCTTGAGGCGGATGGGCTACAACAGCAGAAGACCCCACCGGGTACCACTCATCTCCACTACAAATAGGAAAAAGAGGCTACAATTTGCAAGAGCTCACCAAAATTGGACAGTTGAAGACTGGAAAAATGTTGCCTGGTCTGATGAGTCTCGATTTCTGTTGAGACATTCAGATGGTAGAGTCAGAATTTGGCGTAAACAGAATGAGAACATGGATCCATCATGCCTTGTTACCACTGTGCAGGCTGGTGGTGGTGGTGTAATGGTGTGGGGGATGTTTTCTTGGCACACTTTAGGCCCCTTAGTGCCAATTGGGCATCGTTTAAATGCCACGGCCTACCTGAGCATTGATTCTGACAATGTCCATCCCTTTATGGCCACCATGTACCCATCCTCTGATGGCTACTTCCAGCAGGATAATGCACCATGTCACAAAGCTTGAATCATTTCAAATTGGTTTCTTGAACATGACAATGAGTTCACTGTACTAAAATGGCCCCCACAGTCACCAGATCTCAACCCAATAGAGCATCTTTGGGTGCGCTTTGACTCAAATATGAACGCAACACGGATCAAAGACATCTAAACAAACCAAAAACAGGATGTGATGTCACAATACGCGACTCTAAAAAGGACAGAATGCTCAAGGATACTTGGTTCTTCACATCATAGCAGCGTTGTTGCCAATTGCAATTTGGAACAGGTGTTGTTCTTGGCGCTGTTTTGACTTCTTTACACACTTTATAAGCACTTTATGAGTTCTTAGCTGGTAAAAATACCATCATATTTATGCACATTATACGACAAGCTTAGCCAAGCACATAGCATTATTTTGGATTTTCGGTAAGCTTGAAAATATATACTTTTTAAAAAATTGTTTTTTTTTTTTAAAGTAGGCCTATCTTTAGGTTTGATGTTAAAAAAACGACAGTGTACACGCTAATTGAATTAGGACTAAATGTATCATTTTCTTTTTGGACCGGATCAAAAGAACCAAGAGAACCGAACTACAAGTGTGAACACACCCTCTGATGTCACAAACAAACTTTTGCCTGATGCATTGGTTATTTCCTTCTCAAAGCACATGTCAACCTTGTGCCTGATAAGATCACACAACAAATCATTTAACATGCCAGTGCAACTGAGGCCTTCAGCACCTAATAAACTGCAGTGTGTTTGCAGATGAAGTGATATGAAGTGAATGTGTGATATCGCTCATATTTCATACTGACCTGCCAGCCAGTTTTCCTCTGGTGTTTTTGAATAGTCAGAACATTATGCCCCTTCATTTTATTTTTTATTATAATATCTTTGGCTGAGCTACATCCACATTTTTTTACTAAATGCCCAATTGAATGACCCTAGAAGAGGAACACCGTAACCTAAATACACACACACACACTGACACACACTCAGCAGTGTATTAAAGACAAAGACATCACTCTGGTCGTGCTCTGCTGCCTTTCAAGTCCTCCAGGAACTTTTCTATTCCTCACACTTCACTGCTCCTGTAGAACACTTTGTCTAGCAAAAATTTTAAACTGCATATTTCCTATCTTTACTACATCACATGATCTGCTCGGCAGCCAATCAAGGGCTGAGGGGATTAGGTTATGGTTAGGCGGCAGGCCCATTGTGTTTGAGGGGAACCAAGTGGGCGAGCGGAGGTGTTGTCGGACACTGGGTGTCACCTGAGATCAGGTGTGTTCTCTGTGAAGTTTATGTTGTGGGTGCCAGACTGGGGGAAGGTATTAGGAATTCCACCGTAATCTGTCTTTTCATTGATCAATAGTTTCATTAGAATAAAGAGAAGAAATGAAACACAAGCACATAATCAGAGGCAGTGCACAGGGGCGGGTTGCGTTTCGGTAATGCTTACATTCCGCACTTAAGCAACCCTCTACACACATCTATACCTGCCGGAAGCCAAGAGCAATTGCGTTATGAAAGAAAGGTGAAGTGAGTAGTTAAAATTGGGTAAAAAATCATTTTTGTATGCAAGAACAGAGACAGAAAAAAATACTTTTGATTGTACACTGCATTTTATCTATACAGTACCGTTCAAAAGTTTGGGAAAGATTTTGTAATACTTTATAATGTCTCTTATGCTCTCTCCAAAGCTGCATTTATTTGATCCAAAATACAGCAAAAACAGTAATATTGTGAAATATTATTACAATTTAAGATAAATAAAAAAAAAAAAAAAAAATATATATATATATATATCTTGTTTGAGATTAGTAATTTGACACTTTATGGCTAAACTTGTTTAATTGGCATGCTTTAACCTTATTGTCTGTATAATGTGTTTAACCTTTTGTAAATGCATTGTACAAGTCGACGTATTACCCAGCACCAGCAAAACAAGTTTGTCTGCTGAAATGGATTGGTTACTCAGATAGTGAGTGAATGAATTAAGTCTCAGATTTCAAATTATTAATCGTTTTAATTCAGATCTTAACCCAAAAGACAGTTATGCACTCGCGCCACAAGGTTTCGCAAGAGGATTCAGTCTAACATACCCCTAGGAACGACATACCAGAATTTCTCAGTTATAAGCTGTACTTTTAAAAGACAATATGAAAAGGCAGAGCATGAGGAGTGCTTGAGAATGTTACTTTCAAATGTAATGTGCTGCATATTCCATTACTACGGAAACCTTAAGAAGCCATGCATTTTTACTGTTTTTACTGCGAGAAAATCTAAATGAAAAGAAAACTTCACTTTTTAAGTGAAATTTGATCAAATTCAAGTTCAAAAAGCAAAAAGTAATAATGCATGGCCTTTAAAGTCTTCCATTCATTACTCCTAATAAAAAGAAACAAATTATTTAAGTAACATATTTAAGTAACATATTATTTAAGTTTCTTTTTATGAAATGTGACCTAATATTTTCGAAATCCATTAAATGCATGGAATAAATAGAAAAACTAACACTATAACAAGAAGTTACTTGGGTATTGTGGTTTAAATTAAAAAAGTAACATTACATTTCTTGTTACTATAGTCCTTTTGCAACTTTTTGACTGCATGGAAACTATGTTGGAGCGTTTATAAATGGGATTTCTGCTCGTCTTCTAGACAGGTAAAAAAATAAATTACTGGCACCAACTTCGGCACAAATCTAAAGATACTTAAAAATGGAAGGAGATTTAAGTGACTGGAAACACAGATGAAATCAGGCCTGGCAGTGGGAAAAGAGGGTCGACCATTAAACGGATGTTAGCGGGATAAAGGGACGCTGTGGCACAGACACCGTCGGCGGTACTTTCATCTACATGGCGTCAGGTTTGGCCTGTGAGGGGGTCTGTATATATCCTGCCGAAACCAATATGGCTTTGCTCACGCCACACAAAAGGACCCCTGCTTAGGGCTGTCCTACATGTGCCTGTAGTAAGGGAAGGGGCGTTCGAGATCGGGCCTGGAACATGGGCAGCCACGGCGGGCGGGAATGCAGGAGAGAGCCCTGGGCTTAATTGGCAGCGTGTGCTTGGCTGGAGACCATTGTTCAGGTAAAAGAGGCTTAGCATCGCAGCACGCTAACAGTGCACAGAGTCTGCTTTGACACGTGTATGGAGCTTAATCTCGTTGGAAGGGGGGGGCAATTTTCTCGATGGAGGGTGCTGGTAATAATGAGATAGGGTAAAGTGGGGAGGGGATTGAGGACCCCCGTGAAGAAGTCAATGGCTCTGTTGACTTTGTTTTGACTTTACATCGACATGTGATTCTCAGTTAATTGGCCCATCAGTTTTCCAGAGGCCAGAGGAAGACGCTTAGATCAGAGGAAACAAGGCACTTACTTACTGTACAGTGAGTTTTATATCACAACAGTACTTTACAAACTAATTGATTTCCTTCCCATTGGAAATAAAAATCACAAATGAGACCTCTTAATGTCTGTCTCAATTGTTTCTTCTAGGTAGCAATGAGAGCAAATGGAGACTGTTTAAATGCTTCTTGTTTTTTAGTTTTTCTTCTGAAAACGTAAAAGTAATCGCAGATATATCTTATCAAGAGTTCAAAAAACATTTAAATTTTGTCATAAACATAAGAAAGAACAAATTAGAAAATAGAAAACAATTATTACACAATGACTATTCTCAAAAAAGATTATTAAAAGAGCTATGTAAAACAAAAAACAACTTTAAAAAATGATACATAAATAATAAGATTTTCAAAACAATAACAAAGATATACACTATCTTTCAAAATGTTGGTATCAGTAACATATTTTTTTACTCAATTTAAGTATAACATTTTCCATAAAAATATATTAAGCAGCACAAACCGTCCCCTTGGAATTATAAGGTTCTATCTGACATTTTTGTCAAAATTGAGTTATTCACATATTCTTATTCTGTGACAACTTATTTACATTGTGTGATGTGTTTTGTACATTTAGGGTCCCTGTTATTTTTATGTTTGAAAGAAACTTGTTCCCCATACACATTTTCCTATATGTAATGGAAAAACTTTGAAGCTCAATATCTCAAAACTGCTCAGAACGCAGATAGAACCTTATAATTCCAAGGGGACGAAACGGGGTTTCACCATGTTTGTGGAGTGGGTGCAGGTGAACAACGGATCAGCGTTTACCATCTGCTCTGC
The DNA here is from genome assembly GCA_031834385.1 of Semotilus atromaculatus. Lineage (NCBI taxonomy): Eukaryota > Metazoa > Chordata > Actinopteri > Cypriniformes > Leuciscidae > Semotilus > Semotilus atromaculatus. Next base: position 20,047,054 of record JAULUF010000015.1, read on the forward strand.
TGAGGAGAATATCACCAGCCCCACTCTGGATCCAGAGCCCAGCCAGGTGCTTTCCACACAGTATGGACTCTTTACCAGAGCCCACCACGGATGAAAAGCCAGAGCCATTCACACACCAGTGCAAGAGCGATTGCATAAGAATATCATCGCCCCGGAGCCCGCACTCAATGAAAAGTATGACTGTAATTTTTAATAAGGATTTGAAAGAGGATTATCCCTGTAGGCCCCACCTCCGCTGGTTCCCTTCAGTTACTCAGCGACTCCTCTGTTTACTTCACTCTGCTGCGCAGATCCGCCTCAGGTATCCCGGTCTCCGGCTCTGCCTAGGCACATGGATCCCCTTGCTCCACTTCCAGCCGCCGAGCCTGTCACTGCACCTCGACTCGTCAACCATTCGGCTCCTCCTTCCCTCTGACTCCACCTTGGTCCGTCGCCGCTCTGCCTGTGCCACAGACTTCTGGGCCTTAAACTGTGCTTCCTCCCTTCAACCCTTCGGCTCCATTAAACCTGCCTTGGTCCTTTGGCAAAAACATCCAGCTGACATCCAGCGGTGTCTTCGATCCTCTTCGGCTCCACCTCCATCTCCTCTCTGTCATCCTCCAGGGTCCGCCTGCCAAAATCTCCACCATAGCTCATCCCTCCCTTGACTCTGCCATGGGCCTTCGCCCTAGCTGTGCTCTGGGTTACACGTTCCAACCTGGCCCTTCCTGCTTTTGTCACCTCCCTGGCTCCTCCCACCATCATTGCTGCCCTGGTTTGACCGCCATCATCTACTATTGTATCCTACCCCAATAGAAAAGATATATCTAACAGTTATTGTAATAATATTTCACAATTTTACTGTAATTTTAAATGCCGTCTTGGTAGAGACTTCTTTCAAAAACATAAACAATATTTCCTACCCCAAACTTTTAAATGTTAGTGTATACATTTTGATTTGAAAATACATGAATGATGCATCAAAATGTACTCAGATTAGCCAATATACCAAAATCTCAAATCAAAAGTAATAGATCTCATTATGAATTCAAATGTTTCTTATGGATTTCATCCAGTTTTAGGAAAAACATCTCCTCCTCCATGAAAGACCAAAACCTGACCGTTAAACTTTTCCTTTGGGATGATATATTGCTGCCTAGCATAGAAAGTTTAATACCATGGTATGTACTTCAAAGGCTACGGTACATGTACAAAAAACATCTCAGTTACTAATGTAACCCTCGTTCCCTGAAGGAGGGAACGGGAGACATAATGTCGATGTGACGACGTAATTGGGATCACTTCAGGGAGCCCTATCATCTTCGAGTATCTACAGAACGAGCCAATGAACATTGGCGTGTGTGAATCGCGTCATACGCCCTGCCCTGAAGCGCAGGTATAAACAGTGATGGTCAGCAAGCGTGGCGATCAGGGAATGAGGGTTACATTAGTAACCGAGACATTCCCTTTCAGTCGCTTACGTTCGACGTAACGCCGACGTGACGACGTAATTGGGATCCCATGCAAAATGCCACGGTTGCTGCCACATCCAACGCCCTACACCCTAAGACTTTCAGACCCTCTGGCTGGGGCGGAAGGCCTGCGTAGAGGGGGTTCGAACTGCTCTTCCATTATAACCCATACATTGGAACTCTTGGAAAACACTGGGAAAGCGTGCCCCTCCAGGGGAGAAGGATGCTGCGGAGCCACATCCTGCCCGAAGGGAGGCACCATGTGGAGAATACACATATGGACTGGCACTGGCCGGTAGGGGCAGTGCAACATATGGAATGTCACTGGGGTGGCTCCAGCCTGAGAAGGGAGAGACAACACCGGGCAGTGACGGCAGAGCAGGCTCTGCCAAGGGAAAGACACAGGCTCACTGCAGGGAGTTAGTCATGGAAGAATATGCATATGGGATCGCGGCAAGGATCACCACATATGGAACCCAGTCTAGCACAAGTTACACAAGCATATGAGCACTAGACCTGGCGTCGGACGCTCCGCAACGTCTGACTGCCGAAGGGGTGCGGAGGAACTCTACAGGTTTTGCCTGGTGGGGAACTCGACTGGAGCAGAAAAGTGCACGTATCTGCTCCATGTGGAGGGGAGTGGTGCAGTAAGCCGACACAAGAGCGGGAACTTCAGTGTTACTGGCTGGTTTAAGCGAGCACACCGTCTCAACACATAGGCTATAAAACCTAGCGAACGTGTTAGGTGTCGCCCAGCCCGCAGCTCAACAGATGTCTGTCAGCGAGGCGCCGTGTGCCAGCGCCCAAGAAGAAGCAACACTCCGAGTGTAGTGGGCTCTCAACCCGGGTGGGCAAGGCACACCTTGGGCTTTGTAAGCCAAGGCGATGGCATCCACTATCCAGTGGGCCATCCTCTGCTTGGAGACAGCCTTTCCCTTCTGCTGGCCTCCGTAACAGACGAAGAGCTGATCTGAGGTCCTGAGGCTTTGTGTTCTGTCCACGTACAGTCGCAGAGCGCGGACGGGACAGAGAAAAGCCAGGGCTGGGAATGACTCCTCCGAAAGCAGCGCTTGCAGGTTCACCGCCTGGTCCCGGAAGGGAGTGGTAGGAACCTTGTGCACGTATCCGGGCCGGGGTCTCAGAATCACGTGAGAGTTAGCCGGGCTGAATTCCAGGCACGATTCGTCGACCGAAAATGCATGCAAGTCCCCTACCCTCTAGATGGAGGCCAATGCAACCAGGAGTACTGTTTTACAGGACAGAATTTTTTACTCTGCCGAGTGCAAAGGCTCAAAGGGTCGTCTCTGAATGCAGTTGAGGCCATGTCCACAGACCTGAAGCTCCATGCCTGTTGTACGTGAACCCCCAGCCGGTGGCAGAGGCATCTGTGGTGACGGAACACCTGCCCGCAGGAATGAAGGGTTTGACCACAAGCTGAGAGTTTGGCTTGACCACTTGGTCCCAGCACGAGCCGCTCTGCCACGCCCATCTCGGGACTCAATCGTGGAGCCAGTGTTGGAGCAGCCTCATATGAAGCAATCCAAGCGGCGTTACCGTGGCTGCAGATGCCAAATGAGAATGCGAACACCACGCTCGCACATGGGAGCAATGGCCACCTCCGCGACTTTCGTGAAGACACAGGGCGACAGGGCGAGCCCGCAGGGTAAGACTTTGTACTGATATGCCCGTCCCTCGAACGCAAGGTGAAAAAACGGTCTGTGTTGAGGGAGAATCGAGACATGAAAGAAAAAAACAATCTTGGGGACGGATGTGTTTGAAAATGCGTTTCTGCATAAGCATCTTGAACGGCAGCCTGTGAAGGGATATCGACTGGAGGGACCGGCTCGATCGCGTCCTTCGCCAGTAGGACTGCGATCTCTGCCCTGAATACTGGGGGGCGCCGGGTGAACTGAATCGCATAGCCGAGTCTGATAGTACGGATGAGCCAGCGAGACGGGCTGGGAAGCGCTAGCCAGGCTCCCAGACGTACCCGGGGTGGGGCAGCACGGCGGAATGCAGGGACCCGACTCGGATGGCATAGCGGCCCGGAGTGACCAGTGGCGGAACAAAAACAAAAGGAAACAAAAGATTCTCCGCCCGGCCCTCCACCGGTGGAAGGAGCAGCGCGTTCACCATCTCCTGAAGAACAACTTCATCCACCTCTGGGTCGCCCGTCTCAGGGTCGTTTGCACCTCCGCTTGCCTCCTGATTTGGCAGCTTCCTGGACGGGCTTGGTCGACTTCCTGCGGCTTGCTCCACGCTGAGGCCTGGATAAAGGTTGCTGCTGAGGCTTCGCGGGAGCGGAGGACGGCGCAGGAGGTCGACCTCGGCAACGAGCGGACAGAGGGTCTGCAGCCGGCCGACGGGTGGGAGCAGCAGCGGTCCGCCGGGGCAGGATGTGTTGGATGGCCTCCATCTGCTTCTGGGCGGCCGAGAGCTTTTGGGCAAAGCTCTCGACCACGTCGCAGAATAACCCAACCTGGGAGAGAGGTGCATCCAGGAACCGATACTTATCGGTGTCCCTCATGTCAGCCAGGTTGAGCCAAAGGTGGCGCTCCTGGACCACCAAGGTGGACATCGCCTGACCGACGGAACGTGCGGTTTCTTTCGTCGCCCAGAGGGCGAGGTCAGTTGCCACATGGAGCTCCTGGAGGAGCTCTGGGTCAGAACCACCCTTGTTCATGTCCATGAGTGCCTGGGCCTGGTGGACCTGCAGAAGTGCCATGGCATGGAGGGCAGAAGCGGCCTGTCCACAGGCTCTGTAAGCCTTTGGCGTAAGATCGGACGAAAATTTTAATGCCTTGGACGGGAGGCGCGGATTGCTCCCCCAGGAGGAAGTGGACGCTGGACACAGCTGCATCGCAACGGCGCGCTCCACCGGTGGGACATCCACATATCCCTTAGCCGCTCCGCCGTCGAGGGTGGTGAGGAGGGAGGAGCCACTAGGACAGCTTCTGGCACTATACGGTGCCGTCCACGTCCTAGTGAGCTCCTCATGCACTTCTGAAAAGAATGGTACCGGGGCGGCGCGCTGAGAACCAGCATGGCCCGCCCTGAGAAACCAATCGTCCAACCAGGAAGGTTCGGGACGTGGTGGAGGGTTCCACACAAGCCGACCTTTTTGGCGGCCCACGAAAGCATAAACGACCCATTCTGGATCGGACTCGGGCAACGCTACACTCCCTGAAGGGAGCAACGCAGCCGAATCCTCATCTCCAGCACACTCCTTCGGAGGCTCCAACAGTGGTAGCGCTTGAGAGGCGTGAGGGACCCACGGAGATTGCCGCGGCGGGGAAGCCCTCACGGTAATCCTCAGATCACCCTGGTCATGCACAGAAGTAGGTCTATTCTGAGGTCCAGAATAGATACTAGATCGGGGCATAGGCAAGGGGACTGCACCTCCCTTGAGGTAAGCGAGTCTCGATCTTAGCGCTATCATAGTCATATTCCCCCAATAGGAACATGAGCTATTCACAAAAGCTGTTTCAGCATGCTGAATGCCCAAACACGAGATGCAGCTATTGTGGCCATCTGCTGGCGCCAGGGAATGACCGCATCCAGAAATGCACAAGCGGAATGACATCCTGAAAAGGATGCAGGGTCACGCTTGTGTTGCTCTTTTAGTGAAAACAAAAAATAGGAAAATAACTCTTTCAGTGCTGAGGCACCCAGGGATAGCCGTGGTGTAACGAGGTTTACACACTTAGTCAGGAACGCCCACCGAAACTGACACACACACACACACACACACACACAACACACACACAATGCAGTGCTGTGAAAACAGTTCTGTGAGCTGCAATGCTCACGGCCACCGCTGATCGTGCCGTCACACCAACACTGGATAAACAGTCTTCTTGAAGAGTCTCCAACGAAGTAGCAGTCTTGCAGAACTCGGAAGTCAGACAACAGTTCGGCTCCGAAGTGAAAGACAATGTGTGTGTGCGCCAGCTTCATTTTTATACCCGCGCTGCGGGGCGGGGCGCGTGACGCGATTCACGCACGGCAACGTTCATTGGCTCGTTCTATAGATACTCGAAGATGATAGGGCTCCGGCTCCCTGAAGTGATCCCAATTACGTTGTCACGTCGACGTTACGTCGAACGTGAGCGACTGAAAGGGAACATTGTAATAGCATGGTAATTTTTTGTAAATATTTATATCTCTGGATATCATCTTCCCTTGCACACTTCTAACACAAACACACACACACACACACACACACACACACACACAAACACACACACAAACATTTAGCCTTTAACTAGTTTAGCAACCACTTAACATATCTAACAGGTTGCAAGTCCCCATGAGTCCAGTTTGTTGGCCAACAAATCCTGAGCAGCAGTGGCTGGTTATTAGAGCCCTCGGTGGGGAGCTGCACAAGAAAAAAGGGCCCGGACTCAGAGACAGCTGGGCCGGGGGCAGAGGGGTTAGACGCCCAGGTATCTCCACCTGTACCATCATCATCGGCCCTGAGAGAAGGCAATTAATTCTCCAACTGCTGAAAGAGGGAGGGAGAGAGTGGTGTCTATGGTGGTGGGGGGGTCAGATGTGTGTGTGTGTGTGTGTGTGTGTGTGTGTGTGTGTGTGTGTGTGTGTGTGCGTGCGTGCGTGCGTGCGTGTGTGTGTGTGTGTGTGTGTGTGTGTGTGAATGGAAATAGAATGAATTATTCTATTTGAGTGTTTAGAGAAGTGCATATCAATGCATATCTGTTCTGTATAAACTTAAGGGACTTGGGATGTGTCTGAATGAGCAAGAACAGGTTTTGAGTGTTGTGTGAAAGTCTTTTGATTTCTTAAGCCCCCTGACCCTCCTCTTCACTCCCACTGTCTGCGCTGTGTCAGCAGGGGTCATACACACCCACACACACTCTTTTCTATACATGCTCCTCTTATACATTGACATTCATTTGACAGATACCTTTATCCAAAATTATATGGAAATGAAACACCATACATTCTTAGAACCCATCATGGAATCAATACAAACTTCCATCATTGCTTTAAAAAGTACAAGCAAGTACTTGGCATAACATACTTTTGGGAAACTGACTATTTTAAACATAATTTTTCTTTTGTAAGTACAATTTATATGCATGTTTTTAATTAAACCATATTAGTTGACAGAGTACATTGTATATTTGTACTTTCAAAATATATTGTCAAAATATAAATATAAAATATAAATATAAATATAAAATCAACACAAGTGAATGTAAAAAAAAAAAAGTTTTAAAGGAACACTCAACCTTTTTTGGAAATACCATTTTGAATCCATTCAGTCGATCTCCGGGTCTGGCGGTAGCACTTTTAGCATTAGCATAGATCATTGAATCTGATTAGACCATTAGCATCACTCTCAAAAAAATGACCACAGAGTTTAGATATATTTCCTATTTAAAACTTGACTCTTCTATTTTTACATCGTGTACTAAGACCGATGGAAAATGAAAAGTTGCAATTTTCTAGGACAATATGGCTAGGAACTATACTCTCATTCCTGGACCCGGAGATCGGCTGAATGGATTCAAAAACGGTAAAACTCAACTGTTTAACTCTAGGGGAGTTAGAGAATGAGCTTATTTCCAAAAAATTGGTGTGTTCCTTTAAGAATGATTCAGATGCTAGTTTATGAGTTAAGCTAGGTTTTTTTTTTTTTTTGTACAGCGCTTTTCACATATCGTTTCAAAGCAGCTTTACAGAAAATGCATGTCTACATTACAATTTAGAGTGATTATCAGTTGAATATATATATATATATATATATATATATATACATACATATATATATATATATATATATATATATATATAATTTGTCTTATAGCAATAATTTGTATAGTAATATAGTAATCATTTGTCTTATTGAATGCTTCATATGCTTTTCTGAAAAAGCCTGATTCACTCACAAACAAAAGCGAAAGCATTTTCTCTTTCAAATCGATGTTTCGGCATAATTGATATTTAGCTCATAAGACATAAGTCATGCTAATGATTCAGTGCTCATTCGTCTACAGAAAGAGAGCTGTAAAATCAGACCTGTCAACAGGCCTACAGTTAGACCTGCAAAAGAAGTCAGCTCTGCCAGCAGACAGATTGATAAACAGACAAAGCAGCTGACAGCAAAGGACAGAGGCTGTTTAATAGAGGTAGGAGGAGAGTGACAAACTGCCATTCATGTCATAATGAGGCACCTGACAACAGCTCCGCTCTTAATTACCCAAGCTGCCACCTCTGAGTTTAGTTAGCACATAGAGGGGTGCATGAACACACACACCCATTTCACACTCTTTAAGAGCGGGCTTTCTTCAATAGATTCCCGCATATTATACCACACACACACTTAAATTAATATATTCTATGGTTTGTATTCTTTATGTGTATTGATGAGTCATGAGTTCATTTAATCACACACAGTGTGTTCATGGATGGGACCTCATCACTTTATAAGATGTTTTATAACCTCAAAGTGCACGTCCTGAAGCAGCATTCATGTGAAAAATTATCAAAATGATCATCCGTCATGAAGGTTCACTGTACTTACTTTACCGTTCTAAAGTAATTAGTTGCTTAATATTTTTGTGGAAACCGTGATACATTCTTTTTCAGGATTTTTTAATGATTACCACTATTAACTCCAAAGAACTGTAACTGTAACTGTAACTGAAAGAACTGTATTCACTTGAAATAGAAATATTTTGTGACATTATGTGTTTACTGTCACATTTGATCAATTCAACGTGCCCTTGAATTATTAATATCTTTTAAAAAAAAAACACACCAAACTTTTGAACAAAGTTGATTGCTCTACATGTCTCTATATGCAGGTTATGAAAGACTTCTAAAGTTCTAAAAGTTCTAACATCAATATTTGTGATAAGAGCACACTATTTTACAATTACATACCCTGTTACTCGCATATAAAATTAATAAATTGAGAAAAAAAAAATGGAGAACTATTTGCAGTTTCTCCCATGCTTCATTTAAGTTCACCCCAACCATTACTGGGTTTCTATATCTCTGGTATCAGGTGAGAGGACTAGGAAAGAAAGACAGAGAGTGTGAGTGAGCCTGGACCGAGGTTTCAGGTGAAATGACCTGTTTAATTGGCAGTTAGTGTACTGGATTAAACACTATCACCATATCCGTCCTCTCCAATACCTCCACCTCTCAGCTCCTTTCTACAGACAAGCAAAGCGGCCTCCGAAACCTATACAAAGTCATTCTAAAACCCTGCAATTAGTGCCCACAGGCCCCATGCATCCAAATGCAGACATACCATAGACTTCATAAAGACTCTACAGACTATACCAAACCCAAAACACTACTCCTGAAAGAACACAGGTTGCACTTTATTTTACAGTACGTGCACTTACAGTGTCCTTAACCAAGAAAGTATGCAGGTAATATAAGGTAACTGCATGGGTTAAGGTTAGGTTTAGGTGTAGGTTCAGGGTTAGTTCTAGCCTGGGTTTTCCCATGCTGCCTTGCGCGCAGCGTGATTTTATTCATTTTATAAAAAGTTTATATCTATGGATCCAACATGGCAGCAGACACAAAGTTACCTTTCGATGCAGCCTTAGATATTGTTCTAAGTAATTTAGAAGGCAATTTCAATTTTAGTTTCCTCGTCTAATTTCTGGCGCTCTACATACGTCATGTGGTGTAATTGAAACGATAGGCTATGAGACATTCGTAGCACCCAATAAAGGTCTGATGTAAACCACGCTTCAAATACGAAAAAATGAACGTGGTTCCCAGACCCACGTCTCAATGAGACAAGGTCTGACGTTAGCCAGGCTAGGTTAGTACAGTTATTATTGTAATTGCTATAGTAAGTATATCAATACTTACATTTGTATGTACATTATGGCTTATGAAATAAATTTTTTTGCACATTTATACTATTTTGTCTCCAAATGAGCTACTTTCACACATAGCAGCATACCTTATTTCTAACTGCCCCATATCCACCCCCACCACATCACAACCTTGTTGTAAAAGTCCTTATCAATAGTTAAACTAAAATGTGTTTTTAAAAAAACGCCATTAATAAACACTACATTCAAAGACATTTTGCAACCCAATTACTATAATTTATAACTAAAAGAAGACCTCAGAGTTTACAGCGCAGTGTTCGCTTCTGGAGAAATGGTCAAAATAAAGTACGTAGTGGGTCTAGCAAGATAAGAGTCAATCTGTGTAATTGAAATCAGTCAAAATATAACAAAGAAGAATGCTTTTCACTATCAACGATGCAATCGGTTAAAAAGACAACTGAACATCATTGTTACTAACTTTTTCTGGTTGTTACTGTTCTGTTAAATTCGTTTTTCCATCTTATTAAACAAAATGTTTACTTTTGATAACATTTCTGGATAAATATTTGCCACTAAAATAAAAGTAAATTAATTAAAATCATTGAAGAAATGAAATTCAAAATGTTTTGTCAACATGTCATAATGTTCTGCTCATCATCACATTACTAATGCCTCAAAAAAGACATTTGACATCTGACATACTGTGATATATAACATAACATTTAAAAATGCACTTGAAAATCAATTCCAGGATGCAAATATCATCCATTAAGTTCATTTCAGACATCTGACATGTATAAAGTTAATATTTGGGCTATTTATTTTCATATGATGAGGGCTTATCACAAAGTACCATCAGACACCATTATAGACATAGCTGCATTTGTTGATGTCTTCCAAATGAAGTGCAAAGTACAAAAAGCCAAGTGAGTATTAAAATTATAATCTTTCAGTTCTTTGGTGGAAAAAAAACACACACACACAGACTGACAGAAATGCACAAAAGTATGTTAATGTGTCACTCTGTGGTATGCACCTTTCATTTAACTCTGAGAGGGGGTCATGAGCATGTCCCTTTGCTCGTTTGGTTAAATGAATTCATCATGCTTCTAAACTATCAGTTGAGAAATTATACATTAACCCACTGGACAGCGCACATCACCGAGATGCGCAGAGGAACCATCTACCTCTCCATCCTAAAGCAATAAAACCTTGTGCGTGTTGCATTAAATACTACAGTCTCCTCTTAAGGTGAACAAATCACGCGCATTGCCTTCTGCTCGAGCACTCGCTCATTGCGCATCTGCGATCCAACAGTAAAAGTGTCACGTCACTAATCTGACAGCTTCGCACCGAATCAGATTTGCTGCTGCGCTCTGGAGAGCCGCGCTTGAGCGAGCGTCAAAGCAATTCGAATGAAGTTTAGCGCACTTGCTTCTCTAGGTCTTTGGAGAGCTCGCACCTGCGCGTGTCACCCTACCCCAATACTTGGTAAGTGTTTCTTTAAATGTTCTGATTATTAGGTAACTAAATGTTTCTATCACCTGTTATTTTAAAAAATGTTATTACTCGAGAATCCTCATGACGAGCTGGCTTTACGCGCAACTGTCAGTTGGTGTTTTATCAGGTCTCCTATATAGTGGCATGTGCCTATATCTTGTTGTTTAGATGTGACTGATACATTGACAGTTATTTGACATGCCTAATTAGCACACAACAGCAAGCAAAGCGCCAATGATGAAGCACTAGAAGGAGAGTAGCTTACTTTGTTGCAGTGAGCGCAACACGTGGGTAGGCTACTGTGAGGGCATAACACAGAATGATTGTCAATTTCAATAAATAATTGAATGGTGACGCAGAAGATTGAGAGTATTGCTCTTAGTTGTGGTTTTTGCCTCATTTTTGCAGAAAAGTTGCACATATGACAGAATATATAGTCTATATTTTTGCATGGAACTTCACTGCAGGTTGTAAATGTTGCACCACTTAGCAGGCTGAAAGGTTTAGTGCAAAACCAAATAAACTATATTATGCATTTAACCTATAGCCTGTCTCAACAGCGTTTTCAAACAATATTTTAGTAAAAGTTAGATTACAAGTTACAGAGTGCAACTTAACGTAAGTTACTTTGGAACGAGTAAGCATATCGCTCGAGCGCTTTGCGTTAGGAATCGTATGGACAAAAGAAAAATACTGTTACTGTTTATCACTTAGGACACATTTTATATATAATTGTATAGGGGATGCTGAATACTTGATTCTAACTTGTTGACTAACTTTCTAAGGTGTCCGTTTATCATATTCATTACCCTGTCTATTAAGTGGACGCGACATGATGAAATATGCTATTATTTCTCATTCAAAATAATGATGAGATTAAATAATTAAACAATTGTCGCCTCACACTGTTATGATGGATTTTTTTAGAGCACCATGCTGTCCTGCCAAGATCTGAGCTTTGCAGGAGGGCAGCGCTACGAGTACCCCGCCTCGACGTCAGTTGATGGTAGTGTTGACGTTTCCACAGCGACGCTCGTCTCCCTCTGGGACGCCGGTCCCCTGGACAACGCTGCCCGCCAGCACGAGCCACCGCGGCGGGGTAAGTCCTGCAATATGCCGGGATCAGCGGCGCGAGAGGCTGAATTCCCGCCTTGGCAAACTGGAATTTTTCCATCTCGTACTTTTTTTTTCTTTTTTCCTTTTTTTTTTCCACCGTGTTTTGTTGGAGTAGCAATGGACTGTCGAGTATCTGGCCACCTCCAAATTGTTAGTTATTTTGTGCTCTTTCTTTTGTTTGAAAAGTAGCCTATTTATTTCATTGATTTTTTCTTTTTCACTTTTCCGCTTGCAACTATCCCTAGACCATTACTAATCAGGATGATGACCTTTATTTCAAATTTTCCATTTGTTTTAGATTCACTGCCTGTGTCTGAGCATATGGGACATCAACCCACCTGGCCAGATCAGCTGTCACCTCAACTTCAACGAAACAAGCAGGTATTTAAAACGATTATCATATATCCTAATTAGTCCACCGAAGCTGCTGACATATTGTTTAATGCTTGTGAAAACATTTGTCCCGTAAAGCTCCAAGACACCCTAATGCAAAGAGAAGAAGAGCTGGCCAGACTGCAAGAAGAGAACAACAAACTCAAAGAGTTTTTAAACTCATCATATGTGAAGTCTTTGGAGGAAAAAACTAAGGTAAGAAATCTCATATCTTAAAGGAGTAGTTGACTTCAGAAATAAAATGTACTGATAATTTACTCACCCCCCTGTCATCCAAGATGTTCATGTCTTTCTTTCTTCGGTCAAAACTAGTTGCAGTTTCAATGGAGCTTTAAAGGGCTCTACACGATCCCAGCCGAGGAATAAGGGTCTTATCTAGCGAAAAGATTGGTCCTTTTCTAAAAATAAATATACTTTTTATATACAGCATTTGCCCTTTGAAGCTGCATTGAAACTGCAATTTGGACCTTCAACCCGTTGGTTCCTGTTGAAGTTCACTATATGGAGAAAAATCCTGGAATGTTTTCCTCAAAAACCTTACTTTCTTTTCGACTGAAGAAAGAAAGACATGAATATCTTGAATGACATGGGGCTGAGTAAATTATCAGGAAATTTTAATTCTGAAGTGAACTAATTGCTAATCAAAACTATCCCAATCACTGACAAAACTAGCACAATGTTCTGGGGGTAACAATTGATTCAACCCAGGGATTAGAAAAACAACCCAGTCCAACAGCGTAAAAGTACCCCAATTCTGCTGGTAACACTGTCATAGATGGATCTTTACCAAGGTGATGCGTGTGATTTCTTTTTTCACATATTGAAATACTCTTTCCTTATCCAAATTAAACAGAGAAGGGTAATCTATAAAACTATGCAATATATATATATATATATATATATATATATATATATATATATATATATATATATATATATATATAAATTATAAACATATCTCTATATATTATTATTTCTATCTCAATTATAAAGTGTCCTTAAGCTATGGAAAGGCGCTATATAAGGTAAACTATATAAATAAAGCTCAAGCATTTAAAGCGACAAATAAAATAACTGCAATGTTTGTTTATAATATGCTTTGGTGTGAATGCTAAAATAGTTCTAGTTATCTTTATAGTCATGATTCTTGGTTTGAATGGCCCTTTACTGTCGCTCATGTCAAATCTTGTCATCCTCAAAATATAATCAACTTCGCTCACATTCATTTTTCTCCCTTCTTCAAATTGTAGAAACTTCTTTCTAGCCGCAAGGTTCCAGATGGGTCAAGACACCGGAAAAGAACACACGGTGATTTCCGGAACCTGAGCCAGTTGCTTCACAGTGGCGAGGGGAAGCAGACCTGCCGCAATCTCTCTTTGGAGTTTTGCTCTGCAGAAGAGCTGGCGGCCACCCCACCTCTAGACTCATGGATTCTAGAGACTCTTGGTCTGCAAGACGAGAACACCGTCGACCCTGCACGCAGTTTCAACACCCCTTCTTTCAGCTGTCCACTTCCTACAGAAGATCATTACAGCATGGCAAATGTTGACATTGGCTTCAGCCCTAATGCAGAGACACGCTGCGATTACAGCAGCATCGTAGACTCATCCAGCAACTGCAGTCTGGACACCTCCAGTGGCTACAGCACCTCTCAGAGCTTGGGTTCAAATTATTCAACTCTTGACCCCTCAGCTCTGTTCACCATCACATCTACCGGGTCACTAGTCAGCTCTCCACCAGCGATGACCACCGCTCAACACTTCACGCCACCACGAGCTGCCTCCACTCCATATCGGCCCCAGGACATAAGCCCTGAACCATACTACAACACACCAGGCTGTGATTCCTCCAGTCCATCAGGGGGCGACGGTCAACTTTTCTCCACACCTCGTATGTCACGTAACAGGACAGATGTAGCTTTTAGCATGTCACTAAGTCCACAAAACAGTGTGAAGACGCACAGTTTCTCTCAAGGTCAAGCTTTCACACGCAGAGATGCACAAGGGGGGTGGAACTTCACCTGGGTGCCTAAACAATGTTCCTAGAGAAATTTTTGAGAACTGTGGGAGAACAACAGACATTTTAGACATTTTTGAGGACTAATAACGCAATGCATAATTGCAACAACTCTTAAATTTTACGGGTTATGTTTATATACAATCATTGTATAGTTTTGTGGTATTGTTTATGTCGTTTATGAATTTGTAAATAATGTTTTTATTCATTGTGATTGAAAGACTTTGTCTTCGATTTTAGATGCAGGATCATGACTGATTTCATTAAAATCACAAAAAAATCATAATAAAATGTTTAAAATGTTTGTTTCTTTCAAATTGTACACGAAAACATTAAGATTTGGCCCTTACATTAAGATTGTCAACATCCACCTTGATGTTACAATGCTAACTAATTCACAAACACAGCATATGTCACTAGCTATAAGACACCTGGATCAAATACAGTTTGCATATGTCTTCCATTGAAAATTCTAGCTCACCACTAGTCTCTTTAATTGTGAACTGACGCAGTGTATCAATGTTGTGAGTCCCAAATTTTCTCGTGCTACACCGTTAGCCCTAACCTGTCATTCCCACAGCTGTCCCGCTTCCCTTCCCCTATCACTTTCCCTCCCTCTGTTTCTCTCCGGTACGTCTTCTCCATTCTCCCGCCACTGTGAGACAAAAGAGAGGGCCGGCTGGTCTCGAGAGAGACTTCCTCCCCGACCCGCCCCGCAGGTCTGAGACCCCCATGGGGGTCCAACATGGGATACTTACACCTCTCTATCCCTCCCCTCTGCCCAGCCTCTCACTCTCTGCTCTGCCCTCAGGGAGCTGGGGACGGCAGGGAAAGTTTGGGCCTTGAGTTAGCCATGGAGAAGCCAGGGTGAGTGGTCTATCTCTAATGACACGGTTAAACCCCCTGCAGATGGCCTCCAGATTGAGGGGTTGACAGGAAAGAGCACCTTGAGAGGTACAGGGGCCTGGAAAATAACGGGTACATGTGAAAGAACAAGGAAAAGGAGATGATACATGGATGGGGGTGACGGAAAGGGAAATTGGCAGGATGCGTTAAACAAGCAACAGGTTGTGGTTTAAAGAATAACAATGACCTAATTCAGAGATTGCCAGTCTGCAATTCAATATTATAAATTCAATTTTAGGTCTTATATGTCTCAGATTAAACAATAGCCTCCCTTTCAACCTGAACACTCAATTCTGTGAAGTTCAATGGAAAATAAAGCACTGCAGAGATGATGTATTTGTGTAGGCCAAAACCCATAAACGCGTAAACATTTTAATACTTCTATTTCCATTCTCTCAAAGTCAATTGTTTTTTTGAATGGGTTTTTGGTTAAATGCCTGAAAAAAGGTCTGTGCTGAACACAAGTTCAAGATATTTTCATGTTTTATTCTGTGACATAAAATACATCAGTAATACTATCTTGTGATTATTAAAAGATTTTACTTGTCTTGGCTAAATGGAACTCATAAGTAGTCAGAGATATAAAACATCATCAGCTAAACTCATCTACTCACTAGTCCACTTTTACAGCCTCGATTTGCTTATATTCGCTCTTGCAAACTCAAGCTCTTAGTGAAATACAAACTTTTAGCTTAATAGCTTATATAAGTCTTGCAATCGTTGTGTAGTTAATTACGTTTAGCTTTATACTTCTGCCTTCTGAATGTTTATTTGAGAAGATTATTATGATGGCCAACTGGTACTGATGGTCCAGGTTCTTGGTAACTTAAAAGTTTATCTGCAAAGATGGGGTGGATAAAGGTGCTTGCAGTTTGAAACAATCATTCAAGCATTCGAGTTGGGAAACTAAAAGATTGTCTGTTTTTGAATTTGGTCAAGTGTGGGACCATTTCATTACAACACGATCAGCTCAACCTGCCCAAATAACAAAAATAAATAAATAAATAAAACGTATATCATTATGAGTAATTTTAAGGTAAAAAAAAAAAAAACATTAAAAAAAACAATTCCTAAAGACAGCCTCTGGTTAACTAGGTAGACAGAGAAGTGTAACATTAACAGCAGGCCTCCATAAAATTTGCACATAAATACAGAAGAAGAAGCGGTAAAATAAAACACACTAAGACTTGCCCAAACCCTACCAAAAGAAAACCTTTTCACATATCTGAATAAAATAACCAATATATCTTTATTTTTTACATTTAGCTAACTTCTGGGAGCAATTCAAATACCCCCAAACGATAGTGAGGTCAACCACACACACGGTGGTTATCGATGGTTATTCATTATAAGCAGGCTCCCGGTTGTTCCTTGCACCACTTCTATTATAACCAAGAACACCATTTAATCTTCAGCACCCATAAAACAAAAAGTTCTCAATAATTCTACTTCAGGCTATGCTGTCAAACTAAGTTTCCCTTTGGCTGACATAATATAACTAAACTGTTGTACAACTCCTAATCACTTAGCTGTTGTGAGGCAAACTAATTCAGAAGCAACATGTTTATATATTTGAGCATAAAATAATAAATCATAACTGTACCTATACAATGTTAAAGTAGATGTAGGCGTTAGACATTAGGATAATACTCGACAGAGATACAGTTAATGTTTAAACAGGCCGTGTGTGCCTCTATAATTAAGGAAGCCCTGTTATCTTTATCTCTAATAGGTCCGCAGTAATACATGATGTATAAGGTAGAGAGAGTATGCCGGAATGCTGCTCTGCCCGGTGTGATGGTTAATGTGTATCCATGACTGTGAAGCTTGAGTAACTGTACACTGTAAACTGTAGCTGTAAAATCTCTTCAAATATTTATTTTCTCTCATTAAGGTCTCATTGGATACATATCAAAATTTCCTCAGTTGACACAGGCTTGGCTCACACACGCACACCAGAAGTTCTCAGATTTATGTGTTCCTGCATGAGGGATTAGGATCTTGGCTACGTTTAGGTTATGTTTTACTACATACTGAATACTGTGCAGAATACACTGTATATTGACTTCTTTAGTTTCAGAATAGTAAGTGAAACAGTAGACATCCAGTTAAGTGCAGTGCATTATGGGACACAGTATTCAACTCAGTGTTCTCTGAATACTGCACACTTTGGCAAATGTAATACTTGCATACTGTAGGCTATTCTTACAGTATGGCGGCATCTGGTGCAGAAAACTGGGCAAACTGAGGGGATGACTCCGCCCACCCCCCACCTAAAGAGACAGACTCAGCCAGGCCATGGCAAGACTCAGAGCTCATCAGCATCCTTACCAAGAGAGTGAGTGTGTTGGGTTTAGACTGGTCAGCTCCAGAAGAGCCTGGCTGCAGCCACCTTGATGAATTATTCTTGCAGCCGGGGTGAAAAACTGACATTGTGGCGTGCGCCGAATACATTACTCCGCCCCTAACCCCGGGGTTGGGGTTAGGGTTAGGGTTGACAGCGCGGAGTATAAAGCCTACACTCAACTTCCACCGCTTGAGGAGACCGTCGCTACGCATCTCTGCCCACCCATGGCCCTCAGCTGGTAAAGCCTCCCACCCGTCCTAGCCATGCAGAGCGACATCTTCGCTCGAGGTTGAGAGTGGACGACATAAGCTGCCAGGCTGGCTCCACCCTTTATACAATGGCGGTCCTCCAAGTTTACCAGGCTAAACTCCTCCTTGACAAGGATGAGAGTGGCTCTGAACCGGTAGCCTTCAAGAAGCTGTGCAGCGCCACTGACCTCGCCCTGCATGCCATGGCCAATTTGGTGGTCCTCGAGCGCCACCTTTGGCTTAATCTTACTGAGATCGCTGACGCTGAGATGCTGAGTAGACAGCCCCCCTTGCCTCCCCTGTCTCTCCCTCGGGCTTATTGGGTTCTGATGTAGATGGCTTCGCTGAGCGATTCACAGCAGCGTAGAAGACCTCACAAGAGATAAAAATTTTTTTGCCAAATCGAGCAAGTTCCTCTGCTGCTTTAAGTTGCCCTAAATCATCATCAACTCAGCAGCACGCCAAGTCGGCCCCAGCAAAAGGTGGAACCCGAGGTGAAGCAGTGCTTCAGTCCAGCAAAGCGCTACCTGTTTCCAAGGCGCCAGGGTCCCCGCCTTAAGCTAGAGCTGATCCCTGAGCAACCCAAGCAGCCCTGATATCTCAGGCACAAGGAGGAGGAGGAGGCTAGGCCCCGCTGAGGCTGGACTGCCACCAAAAAGTCCATGGGTTTACCTCCCAACCCCCTGTTTAGTTCCGGGCATTGGAGGTGTTTGATGCCAGTACTGGGTCCCCCTGCCTGTAATATCGGTGCCCAGGCCTCTTTCCGCTGTTACAGTTTAGAAAGTCCATCTAGAAAGCCTGGGGATAAGGATAAACTTGAGCAAGAGCTCACTGTCCCCCAGTCAATGCATCATGTTCCTGGGGGCAGTATTCGATTCGTCCCAAATGCAGGCATGGATTTTGCTGGAAAACTCCCTGAAAATTCAGAAGTTAGCGGCAGTATTCAAAACAGGGAGCAACCTCCCCTTAAAAACATTTCTGAAGCTACTGGGTCTCATGGCAGCAGCTTCCTCAGTAGTCTCTTTGGCCTATTACACATGTGGTTGAAGGTCTGCGTCCTACATTGAGCGTGACGCGAAGGCCGGAGTTTTTTCAGAGTGAGCCACAAGCCCTGTTCCCCTGGAAATCACCCCATCTGTATAAGATAAGAGTGGAGCTGGGCTCAGTTTCCAGAAGGAAAGTAGTCCTGACATACACTTCCAAGACTGGTTAGGGCGCCCTCTGCAATGGCATGCCGGCCTTTGGCTCTTGGACAGAGCGAATGTTGGGTTGGAACATCAACTGCCTGTAAATTATGGTAGCACTTCTGGCTTTCAGAGAGCTCCAGTCAGAACTCAGAGGGCACCATGTCCTGGACATGTCGGACAATGTGACAGTGGTAGCCTGTCTAAATCCCCAGGGGGTTCTCAAGTCCCATCTTCTGAACAGACTGGTGTGCCGCCTCCTCCTGTGGGCACAGGACAATCTCCGCTCAGCGAGAGCGATACATGTGCTGGAGTCCATGAACACGGGAGCAGTTATTCTGTCCCGGTACGGACCTCCTCTGGGGAAGTGGAGACTCCACACTCAGACGGTTTGTGTGCTTCAGAGGCTGCTCTACAGGGCTTCCAGTTACTAAGCAAAGACTGTCCCACTGGACAGTGGACGCGATAACACTAGATCACAAGTCCTTGGACTTGAGGTAAGGTCCCATTCCACCAGGATAATGGGCTCCTCCTGGGCTTGGTGTAGTGGAATATCTATCGCTGATATATGTGCGGCAAACAGTTGGTCCTCGCCATCCACCTTTGCCAGGTTCTATAACCTAGACGTCCTTGCCCTTCTGGCACAGATCCTTTCTGCCTAGTCGGCCTCCAACCTCAGGGATTTTCTCTAGGAGATATTATACCCAAAAGCTCTAGTCCTGAACCCGAGCCTGCCTTATTGGACACATTCTAGGTCCCCGACTCTAGTAGCCTGCCTGGGGCCCTTGTCATCAAGCACCCCCAGGCTATGGCCTCAACCCGTCCTGCACTAGTAGAGTTTTGCAGTGCATTTCCCATTTGCATCAGAAACATTGACGAATTAACCGTATCGAAACGGAATGCTCCGGTTATCAACGTAACCTCAGTTCCCTGAGATAACGGTAAAGCTTACCATGCTACAGTGCATATGTCGGAAAAAATCTGACTCAAAATGGCTTTTAGCGCGACTTAAATAGGCAGTCAGCCTTTTTTGTTTTGGCGGGCTGAAAATCTATGTCTGTGCAGGTGCACAGTCAGACTTCAGTATTCTGAGAAAACTGTTATCTCAGGGAACCGAGGTTATGTTAGTAACCAGAGTATTTTTCACCAGGAATTCTGCTGTGAAACACGATTATTTAAAAAATAAAATGAAATAATGCATGCTGGCGGCATCAGCAGAAGCAAATACCATGGATTAACAACTTCATAGCTCACAGTAGGGCTGTCTTTAAAGGTTTACAAGTTATTGTTCAAAATCTATTTCCGTACAGGGAAAATAAATGTAGTTTTTACTCCGGAACCCGACTGTTGCATTCTAATACCTATTTTTTTAACATGTTTGTTGATTTGATATTTTTATTTTGTTAGTATAATTTTTTTTATATTTATTTAGATTTTTCATTTGTTTGATACATTGAAATGTGGATGTGTATATGTACGTTACATGAATGTACATATTTAACATTTCACAATTTCATGCACTATTTAAAATGTTATTGTACTTTGTATCTTTTATCTTGTTTTGCCTCATTTGTTGTATATTGATAAAAATCAAACAAATGCTATTAAAATACATTATATATGCATCAGTAATACAGTAATATAATATTATGCCAGTCTGAGCATAACAATTTGAGTGTCCGGCTCACAGCTCCACCTTCTGGACACAGTTCCACACAGAAAAACTACCAGCAAAACTCTCTGAAACAACAAGGCTATCTTGAGCAAGTAACTACTACAGAATAAAACAGCACTTTGATTAGGAGAGGCCGAGGCCGACAAGGAAGTGAGAAAGAAAGACACAACGTTGGTGGAAAATGGAGGCGTTTAGCTGACAACACAAAACAGAAGAGAGGTGTAGCTGTAATATAATGAAACGAGCAGAGAAAGCGTGACAGAGAACAGTTAAACTATTGTGTGTGTTGTTGGGTGTATGTAGTGTTCCGCTCGGAGGATCGTGTTGCTGCTGTCGCGTGGCAAGTGTGTCTGGAATGTGACGTGACCACATTACTTGACCCCTCACACTGCTGGAGAGCTTATAGCCTATCATACTCAAATTAACACATAATATTCGTAAATACAAACATTTATATTCATAGAACAACTCAATTGCATGGATAAAATATATATATATATATATATATATATTACATAAAAAAGCAAAAAAGTGGCATTGTGCAACTGAGGCCTCCATCACTGTAGTCAATGAATAGCTGTTGCAGAAATACATTTGCAGCCTTGATCATCAATCCTTAACCATTCAACTGTCAATCAAATCCTTAACTGCCACATAGAGTCTATTGCACAATAGTGGCAGCTTATAATATCAACTATCAACCTTTAGCAAACTCCACACAGACCACACACACTTTACTACATAGCCTATGTATATACAAAAAACAAAGGCACAGTTGACCCTGTGAAAGTCCCTTAAAACAAATTGAACACATGCTAGTTACTTAATATGACTATAAACATTTATATTTTTGTGATAAGTTTGGGTCTGGCAATTCTATATATACCAAAAATGTAAAAAAAATTATTGCATAGTAACATGTTTCCAAAACTGTTTTAATGTGACCTTTACATAACAAAATTATCTGTGATATACAGTGACTGTAGTTGAGGAAACACAGATACGTCTCACTGACATTCAGTTGTTTTATAAATCCTGGATGTTATCATCTTCAGTGTTCTGCTAATAGTTTAGATGAGTCACTGCTGTTCGATCAGCCGGCAAATTTGACTGTACCTAAAGGACACGCTCATAAATCTGAGAGTCCCATGGGACAAAAGTTACATTGATCATGATGGGACAAAGCTATTGGTATTTGCGTATTCACAAGCAAGTCATTAAATGCACGCACATATGCACACACACACACACACACACACACACACACACACACACACACACACACACACACACACACACGCACACACACACATTCAGTGCTTCAATAAACATTTATAGGTTCTGATTGACCGAGAGGAAGTGGAGGAGAGGAAACGGATGCAAACCAAGAGCCTCAGGAAAAAAGGCATTTTGAATAATCATTTTACTGATTGACGATAAGACATGCATTGATCTGAGTATGTGTGTGTGTTTTGTGAACCTTCCCAAACTAACCAGATCAATGCCCATGCAAATACAGTGAAGAAAATAAGTATGTATTTGAACACCCTGCTATTTTGCAAGTTCTCCCACTTAGAAATCATGGAGGGGTCTGAAATTGTCATCGTAGGTGCATGTCCACTGTGAGAGACATAATCTAAAAAAAAAAAAATCCAGAAATCACAATGTATGATTTTGTAACTATTTATTTGTAAGATACAGCTGCAAATAAGTATTTTTAACACCTGTCTATCAGCTAGAATTCTGACCCTCAAAGAACTGTTAGTCTGCCTTTAAAATGTCCACCTCCACTCCATTTATTATCCTAAATTAAATAATCAGAGAAGATCTGTGTGGAGGAGTGGGCCAAAATCCCTTCTGCTGTGTGTGCAAACCTGGTGAAAAACTACAGGAAACGTTTGACCTCTGTAATTGCAAACAAAGGCTACTGTACCAAATATTAACATTGATTTTCTCAGGTGTTCAAATATTTATTTGCAGCTGTATCTTACAAATAAATAGTTAAAAAATCATACATTGTGATTTCTGGATTTTTTTTTTTTTAGATTACGTCTCTCACAGTGGACATGCACCTACGATGACAATTTCAGACCACTCCATGATTTCTAAGTGGGAGAACTTGCAAAAGAGCAGGGTGTTCAAATACTTATTTTCTTCAATGGAAACCTTATTGCAATTTTTGTTTTGTCAAAAAAATGTCAGTACACTGACAATCTGGGATTTAAGACCACAAAAACAGGTTTAGGGTTTTGAAAAATGTAATACAAAGAAATGTTATGAGAATTTGAATAAGAAATATCTTATATGTATATACACTCACCTAAAGGATTATTAGGAACATGATACTATACTGTGTTTGACCCCCTTTCGCCTTCAGAACTGCCTTAATTCTACTGCCTTAATTCTATTGATTCAACAAGGTGCTGAAAGCATTCTTTAGAAATGTTGGCCCATATTGATAGGATAGCATCTTGCAGTTGATGGAAATTTGTGGGATGCACATCCAGGGCATGAAGCTCCTGTTCCATCACATCCCAAAGATGCTCTATTGGGTTGAGATCTGGTGACTGTGGGGGCCATTTTAGTACAGCGAACTCATTGTCATGTTCAAGAAACCAATTTGAAATGATTTGAGCTTTGTGATATGGTGCAATATCCTGCTGTAGTAGCCATCAGAGGATGGGTACATGGTGGCCATAAAGGGATGGACATGGTCAGAAACAATGCTCAGGTAGGCTGTGGCATTTAAATGATGCCCAATTGGCACTAAGGGGTCTAAAGTGTGCCCAGAAAACATCCCTCACACCATTACACCACCACCAGCAGCCTGCACAGTGGTAACAAGGCATGATGGATCCATGTTCTCATTTTGTTTATGCCAAATTCCGCCTCATGGTTGTGCGTGTTGTGGCTTCACAAATGCTTTGCTGCATACCTTGGTTGTAACGAGTGGTTATTTCAAAGTTGCTCTTCTATCAGCTTGAATCAGTCGGCCCATTCTCCTCTGACCTCTAGCATCAACAAGGCATTTTCGCCCACAGGACTGCCGCATACTGGATGATTTTCCCTTTTCACACCATTTTTTTAAACCCTAGAAATGGTTGTGCGTGAAAATCCCATTAACTGAGCAGATTGTGAAATACTCAGACCGGCCCGTCTGGCACCAACAACCATGCCACGCTCAAAATTGCTTAAATCACCTTTCTTTCCCATTCTGACATTCAGTTTGGAGTTCAGGAGATTGTCTTGACCAGGACCACACCCCTAAATGCATTGAAGCAACTGCCATGTGATTGGTTGATTAGATAATTGCCTTAATGAGAAATTGAACAGGTGTTCCTAATAATCCTTTAGGTGAGTGTAAAGGAAGATGACTTGAGTTGACTTTTAGCTATTATGCCAGCCGCAGCTGGAACCAGCTTCCAGATGAGATCAGATGTGCTCCTACAGTAGTCACATTCAAATCCAGACTGAAAACACTTCTGTTTAGCTATGAATTTTGTGAATGAGCACTGTGCCACTGTTTGACTGTATTTTATTTTATCTTTTATTCTAAACTGTTTTAATTATTCTTATTTCTTTTGATTATTTTAATTTCTTTATTCTAAACTGTTTTAATTATTCTTATTTCTTTTGATTATTTTAATTTTTTTATTCTAAACTGTTTTAATTATTCTTATTTCTTTTGATTATTTTAATTTCTTCTATGTAAAGCACTTTGCATTACCATTGTGTATGGAATGTGCTATATAAATAAACTTGCCTTGCCTATACACCTGTCATACAGTAACACAGCACACATCTGCATCCATTCTATTTGCTCATAATCCCCTTTTTACACAGTTTGTCATCCTCATCCTTTGCAACCATTAAACATCACTGATTGTCATCCTTAGTAATGTCTGTTACACCTAGGTTCAAATGACAATTTACTGAGATCTTATTTACAAATATTAGCATCACAAATAATTGATTACTAATTGTACAGAGCTGTTGTCTTTTTAAAGCTTAATGGTCAAGTTAGAGTGAGGTTCCTCTTATCTAAGATATAAGTTAAGCTTTACAACTCTTACAGTTTGATAAACATCTCCCTCTAGTGGTATTATATGTAATTGCTTTAAATTCTGCCAATTAAATAATGGATACAGCGAGAATGATTAATGAGTGCTAGAAAAAAATAAAGTTAGCTCATATTTTACTGCTGACCATGTACCACGTCACATTGTGCCATCAACTCTTCATCAACAGTGCTCACATATGCACTCACATTGCTTTTACTGCCTTTGTAATTCATAGCACTATCATCACATTTATAACACAGAAAAAATAATAATACATTTAATATAAATAAAATCAAATTTATATAATATTATTTAAATTAAAATAATATTAATAATTACATTTATTAATATGAGACAACAAGTACGCTAAAATCGAATCAACCCTGTGGCTTTGTGGTACATTTCACTGGATCAACCTCAACAACCATTCTGAAGGGAAACATTTTTGTTTCAACCAAATGCATGTCACTAATTGCAAGTTTCAAAGATGAATATGATTCCAAAACGAAGGTAATTTTAATGAGCATAATCCACACGTGTAACAGTATGCACTAAACACAATAATGGACAACTGAACCGCAAAACAAGAGGAACTTAAATAAACAGTGATAATGAACTGGATGGCAAACGGGTGTGTGATAGGCTAATTAATGAATTGTCACAGCAACTAACGATCAGACAAAAACAGAGAACACAGGAAACATGAAACAAGTCCCAATGTGATCACACCTCAGTCCAGTAGATGGCAGTAGTGCAGATTGATTGCAAGCTGCCAAATAAAACTTACCGAAGAAGAAGAAGAAGAACATGAAACAAAGATGAGCAACCTAAAAGTCCTTGATAAAGAAACACTTAACATAACCCTTAACAGCGTGAGTTTAGGACGGGGCTATCTGTTTTCTGGACCAATGGGAGACAGAGGCATATTTGTTAAAGTAGAACTTTTTGTAAATTTGGAGTGCTGTCAGTACAGAGAACAACGACAAAAATCGGTGTTGCCTACACCGTGTTATCCTCTTTTTAAAATTTGCACCCTGTTGACTTAAATGGGGCAAGTTTTAAACCTGCTTTTAGCCTCTTAACATCCATGATGTGTCATACAAGTGCACAGCCATGTGAGTGATTTTTTTGAACACAGTGAATTTGACTGCAGTAGATGTGAAAGATATGAATAAAAGTGATGTTAATTCAGCCAGCTCACATACCTGTATTTACTTCCTGTTTTCGGTCGAAGTCCACAGTAGTCGATTGTCGAGTTCGCGCGTGTGATCATTGGTAACTAAGCAACAGTGGAGTTATCCATTTGAGCTGATATTCTCAGAACACCACACAGCACCGTCATCGGCTGACAGCTGACAGTCTGAGTCGCCACTGTTGCTTAGTTACCAATGATCGAACTTGACAATCGACTACTATTTAATGGCTACAACACAAAGTACAGTACAGAGAAATTTCATGTCGAAGCTGGATTTGAGCGAACGTCGTTTTGGTGAGTGTAAGTGGTTCATGAGTAGAGCGTTCGCTTGAGACATGACCGATTTAGTGGAGTGCGCTGGCGGTCACATCACAACGTTCCGCTTCGCTCAAATACTCTGCCGCCCACCCCCCAGCTTTCGCATTTCTAGACGGCAGAGACCGAACGTGAATACAGCGGGTCAGAGTGGAATACCAGAGCAGAAATCTAACTGGCCTAGGAAGAACTATCCGCCTGCAAGAGCTCAGACGGTCCAGCCAGCTCCTCATCCTCAGAGGGGCGAGAAGGGAGAAGGCTGTAGTTTTATGGGGTCTTCCCCAAGGAGAGGAGCCTACAAGTTTTCACTGTACTCCGTGGAAATGTTGAAAAACACAATGCCCCAAAAATTTTGCAAAACATATTAACAGAACAGTACAACACCCCCTCAGGGAGTTTGACTCTGTCCAAGCACTAAGTGCCCACTCATGTGTAATACAGACCATAAACTTGTTCACGACTCATCCACACGATGGCAACAGAACGCTGCAAATAAATAATTGGCACACAATCCCGCTGTGTCATGATTCATGACTCGTCCAGCCCTGGATGTGGTGTTTGTGGTTTGCAGGAGACTTCGAGGTATGTGTCAATACGGGAGTTAGGATATCCCTATAGTGAGAAACTGAAACGTGTTGCTTAACATATGCGTATGCACCAGAGAACTTTATCAGAGAACCAGGGTTACGCAAGTAACCTATTGTTCTCTCATAGGGGAGACCGGGGACAGTTGCAACACTTTTTGCATTTGGCTCTGTTACTCAGAAACGGGTTGGATTAGACAAACCAATTGTTTATACAATAATCTTACATCTGTCTGTTAATAGTCTAAACCATTTAAAGATAATTACAGAATCTACATTTTTCACAATTTGCATTTGAATGTAAGGAGTCCGATGTTGGGTCCCACTTTATATTAAGTGGCCCTAATACCTGTGAACTTACATGGTAACTAACTACATGTGTACATAGTATTTAACTACAGTGTAAGTACACACTGGTACATAGTATCTACAGCTGTATTGTTTGTGTAACTACACGGATGTAACAACCCTCGGAATGGTATATGTAAGTACAAATGTGTAACAGGACATTGGTAACAACACTTTTTTCACATCAGTAAGTAAACGTGTAACAGGAATTATGTAACTACATTTTGTAACAACAATATGTATTTGTTGTTCCACTTCCACATGCAGTCTTAAATACTGCAGTTACCAGTTAGGGTATAAATGTATTTAATTTTCAACAAGTGGACAGTTCATGTAACGACACTGATGGTGCACAATAATTACCTTAACAATTACACTTTATGTTAAGTGGACAGTTCCTGAGGAGTTACCATGTAAGTACACTGTTATAGTGTTACACAGATGTTTAGGTTTAGCATATTACACAGTAAGTTGTGACCATTTGACACTTTATGTTAAGTGGACAGTTACTGAGGAGTTACCATGTAAGTACACTGGTATCACAAGGTGAAACTTTAGTTGTAATTCAACATTAGTCCTGCAACTCATAAATACATGTATTCCAAACTGGTAACTGCAGTATTTAAGACTGCATGTGGAAGTGGAACAACTTGTGTAAATACATATTTGTAAAAAAGGCCACTATTATGGTTATATTAAAGTTTGTAGTTCTTTTACTATATTACAAAATTGACGCATTCATCGCAGCATCCGTCCAGCGGGCCAATCAACGCCACGGAAAAGACGTGCAGAAAACCACACACATACATGCAAAGTTGAATTTATTCAGTGTACTGAGTTGTGGTGACAATAAATGGGTTATTCCCGAATACCTGATCATCTCTGGTAAAAGTCTCTCACCGGACGCTCTGTAGTGGGTCTGTTATCAACCGGCAAAATCAGCTTCTACTAGCCAACATTTTTACAATATTGTTGTTGTTACAAAATGTAGTTACATAATTCCTGTTACACGTGTACTGATGTGAAAAAAGTGTTGTAACCAATGTGCTGTTACACATTTGTACTTATACCATTCCGAGGGTTGTTACATACGTGTAGTTACACAAATGTAACAGCTGTAGATTCTTTTATTCATCAGCTTTGATTAGATGACAATTATAAATTTGTCTAGATGACTAGGCCTTATGTGCCGATGTCAAATATTCAAACTGATATAAAATACAGTAGGCTTTTAGTGACATAGGAAGAATGGAACAATTTGTTAGGCAATTAACTTTTATTTAGCCTATTGTCATGTAAAACATTTTTTTTAAACTTTTAAAAAATCTGTTTATTTATTTATGCATTGTACGGGGAGTTGCAACAGTTGTTGCAACTGTTGTTGCAACTGTCCCCGTTTCTGTCAGCCACGATAAAACCTCATGTGCTAGCTAAACAAGGCTACCTTGATACATGCTAACCATCCTAGCTTAAAGTCATAGCTGCCAACTCTCACGCATTGGCCTTAAGACACCCGCATTTGAATGGTTTTACACGCGTACATAGTAATAAACAGTAAAGTGCACAATTATCTAGCTAGCTATAGTCCTTTCTTGATTCATCCTTCCCATTGTGAAGACGCATACAACTTGCACCCAGTCCATGTTTCACATCCATTTCTCATGATTTGTCTGTGGCCTTGTGGCAAAAAGAAGAGTGTGGAAATATGATAAACTCAGTGCAAAGACTCATAATCAATCTATTTACATGTACATTTTAAAAGACATGCAAGGATCATTTCAGTAGACCTACAGAAGAAAAACAAAAGCTTATTTCTTTAAAAACTTGATATCTAAGAATAATGATGTGATTAATATTGTAGTGTTTGCATTTGCAGTTGTAGTTTTTGCAGTTTAAAGTTTGGGTCATCATTCATAGCAGACAACAGCTGCCTTGTTGAATCTCCTAGATTGTTCATGTACAGATTCAGTTCTCTCAGGTGTGAGGGGTTTGATCTTAGAGCTGATGCCAGAACAGCACAAGCTTCATCTGTGAGACCACAAGATTCCAAACTGCAAAGACAAAAAATTAATATTAGAAAAGAAGCCTCAGACTTGATTGTAGTTAATTAGGCACCCTATCAGAGAAGGTGCAGACCAAAAATAATGTGTAACACTTAATTTTGATGGACCCTTTTGAACATTCTTGCACGATGCACCGATACTTTAAAAGTATCGCGATTCTCGGAAATGAAAAACGTCACGATTCCTACATTTATTAGTATCGATACTTCTAAGAATGACCGCGCTAAAGATTTGTAAGAGACATATTTCATGTTGGTGTGTGCAACGCACGCTTCCAGTGCCTCCCTATGGACATCTGTGTTTTAAAAACCTTTACAAAAAGATGACATTCTCCAATGGGGTGTCATGTTTCAGGATCAGGATCCTCTCTGCACACGCAAGGTCTCTCGCTCGCTCTCCCTCTCTGCCATGCGCACGCTACGTGGTTTGGAGAAGTCTCTGTCTCGCATGCACGCTTGCTCTAGATTACGGCCGATTTGAACTAATTTGTGGTATATCTAGTCCATCACGAGTGGCTCAACAGGTAGATCTATAGATAAACTCATCTTTCAGGCATTTGACCGACCGGGTTGACACTTCAGCGTGAGAAATCGGGGGTTTGGCGTGTGAGTGCGTGAAACCAATCAAATGCATGTGTCTCACGGCCAATGCGTGAGAGTTGGCAGCTCTGCGGGCATTATCCTCATCATGGCTAACCAATAGGCTAATTCAACATCTCTGAAAACGCACCTTTCATAGATAATGTTTATAATTTGCAAGCTGAGATAATGCAGCTAAATTTATAAAAATATTTTACCTTGAAAGTCATTGTTGTAATTTATTTTTTATATTTTTATATTTCATATTTTGTTCAAATTTATATCTGCTGTTCATATGTTCATTTATTAAGTATTTTATGATTAGAATGCTGTCCCAGGTTTAAAATAAAGCACAGCTTTATTTTTAATAAAGAAAAGTATCGAAAAAGTATCGAAATCGCAATTCTTGACTTGGTATCGGTATCGAAACAATAATTTTGGTATCGTGACAACACTAGTTGACTATAAGTAACTTTGCAACTACTGTACTTGTCATATCTAATATCTAATGAGAGTTAGTAGACATGTAGGTCCAAGATTACTTATAGTCAACAGAATGTGTTGAAGGGACCATCAAAACAAAGTGAGTGTCATGATTCTGCCATCACGTCCTTGATTTTCCCTAGTCTTGTGGCAGGATCATGGCAGACCCATGTTTTGTGTTGTCTCGTCACTTAACCCCGCCCCCTTGTTCTCCTCGTTTTGTCATTATTGCTTTACCAGTGTCACCTGCTGTCATTATCAGTTGCTCCCTATTTAATCCCCTTGTGTTTGCTGTCCTGCGCCAGTTCATTGTCATACCTTGTGTGAAACAAACCGTGAGTAACCTGTTGAAAGTCTTGTCTAGAAAGAAGTGTTTGATCCTGTCTTAGCTCTTAGTCTATTGTCTGAGTCTTAGTCTATTGTCTGAGTCTTAGTCTAGTGTTGTCTATCCTGTCTTGTTTTGCCCCATCGTGGGTTTTGTTTTTTGTCGTTAATAAACCCTGTGTGAGTTATTTGCTGTCTGCGATTGGGTTCGTCCTTCATCCACATAACAATGGGTTCGTCCTTCATCCACATAACAATGAGACCACAATGTTCTTACCGTAGTATCTCAAGTTTACAGTCAGGCTTTTCCATAGCGGTACAGAGCATTTTCACCCCTATGGTTCTCAGTTTATTTTGAGACATATCTAGCTCTCTCAGGTGTGATGGATTTGATTTCAATGTTGAAGCCAGAGCAACACAACCTTTCTCCGCAATGTTGCAATCTCTCAGTCTGTAAAAAAAAAAAAAAAAAAAAAAAAAAAAAACCTAATAATGTTGTGGAAAATTATATAAATGTACAGTGTCTAGGATAAAAATAGAAATAAAGTTTTAAGATTTTAAAATAATTCAAAGTTATGTACATTAATGCACAAAAGGTCACATTTCCCATGAATTGTCCTCAGTTGTAATACAAATAAATGCAACTGAATATATTGAATATAGAAGCAATACTGCAGAAAAAAGGAAATGAATGTGAAAGATACTAGTACCTATTCTGAAAACTCTGAATATATTCGGACTATTTTTTTAAATATGATGACTCGTATTGAAATCAGTATTTCCATTTTACTTACCGCAGAACTTCTAATTTACAGTTTGGATTTTCCAATGCAGCAAAAAATTGCTGCACACCGGAGTCACCCAGTTTATTCCAACCAAGTTCCAGCTCTCTTAGGCTTAAAGGATTTGATTTCAAAGCTTTGGCCAAATCAGCACAGCCCTCACTAGTGATGTCACAATTATTTAACCTGTAAAGAGAATTACACACTCATTTCTGTCCCTTTGGCACACAAAACGTATTTGACAAAAGTGGTGACTTATGATCTTGCCTGAGTATCTCAAGATTACAGTCAAAATGTTCCAGTTCAACAGACAGCCTCTTTACACCAAGGTTTCTGAGTTTATTACCAGACAAATCCAGATCTCTCAGATGTGAGGGGTTTGATCTTAGAGCTGAGGCCAGAGCTGAACAACCTTCATCTGTGATACCACAGTCTCCCAACCTGCAGAAAAAAAAAACCAAATAACAAAATAAAAAAAACAATGTAATAGACTCTTTATTGACTGTGACATGTGACATAACCTTACCTCAGTATCTCCAGTTTACAGTGAGGATTCTCTAGTCCATCAGCAAGGACCTTCATTCCTAAATCTTTCAGATTATTCCCAGACAGATTCAGCTCTCTCAGGTGTGAGGGGTTTGATTTAAGAACCAAAGCCAGAGCAGCACAACCTTCATCTGTAACACCACAAAGTCTCATCCTACAGAGAAAATGGGAGAAAAAAAAGGGTTAAAGGACACACAATAAATAAAATAAAATAAAATATAGTATGCTATATATTCCTTAGCTAAAGGTACAGTTGGCAATGTCAAAATGTATGTTTTAGTGAGGATAATTTGAGAAGTTATCTCACCACAGTTTCTCTAGTTTACAGTGAGGGTTCTGCAATTCAGCAGAAAGATTCTTCAATCCAGAGTTACTGAGTTTATTTCCGGACAGATCCAGCTCTTTCAAATGTGAGGGGTTTAATCTCAGAGCCAATGCCAGAAAAGTGCAACCTCTATCAGAAACACCACAAAACTCCAGTCTGCATAAACAATAAGTTTAAGACTTTACCTCCTGGTTTCACAGACAAGGCTTAAGCCTAGTCCCAGACTAAAATGCATGTTTGAGCTGGTTTAGCTGAAAGCAATTTGCACTGATACTGTATATCTTAAAACATGTCAGTGCCATTGTTTTGTCTCAAGATGCACACCAGTAATGTTTTTTTTTCTAGGGCATGTTTCTTAAAGCTACTTAAAAGTCCCAATTGAACTAAGGCCTAAACCTGGCTTAGTCTAAGCCCTGTCTTCAATATTTAATTTTATTTACTATAAACAGCTGAATGAACCAAATGTAAGAAAAGGAAGGAAAAAAAAAAAACAGGAGAAAAAAACAAAACAAAAAGATGACCTTACCTCAGCCTCTCCAACTGACAATGAGCATTTTCCAGTCCAGCACAGAGCAGCTTCAGTCCTGAATCATTCACAGTACTCCTAGTCAGGTTTAACTCTTTCAGACAGCACGTCTTTGAGCTGAGAACAGAACCTAAGGTTGTAAAGCCTTTCCTTGTCAGGTTATGCTTACAAAGTCTGCAAGAAAAAAAGTGTTTTTTTTATATAGTATTTCAGCATATCCATGTATAGACAGTGTTGGGTAAATTACCTCTGGAGTTACATGATTTTTTTAGATTACACTGTTTTAATTAAAATAATCAAAATACTTCTAAATTCATTGAAATAACTCAATGCAAGAATAATCTTATGTCATATTTAACACAAAACAAAAATACAATTCCATTATAATATATAAACTTAATTACTACCAGTATGTCTTACATTGCAGTTCTGGATGCTTCAAGCACCAGCTGTAGCCTTTGAAGACTTTCATCTGGCAAGACATGTGTCCCAACATATTCATTTAAATCAAACACATCTAGTTTTTGCCCTGAGGTCAGCAATACAAAAACCATTGCTGACCACTGTGACGCTGTCAGTGTGGCATTTATTCTTGACCCTGATTTTAGATAATGCTGGATTTCATCCACTAGGGAATTATCATTCAGTTCGTTCAGGCAGTGGAACAGATTTATCGATTTTTCTGGAGAAGGATTCTCTTTGATCTTCCCCTTTATGAACCTAACTATTCGCTCTTTGTTGTCAGAGCTGTCTTCTGTCTGTGGCAGTAGCTCTCCTAAGAGAGTCTGATTGGACTCCAGTGAGAAGCCCAGAAGGAAGCGAAGGAAAAGGTCCAGATGTCCATTGGTACTCTGCAGAGCTTTCTTCACGGCTATCTGATGGAGGTCAAATATTGAACCTTGTGCAGCACAAAGCAGAACTTTGAGTAGAAGACTTGGTTGGTCTAATTCATTCATGTTTTTATTCACAAAGGAGAGGTGCACATATAAAGCTGCTAGATGTTCCTGAATGCTCAGATGAACAAAGCAGTAGACTTTCCCGTGAAACAGCCCTGATTCTTCTCTGAAGATCTGAGTGCACAATCCTGAGTACACAGCAGCTTCGTTCACGTCAATACCAAATTCTCTAAGGTCTTCCTCATAGAAGATCAGATTATGTTTCTCCAGCTGCTGAAAAGCTAGTTTACCCAGTTTGAGAACCATGTCCTCAGCTTTCAATTTATTCTCATAGTCCTTCTCATGTTTGATGTTGGTCTGAAGGATCAGGAAGTGTGTGTACATTTGAGTGAGAGTCTTGGGAATCTCTCCACTCTCTGCTCCACTCAGCATCTTCTCTAGAACAGTGGCTGAGATCCAGCAGAACACTGGGATGTGGCACATGATGTAGAGGCTCCTCGATGACGTCAGGTTTGAGATGATTTTACTGGCCAGACTCTGATCAGTGATTCTCTTCCTGAAGTATTCCTCCTTCTGTGGGTCATTGAAGCCTCGTACCTCTGTCACTCGATCAACACTCTCAGAGGGGATGAGATCCGATGCTGCTGGTCTGGAGGTGATCCAGATGAGAGCAGAGGGAAGCAGATTCCCCAAAATGAGGTTCATCAGCAGCATGTCCACTGAAGCTGATTCAGTCACATCACACAACCTCACGTTGTTCGGAAAATCCAAAGACAGACGACACTCATCCAAACCATCAAAGATAAACATGATTTTACCTTCATTTGGAGATATTTCCAGTTGTTCTGTGCCCATTAAGAACCGTAGAAGATCTTTAAGACTAAATGTTTTGTCCTTCAGCAAATTGAGCTCTCTGAAAGGAAGTGGAAATATAAGGTAGATGTCCTGATTTGCATTCCCTTCAGCCCAGTCCAGAATGAACTTCTGCACAGAGACTGTTTTTCCAATGCCAGCAACTCCTTCAGTCAACACAGCTCTGATGGGTTGGTTTTGTCCAGGTAAGGGTTTGAAGATGTCATTGCAGTTGATTGGGGTGTCCTCCATTGTGGCTTTCCTGGAAGCTTTTTCAATCCATCTGATCTCATGTTTATCATTTATCTTTCCACCTCCACCTTCTGTGATGTAGAGCTCAGTGTAAATTTCATTGAAAGGAATGGGGGCACTGTTTTTTGATATCCCTTCATGCAAACACTGAAACCTGCTCCTCAGATTTAATTTGAATGCATCTCGAAGGAGTGAGGCATTACTGAAAAAACAAAATAAAACCTGTTATTCTTTAAATAACCATTACTCACAGATCAGACCTTTTACTTCTTTTAATATATATTCAATTACTTAATAATGAGATTTCTAATACTTGTAAAGTGATACTTTTAAAATGTAAAATGTAAACTAAAGACAAATAAACCGATTAGATCAAATAAATAGCAAGCCATAATTGAAAACATGTCTGTGACCATCATCTTTTTTGAGAATCGTTTTTTTTTTTTTTTTTTTTTGTCATGGTAGCACTAAAGACTGAAAAGATATATAAAGGAAGGTTTAATCTAGCTGATATTTTACCTGGATTCTTTTAAATCCAATTGTTTATCCATTGAATTATCACTCCTTGTGGACACATGGCTAGTGTAACGTAGAGGCAAGGACAAAGCAGAGAGCGGATCCAAACGCAAGCACTTTAATTAAACAAACAGGTAATCCACTGTAACAGACAGAACAAAGAACTCGGAACAGGAACACGGAACAGCTACAGGAAACAACGACCGACAAACACCAACTGAAGAACATGGGTATAAATATACAGGCAAACAAGCTAAACAAGGTAACAAGGGGGCGTGGCTAATCAGAAACACATGGGGAGACTAATCAACATAATGGGGAACTGCTAACATGGGACAAGACAGGGGAACACAGACGTGAATCATGACATAACCCCTCCCCTAAGAGTGGCTTCCAGACACTCAAAAACAAAAACAAACAATAGTTCAGGAGGGTGGTGAAGCCGAGGTGGTCTTGGGGGAGGGATGGAGGGCCAGGCCCGTACAGGAGAACGGGACCAGGACTTTGCCATGGCGGGCCTGGACCGAGCGGGCGGAGCAGGCTGTGCATGCAGCCAGGGCGGAGCAGGAAGCGCAGGCGGCCAGGGCGGAGAAGACCCCTCGGGCGGCCACGGCGGCGAAGACCCCTCGGGCGGCCACGGCGGCGAAGACCCCTCGGGCGGCCACGGCGGCGAAGACCCCTCGGGCGGCCACGGCGGCGAAGACCCCTCGGGCGGCCACGGCGGCGAAGACCCCTCGGGCGGCCACGGCGGCGAAGACCCCTCGGGCGGCCACGGCGGCGAAGACCCCTCGGGCGGCCACGGCGGCGAAGACCCCTCGGGCGGCCACGGCGGTGACCTACTGCCCCCCCCCAAAATTTTCTTGGGGGTAGCTATGGGGTCATCAGCTGGAGCAGGCTCAGGAACGGACACCGGCTCAGGAACGGACACCGGCTCAGGAACGGACACCGGCTCAGGAACGGACACCGGCTCAGGAACGGACACCGGCTCAGGAACGGACACCGGCTCAGGAACGGACACCGGCTCAGGAACGGACACCGGCTCGGCGGCGGCCCTCTTATCCGGGGACACCGGCTCGCCGAACGTGACGTGAACAGTCTCTGGCAGGGCAGACGTGACGTGAACAGTCTCTGGCAGGGCAGACGTGACGTGAACAGTCTCTGGCAGGGCAGACGTGACGTGGACAGTCTCTGGCAGGGCAGACGTGACGTGGACAGGCTCTGGCTGGGCAGACGTGACGTGGCTGACGTGAAGCTCTGGCTGGACGTGGCTGACGTGAAGCTCTGGCTGGACGTGGCTGACGTGAAGCTCTGGCTGGACGTGGCTGACGTGAAGCTCTGGCTGGACGTGGCTGACGTGAAGCTCTGGCTGGACGTGGCTGACGTGAAGCTCTGGCTGGACGTGGCTGACGTGAAGCTCTGGCTGGACGTGGCTGACGTGAAGCTCTGGCTGGACGTGGCTGACGTGAAGCTCTGGCTGGACGTGGCTGACGTGAAGCTCTGGCTGGACGTGGCTGACGTGAAGCTCTGGCTGGACGTGGCTGACGTGAAGCTCTGGCTGGACGTGGCTGACGTGAAGCTCTGGCTGGACGTGGCTGACGTGAAGCTCTGGCTGGACGTGGCTGACGTGAAGCTCTGGCTGGACGTGGCTGACGTGAAGCTCTGGCTGGACGTGGCTGACGTGAAGCTCTGGCTGGACGTGGCTGACGTGAAGCTCTGGCTGGACGGTCTCTGGCTGGACGGTCTCTGGCTGGACGGTCTCTGGCTGGACGGTCTCTGGCTGGACGGTCTCTGGCTGGACGGTCTCTGGCTGGACGGTCTCTGGCTGGACGGTCTCTGGCTGGACGGTCTCTGGCTGGACGGTCTCTGGCTGGACGGTCTCTGGCTGGACGGTCTCTGGCTGGACGGTCTCTGGCTGGACGGTTTCTACCTCCCCTACAGTAAAGGGGGAACCACAAAACTGCAGGACAAAGTCAATGTATTGTACCAGGGTCCAGCTGGGGTCTTCCTCTGGTAAATTTAGACTAGTGTCCTGTTCAAGTCCACTCCAGAAACATTCCTTTAGTATAGCATTGTCACCAGGAACGAGGTGACTATAAAAAAGGAACTCCTCCACATAATCTTCGATGCTGCGATCATCTTGATAAATTGAACAAATTTTGCTCAGTGGGTCCCGGATAATACCTGCTAGATCCATAAAGTTGGTCGGTCGTTCTGTAACGTAGAGGCAAGGACAAAGCAGAGAGCGGATCCAAACGCAAGCACTTTAATTAAACAAACAGGTAATCCACTGTAACAGACAGAACAAAGAACTCGGAACAGGAACACGGAACAGCTACAGGAAACAACGACCGACAAACACCAACTGAAGAACATGGGTATAAATATACAGGCAAACAAGCTAAACAAGGTAACAAGGGGGCGTGGCTAATCAGAAACACATGGGGAGACTAATCAACATAATGGGGAACTGCTAACATGGGACAAGACAGGGGAACACAGACGTGAATCATGACAGCTAGGACTTGGAGAAGATCTCCCCATCTGCACTGAGCTTCAGAGAAACAGAGACATTATAACATTTAATCAGTAGAGCTTCCTGTCATTCAGATTCAAGTGCGGCAAATGTGCAAGGTCCAATTGTGAGAGTGCAATACTATATAAATATTAATAAAAATATATATAAATGACGGTGTCACGGTGGGTCACGGTGGGTCAATCTGTGACAGACAGTTTCATCTAGCTGATCTTTTACCTTGATTCTTTTAAATCCAATGGTTTATTCATTGAATGATCACTCCTCATGGACTCATGGCTGTGGCATGGAGAAGATCTCCTCATCTGCACTGAGCTTCAGAGAAACAGAGACATTACAATTTCAGTGTTGGGCAGTAGCGTCGCTACAAGTAGTGACGCTACTAGTTTAAACACAATTTTAATACAAAATGTCAAGAGTTATTTGTCACACTTACAACAATAAATAGGCCAAATCAGCCTGCTTTTATGGGCAAAAAAACAACAACTACCCTTTAATGGGAAGCTTGGCATTGCATAACGTCCACAAGTGCCCTATAATCGGGAGTATAACCCGAAACTGTAACTCTAATTGAGTCCTCCAAATGTCCATCAGTAAGGCGTGTTCTTTGTTTGTTCTTAATAAAATTAATATCTGAAAATGCAGATTCACACAGGTAAGTTGAGCCAAAAAGACAGGTTCGCTTTGGACCGGATGCTGTTAATGATTTTAACGACTGGAGTCATGATGTGATCAAATCTCATCACTTTGGCGGACAGTGCCTGTTGGTGTATAATGCAGTGGTAATGTAGAAACTTTGGGAAATCTGGGTCTCCTCTGCATAGCGCAACAAAGCCTGCATGCTGGCCAGTCATTGCAGGGGCTCCATCAGTTGTTACCGATACCAACTTTTCAAATGGCACGTTCTTTTCCACAAAGTACTTCTTCACCGCATCATAAATATCAACACCCCTCGTTGTTGTCTTGAGGGGCAGTAATGTTAAAAATTCCTCTTTCACTGACAAATCACTGAATACCATTCTGATGAAAACCATGAGCTGCGCTGTACTACTAGAATCCACAGATTCATCACACTGGATGGAGAACCATTTGCACAAACCCAAGTCTTTCTCCAGCTGCTCCGTTACGTTCGCTGACATAGCCGAGACTCGTCTCGCAATAGTGTTAGCCCCAAGTTGAACATCGGAGACTGAGGACATTATTTAATTTCCATTCTTGTGATCTTTAAACAGAGTGTTGGTTATCACAGTCATTGCTCCCTTGACAATTTCACCATCAGAGAAAGGTTTTTTGTGTTTCGTTAAAAAATGAGCAACTCTAAATGAAGCTTCGGTTGCAGCCTGTGACTTTTTAGCGGGTTTTGTAAAAAATTATTGCTGCCTGCTTAATGTTGTTTTCATCTCACTAACTTTTTCTTTTCTAAGTGATGTACCTGGTGGATAATGAACATTGAAGGTCTTGTGGGTTGTGGTGAAATGTCTCTCCGCATTGTGTCTCTTGGCAACCGCAATGCTAGCTCCACAGATGAGGCATACAGCTTTATCTTTAAAGTTAGTGAAGAAGAATTCTGTCTCCCACTCCTCGTTAAAATAATAAGTCTTCTTCTTTTTTGCATGACCTGCATCAGCCATAATTCATCTTTGTTTTATATTTTATACTTCAATTTATCAAAAATGCTGGGTTATTTAATCTACCCAACCGCTGGGTTATGAAATGTTTTACCCATTATGGGTTATTTATATGGATTGAGTTGCACAAAATAGTAAACATGAGTTGCACATATTAACACATGTTGCACAAAATAACCCAAATTCAATCGACCCAACATACATCGGTTTGACCCAGCACGTGGGTTGTTTGTGCTTCGAACGTCATCACATCATCACCCGAGTCTTCCAGAGTCCACACACGGAGCACAGTCGTCACAGTGACAGCAGAGAACTTGACTGGTCATCCAGCGAGGCCAATGAATTAAGGTTTGTGTACACTAACTGTTACATGTCTAATTCACATTGTCTGTGTTGCGTTACCTATTAAATTAATATATTTATATTGTCGAGGCTAGTTGGTTGGTTTGGCTAACAACGTAGCTAACGTTAGCCGTTATCATGGAAGCACGGATAGCCTACAGCTTATCCGTTTGGTCTGAATTATATTAATGAAACAAGTTCATAATGCCCATGGGCGTATGGTCAAGTTTATTGAGTTCGCCAGGCTAATTTGCCAGCTAGTTTCAAGCTAGGCATAATATTTTACCTGGTTATAAATGAGCGCGCTTTTTCCCCTGAAGCTTTTAATGTGAAATGCGAAAGCATACAGTACCACCGTGTTAGACTGATTGAAGTATGTAAACAGTGAGATAACCTGATATGTCTGACTAAATGCATTTATGTGCATTTATTTAAGTAATGTGGTGACCCACAATAAACAAATTTGTATATAAAATGGCGGCCTGGCTAACTTTAGCTGTTTTATTTTAACTGGCTATAAATGAGCTCGCTTTTTCCCCCTGAAGATTTTAATGTGAAATGCGAAGGCATAACACAGAGTGTTAGACGGATTAAAGTAATGTAAAAACAGTGAGATAACCTGATATGTCTGACTAAATGCATTTATGTGCATTTATTTAAGTAATGTGGTGACCCACAATAGATAAGAACACATTTGTACATAAAATGGCGGCCTGGCAAACGACAAGGGCCAGTTGAGTGAAGGGTTAAGGAATATGGAATAAAAAGTTTGGGGACTGCTGTAGACTGTTATATGACAGTCGTGCCCTGAAGGCTACGCTGTGAGAAGCCAAAAATATTCTTGTGAAGTAAAAACATAGACAATTTGCATGTATGCAATTTGTCATATGAATTCTATAGGGAGAGAGGGAGGATTGTTTTCTCTATATTTTGTGATGCTAAATAAAATGTCTGTTATCTTCACATTGGATTACATTCTGCTGCTAGTCTGCATTGCTTTTGCATGGTGACATCTGAATAGTTAATACAATAGCAATTGTATTTTTGCTTAAGCTCTTTTTGTGTTTGTTTCAGATCAATGGACAGCTTTGTCATTGACACTTTGACAGAATGGCAGCGGACAGACCTTGTCGAAAGATTTCAAGGTAAGAAATATTTGTTTTCCCATCCACAACATATCAAGTCTGCATTGCTACTCAAGCCCTTTTCAGACATGAATTTTTATGAAATATAATTTCCTCTGTTTTTCAATAGCTTCCATGTAATTTGTCAAAAAGACATGTCTTTTGTAGGCTTTCAGTGCTTCATTCTATCACCGGCCAGCCACTGGATTCCTGGAGGAAAGGCTGCGGAACGTCAGGAAGCGGCTGAGATCCAGCAGGCCGCGACACGCCGAGCACGGCACAGACACCACCACAAACGGCAGATGATAGCGCTCTTGCAAGGGCTCTCATACCAGGTAATTATTAAACTGAAAAATTATTTGATGAAGCAAAACATCCATATTTCAGTGACTGACAACTGTTCTTTTTTACAGAATGTACCATATCAGACGAACGTGCTTCACAGCTTAGAGA
This sequence comes from Semotilus atromaculatus, assembly GCA_031834385.1. NCBI lineage: Eukaryota > Metazoa > Chordata > Actinopteri > Cypriniformes > Leuciscidae > Semotilus > Semotilus atromaculatus. The sequence continues at coordinate 20,088,439 of JAULUF010000015.1, forward strand.
CCTACAGAACACGGCAGTCTACAGGGCCAAATAGGGACAACAATTGGGCCATCGATCAGATCCTCGAAGAGTTCCCTCACCTAATGACCAAAGGCATGGTAGGTATAGGGAAATATGATCTTGCATATGAGGATGAATTGTTTATAACCTTTTATTAGTGTGCCACATTGAATTGGTTTTAAAAATGTGTTTTCCATTTTATAGAGTGCACAGGACTTTCTTGTCCTGCATGGGGATGCTGCATCAAAGTTGTTTGAAACTTGGCTACCCATTTATGCTGAGAAGATCCTGTACCTGGCAAGACAGGAGGGGAAGCTGACATTGCCCCTGGATGGATTAACACCAGGTAATATATTCTTGTCTGCAGAACTTGTAAATGCAGGGTTTTCCCAGGGTTTTTAGGGGGCTTATGAATGGATAGTTAGACTTTATCAAAAAACAACAATTTCTCTAGTGAGGACCAGGAAAATGGTCCTCACAATGTCTATATTTTAATTCAACTATAGTAGTCTGTAGACATTTGGTCCTTCACTCGCACTCTCTCACTTGCTCTCTTGTATTTTTTCTTTTTTAGCCTGGAATAAACATGGAGTACCTCCATTAGGCCAAGGCATGCAAGCCATACCCCCACATCCTGACGCTGGGAAATTATCAGAGTGCATTTCATGATATTAATTAATGTATTATAATACATTTTTTCAAAGATTCAATTATGTTGTTTTGTTTTTGTATTGTTTAAGTGTTTATTGCATAATATATGCTTAAATCTAGCATGTATTCTGTTCTAGGTTTGTAGTTTAACAGTTTTATAGCTATGGGTAATCTATTGAGATTTATTTTCTTCAGTTGTACTGTAATGTGTTAGAATTAATCTGGCATATGGGTTAATTTTACATTTGGGTACACTATATAACAAAAATGTAGTTGAATTAACCCAGAATTGTAATTAATTTTACCCAGCATTTGGGTACACTATATAACAAATATGTAGTTGAATTAACCCAGAATTGTAATTAATTTTACCCAGCATTTGGGTACACTATATAACAAATATGTAGTTAAATTAACCCAGAATTGTATTTAATTTGACCCAGCATTTGGGTAGAATATTTTAACTCACCTGTTGGGTTAAAAATTTCCAACCCATCTTGCTGGGTCAAATTAACTACTGCTGGTCTGGTGCAATATTGATCCAGCGGTTGGGTTATACAACAACCCAAGTTGGGTTATTTTTAACCCATCATTTTTTAGAGTGTATGCACCGTCTGCCCGCGACAGCCTCAATCACAGAAGTTACGTTACGTTTTTTTTTTAAACGTGCTCGACGTGCAGATTCTAAATATTTTAAATTATTTAATTATTTAATTATGTTTTAATGGTATATGAAATGTTACCATTAGTTATTTTCTCATTTTATGCCATCATCATAAATAATATAAAAAAAAACTAAATTAAAGATTACAATTCAGGCTATTTATAGAACGTGCTCGGCGGGCGACTCAGAGACTCCATGCGGGCTACCAGGTGCCCGCGGGCACCATGTTGGAGACCACTGGTTTAAGAGGTCTTTCATTCCAAACACCATTCCAAATTTCAACTCCACAAGTGACTGACAAACCAAATAAAACTGAACTGTATTTGTTTTTTATTTTTCTTAAAGCAGCACTATGTAACTTTTTCAACCTTTATAATATTTTTCCAAAACCCTTGAGATGGTACATTGACTTACAATAGGTTGAATGACACGTCTGCCATAGCCTGACGGTGTCTGTATCGCTTATACTGGCACTATGTAACTTCGGGTTTCAGGTAGGCACAAAAAGAACTACAAAATTCAACTGCTTTACGGCATACCTCACTTCCTCAAATTCTGACGTGAGAGCCCAACGAGTGTTTTTTTTGTTTTTTTTACCTCTGTGTGTTGTCATACCAAGAAGCCAAAGGTTTTGTCAGAGGACAGTAGAAAGAGAAAAAGGGAGAGTGACAAAATAAAAGGCTGGACGAGGATCAATATTGGTCCAGCGTTTTCTCGCTGGCGTGAGCTAAAGGAGGAGGAGGGCTGCGTGCCCGACCGATGCTGGCCGTCAAAAAATAAATAAATCAGTAGCCTATGTCTAAACGGTGTGTACAAGTTTGGTAGGCTTGGTTAAAATAAATCACTCTTCATGGATTCGTGGCTGTGACATGGAGACAATCTCCTCATATGCACTGAGCTTCAGAAAAACAGAGATGTTACAATGTAATAGTCCCAATGAAACAAACGTGAGACATAAATTCCAAATCATAAGATAATTTTTTTTTTAAACAAGATCTTTTTAGAATCTTGTTGTTTTACATGACGTTACATAAACCTAAAAACTGAAACGTGGTAGAGAATGAAGCTTAATTTTTTAAATAATATAAATATTTTACCTGGATTTTTTTTAATCCAATGGTTTATTCATTGAATGATCACTGCTCATGGACTCATGGCTAGGACTTGGAGAAGATCTCCCCTTCTGCACTGAGCTTCAGAGAAACAGAGACATTACAACATTAACTCAGTAGAGCTTCCTGTCAATCAGATTAAAGTGCGGCACAATTAAGTAGGTGCAATTGAGAAAGAGTCAATCATAATAAAATAAATATGCAATTGTAAGATAACATATCATTTTAAAAGTAAAAAGGGAAAGAAGGAAGCTTTATTTTTATTGCACATATCAAAATCATGATCATTTACCTGGGCTCAAGCAAAGTCTTTTTAACCTCGAATTGATCCATTAAATGATTACTTCAAATGTCCAGGTCTTGTTAAATCGGATCTCCGCTGCTGGATTGTGCTTCAGTGAAATAGAAATGGTGGTAACATAATATTAAGTTACCGAAATTAAGACTTTTTTTAATCTTACAAAGTAAGAAACAAGTTTCACAGCCTACTGATATTTAGTTTAATAGTGTATTTAGTTGCCAACCTGTGCATATAATAAGTCAAGATTGTATGCTTTTCCCAGCAAATAAAGAATCAGTTACAAATTAAAAAAAAAAAAATCACTTGTTGTTGTTGTTGTTGTAATAAATAAAAACACATACTAGTTGGCTTAAGTATTAGTGGAGCATTCAGTCACAATATTTTCAGAACTCATTCCAGCTATAATGATTCTGAAAATAAACCAAATAATAGTCATAGTAACTACTATAAGTGGCTACACATAAAAATGCAATGAAAAATACAAAATAAAAATGCAAAAAAATGTTTTTTTGCTTTAACCGATAGTTATCTCTCAAAACAACAGTTGTTTTTGTCACAGTAAAAGACAAACATGTAACCAAACTACTTGTGTGGTATTTACCTAATTCTTTCACAGGTCATCTGACAATGAGACTGCTTTCAAATTCCAAATTCACGTCTTGAATCAATGTCTCATTTCAGTAGACCTATATATAGGCTTAACAATATTCATACTTATATTAGTCTGGCTGAACTCTTTTTGCTTTTGTAGTTTGAGAAAATAACAGAAACAAAGTCTATATTCAAAAGATTTCAACAGATAAAAAGCTGATGAACAATGTTTCATATCAAGCTAATAATAATAATAAACATCTTGTAAGAATAATTTAACAACATTATAAAATTCATAACTTTGTTTATACTCAATTTGGCATTCTGTATTTAAGAGGATTACCTTTAGGAACAGCAAAACTTCATTTGTTTATATTCTCCAGCCCAGATGGCAACAGCCCCGCAAATCAGTCAAGATGTTTTCAGGCAATTTCTAACTTTCATTTCTGTTCACTTCACAGAAATGTCTGACAGCTCTCAGAGCACCACCCACCCTCATCCTTGAGAGTATGCAGGTAAACAACTGAGAGAAGTATGAACAGGACAGACCAGTTTCAGAGAGAGACATTGAAAACCTGGGACCATGTTCACAAAAAAAATCTTAAGGCTAAAAGTAGCTCCTAACTTGCAGACTTAGGATAACTAGTGGTAAGATAAAATGTTTTGTGAATACGGCCTGGAGTGGTTTCACTGACTGGTCACAGATCGCTTTGAGCGCAAGAGGGAAACAATCTGGCTCCGCTCAACTGATTTGGTTAATCCCAGGCCAGCTTTGTTTGCTTAGCAACTGCAACTGTAACTGAAACCATTTTTTCCCTGCAATTTAAAAACAAAACAAACAAACAAAAACGAATTGTCAAAAAATAATTTTGAAAGAAATTATTTCAACACTCACCCTGTAGGCCTACATCAATTGTGCTGTAGGCTAATACTGAATGACTAATTTAGCAGCATGTCATTAAAGGGCCCCTATCATGGATTTTTTAAAGTTTCCTAATGTTGTTTTGGAGTCTCCTACAACAGGTTTGCATGCATCAAACGTCAAAAAACTGTTTCATTTTCTCATAATATACATTTGCACATCACCAGATTTTCAATGATTCTCAAACGACTCGCCAAATGAATAAATCTCTCTAAATCCCTCCTTTCCGCGAGCTACTCTGCTCTGATTGGGCAGACAGCTCAGTCTGTTGTGATTGGTTTACCGCGTAATTCCCATTGCCATAACACAGACAGCTCTGTGTGTTCTGAGGATTCCTACACCGTAAACTAAACACAGCAACGAACAATGACGTCGATTTTACCATATCAATCCGAGCGCGAGTCCGATGATGAAACACTAGAAGAAGAACCATTCATTCAACCCGAACCTCCATCGCAAGGACGACTCGAGCAGGACGTTTCAGTGATTCACTACTCAGTTTGAGGTAACTAATAGCCGAGCTCTAGCGTGAATGACTGATGTAACATAAACATAAAACAAATCTTTCTTTATGCTTAATCTTTCCTCAACGTAGTGAGAACGACAGACAATCTGCATTAATGTTCCCCTTCAGGGACTACCGCTGCGTGTAATCGCAGTGGGAACGCCCCCCCAGCGTAGCGCGTCTGAATATATGAATGAAATCAGTCAAAGGAGAGAATGAGCGTACGGCGAGTGACGTCATCGACCAGGAAGCTATAAATATCCCCTGAATACACAAGCCGCCAGCTTCTGTCACTTCAGCAGCGCTCTGTGTGTGTCTGGAATCTTTCAATTGTGTTTGTCTGTTTTAGTCAGGAGTTTATCACTATATATATATATTTATATATAAAAAAACCAATATGAGCGAGCAGTATAGAAAGTGTGCTCCCCCCTGTACTAGATACATCACGGGTGGGGATTCACACGAGTTATGTGTTGCTTGTTTAGGAATGCAGCATGCCCAGTCGGCTCTCGAGGGGGTCGATTGTGTGCATTGCGAGCGTTTTCCTATTAGAACTCTGCGCTCGCGGCGATCGCTCTTCGAGGAGAGCGGTATGCTGCTAACTCCCCAAGGCTCGGGTCCCGCTTCTGTTGAGGCAGGGCGGCGGCGCTTGTCTTGGGGTTCGCAGATGGATCTCACCGGCGACGTTGAGACGGGCCCCGCCCTATCTCAGCCATCTCCGGCGGGATCCAGTGCCTCTCGCCCGGCTCTGGAAGCACGCGCTGCGGCGGTTACTTCTGCCCGGGTGGAGGCACATGATGATGTTGAATTGAGATTATCCAGTTCCGAGGAGCTGGATATCGATAGTGTTGCATCAGAAGATACAAGTTTGTCACATTATACTGCTAATGAGGAAGGGCTGATGGATGTTTTATCTCGGGCTGTTGAAAAGCTCAGCATTGAGTGGCCAGCTGATAGGCAGGAGTCTAGAAGTAAAAGCAAACTAGACGATAGATTTCTGTCTGCTCGACCTCAGCCCGCTCGTCGGTGCCTACCGTTTTTCCCTGATCTCCATGCTGAGGTTTCAAAAACCTGGGTTAGACCTGTTTCTAGCAGAATTTACACTAACCAGTCTAATGCCTATGGTAACATTGTTAGTGCTAAATCTGAGGGGTATGTGACGATGCCGAAGGCGGAAGAGACGCTCGCTAGCTATCTCTCTCCTGCTTCATCGTCCTCACTTAAAGCACCGACTCTTCCATCCAGACCTTTAAAAAATACATCTGCGCTCGTAGGGAAGGCTTACTCGGCGGCTGGTCAGGCGGCTGCATGTATGCATACTATGGCCATTTTGCAGGCTTATCAAGCCGACCTGCTTAAAGATGCTTGTGAAGGGGGGGAAATTTCTGCTGATATGATCAATGAGCTGAGGCAGACCGCTGATCTCACTCTTCGGGCCACCAGGGAGACAGCTAAATCTATTGGTCGGTCTATGGCAGCCATGGTGGCCACAGAAAGGCATTTATGGCTGAGTCAAACTTCCATGAAGGAAAAAGATAAATCTCTTCTTTTAAATGCTCCAGTTTCGCCTGCGGGTCTCTTCGGTGACGCTCTTCTTTCTGTCACCGAGAGGTTCCAGGAAGAGAAAAAACAGGCGGCTGCTTTTCATAAATTTATTCCCCTAAAAGTACGTGTCGCTGGGGCTGCTGAACGAAAAGGGCAGTCCCAGCCGCCGAGTTCATTCTCTAGCAGAGCGCAGCAGAAGCAGAGTGTCGCGTCTCGTGCCCCCCCGCAGAGAAATTGGAGGGACGAGGCGGGGCGCTCTCCGGCGCGGCCTTCTCGGGGCAGGACTGATCTGAGGACAGTCATTGTGGCCAGAAAGGCCGCGTCGAAAAAATCCTGACGTGCTGAACGTCAGGACTCTGAGGGTGGTCCCCATCGGGAAAGACTTGAGTTCACCACACAAAAACATGGTGCCCTGTTTTTCTCGATGCCCTCAGGTGTCTGTTCTACTAACCCTGCCTATACAGGGCGTAGAGAGACTCGGCGAGTGCTTTCCCGAGGGACGCTCGCCCCCTCCGAGGAGGGTTGTGGAGTGCTCAGACCAGTTGTTTCCTGCCAGTATGTTACAGGGCGCTGTGTCTGTCACTCGGGATGTTCATCCAGAGGCCAGCCTCGAGAGGCTGGTTCCCTTAGTAGAGTTCCTGGCGGAATGGGAAATGCTTCCCAATGTTTCTCAGTGGGTCCTGAATACTATAAAGAACGGGTACGCTATTCAGTTCAGAACGCGTCCACCTCGTTTCAGAGGGGTTCTGCCTACACTGGTGGGCCCCGAGCAGGCTCTGGTATTAGAACAGGAGGTAAAAACTCTGCTACTAAAGGGAGCTATAGAACGAGTTCCTCCACCCAGCAGGGAGTTAGGATACTACAGCCGGTACTTCATCGTTCCGAAAAAAGATGGAGGGTTGCGTCCCATTTTAGATCTGCGTCTTTTAAATCGCACTGTAGGGAAGCTCAAGTTCAAGATGCTCACTCTCAAACAGATTGTGTCACAAATCAGATCCGAGGACTGGTTTGTCACAATAGATCTAAAGGACGCTTACTTCCATGTATCTATCCTCCCTCAACATAGGAAGTTCCTGAGGTTCGCTTTCGGGGACGAAGCATACCAATATCGGGTTCTTCCGTTCGGCCTAGCACTATCACCCCGCACGTTCACGAAGTGTATGGATGCAGCCATAGCCCCGCTGAGGCTGCAGGGCATCCGTATCCTGAACTATATAGACGATTGGTTAATTCTAGCTCAATCGGAACAACAGGCGGTTCGGCATCGAGATGTCGTTCTTGCTCACATCAAGAGTTTGGGGTTGAGGCTCAACGCCAAGAAGAGTGTTCTTTCTCCATTACAGAGAACCACTTTTCTCGGTGTAGTGTGGGATTCGACGACGATGCAGGCGCAATTGTCACCTGCTCGTATTGCTTCGATTCTCGCCGCAGTAGAACAGGTCAAGCTAGGCCAGTCACTCACTGTAAAACAGTTCCAGAGGCTGTTAGGTCTCATGGCAGCTGCGTCTAACGTGATACCTTTTGGCCTCTTGCACATGAGACCGTTACAGTGGTGGCTCAGAACCAAGGGGTTCTCCCCGAGGGGAAATCCGTTTCGCAGGATCGTGAGTTCGCGACGGTGTCATCGCGCCCTGATCATGTGGAAAGATCCTTGGTTTCTGTCCCAAGGTCCGGTGTTGGGGGCTCTTTGTCGTCGTGTTATGCTAACGACAGATGCCTCTCTCACGGGTTGGGGGGCGATCATGAGTGGTCGCCCAGCTCAGGGTCTGTGGGGGGACCATCACCGCCTATGGCACATAAATTGTCTAGAGATGCTGGCAGTGTTTCAGGCCCTGAAACATTTCCTCCCAGACCTAAGGGGCCACCATGTTCTTGTCCGGACAGACAACACATCGGTGGTCTCTTATATCAACCATCAGGGGGGTCTGCGTTCTCGCCCGCTTTACAAACTGGCACGTCAGATCCTTCTATGGTCCCAGGGGAAAATTCTCTCTCTCAGAGCTATTTATCTCCCGGGGTATTTGAATCAGGGAGCAGACATCCTGTCGAGGCAGGGGCCGAGGCCCGGGGAGTGGAGTCTTCATCCCGAGGTGGTGGAGCTCCTATGGGAACATTTCGGTCGTGCCGAGGTAGACCTTTTTGCGTCCCGAGAGACATCACACTGTCCAATGTGGTTCTCTCTCAGCCAGCCAGCCCCACTGGGGTTGGACGCGATGGTACATCCGTGGCCGAGGTCACGCCTGTACGCTTTTCCCCCGATTGCTCTGCTCCCGGGAGTTCTGGAGAGGGTTCGCCGGGACGGGCTCAGTCTCCTGCTAATAGCCCCGTTCTGGCCGGCCCGAGTATGGTTTGCGGACCTAGTGTCTCTCCTCGACGGCTCTCCCCTGGAGATACCGATCAGGAGAGATCTACTTTCTCAGGCGAATGGGTCGATCCTTCACCCCCGCCCAGAACTATGGAGGCTGTGGGCTTGGCCTCTGAGGGGGCCCAGCTCATAGATTCTGGTCTCTCAACTGAGGTCGTTGAGACCATCCTCCAATCCAGAGCTCCTTCCACGAGGAAGTTATATGCCGCGAGGTGGAAACTTTTCACCTCTTGGTGTGGAGAGCGCCAGCAGGACCCAGTTAACTGCCCAGTTTGTACAGTGCTGGATTTCCTGCAGGACCGTCTCTCCACAGGGTTATCCCACTCTACACTGAAGGTGTATGTGGCGGCCTTAGCTGCTTACCACGCTCCTTCAAGTGGAGGTTCTCTCGGGAGACACCCACTTATATCTCGCTTCCTTCGTGGCACCTTGAGGCTGAGGCCTGCAGTTCGCACGAGGGTACCAGCTTGGGACCTGGCCATCGTCTTAGAAGGTCTCTCCCTAGCTCCTTTCGAGGAAGTTTCGGTAAAGTTTCTTACTCTAAAGACTATCCTTCTTCTCGCTATCTCATCTCTAAAAAGAATAGGAGATATTCAAGCACTTTCGGTGGCTCCCTCGTGCCTGGAATTTGCGCCTGGTATGGTTAAGGCCTTTCTCTGTCCGAGACCAGGTTACGTTCCTAAGGTACCAACTACTGTTGTTAGACCTATAGTTCTGCAGGCTTTCTGTCCTCCGCCCTTTTTGACGTCAGACCAGGAGAAACTTAATTTGCTGTGCCCAGTTAGGGCTTTAGATGCTTATGTCCACAGAGCTGCCCTGTGGAGGAAATCGGAACAACTGTTCGTTTGCTTTGGGTCACCTAGGAAAGGGTGTCCTGCATCTAAGCAAAGGATGAGCAAGTGGGTGGTCGAGGCCATCTCGCTCGCTTATGGTTCGGCCCATCAGCCTTCACCTTTGGCTGTAAGGGCTCATTCCACTAGGAGTATGGCTGCCTCTACAGCTCTTCTTTCAGGAGCTTCTCTTCAGGACGTTTGTGATGCGGCAGGCTGGTCCTCACCGCACACTTTCGTCAGGTTTTATTCCCTTGACCTTAGCTCCACTCCCGGGGCTCAGGTTCTCTCGTCGGTTTGTGCCTCCTAATGACACACGACGGGGATTTGGTCGTATGGGGATGTGGGTATTGCGTTCCCACTGCGATTACACGCAGCGGTAGTCCCTGAAGGGGAACGTCCCGGGTTACGTATGTAACCCTAGTTCCCCGAAGGGACGGACGCTGCGTGTCCTGCCATACTCTCGGCATCCCCTTGGGTCGCTTGCTTCAATGACATTAGAAGCTGGCGGCTTGTGTATTCAGGGGATATTTATAGCTTCCTGGTCGATGACGTCACTCGCCGTACGCTCATTCTCTCCTTTGACTGATTTCATTCATATATTCAGACGCGCTACGCTGGGGGGGCGTTCCCACTGCGATTACACGCAGCGTCCGTCCCTTCGGGGAACTAGGGTTACATACGTAACCCGGGACGGTCCGTGTACGTTTTGATAGGTGTTTTCCAATTTGAAACGAAATAAGCAGAAACGAGAAAACGGTGCCTTTGACTTCAAAATTCGTTTTCCACATGTGGGCGGTCCTGAGATGCCCCCTTCCACTGATTGGTTGAGTAAATCTGAGCATGTGACGTCATCAGTCGTCGCTCAGGTCAGTTCAACAAAATAATAGTCCTCTACTATGGCTACCGATTCTTAAACTGTACAGGGCAGGTCCTATTGGGCTTTCTTCTGATGTGCAACTTTACGCGTTTCACAGAAATCTTTACATCAGGAATATAAAATCTTAGTCTGCCACCAGCCCGTTTTATTTAGCTGTGCAGAGTTAAATCTGTTTGGTGCAGGAGCGTAGGAGCATTTTTTTTATTTGTATTTGTATTTGTATTTTTTTTTTAAATATATAAAGCACTTAATGACTTAGGGGAACAGACTACTACTTAGTTTGGTTTTAAGAGGGTATATGCAGCGACAGACTGGGTAGATTATAAAAACAGAGAGAAGCAATCTAATATAACTACAACCAAATGACTACATACCATGAACTGTACAAAAACATACTTTATTTAATAAAGAACAAATAAATGAAAACACACCATTTAGAAGATGATCGGGCTGGGACAGAGCCTTGTGATAAAGAGGTTGGGGCAGAGCCTGACAATGGAGAGAGGCTGAGGCAGACTGATGGAGAGAGGCTGAGGCAGACTGATGGAGAGAGGCTGAGGCAGAGCCTGGTGATGGATGGAGACTGAGGCAGTGATGGAGAGAGACTGGGGCAGAGCAAGCGTGAGTGAAGATAAATCAACGTTGTAATCCTAAAAACTAAAGTAAAAAGCTAATTTAATAAAATCAGTTAACTCTGAGCTCCTCCTGCGGGTAAACGGAGCACAGAGCACAATCCAGTCTGACTACGGGTGTTTATTTGTCCGAAGCTGCAGCGCTGCTCCCCGTACACTTCCCCGTTCTTTAGCAGCTCTCCGTCAGCCAGCGGATTGTCTTTAAACCGCTCGCAAGGTCCTCTCCAAACAACCCTCCTAAGCCGCCGGTGATGGCCGTATTTACCCGTAATTACTCTCGCTCTATGCATCATAAAGAATATTATTTCATTTTTTCATCAAAACAACAACAACAACAAAAACATTATGTTAATATATCAGCATAATTCCTGTGAACATCTGACTTAGGCTGTTTCAGTGTGTAGCCATTATTTGCTATGCAGAGAGAGACTAAATAGGCCTAGCCTGTTAATGAAAAGTGAAAGGACGCTATTTCTGCCGGCTTGTGAAAGGGTAATTTACAGGCTGCACTGACTGGATTTGAGTTACATTATTACAACAACCAATCCTTAAATTGAAAAGGTATTTGACTGATTTTCTCTAAATGTTTGCATCTGCCTAGCGCAACTAGCACAAGCGCACGATTAAAGATCTCCTGCGTAACTGCGCACAGAGCTTGGGTGACATCTGATTTCGCCACCCCGGTCTGGATTACTAACCACACATTAGTTGATCAAGGCACAAGGCACGTACCAGTAGATTTTCAACTGCAGTTTTTATTATTCACTATTCACGATGTGGTTTACACCGTACATTCATACGTACATTCATGTGGTTTTAGTAACAGTTCGCTGTTCTATCAGTGTAGCTGAGAATCATGGGACTCCACATGCAATCCTTGTGCATTTTATAACCTTAATCTAATTACCATCATGTTTCTAAGATTCTATGAATATTCGAAAATGCAAATACATACAACACATTAAATATTTTCCACGCTAACATTGTGTATTTCTATGATTGTAACCAAGTGTTTCAGTCAATGTTTAATTTTATATTCAGTGTAATCATTGCTCACACTGGAGATAGTCACACATTATGATTGTCACACATAAATGCTGAACAAAATAGTACCATTATGAAGAAATGTTAGAGAAATGGCAGCGATTAGGTAACAAGTCAGCTCAGCTGCCTAAAGGCCTCATTATGCTTCTGCGTCAACTCCACGGCGGGCATCGTGGCCGTTTTATGGTTCTGTGTCAGGTTGTGTTGCATCACGTTGAATCTGACCAAACACAGCCCTTCCGGTCTGCGTCGCCTCGATGCGTAGTTACAATTTTTTTGCAGGTGCACGTCGAGCTATGGAGGGGTCGGAGAGGGGTTCACGGCGACGCAGAGGGCTCTGCGGGGGTACGCCGTCGATTCGGCGCAGAAGCATAAAACAGGCTTAAGTTTTTGGATGCAGCCTTTGACTTTAACCGATCAGACAGTGACACCCATTGTTTCCTTACTGAACTGCTAGTTTTATTGAACCTCATATCTTCCAACAGTCAAAAACCACATGTTGATTAAAATAGAATAGATTCCCAGAAACAAATTAATCAATATGCCCGATACCAAATTAAATTGATATTCAAAAAAATTATATAGATTTATAATTGTAAGATAAAATACATTTTACTGCAAAATGGTGTACAAACATATAAAACAAACAACATATAAACATATCTTAAAATGCACCAAAAAAAAATCCCAATCCAAGCATGGTGTCAAAACTAAATTTCCAAGCAATTAGCGAACGACTTGGATGGTGAGAAGCATGCTACAATTAAACAAACAAAATTTACATGTACTGAAATGACACTATCTTCAGAACTGAATAATCATTAAAAATGTGTGCATCCTTATGTTCACAGACATTCGGTCACAGTTCGCTGATAAACAAGTTGAAACACTTTCAGAGACCTATTGGGTTGTAGGGTAGTGCTGCGGGGCTACTGGACCAACAGTGGAAACACAACTTGACTTTGGCCCTGACTCGCAGTGGCTCGACAGTGGAAAAGCGGCTAATCAAACTCAGGAATAGAGCCAAGAGACTCCATTCCAGAGCTCCTTTTTGAACTTGATTTGAAATGCCTCTCTTCAGGTGCTTCCTGCGATCTCTGGGACACATATGCTGAACTGAACCCTGAGGAAGGACTGCATCCTTCAGCAACTGCAAGGAAAGCAATTAATATATCAGACAATCCCTTTGAATATTGTACGATAAGCAAAAAAATAAAGAACAACTTACTATTTACTGGATATTCCATGCTCTGTGCTCTTTTAATGGGTACAGCAACTGTCCTTTCAACTCTCTCTAAAGTCTCTCTGTCTATTTCATAAAGACTTCCTCTGTTTCCTGCCACCATCCCCTCGATCTTCTCCATCAGTTCTGTGATCTGAGATCCATCACCCCAGTTTTTAGTATTGAGAACATGATACCTGTTCCCACATTTCTCAATGAGCCGCTGGAGAGCGTCACCTTCACTTGCAATGAATAACTCTATGGGAGTGTCTCCTAGTTCATCTCCAACAGCGAACAGAGCCAGCGTGTGATTCCAGACTGTTTCACCGAGAGGCTCCATGATTTTCTCTAATGTGCACTTCTCTTCCTCTGCAAAGGATGACTCAACACATAGGACTACAATGAAAGCATGTATTCCTGAGGACCATTCTGTTACAGTTCTCAAGATGTTGAGTTTAATGTCCTCAAGTTTCTTTCTAATTAGGTAATCTTTCTCAAAACCTGGTGTACAAACCACAGTGAGATTCCTTCCTGCAACTTCCCCATTTTCTTTTAAATTCTCTTCTTTTATTCTGTCAAATGCTTTCCTTCCCAAAATTGTGTTCCCTGTTGACCTCTTGCCAGAATAGTGTGATCCAAGCAATACCAACCTCATTTCAAAAAGTTCAGAATCTCCTTAAAAAAACAGAGACAGACCATAAATATTCTCTTCTGGTGAAGAAAATTACTTCACCATTGAAACCATGTTTCCACTGTTTACTCACCTGATGCTGAATTTCTCTGGTCATTTCTTTTTTGCCCTCCAGCCTTCATTTGTTTTGCTCTTTCCACTAGTTTCAGCCTTCTGTTTTTTGCCTCTTGTAAATTCTGCTTGTTTATCTCAAAACAGCATCCGTTTTTTCCTGCGACCATCTCTTCTATCTTTTCAAACAGCTCAGTCACTTGATTGCCATCATCTGTGTTCTTGTTGTTGAAGACATGATACCGGTTCCCACATTTGTCTATTATCGACTGCAGAGCTTCTCCTTCACTCTCAATGAACAGCTCAATACTTGTGTCTCTTAACCAGTCGCCAAAGGTAAAGAGAACAATCATGTGATCCCAGACTTTTACACCAAGATAGGCAACATGTTCTTCTACTGCCTTTTTGTACACTTCAGTGAAAGAAACATCCACTCGTATGACCAGGAGAAAGACGTGAGGACCTGGAGGACAGTGAGATGAACTCAACTCTACCTCATCTTTATAGAGTCTGGGGGTGTATTTTGAGTGGTAATTTCTTCTTCGACCTGGAGTATCAGCAACTGTGATGTGTCTTCCTGCAACATCTCCTTCTCGAATCACAGATGTAAGTGATCTTTTGCAATCAAATACAAATTTGCCCAGGATGGTGTTTCCTGCTGAACTCTTCCCAGATCCATTATAACCCAGTAGCACCATCCTCAGCTCTGAGAGGGAATGTTTATTTCCTGTTGGCAGACATAAATATTTTATTATGGTAGGTCAGCATTCTTTTACTCAGTTTTTATGACCTCAGTTAATATGAAGACATCTCTGTCGAGAAGGAACATCATGTCATAAATGGAGTAGGCTATAAATAAATAAAAAACATTAAAGAGGTCAAAGTCCCTTGAAGTCAAGTCAGGTGATCTAGGTAATGTTTTCAGGCACCCTATATAGAAATAAAATTGTGTTGTTTAAGCAGCTTTACCTAAATAGAAAAACTGCTATCTGTTTGAACAATAATATTTCAAATTAGCAAATAGCTATGAGAACAATGGTAAAATAAATAGTTTCTTTAGTACAAATCATGCTAAAAACTTGGTTAATGTGTCTGAGCATTCTAGAGTGAACTGTATCAGAAAGAGGTTTTGATTGGTCCTGAAAATTGGAACTTTATTCTTAGAGGTACCATTTTGAGTGTTACAATTACTCTTGCTCATTCATTAGGGCCAAGCTCTTTCCCCCCTTAAACGGTCTCTGATTAAAAACAATATCAATATACATATAAAATGCTCACCACTTGTTCTTGTCTTGTGTCTTGTATGATTCTTCATCCTTCTTTCCTCTGCTCTCTTTTCCTGTTCTCTCCTCTTCTCCTTCACATGTTGCAAAGTCTGTATGTCTATTTCATAATGGCCACCTCTGTTTCCTTCCACCATCTCCTGTATTTTCTTAAGCAGTTCTGTCACCTGAGATCCATCACTCCAGTTTTTAGTATTGAGCTCATGATATCTGTTCCCACATTTCTCAAAGAGCCACTGAAGGGTTTCACTTTCATTCTCAATAAACTGTGGTGTTGTTATACCTCCAGGTTGATCTGTACAGGTGAACAACACTATTGTGTGCCTCCAAACTTTCTCGCCAAAACATCTAATGTTATCACACAGAACGTTTTTTTCATTTTGTTTAAATGGTGTGTCCACATTTAAGACCAGGAGCAGGACATGAGGTCCTGGAGGACATTTAGTCACACTCAGGACAATTTCCTGTTTGTACAGTTCAGGATTTTCTTCAAATGGTAAATTTCCCCACCAGCCTGGAGTATCAACCACAGTGATCTTTGCACCAGCTATTTCACTGCATATTTTCATACAGTGCAAAGTCTTCTTCAAGTCAAACTCGTTTTTGCCCAGGATAGTGTTTCCTGCTGAAGATTTCTCAGCATTTTTTGGACCAAAAAGGACAATCCTCAGCTCTGTTAAGAGAAAATAAGGGCAGAGCATGTGAGCATGTACATATATATATATATATATATATATATATATATATATATATATATATATATTTATACAACAATTATTTTGCCATGGCACTCAAGCAAATCCACCATATTTAAAACAAATACTACTGTTGTTGTGTCACGAAAAGTATATAGTTTTAAGAGTTTATTTAGGTGAGAATGTAGTTATTTAGACCTCAAATATGTGACTGATATACAGAGATGTATAAAGTACTCGAAACCCGTACTTGAGTAAAAGTACAAGTGCTCGATCAAAAAAGTAACTTGAGTAGAAGTTGAAGTACTCTTTAAGCACCACACTTAAGTAGAAGTACTAAAGTATTCAAAAAAATTTTTACTTAAGTATTGCAAGTAGTTTATTTTAAAATGTACTACTCAAGTACTGAAAGTAAAAGTACAAGTATCGTGTTATGTAGTAAAAAAAAAAAAAGCAGTCAAAAGTTTGAACATCATATTGATAATATTATTTCAAATGTTTAGGACACTTATCAGTATAGGCTACAAGGACATGAATGTACAAATGCACCTTAAAACACTGAGCTTAACTTTTTGTAAACAAAAACAGATCAAATATGTCCCTTCCCCATTTAAAGCATCACTCCCTTCTCTTGCTTGAGCCTTATTTCTCCAGTTTATTGGGTATTTATCTGCATGTAACAGCGATCTCTGGAAGTTTTATGTCAGGGAGTTCTAGGAATGTCACATGATGTCTCTTCTTCATGTGTTCCATATATGGACTAAATGTGCAGCTGGCGCCCTCAGGCTGCCGGTATGGATTGAAAACACAGTAGGCTACATCAGAGTATCCAGCGCTCATAATGATTACATCGGCCCATTTTGGGTATAATTTCAATAAATATTATTCCGCTCTATAGAAATCTGACGTAAACCTATGAAATCTAAGAATATTTGTCAAAATCTGCACATTTTTGAGCTAAAAGCCCCGAGGGACATTGGTTTGTCAAGCGTTCTCATGACGACAGCACAGGAGTTTTTTTCTGAATGGGAGCGGCTGACGCTTATAATTCATACTAAAGGTATCGACTCATTTTTTCATAACATAACTCCTCAGAATAAAATTGTGATCAAATACTGAAACTTGAGTCATATCTTTTTAATAGTAATTTTAAACTATTTAAACAAAGAACGATTCAGAGCATCTGCGTCATGAAGGCTATATTGTCTTTCACTCAGAAATGAAAACATGGACTCTAAAGTAGGGCCAGGGGTGGTCTCCTAATCCTCATCCTCACCATCACTCGAAGTTGAAGGCGTTGTTTCCGGTTGTTCTTCCATCTCAAAACAAACTAGCAAAGCTCAAGTGTTCTTAATGGAGGCAGGCAGCAAAGCGAAAGGCAGAACGGGACGGGAGCACGCGCGTCTTCTTGATGGCTTGATTCGCTCAATGATGAGTCTGCTTCATCAAACCTGGTGACAGAGCCATCTCCCGCTCTGGCAGTGATAATGCGGGTTTGAAATGATTCGTAACATTTTTATAATTGTAACGAGTAACGATGCAGCACGTGAAAAATGTATCGGAGTAAAAGTATTAAACTCATCGAAAATATGTACTGAAGTAAAAGTGGAAGTATGAGAAAAAAATAATACTCTAGTAGAGTACAGATACAGTCTTTTAGTACTTAAGTACAGTAGTGAAGTAGTTCTACTTCGTTACTATACATCTCTGCTGATATATAATCATAGTGCCTATTTTACGATCTGTTCAGAAGCGGCCGTTCATATATAAAGTCTAGATAAAACACCAAGCTGTTTATGTTAATATTAAATCACTAGGGTTGCACAATTAAAAAATGGCATTACATTAATGGCTGCAGCAATTATCTAATCACCAAAAGTGTTGATTAACATTCTATTTTGATTTACTACCATTGCACTCACACAGTGTGAATGAACCAAATCAAACCATTATCAGTGTATTTTCCAGAATCTCTGTGTGAAAGGGGCTTCAGAGAGCTGAACTGAAATGATTGACAGCCTTATCGTGACAGACAATGTGATAAAGGGAGCATTCTCTTTAGCTTTCTGTATAATCAATTCAGTTTGAATAATAGTTTTGTTTTTTCTTGTCGCTAAGTTGACTTTGTTCACTGTCTTGATTTGCTGAGACATAAAACAGCAATAAACTAAACAGTTCTCAGCTTGTTTTGGATGTGTACCCTTATAGCTACACAAAATTATCAATCATAATTACGATATCAAAGGCAATAATCGATTATAAGCAGACAGCCATCATTTCTAGAGTAAAGTTTGATTAATAAACTAAAACGGTTAGATCATCAAACTATGCAATAATCAATGTATCACACTCACCTGAGGAGCTACGTGAACTGCTTCGATTCATGACGACACTCAAATTCCTCTTCTCGGGTCCCAAACTTCTTTATTAACAGGTAAATATTAGCTCCAGTCCTTTAAAATAATGCATTAACTGCAGTTATATATACAGTTAATACTACGAGCATTGTCAGAGAAATGGTGTGCCTTACACTGTACAACTTGTTTTCAGAGAACAGCAAAACTTTGCTCCCTTACTGGTGCTGTTTTATTGAGCCATATTTTATACGACGGGCAAAGTACAGTCAGGTGTGTCGATTCCAAAAGAATATATCCATAACAAAAGGTATCAATATGCAAAATACAAAAATGCAATATGTAATATTGTTTATATGTAACAACTGGTAATATATATTTTTTAAACGATTTATTCACCTTATTTTTCAATAGGGAAGCTGTTTTCTACTATATGACTAAATTTCTAAAAGCACCAAAATGAGAGAAACTGCCTGTAGTGTTCGTATGTAACTCCTGTTCCATGTTTTTTGTTCAACATCTGACTGTGACGTTAACGCGTATGGGAAAGGAAAAGCATGCGTGATTGTCATGTAAGTGAATGCAAATGAAAATAAACTACACGTTTGAGATCAACTCTTGATGAAAAATAGAAAGAAAGAAAGGCTGGTTGGATCACACGGATCACGAGATGACGACTCTCCCACAAATATGTTCGATTTTCACTCCAAATCCAGCTCAGTCGGCTCGTGATGGAAAATTCTATATCTTCCTATGAGCATTCAACAACGAGGAGGACAAGCCCTGACCACGTGGGACCTGAGGTGTTAATTTTTGATATGCTGCCAGAAACTGGAGAAGACTGAGATATCATTAGGAAACATGGCATTAGTTTTCACTGTTATGCCGATGATACAGCTGTATTTTTCTTCAAAACCTAACGAAATTTACCAATTCACAAAATTAACGGAATGCATAGCTGATATAAAAAATTGGATGACTAGTAATTTCCAACTACTAAATTCAGAAAAAACAGAGATTCTAATTATTGGACAAAAAACGTCCACACGACACGTAATAACCTAGAATACTGTCTAACACTTGACTCTGTTAAGTCTTCGTTGTCGGTTAGGAACCTGGGTGTGCTCTTTGATACCAATCTTTCATTTGAAAGTCACGTGTCTAGTATCTGTAAAACCACATTTTTCCATCTTAAAAATATATCTAAATTACGCCATATGTTCTCATTGACAAATGCGGAACAATTAGTTCATGCGTTCATGACATCAAGGCTAGATTATTGTAATGCTCTACTGGGTGGTTGCCCTGCATGTTTAATAAACAAATTACAGCTAGTTCAAAACTCAGCAGCTCGAGTTCTTACCAGAACCAGAAAGTATAACCATATTAGCCCGGTTCTGTCAACACTGCATTGGCTGCCTATTAAACATCGTATACATTTTAAAATATTGCTGTTTACTTACAAAGCAATAAATGGTTTAGCTCCGCAGTAGCCTACTTGAGCAAGCTCTTAACGCATTATAGTCCTTCACGTCTATTGCGATCTCAAAATTACGGGCAGTTGATAATACCTAGAATATCAAAATTGACTGCTGGTGGTAGATCCTTTTCCTATTTAGCACCAAAACTTTGGAACAGTCTTCCTACCATTGTCCAGGAAGCAGACACAGTCTGTCAGTTCAAAGCTAGACTAAAAACACATCTCTTTGACCTAGCATTATACATAATACATTATCGACTTCTATAATTCAATGTTAGGCTGCATAGACAGCCGGAACTGGGAACACTTCCCTTAAATCCTGATGTACTCGTTACATCATAAGAAGAATGGCATCTACGCTAATTTTAGTGTCTTTGTTTATCCCGAGGTTTTCCCACAGCCTGCCGGACCCAGGCCGTGTCCAGATTTGACGAAGGAGCTTCGCCTGCACCCGATGACAATGCAGTGCTGAAGTGCCAACTATAGCCTCTCCCTATAGAGGATCACTTTCCCACTCTACAGATAAAGCGTTGTGGGGAAATTCGGATCGCGTATCTACCCCAAAGTGATAAAATAAAATTCTGTATCAAAATTTATAGGCAAGACAAGTAGTTTGTTCAGGCATGGTTTGTAGGGAATTACAAACCTGCACACATATACTCAAACGCACATAACTATAGAATCAATTCTTAATGCGCATGTGAACACCATCAGCGTTTATCACAGGATCGCGTTTAAAGTCTGTTTAGAGAGAATGGCGTCGTCTTAGCAGCCCCTAATTTAATAACAAATGATTATTTTGACGGAAGTGAATCAATCAAAACCAACTTTAGCTGGAAAATAACATTATTCAAGAACCACTATAAAGCCAAAACAATCTCTGTTACCTTAAATTATATGTTTATCTCTGTAAAGCTGATTTGAAACAATCTACATTGTTAAAAGTAGGGATGCTCCGATCAGGATTTTTGCAGCCGATACCGAGTACCGATTTCTTGTCATGGTGATCGGCCGATGCCGATACCGATACCGATTCCGATGCTTAATTTACTTAATATAAGACTAAGATAAATAAACAAAATGGAGCAGTTTTATGCAGCCCACAAGGTTTATTTAAATATTGTCCAATAAATTGTGGAGGACAAAATAAACATTTAGTCTCCTAAAATGGAGATGTCTAATGTAACTTAAACATTGTCCAAGTATGAGAAGGACAAAAATTTATTTAAAAAAATCAAACAACATTTAAACTCCTAAAAGAACAAATTGGAGTAGTTTGATGCAACTCGTTAGGTTTAATTACAGTTCTTTACGATTGCTATGACAGATTTTTCAACAATTTTCCAAAACTCTTAACATAGTTAGCACTACATCAGTCTGTGTAAGCTATACTATTACAGTTTTTTACAATCGCTATGACAATTTTTTCAACACTTTTAACAAATTTCCTAAACTCTTAACGCACCAACACAACACACAATTAGCATAACAGTTAATTTCATGATCAAAATCACACATTGTAAACTAAACTCCAACACTAATTTTCAAAATACAATAATACACAAGCAACAATACATTGTCTACCAAAACACTGCAAAACTTTGACATGACTGTAAACATGTCTCAACATCAAATAATTTTTCAAAACACTAACATATGAGGAGCTCTTTTCCAAAACGCGATAAACGCCATTTTTAAAAAAAAAAGAGATTGTCATGTCATTTTGCTGTGTACTGAACCTATTCACTGTTCCATCAACGATTCATGCCAAATCGCTATATTTCCTTGTTTAAAATGTACTGCAAGATGCAGTTTCTTTCCAAAACGCGATAAACGCCAAACCTATTTTTTGCCTAAACCACCCGCTTCGAATGTTATCACTCGATTGAATGGGCGTTATCAGTGGTTATCAGCTCATAAATATGGGCCAGTAGGGGCCTGCTGCGCCTACTGGTAGGCTCAGAAGGCTGTTATCATCCATCCACATGGCTAATCACCAACAAATACAAGAGAAGACTCCAGATCCAATCCCAGAGGAATCCAGCTCGCCGGTAATCGGAAGTCTACTGAATGACGCAGCAACGTTGCAATATTTCGCGCTTGATATTTTCAGGTAAGAACATTTAAATGATAAAACCCGAGCATTTAAACGGTAATTAATTAGTCAATAAGGGAAAACAATACATAAAATGTGTTTTAATGTTGCGTGACATGAGTGTTGACATGAGATAACCGTATTGCGATATTTCGATCGCACTTGATATTTTCGTTAAGAACATTTAAATGATAAAACCGATCATTTATACTGTAATTAGTCAATAATGGAAAACAATACATAAAATGTGTTTTAATGTTGCGTGACATGATTGTTGACATGAGATAAGCGTATTGCGATTATTTTGTAAACGTTATCTAGGCTAACGTTAGGCCCTATTACGTCACGTTATTAGCCTATCATTACGTTAACTTACTTGCTTTATGTGAGCATTAACGTTGCTAATAAGCATGTTTTTACGTATGAAGCTAATGGGGAAATTTAGTTTCTACTTAAACGCAAAGTTAGCCTGTAAAAATTACTTTTTCCACACTGTAAGGCAGCCTATTGCATAATATTGTGTGCTCGTTAACGCCCATCATAGGCCTGCCGCCTAACCTTACTCCTATTATATTGACTTGAGTGAAATATTCAAACCCATGACGTATTTTATGGCTGTTTGGGAACCTTGGGATCTTGACTAGAATGTAAAATAAAGTTTTGTGGGTTTGAAAAGAGCTTGGATGGATTTGATCCCACACGAGGAAGCTTACAATTACATTCATGCAAAAGACGAATACTGGCAATCTATTAGAAGTAAATATAGACTGTGGTGTCTGTGTGTCACATTTATTGCTGTCCTTGACATTGAACTTGAAAAAAAACTGTCTATTTATCTATCTGTCTGCCTGCCTGTGTAACATTAATATCTCTTTACCTAACTTTTTTGGCTCCCTTTACAGCATCAATTTCCAGTGGATTGCAAGGACTTCTGTGGTAAGTTTGTTTTATTACTTCCATGCTCTATGTCTTTGTTGAACAATCCAAAATTTGGTTTTGGCCTTTTTAGAGAGAAGGGCCCATTCACAAATCTGTCTTGTGCAAGTTTTTCTGTTTATGTTTTAGGTTGAAGATGGCCCAGAGAGGTAAGCCTTGCAGTTGCTAATCTAGAAGCATTAGGCAAGTGTGTCTGAGAATGATGGTATGATCTGCAACACTGATTTATTACTGACTAGCTTTTTCTTTCTTTGTTGTTATTCAACAAGAGAGAACTCCCATTAATGGGAATCAAAAGGAAACCCTGAAATCCTTTTTTAAGGATGGAATGACACGAGTTGGGTCAGAATTAATTCCAAGAGCTGCATCTGCTACTGGTTTGGACACCAGTGTCATAGAAGTAAGTTTTACTTTAGTGCCACACTAACAAACAACATGTCAAATAAATATACAATTCTGCTGCACTGCTTGTATAAATGAAGTGTTTTGTTAACATTCAGTTTAATTGGTGTAATACTCTTTCGTTATTTTTTGTTTTTGTTTTCCAGAACTGGATCGGCAATTACAAAAGATCAGAAATGACAAAAGCTTCGTCTCAACCCCGGCAATCAAAGGCCAAAGTTCACATCAGAGAGCTGTCGCCTTACAATCTTTTTTGTAGGGACATATTCAAAAACAAAGGTGAGAGACAAAATTGAACAGCTGCTTTTAATTGTTATACTAAATGGTTTGGTTTTGTACATAGTGGCCCTGTTGACATCAGGGGTTTACAAGGGTCATGAAACAGATTTTCAAGATAGTATTTGGAAAGTACTTCACTCACGCAAGTTGCATTCATCAACGTAAGACTGCTGTGTGTATTGAAAAGAATCATCAGGTCATCTACTTTACATGTTATCTTGTTTTTACAGAGTTGTTACAGAGAAATGGGTTTCACAACCCAAGTAAACCAAACCAGTGTGTTGGACAGATTGTTGTTGTATGAATTTACTTTAAAAAAGAGATGCTGAATCTAAAGTGTTAGGTTTTCTCTGCATCTATTTTTTCCTCAGGCACAATGAATGACATTAAGGGCAGGTGGGCCACATTGGGGGAAGATGAAAAGCAGGAATATTTTCAAGAGGCAGCAGCACTGAGGGCACATGGGCAGGCACAGGACCTTAGCCCTGAGATGAGGGATGCCCGAATTAAAATGCACCTTAAGAAGCTGAAGTTAGAGGTTTGGAAAATGGCTTCATTTGCTAGGCATTTGTGGTATTATTATAGTATTAGATGGAAGGATGATCGACAGCAATTGTGATGTGAGCAGAACATTGTGACAGACAACTCTTTTTCATCATTTCAAATTAATTCATCCCAAATAAATATTCCAGCTGATTGTTGTTTACATGGCTATCAACATCAAATATTCTCACTTTGAAGAAATTGTCAAAGGCTTATACCACCCTCTCAAACTAAATTCCTACTGGTTGGGCTAGTCTATTCATATCAAGGTGGTCAATTGAAGCATTAGTAGTCACAAATGACTATTGCACAAATGAAAATTATTGCATTTGGACTCTATGTAAACAACTAATTTATAGTTAATGTAACCCTGGGTGGTCCTTGACCACTTATTTGTCACGTGTGACAACGCTGTTTTCATATATTGCCAAGCCCTGTTATGAGTTGTTTCTTCAGTGTGTGTTGAATTTTTAAAAGTAGGTTTTGTGTATGTAACGCGGTTCAACGTGCTGGGGTAGGAAGAAGGAGACAGGGTCGGCGAAACTGGAACTCGTACTGGTTTTATTACTCAAAATCATACAAAACAAAAAGGCGCGCACACAGCGCATTCACCGTAGCATGGCTACAGCACAACTCATTCACATAAACTCTGTCCAGGTCGATCAGGTTTCAGGTTCACAGTTCTCAGACCACAGTCCTCTGCTCACAGTCCTTGCACGAGTTCCAGTCAGCTCTCTCTCCCCGGCATTCTCCCGTTGTGTGGCTTTATCAGTCTCCCCACACCAATCACTGCAATCAGACACAGGTGTTCATCATCTGCACTTGACCCACTTACTCACCGCACAGCTCATTGACTCGTCTCTCACTACAGACGTCGCGAAAACCACGCCCCCCCCCATCACAGTGTATAATCAATTATTTACTTTAATTGTGGTTGTCTTCTTCTTCTAAATATTGTAAAGGTGTCCAAGCTTGAGGATTTGGGTGTGGAAACAGCCATTTTGTCATTTGACCGCCAAAAGTCCACATTAGAGGTGTTTGAACTGAGCAGCAAAGGAGCCACTGATTTCCTTGAGTCAACGGAGACAGTGAACAACTTTGCACTGCATTTCAAAGGTATTGGTTATATAAAAATCCACAGAAATTGACTTTGGTCAAATAATAGTGCAAATATACATAATAGGCCTACAGTTTTATGAAATTATTGTTGTCTGTTGTTACATCTGTAGCCAACTCCTCACCCGCAACACCCAGTACCAGAGAACATGTCAGTGTTCTGGTAGGAAAAGTGCAAGATCTATTCAACCAAAAATATAGTAAGCATAAGTTCAAATACTTTTAATACCTTCATGAATCCATGGCATTATCAAATGAATAAATTATCTAATGTGCCCATCAACCATTAGATTGACACCTTACCAAAATGTCTGTTTGCAGCCTGTACACTGGCTATCAACTAGAGGGGAGAGTCACAATTGTCCAACTGTGTAACATTGTGTAACGTGTGCATGCATGTGTGTGCCCGCGTATTTCAGAGGAGGCCGGAGGTACTGGGAGGCTCCCCTACCAGTCCCTGGTAAATCAGGGCTTGACAATTAAAGTAGCGGGACTGCCCGCAAGCCTTACCCTCAGGAAGCCTTCCTTTTATGAAAGGAACCAATTGGTCGAAATTTTTAAAACTGCAGAGGAGATTTCATTTGAAATAAGTAAGTGACATTACCATTACCAGTGTCTTTCTCCACTTGTGTTTTAGCAGACCATTTGGCTCTATGCAAAGTGGGGAAAATAGGTTAACTAAAGAATAATACAGGCCTACATGTAAGTCTTTGTATAGTTTTGGGGCATTGCATCTCTCTCTGTCCCTTCACCGCAACCGGTCAAGGCAGATGGCTGCCCACCCTGAGCCATGGTTCTGACTTATCTGCCTCTTAAAGGGTTCATTTGATGCGATTTCTTGTTTTTCTTTCTCTTTAGTGTGTTATGTAGCTGTTTGTGCATGTATAAGATCTGCAGCATTACAAAGATCAAAGTCTCAAACCTAAAGAGATATTCTTTGTATAAGTGAAGGCTCAGCCACACCTTCCTAAAACACTTCGTTCAAACACACCCCCACATCTCTACGTCAGTATGTGAGTGCAGAGTTCCATAACACCACCCAAATGTATACGCAAAGAAGGCATAACTTTTATCTGCGCCGGCATGTCGTGGAGACGCTGTGTTTTTCGTTGCGAAAGCCCAACTACTTTGTTTGGCTTTCCAAAAGAGGACACAATTAGAAAACAGTGGCTAAGCTTTATTTACAACACTGTTCTAGAACAGTACAACCCAAATATTCGACTGTGTGCTGCGCTTTTTTCGGAGGACTGTTTCTAGCACCTGGGAGAGCTCAGACTACGTCTTTGTCGTTTCAATGATAACAAAGGCAATACTGATACTTACCAATCTGATACATTCTGGTCCAGTCGCGCTGGCAACGTTGATCGATTAGCTTAGTTATCTGCATCATCCGGATCAGATTCCGGCTCTAATTGATAAGGTAGAACTGACATTATCATCTGTCAATATTGCTTTGCTTTGGGAGCTGATGTTCCATATATGGTAAGAAGCGTGATATTTCCATCAGGTGCGTAAGGTATTTGGGCCAATCACAATGCACTGGATTTCTGGCCAATCAAAGCACACCGTGCTTTTCAGAACGATGAGCTTTATACACATTTTACATGTTTCAGAAAGGAGTGGCATAGAGGAGCAACAATAATGTACAGTATGTGTAAAATAATGGCTTTTTCTAACCTAAAACTGCATAAACGCATTGCATTAAACCAAATAGACAAAATAATATTATTTTGGAACCATCATATGACACCTTTTATAAAGAAGTTTTTCCTTGCCTCCGTCACCTACAGTAGTGCTTGTTCATGGTGGGAATTGTTGGGTATTTGTTAACAATATTATAAAGAGTATGGTCTAGACCTACTCTGTTTGTAAAGTGCTGTGAGAGAACTTTTGTTATGAATTGGCGCTATATAAATACAATTTAATTGAAACAGATTCAGGCTATAGTTTCTGTAAGTGTCTTTGACAGTTTGTAAGGGATGTGACACTATTTCTCAGTTTCGTCATTATCCTGAATATCCTATAGATGTTTAGTTAAATATGACTAGTGACTGTGGCCCTTGGCAATGGTTTTCATCTTTTTCATGCTCATCAAACTATTCACTAATTAAATTCTATGTATATAATTCCTTCGAAATACATTCCCTCATTGATATAATCACTTCTGTGTGATGCATTATTTTTCTCCAGTTCTATTGCAGGAAGGCCAATTATTTGTTAAGCTCATGCTACATAAGGGTTTTTTCTTACTTTCTTTTTTCTCTCTAAAAATATCAATCAGATGCAGCACTATCCAACCCCACTGACTTGGGAGAGGGGATGTCAGAGCACATGGATGCAGAAGGTACGCTGAGTTGTTTTTATTTTATCTTTAAATAAATATATTACATTGAACTTAAGAAGCATAGTTAACTAGATATGTAACTGTGGTCATTACACAGCACATTTGACTACTGTATACATTATTGAAATAATACAATTAATCAAAAGATGAAATTTTCACCTTTGTGTGATGGTTTAATCTTTTCAAATCAACAGACACAGCGGATGGCATCCAGACGAAGTCGGTGGAGGAAATTTTAGAGGCCATGTGTGAAAATGGTATTTCATGTAATCATAATACATTTTTACCAAATGTTACAAATCAGTTTTGGGTATTGCTTAAGTTCAAGCTTAATTAAAACTACTGTTATGATAAGTCATCCATTGACATTTGACACAAAGAGAAAAGCTCACTTGTTTGAAAATTACAATTTATGGATACAATATTTATCCAGGTGACATTAAACAGCATATATAAGGTTGGTATACTGATAATTTTACATTTTGAATTGGCTGTTGAGATTTAGATGCAAATAATGGAACTGTCTTTTTTTTAATCAATGATTTACTAATTAACTATTGACAGTATAAATGCTAACAATTTGAAATATGAATTTGTAATTAAGATTAAAAATGTGTATTTAGAAAGTATTATTGTGTTTTGTTTTATGTACTTTAGGTGCACAGCAGATGGAAGAGTCCTCAGAAACAGCCACTACTGTAGCCATCGTGATGACTGCAGATAAAGGTCTCTTTCCACATTGTGGTTATTTTTATATAACAGGGGAAGTGACTGTTATACCATATACACTACCAGTCAAAAGTTTTAGATCAGTAAGATTTTTTATGTTTTTAAATGAAGTCTCTTCTGCTCACCATGGCTGCAATTATTTGATAAAAAAAAAAAAAAAAAACAGTAATATTGTGAAATATTAGTACAATTTAAAACAGCGGTTTTCTATGTGAATATATAGTGAAGTGTAATTTATTTGTGTGATCAAAGCTGAATTTATCATCATCATTACTCCAGTCTTCAGTGTCACATTTTTTTAATTATTATAATATGAAATTATTATAATATGATGCTCAAGAAACATTTATGATTATTATCCATGTTGAAAACAGTTTTTTACATTTTTATTTCAGGATTCTTTGATGAATAGAAAGTTCAAAAGAACAGAATTGATCTGAAATGGAAAGCTTTTGTAACATTAATCACTACCATTCAAAAGTTTGGGGTCAGTAAGAATTATTTTTTTATTTTTGGGGGAAAGAAATTAGAAAATACTTTTATTCATCAAGGATGAGTTAAATTGATCAAAAGTTACAGTAAAGACATTTATAATGTTAGAAAAGATTATATTTTAAATAAATTCTGTTCTTTTGAACGTTCTATTCATCAAAGAATCCTGAAATAAAAATGTAAAAAACTGTTTTCAACATGGATAATAATCATAAATGTTTCTTGAGCATCATATTATAATAATTTAATATTATAATAATTAAA
This sequence comes from Semotilus atromaculatus, assembly GCA_031834385.1. NCBI lineage: Eukaryota > Metazoa > Chordata > Actinopteri > Cypriniformes > Leuciscidae > Semotilus > Semotilus atromaculatus. Next base: position 20,117,457 of record JAULUF010000015.1, read on the forward strand.
AAAATGTGACACTGAAGACTGGAGTAATTATGCTGTAAATTCAGCTTTGATCACACGAATAAATTACACTTCACTATATATTCACATAGAAAACCGCTGTTTTAAATTGTACTAATATTTCACAATATTACTTTTTTTTTGTTTGTATTTTTTATCAAATAATTGCAGCCATGGTGAGCAGAAGAGACTTCATTTAAAAACATAAAAAATCTTACTGAATTGTAATAATATTTCACAATATTACTGTTTTTTTTGTATTTTTTATCAAATAATTGCAGCCTTGGTGAGCAGAAGAGACTTCATTTAAAAACATAAAAAATCTTACTGATCTAAAACTTTTGACCGGTAGTGTATATTGCCTTAACACATTAAAACTCTTACCGACCCCAAACTTTTGAACGGTAGTGTATGTATCAACTCGTCTTAGTTAAGGGAATAACAGTCTAATATGAAAAAATGCTGGAGTGTTCCTTAAGTCAGAAATTTTTTTTTTTAATTCCCCAAACAGGGGAATTATCATTCTGGAACACTGGGTCAATAGTTAGAGATGTCACTACTGTGGCATATACTTACCGTTCTCCTTGGCTCATGTTGACAAACATTAGGGGCATTTCATGACGACAAGAGGCTCCAAACACTCCTGTAACATCAAGTTTCTTTGCTTGTTTTTGTGACCTCAGCACGTTGCCAGCCTTGAAGTTACTGCAGTCCTAAAGATTTAAGGAAAACATAGATTTATGGGAGGAATAATGATTAATTAAATATTTCATGGACTCAGTCCATGAAATTCTGCAACTAAGACTAACCTCGTGAGGCTTTGAGCTGTCAAGATGTGATAGCAGGTATTCCTCTACATCCTTTTCAATAACAAACATGCGGGTTCCGTGTAATGGCTCAACCGCACTTGTACCTGAGCTGTGCTTCCTCACAAGGCCAAAGTTGTCATCCAATGTCACAATCATATCCCCATCCGCCTGGAAAACAAACACTTACAGTAATCCTGGTTTGTATCTGCACCAGGTTTATACATTTATACTAATACTATTTTATTATAATATTTTCATACTTTATACAAGAATTAACTAAGTTTTCAGATATCAATTCAATGCCATTAGGTCATGGAAAATGCAATCAGGTTAATCAAACAAGGACCACGTTGGAACTAGAACCAACCTTTGGGCATGCTGGGCATATGGTCCCATCATCTAATTGTGGGCAAATATCTACCAAACTTCTTTGTCGGAAGTGGTGATGCCTAAAATGGGATATGGATTCTCCCACCAGGGCTCTGTAGAGTGTGTTAACCTAGGGTATAAGCAGCAGTCAGTGAAAACATTACTGTTTCGTATACTTACATCTGGTGATGGTGGTTCACTCAGTTGTTATTTGATAGAAAACTTTTAAGAATACTTTTGCGTGTAGAGATTTTAAGGATGAACCAAACACAAATTAATCAAATTAATCTCTCATGGGATTCATTCAAATGTGATTCAGCATTCCGGATCTGAACACCACATTCCAAAGTCACAAGACGGCTCCAAATTGTCTAGAAAACCCCCCAGAGAAGACTTTTATGGCCCCGCAGGCCCCAGAGATAAGCCTAAAACAGGAAAAACGCTGTCAATGTTTCATCCTTAAGCAAGACAAAGCTGCTCAGAAATGGTGAAACGAGGCCTGACCACCAAGGGGTCTGACCACCTTTGACCTCCCTCCTGCAGCACCACTGCTGAGCAGGACAGAGATGTAAAACAGACCACGCTTTCATGGAACAGAGAGACTTACACAGACTTACACAGACTTTACATATCAAACCCATTAAAACTCACACAGAACAATGCTCAGTGGACCTATAATCAAAATATATAACATAACATGATTATGTATTGTGTTACAACCCCTGTATGTGTCTATTCTGCTTAGATCACATCTAAGTCATGTAATTGTTATAAATATTAGGTGTGTGAATGAAAGTGTGTCATGCTTCCTGTCAGCAGGATCGTATACGATAACGTTCTTAATTCAGACGATGGCTTGATTGAAATCTGTGTAAAATGTTTCGTGTTCTTATAATAGGAATCATGTATAAACTGTAATCTATGTCCTCTCTGTTAGAGTAAAGCAGACCACAGATAACACATGATTTACGATGCGAGGGGGATGATGGAAAATACCCCCTTCTCAAATAACCTTACAAGTATCTTATTGTCCGAATTCCTCCAGGAGGCGGGACAAACATTTGAGATAAAATCTTAGACCCGAACAAAGAGTTGGGGAAGTGCTAGTTCTTTTTCGACTTCTTCAGAGATGATGTTCTTGTAGTTCTTTTTCCGAAAGTTCTTCTTCGGAGTTCTTAGGAAAAATACGGAGAGAGCTGAAGAGGATGCTCTAGGGAGAGCCATGAAAAAGTAACAGACAGACGAGCAATGTAGACGAGCAGAGAAAATTACCCAAATTAAGATCAGGGTTTAAAACAGCTTCATTCAAGCCATCTAACTCATCTTACTTTCATTTCTTCCTTTATTTTCTTTTTCGTTAAAGTCTCGGTTCTAAGTTAAGTTTTGCTGCAAAGTTTCGTTTAAACGTTTCGACTGCAAAGCCCTTCCAACTTCAAAGACTTTCATCCATCCGCCAACACACCACGTGATTGGCTGCCCAAGATCTAGCAGGCACGAGAAGACAGCCAGCCAAACAACGGACCCGGGAAAACCCCCTCACACAAGGGAATCCCAAAGCAACACAGGACAAGCAAGTACTTCCAGACTCTTAACTGAACTGGTGCAATGATATAAAACTAAATAACCTGCCCAAGAAACGATAGAAGGGTTAAATTAATGATTGATGGTTCGTTCAGGTCATGTCTTATAAGTGCATATAGAAACTTGGGATTTCACTATCTCACTCTTAAAACTCATTCTTTCCTCACTCTCTTTCTTTCTGCAACTTGTATGAATGCGTGTGCGTGTGTTTGTGTTAGATATTTGTTTTATGTTTGTGCTAGATATTAGTTTTATGTTTTAGGATAATCAATAAAGTCTTGTTTGTATTTGAAAAGATATTTGCCTTGTGTTGTGCTTGCACATTTAATGTCTTGTACTGTCGATCTAAAGTTACCTTGCTAATACATAGTGTTTCACTATAGATTGGATATTTATATCTGTGCCAAGGTTATAATTACGGCCCGTTCAAATGAACCCTAAACGAGTCATTTGCTCGGTTCCATAGTGATTCGGTCAAGATTCATTGCAAATCGATGAATCATTCCTTTTGAGCTAAAATGGCCTTCCGGCCCCCCCTTAAATACATTTTATGTATATTATTATTGATGTACATTCGTTACAATGCAAATGTACAATACTAGATGGTTCCATAAAAGTTTACTTTAAGTTGTGATTATTAATGATGCAGTACAATCAAGGAAGAATGTGTAATTTTCACAACCATATGGAATCAGTCTTCCATGAAAGTACAGTAACTGAAATTTTCACTTCACAGGCAAGACTTTAAACTGACCTCTGCAAGTGTGAGGTTATTTTTCCAGCGCAGGGTGTTGCAAAAACCCTCAACAGAAACCTGACACTACAGTGACAGACAAACAAAAAGCTCTAGCAGAGGAATGGAGAAGGCTGTCTGGGGCTTGTCGGCTGTTGCCGGCCAGAGACCATACCTGAGCAGAGTGCAGGTTTCTGGTTCACATGCACACATATTGACTGTGACGGTGCAGAGCCGTCCTGCCAAATAAAAAGAGGGAAATATATATATATATATAAAAAAAACATAACCAAGTACTACTATAGAGACTACCATACCAGCATAGACTAAATCACTTGAGTGTGTCACCTATAACACCATAAATCAGCAAACTCCTTTTTTTTTTTTTTTTTACAAAATTGTATCACAAATTTGATTAATTCCTTATAGGAAATCATTACTACACATGTAATAGAACCGAATTCCTTAACCTGTCAAGAAAATTAAATACATTAAGATTCTGTATCATGTAAAATGACAAACCTGTGCTGACAATAACCTTCATGTCCTTTGTGTACACAGCATGGGTGCTATGGCCTTCAGGTAAATATAGGAGTAACCCCAGGGAGGATGGCTCATAGTAGACATTCTGTAGGAAAGATTGATAGCTCTAACAATCTTTTTAAAACTACAAACTTGTGACACTAACAGTTGATACTACATAATGCTAGAACAATTTGAAGTATCTAATAAATTTGTTGAAATTACTGTGAGTTTGCTGCCTGTATGTATGACTGCATGCTATTGTTCTTACATTCCACTTATCAGGAAGATGCAGTGAATTTCTGTGAGTCCTCTTCAGACAACCCTCCCAAAACACTGCAGTGGTGCTGCACTCAATGCACCTGTAATCAGCATGTTCTAGGCAGACAACACACTGGGTAGCGATTGGTGCTGAACATTCAAACGACACCTTAAGCATGTCATCCTTGACTGCATCCCAGGCATGAAGCTCTCTCTTCTTTGGCTTACTGTATGCACTCTCAGAACATGGACTACAGCTCGGTGCCACATCATCAGGTTCAGCCTGTTGAGATGTAATAGTCGGGTCGGTCTGTTTGGAGTTGGGCTGGGGAAGACCTTGACTAAGGTAAGAAACCTTTGCAGGGCCAACGATACACCTCCTCACCACCTTAATCTTAACACTCCTGGAACGTGTGGTCTTAACTGTTTTTCCCATACACTCTAAAAAGTCTAACCATGATTTACTAAATTTTTTTGGTGAAACATTTTTACACTTAAAAAAATTGAGTAAATTTTAAAGCTGTGAAATCAATTAAATATACTGTATGAATTGAGTAAATGCAAGTAAAATTAAAGCTGCAAGCAGCATTGAAAGGGCCCTCGCACACGTGCCATCGCCACCCGGTGGCTTTAGGAAGACAGAGCACGGTGGGCAATGTGCATTTAAGTAGATAAATATAGTGGGAGTATGTCAAAGTCAGTTACAAAAATGTCCTTTATTGTGGGGATAATAGCATGCGTTATCACTCAGATAAGTGTTGCTAGCATGTTTTTAGCATGTTTAGAACTCAATGGCATATTTACTATGTTGCTAGTACTGCATCACAGTGTCAAATATGTCACTTCCTTTTGACAGTAGGTGGCGCTATTACTTTAACTTAAAATTGTAATGCGGATTTGTTCAGGCCATGACTCTTATCAAACGTGTGAAGTTTGGGGCAGATTTGACATTCCATGCCTCAGTTACAGCAAATTCCTATTTAATTGCAGTAATAGCATGCATTGGCACTTAGTTAAGTGTTTGCTAGAATGTTTCTAGTATGTTGCTAGCATGTTTAACACTTGCTGGCACTTTTTTATATATTATTAGAAGTCCACAACAGTGTTAAACATGTCACTTCCTGTTGCCAGCAGGTGGCGCTATGACTGTAACTGAATATGAGCATGCACATGTGTTCAGGACAGAACTCTTATTAAACTTGTGAAGTTTTGGGCAGATTGGACATTGCCTTCTTAAGTAAAAACAACTTCCTGTTTCATAGCATTAGCATGCTTTAGCACTTAGCTAAGAATTGCTAGCATGTTTATAACTCAATGGCATATTTACTATGTTGCCAGTACTGCATCACACTGTTAAACATGTCACTTCCTGTTGCCAGTAGGTGGCGCTATTACTATAGCTGAAAATTGTCATGTAGATGTGTTCAGGGCAGGACTCTTATCAAATGTGTGAAGTTTGGGGCAGATTGGACATTTCCTTCTTAAGTAACAACAACTTCCTGTTTCATTGCATTAGCATGCTTTAGCACTTAGCTAAGAATTGCTAGCATGTTTTAACATGTTTCTAACATGTGTATAACTCAATGGCATATTTACTATGTTGCTAGTACTGCATCACAGTGTAAAACGTGCACGGAGGGGAATGTGCATTTATGTAGGTAAATATAGGAGGAGTATGTCAATGTCAGTTACAAAAATGTCCTTTATTATGGGGATTATACAATGTGTTTTCACTCAGATAAGTGTTGCTAGCATGTTTTAGCATGTTTCTAGCATGCTTGGAACTCAATGGTATATCTAAATTTGTTGCTAGTACTGCATCACATTGTAGATGTCACTTCCTGTTGACAGTAGGTGGCGCTATTACTATAAGTGAAAATTGTCATGTAGATGTGTTCCGGGCAGGACTTTTATCAAAAGTGTGACGTTTGGGGCAGATTGGACATTCCTTGCCTGAGTTAAAACAACTTCCTGTTTCATGGCATTAATAGCATGATTTAACACTTAACTAAGTATTGCTAGCATGCTTTAGCATGTTTCTAACATGTTTAACACTCAATGGCATATTTTACTATGTTGCTAGTACTGCATCACAGTGTAAAACATGTCACTTCCTGTTGACAGTAGGTGGCGCTAATACTATAACAGAAAATTAACAGAAAATTATCATGTAGATGTGTTCAGGCCATGACTCTTATCAAACATGTGAAGTTTGGGGCAGATTGGACATTGCCTTCTTGAGTAACAACAACTTCCTCTTTCATTGCATTAGCATGCCTTAGCACTTAGCTAAGAATTGTTAGCATGTTTTAACATGTTTCTAACATGTTGAACACTCAATGGCATATTTTACTATGTTGCTAGTACTGCATCACAGTGTAAAACATGTCACTTCCTGTTGACAGTAGGTGGCGCTATTACTATAACAGAAAATTAACAGAAAATTATCATGTAGATGTGTTCAGGCCATGACTCTTATCAAACGTGTGAAGTTTGGGGCAGATTGGACATTGCCTTCTTGAGTAACAACAACTTCCTCTTTCATTGCATTGGCATGCTTTAGCACTTAGCTAAGTGTTTGCTAGCATGTTTTAGCATGTTTCTAGTATGTTGCTAGCATGTTTAGCACTTGCTGGCACTTTTTTATATGTTATTAGTAGTCCACAACAGTGTTAAACATGTCACTTCCTGTTGCCAGCAGGTGGCGCTATGACTGTAACTGAATATGAGCATGGACATGTGTTCAGGACAGAACTCTTATCAAACATGTGAAGTTTGGGGCAGATTGGACATTGTTTGCCTGAGTTACAGCAACTTCCTGTTTCATTGTATTAGCATGCTTTAGCACTTAGCTAAGAATTGCTAGCATGTTTTAACATGTTTCTAACATGTTTATAACTCATTGGCATAATTAATATGTTGCTAGTACTGCATCACAGTGTTAAACATGTCACTTCCTGTTGCCAGTAGGTGGCGCTATTACTATAACTGAATATTCTCATGTAGATGTGTTCAGGCCATGACTCTTATCAAACGTGTGAAGTTTGGGGCAGATTGGACATTCCATACCTGAGTTACAGCAAATTCCTATTGAATTGCAGTAATAGCATGCTTTAGCACTTAGCTAAGTGCTTGCTAGCATGTTTTAGCATGTTTCAAGTATGTTGTTAGCATGTTTAACACTTGCTGGCACTTTTTTATATGTTATCAGGAGTCCACAACAGTGTTAAACATGTCACTTCCTGTTGCCAGCAGGTGGCGCTATGACTGTAACTGAATATGAGCATGGACATGTGTTCAGGACAGAACTCTTATCAAACGTGTGAAGTTTGGGGCAGATTGGACATTGTTTTCCTGAGTTACAGCAACTTCCTGTTTCATGGCGAAACATCAAAATTTGTCAGGCCGCCGAGGACACGCCCTTCGACGAAAACTCAAGATCTTCGCAATTTAACGTCGCAAAGGCCTTAAGATTAGACTCACCAAATTTGAAGATGATCAGATTAAAACTGTAGGAGGAGTTCGTTAAAGTACGAGGCCTGAAAATGGCAAAAACTGCACAAAAATCTGAGAGGAAGTTCAAAATGGCTGACTTCCTGTTGTGTTTAGGGCTACGCTCCAAGAGACTTTTTTGTAGGTATTGGGCCATTACAGGTATGTACCGAATTTCGTACACGTACGTGAAACGTAACGCGAGGCGCACTCCGTTTAATCTTTATAGGTGGCGCTATCGAGCCATTTTGCCCCGCCCAATTTTGAAACGCATATCAGATGTAAATTTTCGCCAGTTCTGACGCGTGTGCAAATTTTCGTGAGTTTTCGTGCATGTTTAGGCCCTCAAAAATGCGATTCATTGCGGAGAAGAAGAATAATAATAAATATAGCTGCGAGCAGCGATTACGGGCCCAAGCCGGTGGCACCGCAACCCCGGTGCCTTTAGTACCTAAAGGCACCGGGGTGGCGGTTCCGCCAGCTTTGGCCCTTCATCGCTGCTCGCAGCTATATTTATATATATATATATATATATATATATATATATATATATATATATATATATATATATATATATATATATATATATATATATATATATAAACGGCCCGGTGGCACCGCCACCCCGGTGCCTTTGGGGTTATTGTGCACGACGTGCAAAAACGTAACCCCGCTTTGACTGTCGAAAAGAAGTGTGCTGTAGAGCTTGCATCAGTGTGGGCTCTGCAAAAGTGCGCATCGAGGGCACATATCAACCACAAAGTATGCGTGAGCAACCTTCTGAAACCTAAAATGAAAAATGAGACACCCTACGGTCTCATGGATTTAACGGACACATGAAATAAGTACACAAGACCGAAAATTCATATGAAGTGTGCCATTTGGGACAGGGCCTATGATCGTGAACCACAATAGCCACATATATGAGATAATTTAAATTTAGAATCATTTTTAATGGCATAGGATGTCATATGTCAATATGTTTTGTAGCACTTAAATGTGTAAATCCAGAAGCCTAGTATTTATCTGGAGGTCTTTGTCCTTTGCCTGTCAACCTGGTTTGTCTCTGCCTTTTCTGTTCTGCCCTGTTTGCCATTGTTCACCCTGCCTGTCTTGACCATTCTTAATAAAAAGCTGCAAATGGATTCAAAAAGACAAGGCCTTAAACTTAAATTTGAACAAGGATTAAACTCTTGTAACTGTAACAGACACCAAGGCACAATCACACACATGCACGCACGCACGCACACACAGTTTAAAAACAAAAAAATATTTATCCAACCCCATTTAAAAACAGTCTGTGATTCCTTTACTTTATTAATAAACATTAAGACATGTATTTTCCTTTTTAATGCAGGCCAAACCACACAGCAGTGAAATGGTTAATCTAGCCCTCCTCCCCCTACACACACACACACACACACACACACACAGACAGGCACAGACACAGAGACGTAGGCTTATTGCAAGCCGTTTTAACATTTAATCATTTAAACCCACTAGTCTCTATTTTCATGCTACTAGTACTTATTTTTTAGATACTAGTATTTTTAGATACTAATATAGTATCTAATGAATAAGTACTAGTATCTTTTAAAAGGTACTAGTCCCTAAGGAATAAGCACTAGTATCTAAAGAATAGGCACTAGTACCTAAAGAATAAGCACTAGTCGCTAATGAATAAGTACTAGTACTTAATGGAATAGATACTAGTATCTAAAAAATAAGTACTAGTAGCATGAAAATAGAGACTAGTAGGTTAAAATGATTAAATGTTAAGACGGCTTGCCATATTGGCTCAGAGAGAGAGAGAGAGAAAATGACCATATTCAAACCAAAATATCTGACTTTCTGTTGTTCGGAGCTAATAACTGTAAATTAGAAAGTTGTTCGGCTTGAGGAGAAGAATATACACGCTGAGTTTTGTAACTGTAGGTAAAACTAACTAAGTTATAACACACTTTATATGTCCTTATTAAGCCATGAAAATTCATTTCCTCGCCACGGCCAAACCGTTCGAGATATCAAAAGTCCGTCCGCAATTTAGCATCCTCAAAGTCTTGACATCATGCACACCGAGTTTGGCGATGATTGAATGAATTGCCTAGGAGTAGTACTTCAAATTCCACAGCAAGCGTTTTCCAAACAACCCATAATAGCCGACTTCCTGTTGGGCTGGCGTAAAACTTGACCGGGGGTAAGATGTTCGGCCCGATGAGATCTATATGTGTACTGAGTTTCATATTAATTCATGCAAGCGTGTTGGATCTATGGACCAAATTGTCGGACCCCGTTCAAGAGGGCGCTGTTGAGCCCCCCTGCCACGCCCGGGTACCAGCTTCAGCCCGGCCCTGATGGCCGTGGGTTCTGACCTGTGTGCAAAATTTCAAGAGTTTTTGAGCACGTTAAGAGCCCCAAAAGCCCCTGAAACCTTGAAATCCATTAAAAGCAATAGACAAATCCCTCACACACAGAGACAGAGAGAGAGGGAGAGAAAATTCTCACGTTTCTCGCCATAATTTTGTTTCCTCGCCACGGCCAAACCGTTCGAGATATCAAAAATCCCCTGGCAACTTTTCATCCTCAGTGTCTTGACTTCATGCTGACCGAGTTTCGTGCCGTGTGTTTGAATTCTCTAGGAGGAGTATTTCACATTCCATTGCATGCGTTTTCCAAACAACCCTTAATAGCCGACTTCCTGTTGGGCTGGGGTAAAAAGTAAGAGCATGAAGTATATATGAACCGATGAGATCTATATGTGTACTGAGTTTCATATTATTACATGCAAGCGTGTTTGATTTATGGACCAAGTGTTCAAACCCCGTTCCAGGGGGCGCTGTCGAGCCCCCCTGCCACGCCCGGGTACCAGCTTCAGCCCGGCCCTGATGGCCGCGGGTTCTGAGATTTGTGCAAAGTTTCAAGAGTTTTCGAGCACGTTAAGGCCCCCAAAAGTGCCCAAAAGGTAGTAAAATAATAATAAATATAGCTGCGAGCAGCGATTACGGGCCCAAGCCGGTGGCACCGCAACCCCGGTGCCTTTAGTACCTAAAGGCACCGGGGTGGCGGTTCCGCCAGCTTTGGCCCTTCATCGCTGCTCGCAGCTATATTTATATATATATATATATATATATATATATATATATATATATATATATATATATATATATATATATATATATATATATATATATATAAACGGCCCGGTGGCACCGCCACCCCGGTGCCTTTGGGGTTATTGTGCACGACGTGCAAAAACGTAACCCCGCTTTGACTGTCGAAAAGAAGTGTGCTGTAGAGCTTGCATCAGTGTGGGCTCTGCAAAAGTCCGCATCGAGGGCACATATCAACCACAAAGTATGCGTGAGCAACCTTCTGAAACCTAAAATGAAAAATGAGACACCCTACGGTCTCATGGATTTAACAGACACATGAAATAAGTACACAAGACCGAAAATTCATATGAAGTGTGCCATTTGGGGCAGGGCCTATGATCGTGAACCACAATAGCCACATATATGAGATAATTTAAATTTAGAATATTTTTTAATGTCATAGGATGTCATATGTCAATATGTTTTGTAGCACTTAAATGTGTAAATCCAGAAGCCTAGTATTTATCAGGAAGTCTTTGTCCTTTGCCTGTCAACCTGATTTGTCTCTGCCTTTTCTGTTCTGCCCTGTTTGCCATTGTTCACCCTGCCTGTCTTGACCATTCTTAATAAAAAGCTGCAAATGGATTCAAAAAGACAAGGCCTTAAACTTGAACAAGGATTAAACTCTTGTAACTGTAACAGACACCAAGGCACAATCACACACACACACACACACACACACACACACACACACACACACACACACACACACACACACACACACACGCACGCAGTTTAAAAACAAAAAAATATTTATCCAACCTCATTTAAAAACAGTCTGTGAGTGCCATCTTTTGGACATTCATCATATTGCATTGGTTTTCATTTCTTGTCCTCAAACAGAGCACTAATCTGTTTATTTTTAAGTTAAACATTCTACATTTATTAAAAAAGAAACATCAAATGTGTTTTGAGTCATAGTATTATTTTATACAGAAATAAATTATTTGTAATTCAGATGAGAATAAAGTTAGTGTTTTACAATTTTAAGGAAAACAAATATATTGTTCTGAAATATAGCACATTCATTTTAAATTCATTCAGCTTCAATTACCAATACAATCTTAATTGTATTTAAAGCAAACTATACATTTAAAAGATCTGGGTTCTATGCATATTTTGTAATTTATAAAAATACAAAATTGTTATGCAAAAAGACAAGGCCTTAGAGATTTCTTTATCCTTTAATATAGGAAAAATCACACAGCAATGAAAGGCTTAATCTCTTGTCACTGTAACAGACAGCCAGCCACACACACACACACACACATAAACACAGACACCAGCCCTCCCTCCCCCTCCCTCCCCACACAGACAGCCACACACACACACACACACACACACACACACACACACACACACACACACACACACACACACACACACACACACACACACAGAACATAGGCTACTCCGTCATTTTGTTCATAGAGGACATAATTCAAACTGCAAAGTGTTTAATTATATTTGTGGACACTCGCAACAAAGCACAACATTGTGCTTTTGTAAAGTAAATTCAAGCAATCCGCCTCCGAAATTTAAAATTAAACGAAAATGCTCACCTCTGCACGGGCATACCTAATATATTTATATATAAATACAATTGGCTTACCTGATTTTGAACACAAGAGGGCAGTATAGCCCTATGTATTACTTGATGTATTTATTTTTTGACTGAATAGCGCATTCTGGCTGTTTTAAAACTTGTACATTATTTTTAAATTGAAAACAAGAATAAAATGGGTTTAGTTTAGTGTTTCCTTTTTTGACATGATTTTTAATCCCTCGCCATAGCAAAACAATTTGAGATATTCAATTTCCGTTCACAATATAGCATCTTTAATGTATTTTCATCATGTTGAAAAAGTCTGGTGGGAATTAAATAAACCACTTAAAAGGAGTAAGTACAAATGTAGAGGCTGGATTTGCAAAACATCATTCATCATATTGCATTGGTTTTAATTTATTGTCCTCAAACAGAACACTAATCTATTTATAAAAGTTACACATTCTACATTGATTAAAAAAGAAACATCAAATATGTTTTTAGTCATAGTATTTTTTTATACAGAAATAAATTATTTGTAATTCAGATGAGAATAAAGTTAGTGTTTTACATTTTTAAGGAAAACAAATATATTGTTCTGAAATATAGCACATTCATTTAAAATTCATTCAGCTTCAATTACCAATACAACCTTAATTGTATTTAAAGCAAACTATACATTTAAAAGATCTGGGTTCTATGCATATTTTGTCATTTAAAAAAATACAAAATTGTTATGCAAAAAGACAAGGCCTTAGAGATTTATTTATCCTTTAATGCAGGAAAAATCACACAGCAATGAAAGGCTTAATCTCTTGTCACTGTACAGACAGCCAGCCACACACACACACACACACACACACACATAAACACAGACACCAGCCCTCCCTCCCCCTCCCTCCCTCCCTCCCTCCCCACACAGACAGCCACACACACACACACACACAGAATGGGGAGGGGGCCCTCTCTCTGTCAGAGAGAGACAGAGAGATACCATTTCAAGAAATCCACATTCAAACCACAATATCTGACGTTCTGAGGGTCGGAGATAATGACTTTAAATTAGAAAGTTGTTCGGCTTGAAGAGAAGAATATACACGCTGAGTTTTGTAACTGTAGGTGAAACTAACTAAGTTATAACACACTTTATATGTCCTTTTTTAGTCATGAAAATTCATTTCCTCGCCACGGCCAAACCGTTCGAGATATCAAAAATCCGTCCGCAATTTAGCATCCTCAATGTCTTGACTTCACGCACACCGAGTTTGGCGATGATTGAATGAATTGCCTAGGAGTAGTACTTCACATTCCACAGCAAGCGTTTTCCAAACAACCTATAATAGCCGACTTCCTGTTGGGCTGGCGTAAAACTTGACCGGGGTTAAGATGTTCGGCCCGATGAGATCTATATGTGTACTGAGTTTCATATTAATTCATGCAAGCGTGTTGGATATATGGACCAAATTGTCGGACCCCGTTCAAGGGGGCGCTGTTGAGCCCCCCTGCCACGCCCGGGTACCAGCTTCAGCCCGGCCCTGATGGCCGTGGGTTCTGACCTGTGTGCAAAATTTCAAGCGTTTTTGAGCACGTTAAGAGCCCCAAAAGCCCTTGAAACCTTGAAATCCATTAAAAGCAATAGACAAATCCCTCACACACAGAGACAGAGAGAGAGGGAGAGAAAATTCTCAGAAACATCCATATCAATAATCCTTTCACAAGTCTACATCTGGCGTGTGTTTACATTATACACATAAAGTTTGAAGCAAATCGGGTAAAAATAAGAGGGTGATTTCAAAGCATTTTGAAAGTGACACACTTCCTGCTGCCAGTTGGTGGCGCTATAACATTGACTCACAATAGTCACATCCATGTGATCGGACTCTTACAACGAACACACTGCTGAAGTTTCATCAAGATCAGTTAATGTATGCAGAAGTTATAACACACTTCCTGTTTCCATTATTCGCCATAAATTCGTTTCCTCGCCACGGCCAAACCGTTCGAGATATCAAAAATCCCCTCGCAACTTTTCATCGTCAATCTCTTGACTTCATGCTGACCGAGTTTCGTGGCGATTGGTTAAATTCTCTAGGAGGAGTATATCGAATTCCATTGCATGCGTTTTCCAAACAACCCTTAATAGACGACTTCCTGTTGGGCTGGGGTAAAAAGTAAAAGTACAAAGGATATATGAACCGATGAGATCTATATGTGTACCGAGTTTCATATTATTACATGCAAGCGTGTTTGATTTATGGACCAAGTTTTCGGACCCCGTTCCAGGGGGCGCTGTCGAGCCCCCCTGCCACGCCCAGGTACCAGCTTCAGCCCAGCCCTGATGGCCACGGGTTCTGACCCATGTGCAAAGTTTCAAGAGTTTTTGAGCATGTTAAGGGCCCCAAAATTGCCCAAATAGTCGTAAGAAAAATATAGAAAATGACTTTCCAAACCCATAATAACCGACTTCCTGTTGGGCTGACGTAAAACTTAGAGCGCGAAAGTTGTTCGGCCCGATGAGATCTATAAGTGTACCGAGTTTCAGATTATTACATGCAAGCGTGTTTGATATATGGACAAGTGTTCAAAACCCGTTCCAGGGGGCGCTGTCGAGCCCCCCTGCCACGCCCGGGTACCAGCTTCAGCCCGGCCCTGATGGCCGCGGGTTCTGATCTGTGTGCAAAGTTTCCAGAGTTTTCGAGCACGTTAAGGGCCCCAAAAGTGCCAAAAAGGTAGTAAAATAATAAGAAGAATAATAATAAATATAGCTGCGAGCAGCGATTACGGGCCCAAGCCGGTGGCACCGCAACCCCGGTGCCTTTAGTACCTAAAGGCACCGGGGTGGCGGTTCCGCCAGCTTTGGCCCTTCATCGCTGCTCGCAGCTATATTTATATATTTATATATATATATATATATATATATATATATATATATATATATATATATATATAAACGGCCCGGTGGCACCGCCACCCCGGTGCCTTTGGGGTTATTGTGCACGACGTGCAAAAACGTAACCCCGCTTTGACTGTCGAAAAGAAGTGTGCTGTAGAGCTTGCATCAGTGTGGGCTCTGCAAAAGTCCGCATCGAGGGCACATATCAACCACAAAGTATGCGTGAGCAACCTTCTGAAACCTAAAATGAAAAATGAGACACCCTACGGTCTCATGGATTTAACAGACACATGAAATAAGTACACAAGACCGAAAATTCATATGAAGTGTGCCATTTGGGGCAGGGCCTATGATCGTGAACCACAATAGCCACATATATGAGATAATTTAAATTTAGAATATTTTTTAATGTCATAGGATGTCATATGTCAATATGTTTTGTAGCACTTAAATGTGTAAATCCAGAAGCCTAGTATTTATCAGGAAGTCTTTGTCCTTTGCCTGTCAACCTGATTTGTCTCTGCCTTTTCTGTTCTGCCCTGTTTGCCATTGTTCACCCTGCCTGTCTTGACCATTCTTAATAAAAAGCTGCAAATGGATTCAAAAAGACAAGGCCTTAAACTTAAATTTGAACAAGGATTAAACTCTTGTAACTGTAACAGACACCAAGGCACAATCACACACACGCACGCACGCACGCACACACAGTTTAAAAACAAAAAAATATTTATCCAACCCCATTTAAAAACAGTCTGTGATTCCTTTACTTTATTAATAAACATTAAGACATTTATTTTCCTTTTTAATGCAGGCCAAACCACACAGCAGTGAAATGGTTAATCTAGCCCTCCTCCCCCTACACACACACACACACACACACACACAGACAGGCACAGACACAGAGACGTAGGCTTATGGCAAGCCGTTTTAACATTTAATCATTTAAACCCACTAGTCTCTATTTTCATGCTACTAGTACTTATTTTTTAGATACTAGTATTTTTAGATACTAATATAGTATCTAATGAATAAGTACTAGTATCTTTTAAAAGGTACTAGTCCCTAAGGAATAAGCACTAGTATCTAAAGAATAGGCACTAGTACCTAAAGAATAAGCACTAGTCGCTAATGAATAAGTACTAGTACTTAATGGAATAGATACTAGTATCTAAAAAATAAGTACTAGTAGCATGAAAATAGAGACTAGTAGGTTAAAATGATTAAATGTTAAGACAGCTTGCCATATTGGCTCAGAGAGAGAGAGAGAGAAAATGACCATATTCAAACCAAAATATCTGACTTTCTGTTGTTCGGAGCTAATAACTGTAAATTAGAAAGTTGTTCGGCTTGAGGAGAAGAATATACACGCTGAGTTTTGTAACTGTAGGTAAAACTAACTAAGTTATAACACACTTTATATGTCCTTATTAAGCCATGAAAATTCATTTCCTCGCCACGGCCAAACCGTTCGAGATATCAAAAGTCCGTCCGCAATTTAGCATCCTCAAAGTCTTGACATCATGCACACCGAGTTTGGCGATGATTGAATGAATTGCCTAGGAGTAGTACTTCAAATTCCACAGCAAGCGTTTTCCAAACAACCCATAATAGCCGACTTCCTGTTGGGCTGGCGTAAAACTTGACCGGGGGTAAGATGTTCGGCCCGATGAGATCTATATGTGTACTGAGTTTCATATTAATTCATGCAAGCGTGTTGGATATATGGACCAAATTGTCGGACCCCGTTCAAGAAGGCGCTGTTGAGCCCCCCTGCCACGCCCGGGTACCAGCTTCAGCCCGGCCCTGATGGCTGTGGGTTCTGACCTGTGTACAAAATTTCAAGAGTTTTTGAGCACGTTAAGAGCCCCAAAAGCCCCTGAAACCTTGAAATCCATTAAAAGCAATAGACAAATCCCTCACACACAGAGACAGAGAGAGAGGGAGAGAAAATTCTCAGATACATCCACATTCAAACTTAAATATCTGACTTGCTGTTGTTTGGAGCTAATGACAGTTAATTAGAAAGTTGTCCGGCTTGATCTGAACAATATGCGTACCGAGTTTTATGATTGTAGGTAAAACTATATAACTAACACCCCCACTTTTGTCAAAAGGTGGCGCTACTGAGCCCCTGCACCACGCCCGTTTCTGAAACTTTGCACATGTCTACTGGCTAATAAATGTGATCTGTCTGTCGAGTTTCATGCAATTTTAAGCAATTTCAGGCATGCTAAGAGTCTCAAAAGCATCCAAAAAGAATATTAAAGTTTGATGCGTTTGATGCGTTGTCACGGCAACAGTATCTTAGACATCAATAATCCTTTCACAAGTCTACATCTGGCGTGTGTTTACATTATACACATAAAGTTTGAAGCAAATCGGGTAAAAATAAGAGGGTGATTTCAAAGCATTTTGAAAGTGACACACTTCCTGCTGCCAGTTGGTGGCGCTATAACATTGACTCACAATAGTCACATCCATGTGATCGGACTCTTACAACGAACACACTGCTGAAGTTTCATCAAGATCAGTTAATGTATGCAGAAGTTATAACACACTTCCTGTTTCCATTATTCGCCATAAATTCGTTTCCTCGCCACGGCCAAACCGTTCGAGATATCAAAAATCCCCTGGCAACTTTTCATCGTCAATCTCTTGACTTCATGCTGACCGAGTTTCGTGGCGATTGGTTGAATTCTCTAGGAGGAGTATATCGAATTCCATTGCATGCGTTTTCCAAACAAGCCTTAATAGCCGACTTCCTGTTGGGCTGGGGTAAAAAGTAAAAGTACAACGGATATATGAACCGATGAGATCTATATGTGTACCAAGTTTCATATTATTACATGCAAGCGTGTTTGATTTATGGACCAAGTTTTCGGACCCTGTTCCAGGGGGCGCTGTCGAGCCCCCCTGCCACGCCCGGGTACCAGCTTCAGCCCGGCCCTGATGGCCGCGGGTTCTTACCCGTGTGCAAAGTTTCAAGAGTTTTTGAGCATGTTAAGGGCCCCAAAAGTGCGCTGAGAGTCTCAAAAGTATCCAAAAGGAATATTAAAGTTTGATGCGTTGTCACGGCAACAGCATCTAAGATATCAACAATCCTTTCACAGGTCTACATCTGGCGTGTGTCTACATTATACACATCAAGTTTGAAGCAAATCGGGTAAAGCCTGTTTGATTTATGGACCAAGTTTTCGGACCCCATTCCAGGGGGCGCTGTCGAGCCCCCCTGCCACGCCCGGGTACCAGCTTCAGCCCGGCCCTGATGGCCGCGGTTTCTGACCCGTGTGCAAAGTTTCAAGAGTTTTTGAGCATGTTAAGGGCCCCAAAAGTGCGCTAAGAATCTCAAAAGTATCCAAAAAGAATATTAAAGTTTGATGCGTTGTCACGGCAACAGCATCTAAGATATCAACAATCCTTTCACAGGTCTACATCTGGCTTGTGTCTACATTATACACATCAAGTTTGAAGCAAATAGGGTAAAGCGTGTTGGATATATGGACCAAATTGTCTGACCCGTTCAAGGGGGCGCTGTCGAGCCCCCCTGCCACGCCCGGGTACCAGCTTCAGCCCGGCCCTGATGGCCGCGGGTTCTGAGATGTGTGCAAAGTTTCAAGAGTTTTCGAGCACGTTAAGGCCCCCAAAAGTGCCCAAAAGGTAGTAAAATAATAATAATAATAATCCTAAATAATAATCCTTAGGAAAACAATAGGGCCTTCGCCTTTTCAGGCTTGGGCCCTAAAAAGAATAATAAATAATCCTTAGGAAAACAATAGGGCCTTCGCCTTTTCAGGCTTGGGCCCTAATAAAAAGAATAATAAATAATCCTTAGGAAAACAATAGGGCCTTCGCCTTTTCAGGCTTGGGCCCTAATAATAAATAATCCTTAGGAAAACAATAGGGCCTTCGCCTTTTCAGGCTTGGGCCCTAATAATAAATAATCCTTAGGAAAACAATAGGGCCTTCGCCTTTTCAGGCTTGGGCCCTAATAATCCTAAATAATAATCCTTAGGAAAACAATAGGGCCTTCGCCTTTTCAGGCTTGGGCCCTAATAATAATCCTTAGGAAAACAATAGGGCCTTCGCCTTTTCAAGGCTTGGGCCCTAATAATAATAACTAGAGTCGGTGGTAGACAGAGATTAAGCTCATTCTTTTGTCTCTATACAAAAGGAGACATTTGCATATAAGCTGTGTGAACATTATTGCCTTACATGGTCAATGTCGCAGTTCAACCTGGCGCCACTAAATGTATCAGAGCACGGGTGATTCGTGTTTGTTCTGTTATCTTTTTCAATAAAAAAATGGATTTAAAATAATCGTTGCACATTTTCGAGGCAATTCTGGCAGACCAGGCAACATCTACTATCCGATCCATCCACTAGGCTAATTATAAACGTCAATCAATAGTATAGTAAATCAATAATAACATGTTCTTGTAAACTTCAGGGAAGATCCAGGTTTAGCTTATTCACATGTGGTATTTTAAGATGGTAAAAGATCCTTTAAAAGCTTATTTAAATAAGCTTTGTATAGGCTACTTAAAAATCAAGAGGACAACATGTCTGCATATATACCGGATATCAACAATCAATAAATTAAATGATTTGAAAAGAATAGCATTTATTCATATTCAGTCTGTTCCGTACATAAAACCAGATCATATTTTATGAACATATAGGTTTACTCTGCTTCGGCATGTGGTTCCATCGCGCCCATGCCTCTCTCACTCACACACACACACACACACAGTTCGGTCGCGCACGCGCCTCACACCAATATATCCGCGCTCACACCAAACTTTTATACTCTTTTGTTGTTGTGTTTTCCATGAAGAATAATAGGCTATTGAACTCACAATTCAAGCAATCGGCCCCAGAAAAGGCGCTAATTTTGAAATGAAACTGACGGCTGCACGGGCATTCATAACGGTGCGCGTCCACGGCAGAACAGAGAGAACGTTTTTTAGTTCATTCCTACTTCCATAGGAATTCCCTCGAGCGCTCTGCACGCGCCACCATTATCAATGTTCGTGTGGACGTCCGTATTTAAAAGCTCTCGGTCCCCAGTCACATACCAAATATATGTATAATGTATATATAAATATAATTTTGGACACAAGAGGGCAGTATGGCCCTATGTATAATTTTGTGTTTAAACTAAACTATCACTCGAAGAGCCCCTCTCCCCCTCCCCACATTAGCCGCTTTCCGACCGGAGGGACTTTTGCAGTTCCTAGAACCTAACGTTCCTATAACCTTTTTTTTCGCGTGTTCCGACCGGACTAAGTTGGGGATTTTTTAGTTCCTCAGACCGTAGTTCCTATAACTCTTTCAGTACCTAGTCTAGAGCGAGGACTTTTTTAGTTCCCTTTCCTCTAGGTCTACGTTGATTGGTTCAACTTATAAGTCACGCCCAGTGTCAACACATTTTATTCACTGTCTGTAGCAATTCGCCTATGTATGCTATGCTAACTCGTAACATAACGCATTCAATCTGTTTATTTTTAAGTTACACATTCTACATTGATTAAAAAAGAAACATCAAAAGTGTTTTTAGTCAGAGTATTATTTCATACAGAAAAAAAAATATTTGTAATTCAGATGAGAATGAGGTTAGTGTTTTAAAATTTTAAGGAAAACAAATATATTGAAATATAGCACATGGATTTTAAATTCATTCAGCTTCAATTACCAAAACAATCTTACTTTTATTTAAAGCAAACTATACATTTAAAAGATGGGGGTTATATGCATATTTTGTCATTTAAAAAAAATACAAAAATTGTTATGCGAAAAGACAAGGACTTAGAGATTTCTTTATCCTTTAATGCAGGAAAAATCATACAGCCAGCCACACACACACACACACACACATAAACACAGACACCAACCCTCTCTCCCTCCCCTCCCCTCTGCTCCCCTCCCCACACAGACACACGCACACACACACAGAGAGAATGGCAGGGGGCACAAGAAATCCATTCAAACTACAATATCTGACTTTCTGTTGCTCAGAGCTAATGACTTTAAATTAGAAAATTGATCGGCTTTATGAGAACAATATCCGTGGCAAGTTTTGTAACTGTAGGTAAAACGAGCAAAGTTATAACACACTTTATGTGTCCTTTTTTAGTCATAAAATTCATTTCCTCGCCACGGCCAAACCGTTCGAGATATCAAAAATCCGTCTGGAATTTAGCATCCTCAATGTCTTGACTTCATGCTGACCGAGTTTGGTTGGAATCCGATCAATTCCCAAGGAGAATTAAATCGAATTTCAGGGGTATGCGTTTCCAAACAAACCATAATAGCCGGCTTCCTGTTGGACTGTCGTAAAACTTAGAGCACGAAAGTTGTTCAACCCAATGAGATCTATAAGTGTACCGAGTTTCATATTATTACATGCAAGTGTGTTTGACTTATGGAAAAGTGTTCGAATCCCAGTCCAGGGGGCGCTGTCGAGCCGCCCTGCCACGCCCGGGTACTAGCTTCAACCCGGCCCTGATGGCCGCGGGTTCTGACCCGTGTGCAAAGTTTCAAGAGTTTTAGAGGATGTTAAGGGCCCCAAAAGCCCCTGAAACCTTGAACAACAATAATTAAAAGCATTCTCACTCAAACAGACACATCCCCCTCCCCCACAGACACAGAGGTACGCAGAGAGAGGGAGAGAGTGACAGAGATTACTCCGAAACATCCACATTCAAACCAAAATATCTGACTTTATTTTGTTCGGAGCCAAAATCTGTAAATTAGAAAGTTGTCCGGCTTGATCTGAACAATATTCCTACCGAGTTTTATGATTGCAGGTAAAACTATGAAACTAACCCTCTCACTTTTGTCAAAAGGTGGCGCTACTGAGCCCCTGCACCACGTCCGTTCCTGAAACTTTGCACATGTCTACTGGCTAATAAATATGACATGTCTGTCGAGTTTCATGCAATTTCAAGCATGCTAAGAGTCTCAAAAGCATCCTAAAAGAATTTTAAAGTATGATGCGTTGCCACGGCAACAGTATCAAAGATATCAAGAATCCATTCACAGGTCTACATCTGCCGTATGTTTACATTATACAGATGAAGTTTGAAGCAAATTGGGTTCAAATAAGAAGGTGATTTCACAGCATTTTGAAAGTGACACACTTCCTGCTGCCAGTTGGTGGCGCTATAACTTTGACTCACAATAGTCACATCCATGTGATCGTCCTCTTACAACGAACACACTGCTGAAGTTTCATTAAGATCAGTTAATGTATGCAGAAGTTATAACACACTTCCTGTTTCACGTTTCTCGCCATAATTTCATTTCCTCGCCACGGCCAAACCGTTCGAGATATCAAAAATCCGCTGGCAATTTTTCATCCTCAATGTCTTGACTTCATGCTGACCGAGTTTCGTAGCATTTCTTTGAATTCTCTAGGAGAAGTACTTTAAATTCCATTGCATGCGTTTTACAAACAACCCTAAATAGCCGACTTCCTGTTGGGCTGAGGTAAAAAGTAAGAGCATGAAGTATATATGAACCGATGAGATCTATATGTGTACCGAGTTTCATATTCTTACATGCAAGCGTGTTTGATTTATGGACCAAGTTTTCGGACCCCGTTCCAGGGGGCGCTGTCGAGCCCCCCTGCCACGCCCGGGTACCATCTTCAGCCCGGCCCTGATGGCCGCGGGTTCTGACCCGTGTGCAAAGTTTCAAGAGTTTTCGTGCACGTTAAGAGCCCCAAAAGTGCCCGAATAGTCGTAAGAAAAATAAAAGAGAAAAAAAATAAAAATATATATAAATATAGCTGCGAGCAGCGATTGCGGGCCCAAGCCGGTGGCACCGCAACCCCGTTCCTTTAGTTACCTAAAGGCACCGGGGTGGCGGTACCGCCGGCTTTGGCCCTTCATCGCTGCTCGCAGCTATATTTATATATATATATATATATATATATATATATATATATATATATATATATAAAGCCGGTGGCACCGCCACCCTGGTGCCTTTAGGGTTATTGTGCATGACGTGCAAAAACGTAACTCCGCTTTGACTGTCGAAAAGAAGTGTACTGTAGAGCTTGCATCAGTGTGGGCTCTGCAAAAGTGTGCATCGAGGGCACATATCAACCACAAAGTATGCGTGAGCAACCTTCTGAAAACTAAAATGAAAAATGAGATACCCTACGGTCTCATGGATTTAACGGACACATGAAATAAGTACACAAGACCGAAAATTCATATGAAGTGTGCCATTTGGGACAGGGCCTATGATCGTGAACCACAATAGCCACATATATGAGATAATTTAAATTTAGAATCATTTTTAATGTCATAGGATGTCATATGTCAATATGTTTTGTAGCACTTAAATGTGTAAATCCAGAAGCCTAGTATTTATCTGGAGGTCTTTGTCCTTTGCCTGTCAACCTGGTTTGTCTCTGCCTTTTCTGTTCTGCCCTGTTTGCCATTGTTCACCCTGCCTGTCTTGACCATTCTTAATAAAAAGCTGCAAATGGATTCAAAAAGACAAGGCCTTAAACTTAAACTTGAACAAGGATTAAACTCTTGTAACTGTAACAGACACCAAGGCACAATCACACACATGCACGCACGCACGCACACACAGTTTAAAAACAAAAAAATATTTATCCAACCCCATTTAAAAACAGTCTGTGATTCCTTTACTTTATTAATAAAACTTATTTAAAAAATACAAGGCTTAAGACATTTATTTTCCTTTTTAATGCAGGCCAAACCACACAGCAGTGAAATGGTTAATCTAGCCCTCCTCCCCCTACACACACACACACACACACAGACAGGCACAGACACAGAGACGTAGGCTTATGGCAAGCCGTGTTAACATTTAATCATTTAAACCCACTAGTCTCTATTTTCATGCTACTAGTACTTATTTTTTAGATACTAGTATTTTTAGATACTAATATAGTATCTAATGAATAAGTACTAGTATCTTTTAAAAGGTACTAGTCCCTAAGGAATAAGCACTAGTATCTAAAGAATAGGCACTAGTACCTAAAGAATAAGCACTAGTCGCTAATGAATAAGTACTAGTACTTAATGGAATAGATACTAGTATCTAAAAAATAAGTACTAGTAGCATGAAAATAGAGACTAGTAGGTTAAAATGATTAAATGTTAAGACGGCTTGCCATATTGGCTCAGAGAGAGAGAGAGAGAGAAAATGACCATATTCAAACCAAAATATCTGACTTTCTGTTGTTCGGAGCTAATAACTGTAAATTAGAAAGTTGTTCGGCTTGAGGAGAAGAATATACACGCTGAGTTTTGTAACTGTAGGTAAAACTAACTAAGTTATAACACACTTTATATGTCCTTATTAAGCCATGAAAATTCATTTCCTCGCCACGGCCAAACCGTTCGAGATATCAAAAGTCCGTCCGCAATTTAGCATCCTCAAAGTACTGACATCATGCACACCGAGTTTGGCGATGATTGAATGAATTGCCTAGGAGTAGTACTTCAAATTCCACAGCAAGCGTTTTCCAAACAACCCATAATAGCCGACTTCCTGTT
This sequence comes from Semotilus atromaculatus, assembly GCA_031834385.1. Classification (NCBI taxonomy): domain Eukaryota; kingdom Metazoa; phylum Chordata; class Actinopteri; order Cypriniformes; family Leuciscidae; genus Semotilus; species Semotilus atromaculatus. The sequence goes on from JAULUF010000015.1 coordinate 20,142,354, forward strand.
GGGCTGGCGTAAAACTTGACCGGGGGTAAGATGTTCGGCCCGATGAGATCTATATGTGTACTGAGTTTCATATTAATTCATGCAAGCGTGTTGGATATATGGACCAAATTGTCGGACCCCGTTCAAGAGGGCGCTGTTGAGCCCCCCTGCCACGCCCGGGTACCAGCTTCAGCCCGGCCCTGATGGCCGTGGGTTCTGACCTGTGTGCAAAATTTCAAGAGTTTTTGAGCATGTTAAGAGCCCCAAAAGCCCCTGAAACCTTGAAATCCATTAAAAGCAATAGACAAATCCCTCACACACAGAGACAGAGAGAGAGGGAGAGAAAATTCTCAGATACATCCACATTCAAACTTAAATATCTGACTTGCTGTTGTTTGGAGCTAATGACACTTAACTAGAAAGTTGTCCGGCTTGATCTGAACAATATGCGTACCGAGTTTTATGATTGTAGGTAAAACTATATAACTAACACCCCCACTTTTGTCAAAAGGTGGCGCTACTGAGCCCCTGCACCATGCCCGTTTCTGAAACTTTGCACATGTCTACTGGCTAATAAATGTGATCTGTCTGTCGAGTTTCATGCAATTTTAAGCAATTTCAGGCATGCTAAGAGTCTCAAAAGCATCCAAAAAGAATATTAAAGTTTGATGCGTTTGATGCGTTGTCACGGCAACAGTATCTTAGATATCAATAATCCTTTCACAAGTCTACATCTGGCGTGTGTTTACATTATACACATAAAGTTTGAAGCAAATCGGGTAAAAATAAGAGGGTGATTTCAAAGCATTTTGAAAGTGACACACTTCCTGCTGCCAGTTGGTGGCGCTATAACATTGACTCACAATAGTCACATCCATGTGATCGGACTCTTACAACGAACACACTGCTGAAGTTTCATCAAGATCAGTTAATGTATGCAGAAGTTATAACACACTTCCTGTTTCCATTATTCGCCATAAATTCGTTTCCTCGCCACGGCCAAACCGTTCGAGATATCAAAAATCCCCTGGCAACTTTTCATCGCCAATCTCTTGACTTCATGCTGACCGAGTTTCGTGGCGATTGGTTGAATTCTCTAGGAGGAGTATATCGAATTCCATTGCATGCGTTTTCCAAACAAGCCTTAATAGCCGACTTCCTGTTGGGCTGGGGTAAAAAGTAAAAGTACAAAGGATATATGAACCGATGAGATCTATATGTGTACCGAGTTTCATATTATTACATGCAAGCGTGTTTGATTTATGAACCAAGTTTTTGGACCCCGTTCCAGGGGGCGCTGTCAAACCCCCCTGCCACGCCCGGGTACCAGCTTCAGCCCGGCCCTGATGGCCGCCGGTTCTGACCCGTGTGCAAAGTTTCAAGAGTTTTTGAGCATGTTAAGGGCCCCAAAAGTGCGCTAAGAATCTCAAAAGTATCCAAAAAGAATATTAAAGTTTGATGCGTTGTCACGGCAACAGCATCTAAGCTATCAACAATCCTTTCACAGGTCTACATCTGGCTTGAGTCTACATTATACACATCAAGTTTGAAGCAAATAGGGTAAAGCGTGTTGGATATATGGACCAAATTGTCGGACCCATTCAAGGGGGCGCTGTCGAGCCCCCCTGCCACGCCCGGGTACCAGCTTCAGCCTGGCCCTGATGGCCGTGGGTTTTGTCCCGTGTGCAAAGTTTCAAGAGTTTTCGAGCACGTTAAGAACCCCAAAAGTGCCCGAAAGCATAAAAAAGCATGAAAAAGCGTAAAAAAGGAATATTAATGTTTGATGCATTGCCATGGCAACAGTATCAAAGATATCAATAATCCTTTCACAGGTCTACATCTGGCGTGTGTCTACATTATGCACATGAAGTTTGAAGCAAATCGGGTAAAAATAAGAGGGTGATTTCAAAGCATTTTGAAAGTGACACACTTCCTGCTGCCAGTTGGTGGCGCTATAACTTTGACTCACAATAGTCACATCCATGTGATCGGGCTCTTACAACGAACACACTTCTGAAGTTTCATCAAGATCAGTTAATGTATGCTGAAGTTATAAGACACTTCCTGTTTCACGTTTCTCGCCATAAATTTGTTTCTTCGCCACGGCCAAACCGTTAGAGATATCAAAAATCCCCTCGCAATTTTTCATCCTCAATGTCTTGACTTCAGGCTGACCGAGTTTCGTTGTATGTGGATGAATGCTCTAGGAGGAGTATATTAAATTCCATTGCGTGCGTTTTAAAAACATCCGCAAATATCTGACTTCCTGTTGGGCTGGGGTAAAAAGTAAGAGTGTGAGGTATAGATGAAACGATGAGATCGACATGTGTACAGAGTTTCATATTATTACACACAAGCGTGTTTGAGTTATGGACCAAGTGTTCAGACCACGTTCCAGGGGGCGCTGACGAGCCCCCCTGCCACGCCCGGGTACCAGCTTCAGCCCGGCCCTGATGGCCGCGGGTTCTGACCCGTGTGCAAAGTTTCAAGAGTTTTCGAGCATGTTAAGGGCCCCAAAAGTGCCCGAATAGTCGTTAGAAAAATAAAAAAAAAAAAAAAAATAATCCTAAGGAAAACAATAGGGCTCTTCGCCCTTTCAGGGCTTGGGCCCTAATAAAATATAGCTGCGAGCAGCGATTGCGGGCCCAAGCCGGTGGCACCGCAACCCCGTTCCTTTAGTTACCTAAAGGCACCGGGGTGGCGGTACCGCCGGCTTTGGCCCTTCATCGCTGCTCGCAGCTATATTTATATATATATATATATATATATATATATATATATATATATTAGTGATGGGCCGTTATCGGCGTTAACGTGCTGCGTTAACGTGAGACTCTTATTGCGCGATAAAAAAAATATCGCCGTTAATCTAAGTTGGGTTGGGATCATAAATAGCTTTTTCGAATATCGTTATTTTCGCGCAATTCTAATGTGTAGTATGACATACATACTTAACGCCGCGGCCGCGCCTACTGTCACAGATCGCGCAGCAGGGTATTTTCCTGTCAGGGACACAAGGTGTACTTACTTTGTTTTGGGCGACGTTCCTCTCGTTACTTTATTTTAATGCAATACGTTGTTAAATGAGTTTATTCCAAGCGCGCTGTATCCTTTGTATGGGCATGAGCGATGCTCATTTACAAATGAATCACTCTTTTGAGTCGTTTCTGTTCAAAGACTTCATCAAACAAGTTGTCAAATCTGTCTAAATCGGTTCGCGAATCAGTTGATCTGTTCAGTTCCCCACGCACTGAATCGTCTGAAGCGCTTTCAATTCACACTCGAGGAGTCGTAAATAACAGGAAGATTTAAGAACATCAAGAGCGTTGGATGAAGTGGCCGTTTATCTACAGTTTAGTCTAGTGAAAGCAAATCTGCAAATGCATCATATCTTTGTCAGCGATGAAGATCTTTATTAGTTGAACATCTTCGTAAGCTGTCTGTGAATGAATGATTCCACAGGACGATACATTCGAGTTCATTTCATTCAGGTAATACATTTTACAACAGATTATTACGCCACGATAGCGCTACTAAAAAGTATGACATTATCCGGTTTTTGGACATACATTAATTTATAGGCTACAAAAAAAAACTGCTTCAGAGAGTCGGCGCACTGGCAAAGGTTAACAGGTTTAAATAAGCTACCATTGTCCACAGTTTATGAAATGAACACCCGCCATCCCGCGGTAATGTATGTGCATTGCTCAGTGGCATAATCACACGAATAGTTTACATTGATTGAAACTAATTTGTTTAAAAAGGAGGCTATTGCAGTAACAAGGCAGGTTCACATAAAATCATTATGACATATGATGACATTATTTTTTTATCTAACGAGCATTGGCGATGCAAAAACGGACTGTGGTGCGTATTGTTTTTTTTCTTCTTCCAATTACTGTTAAAAAAACCGAAGAAAACATGTTACTTGTTCAATTAATAAACAGTTTGTTTGATGACAAATCGCTAAAGATGAAATTGGCCTCCCTTTCTGTCATTGCGTTTTTTTTTTTTTTTTTTAACAATATTCGACTTTTGTTCATCGATTGTCGAATGGCATTTTTGGCAGAAATGCACATCCCTATGCGAGGCGAACTATTCTCAAAGACTTACTTTTAGTCATTATTTGTGTAGCACACATATTCTGAATGCCTTCGGGAGAATTCAAATGTGCCATTTTAATCTAGATTAATCTAGATTAATTTTAAAATTAATCTAGATTAATCTAGATTAAAAAAATTAATCTATGCCCACCTCTAATATATATATATATATATATATATATATATATATATATATAAAGCCGGTGGCACCGCCACCCTGGTGCCTTTAGGGTTATTGTGCATGACGTGCAAAAACGTAACTCCGCTTTGACTGTCGAAAAGAAGTGTACTGTAGAGCTTGCATCAGTGTGGGCTCTGCAAAAGTGTGCATCGAGGGCACATATCAACCACAAAGTATGCGTGAGCAACCTTCTGAAAACTAAAATGAAAAATGAGATACCCTACGGTCTCATGGATTTAACGGACACATGAAATAAGTACACAAGACCGAAAATTCATATGAAGTGTGCCATTTGGGACAGGGCCTATGATCGTGAACCACAATAGCCACATATATGAGATAATTTAAATTTAGAATCATTTTTAATGTCATAGGATGTCATATGTCAATATGTTTTGTAGCACTTAAATGTGTAAATCCAGAAGCCTAGTATTTATCTGGAGGTCTTTGTCCTTTGCCTGTCAACCTGGTTTGTCTCTGCCTTTTCTGTTCTGCCCTGTTTGCCATTGTTCACCCTGCCTGTCTTGACCATTCTTAATAAAAAGCTGCAAATGGATTCAAAAAGACAAGGCCTTAAACTTAAACTTGAACAAGGATTAAACTCTTGTAACTGTAACAGACACCAAGGCACAATCACACACATGCACGCACGCACGCACACACAGTTTAAAAACAAAAAAATATTTATCCAACCCCATTTAAAAACAGTCTGTGATTCCTTTACTTTATTAATAAAACTTATTTAAAAAATACAAGGCTTAAGACATTTATTTTCCTTTTTAATGCAGGCCAAACCACACAGCAGTGAAATGGTTAATCTAGCCCTCCTCCCCCTACACACACACACACACACACACACACACAGACAGGCACAGACACAGAGACGTAGGCTTATGGCAAGCCGTTTTAACATTTAATCATTTAAACCCACTAGTCTCTATTTTCATGCTACTAGTACTTATTTTTTAGATACTAGTATTTTTAGATACTAATATAGTATCTAATGAATAAGTACTAGTATCTTTTAAAAGGTACTAGTCCCTAAGGAATAAGCACTAGTATCTAAAGAATAGGCACTAGTACCTAAAGAATAAGCACTAGTCGCTAATGAATAAGTACTAGTACTTAATGGAATAGATACTAGTATCTAAAAAATAAGTACTAGTAGCATGAAAATAGAGACTAGTAGGTTAAAATGATTAAATGTTAAGACGGCTTGCCATATTGGCTCAGAGAGAGAGAGAGAGAGAAAATGACCATATTCAAACCAAAATATCTGACTTTCTGTTGTTCGGAGCTAATAACTGTAAATTAGAAAGTTGTTCGGCTTGAGGAGAAGAATATACACGCTGAGTTTTGTAACTGTAGGTAAAACTAACTAAGTTATAACACACTTTATATGTCCTTATTAAGCCATGAAAATTCATTTCCTCGCCACGGCCAAACCGTTCGAGATATCAAAAGTCCGTCCGCAATTTAGCATCCTCAAAGTACTGACATCATGCACACCGAGTTTGGCGATGATTGAATGAATTGCCTAGGAGTAGTACTTCAAATTCCACAGCAAGCGTTTTCCAAACAACCCATAATAGCCGACTTCCTGTTGGGCTGGCGTAAAACTTGACCGGGGGTAAGATGTTCGGCCCGATGAGATCTATATGTGTACTGAGTTTCATATTAATTCATGCAAGCGTGTTGGATATATGGACCAAATTGTCGGACCCCGTTCAAGAGGGCGCTGTTGAGCCCCCCTGCCACGCCCGGGTACCAGCTTCAGCCCGGCCCTGATGGCCGTGGGTTCTGACCTGTGTGCAAAATTTCAAGAGTTTTTGAGCATGTTAAGAGCCCCAAAAGCCCCTGAAACCTTGAAATCCATTAAAAGCAATAGACAAATCCCTCACACACAGAGACAGAGAGAGAGGGAGAGAAAATTCTCAGATACATCCACATTCAAACTTAAATATCTGACTTGCTGTTGTTTGGAGCTAATGACACTTAACTAGAAAGTTGTCCGGCTTGATCTGAACAATATGCGTACCGAGTTTTATGATTGTAGGTAAAACTATATAACTAACACCCCCACTTTTGTCAAAAGGTGGCGCTACTGAGCCCCTGCACCATGCCCGTTTCTGAAACTTTGCACATGTCTACTGGCTAATAAATGTGATCTGTCTGTCGAGTTTCATGCAATTTTAAGCAATTTCAGGCATGCTAAGAGTCTCAAAAGCATCCAAAAAGAATATTAAAGTTTGATGCGTTTGATGCGTTGTCACGGCAACAGTATCTTAGATATCAATAATCCTTTCACAAGTCTACATCTGGCGTGTGTTTACATTATACACATAAAGTTTGAAGCAAATCGGGTAAAAATAAGAGGGTGATTTCAAAGCATTTTGAAAGTGACACACTTCCTGCTGCCAGTTGGTGGCGCTATAACATTGACTCACAATAGTCACATCCATGTGATCGGACTCTTACAACGAACACACTGCTGAAGTTTCATCAAGATCAGTTAATGTATGCAGAAGTTATAACACACTTCCTGTTTCCATTATTCGCCATAAATTCGTTTCCTCGCCACGGCCAAACCGTTCGAGATATCAAAAATCCCCTGGCAACTTTTCATCGCCAATCTCTTGACTTCATGCTGACCGAGTTTCGTGGCGATTGGTTGAATTCTCTAGGAGGAGTATATCGAATTCCATTGCATGCGTTTTCCAAACAAGCCTTAATAGCCGACTTCCTGTTGGGCTGGGGTAAAAAGTAAAAGTACAAAGGATATATGAACCGATGAGATCTATATGTGTACCGAGTTTCATATTATTACATGCAAGCGTGTTTGATTTATGAACCAAGTTTTTGGACCCCGTTCCAGGGGGCGCTGTCAAACCCCCCTGCCACGCCCGGGTACCAGCTTCAGCCCGGCCCTGATGGCCGCCGGTTCTGACCCGTGTGCAAAGTTTCAAGAGTTTTTGAGCATGTTAAGGGCCCCAAAAGTGCGCTAAGAATCTCAAAAGTATCCAAAAAGAATATTAAAGTTTGATGCGTTGTCACGGCAACAGCATCTAAGATATCAACAATCCTTTCACAGGTCTACATCTGGCTTGAGTCTACATTATACACATCAAGTTTGAAGCAAATAGGGTAAAGCGTGTTGGATATATGGACCAAATTGTCGGACCCATTCAAGGGGGCGCTGTCGAGCCCCCCTGCCACGCCCGGGTACCAGCTTCAGCCTGGCCCTGATGGCCGTGGGTTTTGTCCCGTGTGCAAAGTTTCAAGAGTTTTCGAGCACGTTAAGAACCCCAAAAGTGCCCGAAAGCATAAAAAAGCATGAAAAAGCTTAAAAAAAGGAATATTAATGTTTGATGCATTGCCATGGCAACAGTATCAAAGATATCAATAATCCTTTCACAGGTCTACATCTGGCGTGTGTCTACATTATGCACATGAAGTTTGAAGCAAATCGGGTAAAAATAAGAGGGTGATTTCAAAGCATTTTGAAAGTGACACACTTCCTGCTGCCAGTTGGTGGCGCTATAACTTTGACTCACAATAGTCACATCCATGTGATCGGGCTCTTACAACGAACACACTTCTGAAGTTTCATCAAGATCAGTTAATGTATGCTGAAGTTATAAGACACTTCCTGTTTCACGTTTCTCGCCATAAATTTGTTTCTTCGCCACGGCCAAACCGTTAGAGATATCAAAAATCCCCTCGCAATTTTTCATCCTCAATGTCTTGACTTCAGGCTGACCGAGTTTCGTTGTATGTGGATGAATGCTCTAGGAGGAGTATATTAAATTCCATTGCGTGCGTTTTAAAAACATCCGCAAATATCTGACTTCCTGTTGGGCTGGGGTAAAAAGTAAGAGTGTGAGGTATAGATGAAACGATGAGATCGACATGTGTACCGAGTTTCATATTATTACACACAAGCGTGTTTGAGTTATGGACCAAGTGTTCAGACCACGTTCCAGGGGGCGCTGACGAGCCCCCCTGCCACGCCCGGGTACCAGCTTCAGCCCGGCCCTGATGGCCGCGGGTTCTGACCCGTGTGCAAAGTTTCAAGAGTTTTCGAGCATGTTAAGGGCCCCAAAAGTGCCCGAATAGTCGTTAGAAAAAAAAAAAAAAAAATAATAATAATCCTAAGGAAAACAATAGGGCTCTTCGCCCTTTCAGGGCTTGGGCCCTAAATATATATATATATAAATATAGCTGCGAGCAGCGATTACGGGCCCAAGCCGGTGGCACCGCAACCCCGGAGCCTTTAGTTACCTAAAGGCACCGGGGTGGCGGTACCACCGGCTTTGGCCCTTCATCGCTGCTCGCAGCTATATTTATATATATATATATATATATATATATAAAAAGCCGGTGGCACCGCCACCCTGGTGCCTTTAGGGTTATTGTGCACGACGTGCAAAACCGTAACTCCACTTTGACTGTCGAAAAGAAGTGTGCTGTAGAGCTTGCATCAGTGTGGGCTCTGCAAAAGTGCGCATCGAGGGCACATATCAACCCCAAAGTATGCGTGAGCAACCTTCTGAAACCTAAAATGAAAAATGAGACACCCTACGGTCTCATGGATTTAACGGACACATGAAATAAGTACACAAGACCGAAAATTCATATGAAGTGTGCCATCTGGGACAGGGCCTATGATCGTGAACCACAATAGCCACATATATGAGATAATTTAAATTTAGAATAATTTTTAATGTCATAGGTCAATATGTTTTGCAGCACCTGTCAACCTGGTTTGTCTCTGCCTTTTCTGTTCTGCCCTGTTTGCCATTGTTCACCCTGCCTGTCTTGACAATTCTTAATAAAAAGCTGCAAATGGATTCCCCTGGCCTGACCCTGCCTTGTTACAACACATATGCTGCATCTGCTCGCTATCTGCAGAACGGCTCTGGTAGTTTCGCTTCAGCACTGATGATGTTGTAGGAATAGTGCGCTCTGGTTGGTCTGGATTATTCTGGATTTTTTATTTTATACAGAATTAAGTTATTTTTAATTCAGATGAGAATAAAGTTAGTGTTGATTAAAATGAAGGAAAACAAATATATTGATCTGAAATATAGCACATTCATTTTAAATTAATTTAGGTTCAATTACCAAACATACAATCTTAATTTAATTTAAAGCAAACAATACATATGGGTTTTAATTTTTTTTAAACATGTATTTATTTATATATATATATATATATATCCAAAAAGACAAGGCCTTAGACTTAAATTTGAACAAGGGTTAAACTCTTGTCACTGTAACACACACACACACACACACACACTCACACACACACACATGCAGTTTAAAAGCAAAAAAAATATTTATCCAACCCCATTTAAAAACAGTCTGTGAGTGCCATCTTTTGGACATTGATCATATTGCATAGGTTTTCATTTCGTGTCCTCAAACAGAGCACTAATTTGTTTATTTTTAAGTTACACATTCTACATGTATTAAAATAGAAAATATATATTTTTTTTTATGGTAGTATTTTATACAAAAAATTATAATTCTGATGAGAATAAAGTTAGTGTGGATAAAAAAAATTAAGGAAAACATATATTGATCTAATATAGCACATTCATTTTAAATTCATTCAGCTTGAATCACCAAACATACAATATTAATTTTATTTAAAGCAAACAATATATTTAAAAGATATGTTCTATGCATATTTTGTCATTTTAATTAAAAAAATATCCATAAAGTGCTATGCAAAAAGACAAGGCCTTAGATATTTATTTATCCTTTTAATGCAGGACTAATTTTAAACTTAAATTAAGTGCACGGTCATTCATAACGGTGCGCGTTCACGGCGAGGATGGAGCAGAACAAAGCAAACGTTTTTTAGTTCATTCTCCCATAGCAAATAATGGAAAACGCTCGCTCTGCTCTGGACGTAAGTATTTTATTTTCATTTTAGCGATTTAAATGCGCTAATTTTGAAATGAGAATTTTTATATATATAAAGACACAGATAATATTACTTGCCTGACCTGATTAGAACATTGAAAAAATTTTTAAAAAATAACTAGGGAATCACTAAACCGAGAGAATTATTATGATTTGATGATACACTCAAAATATTCCACAACAAATTCTTTAAATGTAATGATATTCAGAACAGAACACGAATAAAAAAATAACTATAATCAAGCCAAAACTAAATAAAAAGTAAGTAAGTGGTTTTGGGCTCACGTAAATCTCTCTTTAGAATCAAAATGTTGCAACATTTGCGATGTATTTGGATGCTAAACTATTCTTTATTATAGGCTTTGTACTTCACTCACGTTACAATATCGACGGAAAAAATCATCCTCTTCACTTGTGCAAAAACGTGCTTGGTAACATCACAGTGGAGCGGTTGCTTACGCGGGCACGGGCGCGATCGAACTGTGTGTGTGTGCTTGTATGTGAGAGAGAGAGAGGCGGGCGCGATCGAACTGTGCGTGTGTTTGTGTGTGCGTGTGTGTGAGAGAGAGAGACGCGGGCGCGATCAAAGTGTATGTGTGTGCGTGTGGGAGAGAGGCGCGGGCGCGATCGTACTGTGTGTTTGTGTGTGTGTGTGTGTCTGCGCGCGCGCGCGTGTGTGTGAGAGAGAGAGGCGCGCGCGATCGAACAGTGGAAACATAGGCTACTCGTCATTTTGTTCCAGGACATCATTCAAACTGCAAACTGTTTACTTATATTTGTGTACACTCCTATTTTTTACAGTCTAAGGTGCAATAAAACACAAAATCCTCAGTCACATCTAATATATTTATTTAGAAATATTATTTTGAACACAAGAGGGCAGTATAGCCCTATCTATGATTTTGTGTTTAAACTATCACCCGAAGAGAATCCCCCTCCCCCTCCCCCTCCCCACACAGACACACACACACACACACACACACAGAATGGCAGCAGACACTCTATCTGTCAGAGAGAGGGAGAGAAAATTCTCAGAATCCACATTCAAACCACAATATCTTACTTTCTGTTGGTTGGAGCTAATGATTATAAATTAGAAAGTTGTTCAGCTTGATGAGAACAATATCTATGGTGAGTTTTGTAACTGTAGGTAAAACTAACTATGTTATAACACACTTTATGTGTCCTTTTTTTGTCATAAATTTGTTTCATCACCACGACCAAACCGTTCGAGATATCAAAAATCCGTTCGCAATTTAGCATCCTCAATGTCTTGACTTCACGCACAACAAGTTTGATAGCTATCGAATGAATTACCTAGGAGGAGTACTTCGTTTTCCAGAGGATGAGTTTCCAAACAACCCATAATAACTGACTTCCTGTTGGGCTGACGTAAAACTTAGAGCACGAAAGTTGTTCGGCCCGATGAGATCTATAAGTGTACCGAGTTTCATATTAATACATGCAAGCGTGTTTGATATATGGACAAGTGTTCGAATCCCATTCCAGGGGGCGCTGTCGAGCCCCCCTGCCACGCCCGGGTACCAGCTTCAGCCCGGCCCTGATGGCCGCGGGTTCTGACCCGTGTCCAAAGTTTCAAGAGTTTTCGAGCATGTTAAGGCCCCCAAAAGCCCCTGAAACCTTGAAAAACAATAATTAAAAGCATTCTCACTCAACAGAGAAATCCCCCTCCCCTCACAGACACAGAGGTATGCAGAGAGAGGGAGAGAGGGACAGAAAATTTTCCAAAACATCCACATTCAAACCAAAATATCTGACTTCCTGTTGTTCAGAGCTAATAACTGTAAATTAGAAAGTTGTCCGGCTTGATCCGAACAACATACGTACCGAGTTTTATGATTGTAGGTAAAACTATAAAACGAACCCTCCCACTTTTGTCAAAAGGTGGCGCTACTGAGCCCCTGCACCACGCACGTTTCTGAAACTTTGCACATGTCTACTGGCTAATAAATGTGATGTGTCTGTCGAGTTTCATGCAATTTCAAGCATGCTAAGAGTCTCAAAACCATCCAAAAAGAATTTTAAAGTTTGATGCGTTGCTACGGCAACCGTATCAAAGATATCAAGAATCCATTCACAGGTCTACATCTGCCGTGTATTCACATTATAGTAATGAAGTTTGAAGTAAATCGGGTAAAAATAAGAGGGCGATTTCAAAGCATTTTGAAAGTGACACACTTCCTGCTGCCAGTTGGTGGCGCTATAACTTTGACTCACAATAGTCACATCCATGTGATCGGCCTTTTACAGCAAACACACTGCTGAAGTTTCATCAAGATCAGTTAATGTATGCAGAAGTTATAACACACGTCCTGTTTCACGTTTCTCGCCATATTTTCGTTTCCTCGCCACGGCCAAACCGTTTGAGATATCAAAAATCCCCTGGCAATTTTTCATCCTCAGTGTCTTGACTTCACGCTGACCGAGTTTCGTGCCGTGTGTTTGAATTCTCTAGGAGGAGTATTTCAAATTCCATTGCATATGTTTTCCAAACAACCCTTAATAGACGACTTCCTGTTTGGCTGGGGTAAAAAGTAAGAGTATGAAGTATATATGAACCGATGAGATCTATGTGTACCGAGTTTCATATTATTACATGCAAGCGTGTTTGATTTATGGACCAAGTTTTCGGACCGCGTTCCAGGGGGCGCTGTCGAGCCCCCCTGCCACGCCCGGGTACCATCTTCAGCTCGGCCCTGATGGCCGCGGGTTCTGACATGTGTGCAAAGTTTCAAGAGTTTTTGAGCATCTTAAGGGCCCCAAAAGTGCCCAAAAGGTAGTAAGAAAAATAATAATAATAAAGAAAAAAAATTAAAAAAAAATAAATAATAATAATCCTAAGGAAAACAATAGGGCCTTCGCCTTTTCAAGGCTTGGGCCCTAATAATCCTAAGGAAAACAATAGGGCCTTCGCCCTTTCAGGGCTTGGGCCCTAATAATCCTTAGGAAAACAATAGGGCCTTCGCCCTTAGGGCTTGGGCCCTAATAATAATCCTTAGGAAAACAATAGGGCCTTCGCCTTTTCAAGGCTTGGGCCCTAATAATAATCCTTAGGAAAACAATAGGGCCTTCGCCTTTTCAAGGCTTGGGCCCTAATAATAATAATAAATAATAATCCTTAGGAAAACAATAGGGCCTTCGCCTTTTCAAGGCTTGGGCCCTAATAATCCTAAATAATAATCCTTAGGAAAACAATAGGGCCTTCGCCTTTTCAGGCTTGGGCCCTAATAATCCTAAATAATAATCCTTAGGAAAACAATAGGGCCTTCGCCTTTTCAGGCTTGGGCCCTAATAATAAAGAATAATCCTTAGGAAAACAATAGGGCCTTCGCCTTTTCAAGGCTTGGGCCCTAATAATAATCCTAAATAATAATCCTTAGGAAAACAATAGGGCCTTCGCCTTTTCAGGCTTGGGCCCTAATAATAATAATCCTAAATAATAATCCTTAGGAAAACAATAGGGCCTTCGCCTTTTCAGGCTTGGGCCCTAATAATAATAAACAGAGCAATTCCAAGAGGGTCCTCACACCATCGGTGCTCGGGCCCTAAATATTAAGTAAATCTGAGTAAATGCATCTGGTATATCAACAAATAAAATTGAGTAGAAATAATTTAACATTTAAACATTTAAAAAACAATATTTATGAGTAATATTAGCTGTTTTTATTTATGAGTAATATTAACTTTTTTATTTCCTCTAAGCCTTTGTAAAATAATATTCCATACAACCACCAGTATACATGACATTGGCCTTTATTGTCAATGAGTACAGCAAACAGCATATTTTACACTGTTTTAACATACAATATTGCCTACATTTAAACTAATTTAACAAACATTTTAGAAGTAAAAAATTAAACATTAAACATTTAGGTAGCCTAATTCAAGAGTAATCAACAGGCCTGTTATCCAATATCCACCGTATCAGCGCTGGTCCTTGTGCCGGAGATGGACTCGCGGGTGAACTTCGGACTCCAGACCGCCGTCTTGCGTTTCACTCATAGCCGAAAGATGCTGCGACGACTGACTCCATAACCTGCCAATAAACAAACAGTGCACAGTTCTGAGGACATTTTATCATCCAAATTAATTATATTCATTATCATTAAATAAACTCGTGTGTTTAATGCAAGGCGTTTCAATCACGCGAAAAAAACGCGTCGTTTAGGTGTCACATTACGCCTTTTTATGTTGTTTTGCATTAAATACAATGATTTAAAGCACAGTAATGATTTTATAGATAAAATAAAACATACACAAACCTGAATTTCGCAGAGACTGGGAAGTTTCGGCGACACTGAGAAGAAAAGAGGAGAACTGTTCTTCTGGAGTTCAAACAGCCCGCGCTCACTCGACCGTTGAGCTGTCGTCACTTTTGAGGGTGGGGGAGGGGTACATTGTTTTAATTGAGTAAACTTACTCAATTTCTTAAGTGTGTTAAATATATTAATAATATTGACTTAAATTAAGTAATTTTTGTGGTTCTTGAAACAGATCTGTTTAATTCTCAATTCTCAAATATTTTGATAGAAATTTCACAAATATATTAAGTTTATTTAAAAGAAACAATTGGTTAGTCAAATACTAAATTCTTTTAGTGAAAAAAACTTATATATAACTGTAAACTCTAGACAAAATTAACTGTTGGATTTTTAGTCAATTATTTTGGTATGTTCAACTCAAACAATCAAGTAAATGATATTCAGAGATTTTATTAAGTTAATACAGTTAATTATTACTGTGATATTTACTAAGCCCCTGAATTATTTTTTAGAGTGTATCTGAAATCAAAATATTTGCCAATTATTACATAAAGCAAAGTGCAACCTGTACTTCTTATCACAGCCTAAAAGACAGAAACACATCAGTGACCGTGAAGATGGGATGCAGATAAGGGATATGCATTTGGTGCCATATAATGTCAATAGGAGTAAGGTTAGGCCTATGATGGCTTCAGTGAAGCATTAACGAGCATACAATATTATGCAATAGGCTGCCTTACAGTGTGGAAAAAGTAATTTTTACATGCTAACTTTGCGTTTAAGTAGAAACAAAATTTCCCCATTAGCTTCATACGTAAAAACATGCTTATTAGCAACGTTAATGCTCACATAAAGCAAGTAAGTTAACGTAATGATAGGCTAATAACGTGACGTAATAGGGCCTAACGTTAGCCTAGATAACGTTTACAAAATAATCGCAATACGCTTATCTCATGTCAACAATCATGTCACGCAACATTAAAACACATTTTATGTATTGTTTTCCATTATTGACTAATTACAGTATAAATGATCGGTTTTATCATTTAAATGTTCTTAACGAAAATATCAAGCGCGATCGAAATATCGCAATACGGTTATCTCATGTCAACACTCATGTCACGCAACATTAAAACACATTTTATGTATTGTTTTCCCTTATTGACTAATTAATTACCGTTTAAATGCTCGGGTTTTATCATTTTTAATGTTCTTACCTGAAAATATCAAGCGCGAAATATTGCAACGTTGCTGCGTCATTCAGTAGACTTCCGATTACCGGCGAGCTGGATTCCTCTGGGATTGGATCTGGAGTCTTCTCTTGTATTTGTTGGTGATTAGCCATGTGGATGGATGATAACAGCCTTCTGAGCCTACCAGTAGGCGCAGCAGGCCCCTACTGGCCCATATTTATGAGCTCGCTGAACAGAGGTTTGTTTATGTTCATTCATTCCTCAAAATGAGTGCTTTAAACGGTGATAACACTTTTGATGGCCTTGACGAGCCATTGAGACCTACACCCGGGGGTAGAAAACGCCGACTGGACAAAGAAAATCACAAAAAAAAGAAGATTAAATTGACGATCAGCATCTTGATCGCGCCTAGAGAGAAATGCATGTAGGCCTAATGGATTACATCAGAGTATCCTCCTATTTCTTTTCGTTTTAAATTTTTTCGTTTAAAGACATTTCAAGCTTTCTATATAGATATTTTTCTCATGTCTGTGAGGCATATGCTGAGTTTCCGTTAATTTATAATGAGATGCGCTCCAGTTCACGTGCAATGCAAGTCACCGCGCCTGCGCCTCCATGTCATGATTATATTGTCTATTTGCTTCTTATTTATTAAATCCAGCCAATTGGATGATGAAAAAATTATTAAAATTAAGATACAATACAAAACGAAATTCACTTTAAAGAAAGGCTTTCTACAAAACAAAACTTAATTAAGTGGCCAAAATCATGTCTGACCATGTCTCCCGATATATTGCGCATCTTACTCATGCTGTTCTCTTTTCATAATAAACATAGATTACATAGATGTTCTCTTGTTGTTGTTTTTGTTTTTATTTTTTTTAAAGACAAACCATCCATGTTTGTAAAAAAAACGATGGATTTATAGCGTTTTGAAAAAAAAATTAACAATATCGTTGTTTAATTTAATAATCATTGTTCAACATGTTCAGACTGAGCAAAAAAAAACAAAAAAAACATTTTAACAGGATAAATTAAATATTCACAAAATGTGTGGGTCTAAGTAAAAAATGAAATTTTCCTGAAAACGATTGAAATGGATTAATCGCGTTTTGGAAAAGAGCTCCTCATATGTTCTAGTCAATTATAACACAATGTCATAGAAACACTAACATCATGCTGACAATGGTAGGCCTAATTGTTACATACGGTAACAAAAGTAGCCTATTTGTGATTAGTTACTTTCCACCTCTGAAAGTTGCAAGTTATACTCCCAATTGTAATTGTATCTAAAAAAAAGTTTCTAGTGTATTTCAGAATTTCTTTTTTAATTATTAATAAAACATTAATTTGTGCATAAATAAGACTTGCTGAAGGAAAATCTAGCTGTTTTGCTGGCCATTAAAATTATGTGAAGTAAAATGAAGATTTACCATCAATTTAAACTAATAACATTAGCTTTGTTTTCTATCAAGGAGTCTTGGAGAAAGTATGTTTGCCTTATTATAGCTAGGTAGCCAACAAGTGTACAACAGACCTGCGTTTGGATGAAAAGTAAAGGCTATAGAAATCAGAAAGTAAAAATAGTCAGAAGACTTCCAAGACTGCTGCCACCTGCTGTCTGTCTTCTGTCAACGAAGATTAATCTCTCTCTCTCTCTCTCTCTCTCTCTCGTCCATTTTCCGCAGAGAAATCAAAAGTGAAAATGATATAGCTACGTAAAGAACAGTGATTCTAGCGGACATTCCAGAAGCTTTTTGGATTAGAGACTTTATGACCCGTTTTGTTGTGCATGCTGGATCAAATTTGGGACTAATAGTGCTACTACAAAATTGTAAGTACTGACAAAGTTAGTTTGCTATCAAGAAGATCACTTATTATTGTGGCTGCCACAGATCGTGACATAGATTCATGGTTTAACTTCCTAGTATTTTGTAGCAAAACGGCTTATGTTCTGACTGGCAGTAAACGGTTGCTATGTTTTACCCTTTTCACTTGGCCACCACACGCTGTTTTCTTGGGATGTGCGCGACTAATTTCGTTTTACGGATGTTTTGCAACTCGACCCGAAGACAGATAAAAAAAATAAAATAAGTCAGATTCATGCGATTTGGCTTGCTTTACACTTTCACTTAAGCAACCTTAGTCATTTGAGACACATTTATTTAAATCAACTGAATCAAGGCAGCGAATGACCAATGAGATCAAACCTAATAGCTGACCGTTTTCAGATTTCCTGGTTTCTGAGCAGAAGTCATCATAGATGGGTATGAGAGAATACATAACATCCAGTTTTATGCTCTGTCTATCAATACTACTACTACTACTACTACTACTACTACAACTACTACTAATAATAATAATAATAATAAAACCTCCACAATACTGTTCTCACAACTTTGAAAAAGAGAGATTGATAACGGCAGTCAGAACAGAGAAAGGAGACGGTCTTTTTTTATTATTGTTAAATGCTTGACGAAAAGAAAAAAACATCTGGTGGCACATCTGGTCTTCATTTGCATGTGCCAGTGTGGGATGTCACTGGCAGTGGCATTGTCGAAAATGTATTCAAATACATTTATTTAAATTAACTGATTAAGGCAGCGCAGGACCAATGAGTTCAAACATATTGACCATTTTCACATTTCCTGGTTTCTTAGAAGCAGAAGTCGTCATAGATGGGTATGAATGAGTGAGTAGCCTACACTAAATTCATTTTTATGTTCCCATTTGCTCACATAGTCTATAAAATAAAATAAAAATCCTCCACAATGTTGTTACAACTTTCAAAAAGAAGGGAAAAAATAGAGAGAGATTGATAACATCAGTCAGAACAGAGAAAGACACAGTAGCCAATTGCACATGTGACACATCCGGTAGCACATCTGGTCTTCATTGACATGTGCCAGTGGATAGTGCCATGAGCCACAGATATTGTGACGAAACACTTATAGCTGCTCAATTCATCTGTCAGTGCTACTGGAGTTGTCACAGGGTACCCTAGTGAAAAAAAAGTATGCTAAGTATACTTGCAGCCAGACTAATTGTCAGTATACTTCAAGTGTGTTAATGATTAGTTAACTTGAAGTGTGGTATTTTTGATTTTTTTTTTGTACTAAGTGTATTGTAGTTAAAATTAAATTATACTAAAGTATAACTTTAGTGTATTTAGTGTACTTTTTGATGCTAAATTGAGACAATTTCAAGTATACTTAGTACACTTTAAAGTCCCCATGAATTCAAAATTGACCATACTTACTTTGTTTGCCTAAATTGATCGGTTTGTGGTGAACAATTCATCCGTGCAAGTCAATCCACTCAAAAACATTTTTTGGCTTCGTAATCTTTAATCAAAGTCTGAAAATGCCCTTCCCCTCTGCCTTGGAGGACCTTTCCTGATGACGTAGGTTTGACGGTTTGGGTGTCTGCTTAACATCCGTAACCACACCCGTCCAACTGACAGTACACAGGCTACTAGAAACACCTATTTTTCTAGATCCAATCAGGTGCTAGTTGAAAAAAAAAGCCATGCCCACTATTTTGCCTCATTTAGTATTCCGTTTCTCTCGGAAATACGTCACAACACTGGAGAAAAGTCAGTTGCAACTTCCGGTTCACGGGGACTTTAAGTACATGCGTATTTTCATGCTTGATTAGTGATTAAAGCGTACTTACAGTGGTGTGAAAAAGTGTTTGCCCCTTGGTAAATATGAACAAAGATGGCTGTAAAAAATAAATCTGCATTGTTAATCCTTTTGATATTTTATTAAAAAAATTAGCAAAAATCTAACCTTTCATTGAAGTAAAAGAATTGAAAGTTGGGGGGGAAATCACATTATGAAATAAATGTTTTTCTCCAAAACACGTTGGGAACAATTATTTGCCCCCTTTTATTAAATACTTTTTGCAACCTCCTTTTTCCAAGATAACAGCTCTGAGTCTTCTCCTATAATGCCTGATGAGTTTGGAGAACACCTGACAAGAGATCATGAGACCATTCCTCCATACAGAATCTCTCCAGATCCTTCAGATTCCCAGATCCATGTTGATGATTCTTCTCTTCAGTTCAGCCACTCATTTTCTATAGGGTTCAGGTCAGGGACTGGGCTGGCCATTGCAGATGCTTGGTTTTGTGCTCAGTGACACATTTTTGTTTTGATTTTGATGCTTGTTTTTGGATCACTGTCCTGTTGGAAGATCCAACCACGGCCCATTATAAGATTTCTAGCAGAGGCTGTCAGGTTTTGATTTTTTATCTATTGGTATTTGAACGAATCCATGATGCCATATATCTGAACAAGATGTCCAGGACCTCTGGCAGAAAATTAGGCCCACAACATTAAAGATACAGCAGAGTATTTCATTCTACACATGGGGTACTTTTTTATCCCTGTGTGCACCAAACCCATATTAAGTGTTTGCTGCCAAAAAGCTCTTTTTTTTTTTTTTCATCTGACCATAGAACGTTTGAAAAGTAACTGACACTACTGGAACTTCAAACGGGACGGGTTCTATGGTCAGATGAAATAAAAAAAAATTGCTTTTTTGGCAGCAAACACTTAATATGGGTTTGGTGCACACAGGGATAAAAAAAGTACCCCATGTGTAGAATGAAATACTCTGCTGTATCTTTAATGTTGTGGGCCTAATTTTCTGCCAGAGGTCCTGGACATCTTGTTCAGATATATGGCATCATGGATTCGTTCAAATACCAATAGATAAAAAATCAAAACCTGACAGCCTCTGCTAGAAATCTTATAATGGGCCGTGGTTGGATCTTCCAACAGGACAGTGATCCAAAAACAAGCATCAAAATCAAAACAAAAATGTGTCACTGAGCACAAAACCAAGCATCTGCAATGGCCAGCCCAGTCCCTGACCTGAACCCTATAGAAAATGAGTGGCTGAACTGAAGAGAAGAATCATCAACATGGATCTGGGAATCTGAAGGATCTGGAGAGGTTCTGTATGGAGGAATGGTCTCTGATCTCTTGTCAGGTGTTCTCCAAACTCATCAGGCATTATAGGAGAAGACTCAGAGCTGTTATCTTGGAAAAAGGAGGTTGCAAAAAGTATTTAATAAAAGGGGGCAAATAATTGTTCCCAACGTGTTTTGGAGAAAAACATTTATTTCATAATGTGATTTCCCCCCCAACTTTCAATTCTTTTACTTCAATGAAAGGTTAGATTTTTGCTAATTTTTTAAATAAAATATCAAAAGGATTAACAATGCAGATTTATTTTTTACAGCCATCTTTGTTCATATTTACCAAGGGGCAAACACTTTTTCACACCACTGTATTTGTATTACAAGTACATTACAAATTAAGAGTGTCTTCCAAACAAACAAGAAATATACCATAAATATATTATTTTTGAGTAAAAATATACTTTCTTCCCGAAAGCTGAATGCACTTGTCAGGGTCATTACAATAAATATCATGTAACTTCAATACCACACAGATACACATAATGAACTCAAACTGTGTTTATTAAATCCTCACATGGTTTTAGCATTGAAAAACATAACAAAATGCACCATGTTTAAAAAAAAAAAAAAAGAATGCTGAAAGAAAACAAAATTTAAACATTGTGGAACAGCAAGCAAACTTAAATTTTTCTTGCTAAATTGCTCATTGTTGCACTTGCGCCTGATGGCCGCTCGCACTTCCGACGGAGTTGTGTGTGGAAACTCCACAAGAACAGTGTCTGTTAAGTTAACAAAGTAAAATAGGGAAGGTCAGAGGGCATGTTCATACAACTTTTACTTTCCACTACATCAGACAGTAAACATGATGTATTACACCCAAAATACTTAAAAGTACATCGTGAATAGCAGTGAGGAAATGTATCAGTATGTCATGTCAACATTGCTTCCAGTGTGTTAATCACAAAGAAAAGAAGAAACATCACAATATAAATCAAATGATACAACGTCATTCAAGTTGAAAAGTATATTTATATTATAGATCAGACTAAATTGTAATAGAGAGATGTACATGTTCTATAAGGCTGCTTTGAAATGGCATGTATTTTGAAAAACACTTTACAAAATAATTTGAATATTTTATTTTATGAATAGTCAAAAAAAAGAGAGGTTAGAAATTCTATTGGAAACACAGTCCCCAAAGTCAAAGAAATAAAATACATCTGCAAGAAGTACAAAAGGTCTTTGCACGGGGATGACTTTTATAGATGGATGTCTTTGGATGCACCAAAATACTGGCTAACATGATAACTACCAGTCTGAAGCATTTCTCTATTAGGCGGACATTTCAGCCACCTGAGCAAAAACTTTAACCAGACCTGTACTTTGAAATCAAGAAAACTTTAATATAGTATATTGTGTAAATTACCAAATAAATACACAAGTAAAAAAAATTAATTAAAGTAAATTAAAAAGATCAGTGAAATGCTATGGCAGAGCTTTGTAGAACATTTCAGTTATACATGTATTACTGAAAAAAGTGCATTTTACATCACTAAATAAGCATCACAATGCAATTTTCTGAAAAAATTAAAATAAGTATCAGTAAACAATGTGCAGAGGTGAATAATGCATTATGTTCAAACTTAGGCCTACAAATGGCTGAACCAAAGAAACAGAAGAGTTTGAATGTCACATCTTCAAGTGGACTATCACTTTCTTTGACTTACGACTCATTGTCTGCAACTGGGGCTTATAGTATTTGAAAACTGCTTTATCAGAGGATCTCTGAAAGGGAAGAAGAATTAATATAAAATTAACCAATGATTAACATTTTTGTATCCATGTTTGAATATATGTATAATAATTTGCATAGAAATGCATTAGAATTCCGTTGACTTCTCAGTTTACCTTTGAAAGCTTTGGCCATATCCTCCTCATCAAGCTGGACATGAGTGTCCACTTTTATCCTGTTGTCTGTCGTTTCTATACAGCACTCTAGGAGTTACATTGAACATGAGATTAAAAGAAGCCCAACACAATTTACAGTGAGCAAAGTAAAAAAAAAAAAAGTTACTGATATAGTTATTTGCACCAATAAAGCAACCTGTGAGTATTAGAGAGGATATGTTGTATATTGATAATTGTGGTTTATTTAAACCTAGGGTATTTCCCATGAACCTGTCTATTGTAAAGATCTAAAGATTTAAGGAAATTAGAAGTCGTTCAAAATACTGTATGCCAGGACAACTAGGACAAGTGACTTGCAGCTTTACTAAAAAGCAAAACACAAAACAATTAAATAAACAGATTTTTACATGAATGACTCAAAGGCAGCACAAATTAGACACCTGAAATACTTATTACTCTCTTCTTCGCTTGTGTCTGCACTCAGATTTCAGTTTTTCTTCTATAGGAGCTGGTCTGAAAAACAAAAAATATTAATATGAAAGAAAAAGAGATATTATATATACATACATACATACGGCAATAAGGTTGTCAAGCTTGAACAACTATAAACACACACTACCATAATTGGCTGGTCAGCTCAAGACAAAGTAACTTTGTTCATAAAATTTCCCCCCCCCCAAACTTTTCATTACAATGAAGCCAAATTTTTCAGGAAATCAGAAATAAATACACAGCTTCATTTTGCAAATAAAAATAATGTTAATGCAAAGTTGTACATGTTATAATGACTAGTTATGTTTTTGCAGATGCATTGGACAATGTTTTATATTTGTTTTAAGACAAACAAATGTCTGCACATACATTTTAAAAAGATTTATTAAGATTAAAAAACTAAACAGTGAACTTTTTATTTATGCAAACAGCATCTAAAACTTACCAGTAACTTCTGAGGCAGTATCTTCATCTCTTCGAGTCTGCTTCGACGTAGACTTGAAAAGCTTGGCTCTGATTGGTCAAATTGAATGTAGCTGAACTGAAAAAGACGTGCTGTTACACTTTGGGCCCTATCTTGCACTCAGCGCACGATCTGAAACGCAAGTGTCAAAGCGCAAAGCGCAAGTAACTTTGTGGGCGGATCCCGGCGCTGTTGCTATTTTCCCGGCGGGATAAATGCCTCTTGCGCCTGGCGCAAATCTAAAAGGGGTTGGTCTGAAGTAGCTTCATTATTCATAGGTGTGGTTTGGGCGTAACGTGAAATAAACCAATCAGAGCGTCATATCACATCCCCTTTAAGAGCATGATGAACGAGGTGCGCTTGTTCCATGGCTCAATACTATTATAACGGCTCATTTACCAGGAGCGCTTCAGAATCGGTTCACAGCCGAGGAGATCGATGTTCTCGTCAGGGCCGTAGAAGAAAGAGAAGTGGCATTGGAGATGGGACAAACCCACCCAAATTAGCTTCGGTTATACATGCATAATTTGGGTAAATAGGTAGGCCTAAGCTTTATGCCTATTTTTCCGATCGTCATGGACACAACATATTGATACTGTGAAGCTGCTTTGATACAATCTCTATTGTGAAAAGCACTATATAAATACTACTTGACTTGACAACAATGATTTCCCTCGTGTTTTAATATTTTTCCTTATAATAATGTATAATTTGCAAAAAGGAAAATGCATCTGTGTAGATGAGAGAATCATCTACAGTGTATGCGCGTTGTTCACACTCTGTATGATGACCAAGCACGCGCGCTTAAAATAGCATCTGAATGTACGCGCAACGCGCCAGTGACTTTAGACTAGGTTTTTTCTGGCCAGTGGCGCAATTGTTTTCTGGAACTGCAAAATAGCATGAGGGAAAGTTTGCGCCGGAACACGCCTCCTCTTTGCGCTGAACCGCCCCGGGGAGCGCAAGTGTATTTCTTAGTTAACCGACGTGTGTCTGTGGAGGGAAAAGTCCGCTTTGCGCGGGTGCAAAATAGGAATGATACATGCGTCAGTGTACAAAGTCATTTGCGCTGAGTGCAAGATAGGGCCCTTTGTGTCAAAAATACGAATGGCAAAGACAAGTAACGTTAATGTAATACTAATCTTACCTAGAATCACAACATAATGAGGTTCCAAATGTCACACGCCATGCAAACTTGAAGCTGGGTAAAATCATGTTTTCTCAAAATGCTACATTTCAAAAAGTTAATTACAGAAAATATCACATAAGCCATATGAATCGCGTGGTTCTCTTACGAGAGGTACTCTCGTACTGCGTAATATCTTACGCTAGGGGAAAATCTCTTTCCTCGAGAAATTGTCACGATCCACACACGAAGACAAGGTAAAATCCAATAGTGCAGTGAGTATTTATTTAAGGGAAATCCAAAACTCATAAACCAGTCCAGGCAGGAAGTTCCAATAAACAAACGAGCACAACGCAGAAACAGACCTCAGATGTAGTGTGATAAATAACAACGACTCTGTAACAAACACTAAACAGGCAGGGTATATATATATACACACAGAACATGACAATCATGATGGGGAACAGCTGAGTGCAATGAACAGTGATGAGCGCAGACAAGGATTGTGGGGAATGTAGTTCCAAGAGTGAATGACACACCAGGGAACATAAACCAGACACTGTGACATGACCTCCCCTCTACGGAGCAGCTACCAGACGCTCCAAGACAAGACTAACACCCAACACAAAAGTTCAGGAGGGAGGTGGAAAGGCAGAGGATCAGGGGGAGGGATGGTGGGCCAGGTCCATGCAGGGGAACCAAAACGGGAAATGATGACTTAACCGGTGACCAGGGCGAAACAGACAGTCCATAGAGCGGCCAGGACTGCAGCAGACAACGGCTCCGGCTCATGAACAGCAGACACCGGCTCCGGCTCAGGAACAGCAGACACCGGCTCCGGCTCAGGAACCGACAACAGCTCAGCAGCAACCATCTTGTTTGGATACCCTAGAGCAGACTTAGAAACAGAAACAGACACAGAAAAAAAAACAGACACCGGCTCAGGAACAGACACCGGTTTGGGCTCCGGCTCAGGAACAACGGCGGGCACAACCGGTCCGCAAGGTACCTCCAGGATTTGTGCCAGACATTCTAAATAATCCGTCAGCATCTTAGCGGCCACGAGAATGGGCATGTGGAGCTCCGACTCGGCAGGGCTGACATGGACCTTCTCAGGATCGGAAGACGTGACGTGAACAGTCTCTGGATCGGCAGACGTGACGTGAACAGTCTCTGGATCGGCAGACGTGACGTGAACAGTCTCTGGATCGGCAGACGTGACGTGAACAGTCTCTGGATCGGCAGACGTGACGTGAACAGTCTCTGGATCGGCAGACGTGACGTGAACAGTCTCTGGATCGGCAGACGTGACGTGAGCAGTCTCTGGATCGGCAGACGTGACGTGAGCAGTCTCTGACTGGGCAGACGGGACGTGAGCAGTCTCTGACTGGGCAGACGGGACGACATCGGGTTGCTCAGTTACGGCCTCCGGGCCTTTAGGGATGCTGGAGGTCTTCCTCCTCCTCCGCCGTTTCTGATGCCGATGTGCACGCTCTGGGCTGGACAGGAACCGCAGCGAACAGAGCTCTGGGCTGTGCGGAATCAGCAGCGGATGGAGCTCTGGGCTGGATATCACCAGCCCAGGGTCGAAGAGGAGCCTGAGTGGAGAATGGTGTCGGGACTCCTCTCGACCACCTCCTCCACTGCGGCCTCCACAGGTCCCACGAAATCTGACCAACCGGGTTCCCCTAAAAGACTCTCTGTCCCAGATGGAAGGCTGCTCAGGGGACTTGACCACCACGGCCTCCTCAGTCTGGCGGGTCCATAACACCAGGCACTGAAAAATGTTCATACTAGGGGGAACCTCTTCAACTCTTGAACTCCCCCTCCTCTCTGACCTCGTGGTTGAGGAAACCCCGCAAAAATCCATACTGCTGGATCTTGTAGTGAAGGAGTCGTTCTGTCACGATCCACACACGAAGACAAGGTCAAATCCAATAGTGCAGTGAGTATTTATTTAAGGGAAATCCAAAACTCATAAATCAGTCCAGGCAGGGGTCATAATCCAAATACACGGTCCAAAACATAAAACAATAAACAAACGAGCACAACGCAGAAACAGACCTCAGATGTAGTGTGATAAATAACAACAACTCTGTAACAAACACTAAACAGGCAGGGTATATATACACAGAACATGACAATCATGATGGGGAACAGCTGAGTGCAATGAACAGTGATGAGCGCAGACAAGGATTGTGGGGAATGTAGTTCCAAGAGTGAATGACACCGTGGGGAAGGAGGACCTCTAGTGGACAACAGGGAACATAAACCAGACACTGTGACAGATATTGAAGCCAAAAAATTATCCTTAATTTTGAATTATTGTAAAACGCATTGCGACAGCATACAGACATAGGCAAGACGGCTGTGTGCCTATTGGCTGTCCTGCAGCAACGGCAGCAGCCTATCGAGAGAGGCCTATCGTGACGTCATATCCAATGGGGGCATTTCGCGCCCACTACGTCACGTCCCGCCAAAAGAGGCGTGGCCTAGGCCCATAAATACAGCTCGATGGGCTGATATAATCAGATTTTTCATCTCTTCAACGAAGCTCACGCATCGCTGGATCCTGAGTGAAGAAGCCGCGCCGTCGAAATAAGCCTTTCAGCGGGACGAGCCTTTGCATCTGAGGGCGCCGGCCTGCACCTTGCCACCTTCAGTTGCCGTACCTGCTGCGCTTTCCGGCGTTTATATCCTTTTACTCTGCTGAAGTGTGTGTTTGCCGCTGCGACTCACACTTTCCCTAAAAGAGCTAGCATCTTTTTAAAGATGCCTAAATCCCGCGGCTCATGCCGAGCTGCACTCAGCGACGGGGACCGCCATGTTATCTGCGTTTCCTGCCTGGGTAAGGATCACGCAGCTCTCACGCTCACTGATGGCGGCTGCCATCATTGCGAGCTGTTGCCTATGACGACTCTGAGGACTCGTCTGGCATTTTTCACAGAGCCTGCACTTCCGCCCTTGTGGTGTTGCGCTGTAAAAAGCACCCCCGAGCCTTCTCCAGAACGCGAAAGCTCGCCGGTTCATTCGCTCACCGACGGACAACGGCCGCCGTCTGCCGCCGTGTCCGCCATTGATGGCGACAGGCTGCATCTGTGGCGACAGGCTGCATCTGTTTATGTTACAAGAAAGCTACCCTGCGCCCCGTGCGCATGCGTCACTGGCGAAGTGAGGAAAGAGTGTGCTTTAGTCCCGCCGCGGCCGGACCAATCTCCATTTCTCAAACATTTCTCAGCTCCTCTTAGTCGAGCGACTGGAAATATTAATACTGCAGCAGTGAGCCTGTTATAACACGCACGCCTGCAAATAAACGCGACACACAAAAATGTGATGACGCTCTCTTATCTGCTCGCGCTAACATAAAGCTTATGTTGGTTTCCCCCTGGCTCAGTGGCAAAACCCCAGGCTTTTGCGCCAGAGACCCGTGTTTGATCCTGGCTCTCGCAGCAGACAAAATTTATGCGGAAATGAGGATAGAGTGTAGTTTAGTCCCGCCGCGGCCAGACCAATCTCCATTTCTCAAACATTTCTCAGCTCCTTTTTCGTCGAGTGGCTGGAAATATTAATACTGCGGCAGTGAGCCTGTTATATAACATGCACGCCTGCAAATAAACGCAGACACACAAAACTGTGATGACGCTCTCTTATCTGCTCGCGCTAACGTAAAGCTTATGTTGTTTTCCCCCTGTGTCAGTGGCAAAACCCAAAGCTTTCGTGCCAGAGACCTGTGTTCGATCCCGGCTCTCGCAGCAGATAAAATTTATGCGGCTGACGTTATCAGCCTTTCTAGCCCTTCTAGGGAAACGACGGTGTTCAGGTTTCGCCGCGGCCAGACTCCCACCGAAACTTTTTGCTCGTTCAGTTCCAGTGAATGTGACTTTTCCAATGTATTCTGCAGTAAACAAGTCGGTACCACAGCCCGCTTGCCTGCACACAAACACCGTTTTTACGGCGACCCAGATAAATCACATAAAAAGTGTAATTTCTGGTATTCCGGCCACGGCCAACGGTGTTATGAGTGTAATAAAAATGCCTACAACTCAGTGTTCATTCCTACACGTAAACACAGCCCTCCACAATACAGGGCCTGCACAAATTAAAAATCAACTCATGTCGATTGTGCATTAAATGTAGTGAACGTGCCCACAAACCAGTGCCCACAAACACTACACAATGCATGTCACACGGTTTCCATGGTAACGAAACCAACACACACACAGTCAGCTCACACAGACGATGTTTTCAGTGCAGTAGATGTGCACGCTGTCAAGCGCCCACATTAACTCGCAGACATGTTATGCCCCACGGGGCTCGCCCCACTCTCTCTCTCTCAGCAAGCTGTCATGAGGAAGATGAGCGCGGCCAGGCTGCGCTCAGCACGGCCCCTGCCTCAAACGTTGCAAAGTTCATGTTACAGCACACCGACGCTCTTCGGTCGCCATTATGTCACGGCCAGAGCCCAGATCTCATTCTACCCCTAGCTATTCATGCAAATGCATGGGGAAAGCTTCCCGGGATATCAGAATGGGTGCTGAACATTATAAAAAGAGGCTATTCGCTGCAGTTCGCTCGACGCCTCCACCGTTATACGTCGCGCGTGGAAACTACGGTAAAAAACGAAGTAGCTCATTTACTTTGAGCCGAAATAGCGAAACTATTGAGCAAAGGGGCCATAGAGCCTCTATCTCAAGCTCAGAGCGAAGGGGGTCTATACAGCAGATATTTTCTGGTACCGAAAAAGACAGGGGTCTCCGACCCATTTTAGATCTCAGACAACTGAACAAAGCGCTCGCGAAACGCAAGTTCAGAATGCTCACAACCAGGAAAATCCTCGCGCAGATTTGCCAAGGGGACTGGTTTATGTCAATAGATCTGAAGGACGCGTATTTTCAAATACAAATAGCGTCACGTCACAGGCGATTCTTGAGATTCGCCTTCGAGGGCTAGGCATATCTATACACAGTCCTACTGTTCGGCCTGTCCCTAGCACCCCGTACATTTACAATGTGCATGGATGCGGCTCTCGCACCCCTGAAACTGCCACAACCGTCTCTGGCTGGGCAGACGTGACGTGAACGTCTCTGGCTGGGCAGACGTGACGTGAAGTGGCTCAGGCATGACGTGAAGTGCAGGCTCAGGTTGGGCAGGCATGACATGAAGTGGCTCATGCTTGGCAGGTACTGTAGGTTTGTGGGGCTCCTCGTCCACCAAACCCACAGTAAAACTCGAGCCGCTTAATAAAAGGGCATAGTCAATATATTTCTCTAGGGAAAAATTAGGGCACTGGATCGTTCAGCCCTAAACGAAAAATGTCCTTAAAGTCCCCATGAATTCAAAATTGACCATACTTACTTTGCCTAAATTGATCGTTTTGTGGTGAACAATTCATCCATGCAAGTTAATCCACAAAAAAAAAATTTTTGGCTTCGTAATCTTTAATCAAAATCTGAAAATTCCCCTCCCCTCTGCCTTGGAGGACCTTCCCTGATGACGTAGGTTTGACGGTTTGGGTGTCTACTTAACATCCGTAACCGCGCCCCTCCAACTGACAGGCTGAATGAAACACCTACTTTTCTAGATCCAATCAGGCGCTAGTTGGAAAAAAAGCCACGCCCACTATTTTGCCTCATTAGTATTCTGTTTCTCTCGGAAATATGTCACAACACTGGAGAAAAGTCGTTTGCAACTTCCGGTTCACAGGGACTTTAAGAGCCACGTCATTAAATTGTACCTGATGGCACAGTTCACAAAAGTTCCGTACATAGGTCTCGATGGCCTGGTCACCTTGACGGAGGTTCAACAAACGTAGAACCGCTGGGTTCATTGTGGAGGTCAAGTATTCTGTAATGGATCCACTGGAGGCAAGTTGTAGCGAGAACCCAAGTGCAGTATTTATTCAAAATTAACTTATAACAAGATCAAAACATGGCATGAAACAAAAGCATGACGTGGCATGAAACAAAACCGTGGACATAGACTTACACAACAGCAGTCACAGGAAACAATACTTGACAAAGACACACGGCAAACATGAAGGCTTAACACTAGAACTACCGGAATTCCATAACTACTAGAACGACCACAGCGGTCATTCTGACCGTTCATACTTTGACGGTCATATGGCCGTACTGAACATAATTTTTGTCATGTCATATCTACATTTGAACCTTTCTCTTTAAGGTTTCCAATGATGCTTTTAATTCCTGTCGTCATGTTATAACGTCATCGCCCTTAAAACAAGCACAAAAGAAAGATTGCCCCGACAGGTCTAAGGAAATGTGAGGAAAATTTCAAAAATATATTTTTCACCACACTCACCACGTGAATAGACATGCAAAAAAGTTAGGAAATGTCAAAGCTTCATACCGTTTAGTACAGCCCTGTTTGTAAATAAGTTCAATAATCAATACAAAATCTAAAAATAAATGGATATACAATATAACGATAGGTAATAAGGGCTAATTTGAACGGCGCAAAAAAAACCCCAGCATCATTCACTAACGCGTACGCAGTCCACACAAACACCGCATTTCGTGTGCAGCTCCCACACACTACTTTGTGACATTTGGCACATGTCTCCTTGGTTTTATTTTTTTCGCAGTTCCTCCTTACTTGGCACTGCCTCGTTCTCTCCATCAGCTGCTGCTCCTGCCCGGGTCCTGGCTATCGCACCACCTGTTGTGTGGCTTTTGATTTTCATGTGGTCGGAGCGAAGTTCGCTTGCCAGTCGCGTGATGAAGTCCCTCCGAGAAACTTGCTCATTTGTGCACTTCTTGAACAATATGTGCGCGTTGATGGCGGGAAATGTAGCGGACTTATGATATCTATAATGCGTGCGGTCAAAATTACCGCCATGGCCATTCTAGGTAGAAATAGTCAGAACTGTTTTGTGTTTTGTGATTTTAATAAAATAAAAGTGTCAGAATAAAATATACACATATTTAGGAAAAGTCAGAGTCCTACAGCCACATTGATTTTATTTTAACAAAGTTATTACACTGTAAAATTTAACCGCCTTGGTAGTTCTAGTGTTAAATACACAAGACTAATGACAAAACAAGGGACACCTGTGAACAATGAACAGACCTGAATCATGAAACATGAATCATTATTCAATAGGTGTGTTCGACATCGGCTGCGGCTGGATGTAAGCGATCGGCGAGAGTAGCCGCGTGCAGCCGGGGAGGAGCTGCAAACGGAGACGTGAAGTCGGACACTTCTGGTTCCCGTAGTGACCGCTCACGTGGTGTTTGCATACTTTATCACAGCTGAAGTGAAATAAATGCAATATTTGCTAAATACACAGATGTTTAGAGGCATTTTCATTCAATACTTTATGTACTGCTTCATACAGCGTCTGTTTGAACAAGAATAAAGTTCACCATAAGCCTACAGCTAGCCTACTATCAATGAAGAGGAATCCACGTTTTTTAATCAGTTTTATTTGGATAAACATGACACAATATAACATTGTGACTACATGAAAAGAGTGGTTACTGTTATAAAAAATTATTTGTGAGCTGTAGAGGAACTAAAGGTGGTCGAATAAACACGAAACACACGTGATCGTTGTCATGCGGTGAATCCGGCCAATCGTGGAACTGCCGTGTCGTCATCAGAGCTCGTGCAGCCCAGAGCAGCCGCTCTTCAGAAGCTGCGCTAGCTGAGTTCTCCGGCTACTCTCGAATCGCTCTCGCGTTACTTTGATGGCATACGTCACAGTCACGTGGCGTCGGCGCTGTATCAAGTCGGACAAAATTTCTAACCGGCATGCACTGCTTCAAGTCAGCCGCCGATCGTTCTGCGCAGAGCTGCATGAAGTCGAACAAGCCTAATGACAAGACACATGGCAGGATCACATGACAAACAGGGAATCACATGACAGACATGGAACATGACATGAACAAACCAAAACGTGACAGAGACAAGACCAAATCGTGACACAGCCCTGGTGAAAAAAAAAAATATATGCTAAGTATACTTGCAGCCAGACTAATTTAAATAGTATTCTTCAAGTGTGTTATTGGTTAATTTGAAGTGTGCTATTTTTAAACAACTAATTTTGTACTAAGTATATTTTAGTTAATTAGTAATTAAATTGTTGTAAAGCATATAACTATAAGTGTATTTAGTATACTTTTGTGTACTAAATTGAACCAACTTCAAGTATACTTAGTATACTTTAAGTATACGCCAGTGTAGGGACTGATTACATGCTTGATTAATGATATTAAAGTGTACTTGATTCGTGTTACAAGTACATTACAAATTCATTACGAGTGTCTTCGAAACATACAAGCAATATACCATAAGTGTATTTATATATAGTTTTTTTATTTTTAAAATATTTATTTGTCTTTTATTAGGATATATCCCTTTAAAAGGGAATGTATTTCAAATACAATAAAGTATAGGCTACTTTTTTCACTAGGGAGTGTTTCGCGACAATGTCAGTGGCACATGACACTATCCACTGGCACATGCCGATGAAGACTGGATGTGTCACTAAGCATAAACGACATGTGCCATTGTGTGTCAGATCCCTAGTGGAAAAAAAAAAGGTATACTTTATTGTATTTGAAATATAGTACTTCTTCAATAGTACATTGCAAATATACTAACAAAAATTTTACTGTCTTTAAATATATTAAACGTATATAATAGCATCATGCTTTTACCTATTTTCACAATACAACTTTTAACACACTTTAAAATAATTGTACTTTAGTATATTTTCTAAAAATATATTTTAGAGAAGTATACTTGAAGTGAAAATTCAGTTTTTCTGTTTATTTATCAAGTGTATTTATTTACACTTTATTAAAAATATTTTAACTGTGTGCTGGAAATGATCATTGTAACAGTGCATTGAAAGTACTTTCAAAATACACTATAGTATACAATAGTATTTTGTACAAAGTATAGCTAAGTTTTATTTGTATAATAATGTACACTTGTTAGACAATGTATGCAATTTGTAGTATTTGGAATAAGCCAAAGGTATTAATGAGCCTATACTTTTTACTCTAATATATTACACCACGATAGCCTCATGGGCAAGTGTGCCGACATGGGTTTCGGGAGACCTGAGTTCTAGTCCTTTCCTGATCCCGTCCCTCCTTTCTCTCTCCCACCTCATTTCCTGTCTAGCTACTGTCCTATCCTTATAAAACGCCAAATATATATATATATATATATATATATATATATATATATATAAATAAAACACTTATGGTATATTGCTTGTATTTTTCGAAGACACTCGTAATGAATTTGTAATGTACTTGTAATACAAATAAAGTACACTTTTCACTAATCAAGCATGTAATTAGTCCCTACACAGGCATACTTAAAGTATACTAAGTATACTTGAAGTTGGTCCAATTTAGTACACTAAATACACTTAAAATTATGCTTTACTACAATTTAATTACAACTAAAATATATTTAGTACAAAATTTGTTGTTTCAAAATAAAACACTTCAAGTTAACTAATCATTAACACACTTGAAGTATACTTAGTCTGGCTGCAAGTATAGTTAGCATATTTTTCACCAGGGATGCAATGTCACTTAAAGGTGCAATGTGTAAAAAATTTTGAGTATCTATTAACAGAAATGCAATATGACATCCATAACTATGTTTCCAGTGGTGTATAAAGAACTTACTTAATAAACCGTAATGTTTTTATTACCTTAGAATGAGACATTTAAATCTACATAACAGCGGGCACCCCCTTCTATGAAGGTCGACATATTGTGACGTCATGTTTCTACCGTAGCCGACAGCGAACAAACAGCACTACAGATCGTGTTTTGTCACTACCTTGAAAGAGAAGCCGCAGAAACCTAGAAGCTAGCCATAAACACCGTGAGTAGTGACTTTTCCCTTGTCAGTGGTGTAAAATATGTTGTTGGATTGTTTCATGTGACTTAGTACTTCTCCCTCGATGTGTTATGGCTTTGCTATGTGAGGATAAATGTGCTGGTTACGTTCGTGAGACAGCTGATTAGTACTCTTGTCATTGACCGTAAAACGACTCTGTTACTAACGTAACCTCGGTTCCCTGAGAGGAGGAAACGAGTATTGCGTAAGTAGCTTACGCTATGGGAAAACTCCTTTTCTCGAGAAATATTGAAGTCTTTATGTAAAACGCATTGCAGCTGCACAGCATACAGCAGTGAACGAGGCAGCTCGGTCATTGGCTGTGCTGCGGCAACTGCACGAACCTATGACGAGGCGACTCTGAACGCGCATAAACATAAGCACATATGTACTGATATGTAGTGACCTCTAAGCCAGTTAGAAACGGACTTTATAGGGAAGGAGATAATGCTCAGCATATACAACCCGGTCTTATGAACTCGTAGTACACTAAGAAGCGTCAGGCTGATAGTATATTGGAATGCAATGAGGGGACCTGCAGGTTGTAAAACCTGATAAATGTGGACGGTGAGGCCCAGCCTGCCGCCGCACAGATATCTTCGATCGGTATCCCACTCGACCATGCCCACGAAGAGGCCATACCCCTCATGGAGTGAGCTCTGATGCCTAAGGGGCATTGGAGGCCCTTGGCTTCATAAGCCAGCGCTATAGCGTCAACTATCCAGCGCGATATTCTCTGCTTTGAAACAGCGAGACCTTTAGTATGGCCGCCAAAGCATACAAATAGCTGTTCTGTCTGTCTGAACAGGGCAGAACGCTCCAAATATACTCTGAGAGCCCTGACCGGGCAGGTCTCTGCTGGAGACGATAGCGCAGCCAGAGAGATAACCTGTGCTCTGAAGGGTGTGGAGAGCACTTTAGGAATATACCCGTGTTTTGGCCTAAGAACAACTCTGCAGTCGTTAGGTCCAAATTCCAGGCAGGCAGCGCTTGACGACAGCGCGTGCAGGTCGCCCACTCTCTTGACTGAGGCGAGTGCCAGCAAGAGCGCAGTTTTGAGCGAGAGCTGTTTAAGGTGCACGTTTTGGAGCGGTTTGAACGGGGCGCCCTTAAGTGTGTCCAGGACCGTTGCCAGGTCCCAGATCGGCACTGAGGGGGGGCGTGGAGGATTCATCCTCCTAGCGCCTCTCAGGAAACGAACAATTAGGTTGTTTTTTCCAAATGGGAAAAGCTTTGAAAATCTCAGCACTCGAGACCAACGCTAATCTTCAAGACGAGCATATCTTGATCTTGGAAAAGTCCAGTGCTTCACTTTCGGCAAGTAACGCTAAACTGCTGGCTAAAGTGGCTGATTTGGAATCGCGCAGACGGCGCAACAATATTAGGCTTCTCGGTTTACCTGAGTCTACTGAAGGAGGACAGCCCACTTCCTTCTTCTCGGTGCTTCTGGTGGAGGTATTCGGCGAAGGTGTTCTTGACTCCCTGCCGGACTGTGATATGGCTCATCGTGTTTTCTCTGCTAAACCAAGCCCAGGTCAATGACCTAGGCCAGTTATTATACGTCTTTTAAGGCACCAGCAGAAAGTGACTATCATACGCGAAGCCAGAGCTAGAAGAGGAAAGCTTCAGTATCGTGGGTCATCTATCGCGATCTATGAGGACTTCACTCCTGAAGTAATGGAACAGCGAAGTACCGTGAAGTTATGTCCGACTTCTATAAACTTGGACTTAAGCCCGCGCTACTGTTTCCTGCAAGACTTTCCATCAATGCGAAGGAGGGAGGAAGGAAAACGTTCTGCTCAGTTGATGAAGCCAGAGACTTTGCCGCATTTCTTTCTGCTAAGTAGAGTTCTTTGATGTTTTTGCTATTGTGGTTTGCAGTTTTGTGCTTTGCTGCTTCGATTTAATTTGGTTATTTTAACGGCATAAACATGCTATACTGTTTCTTTTTGTGAAGGCTTGATGGAGGTTGTTCTAGTCTGATGCCCCGATCTGGTTTGTTTTTGTGTTCTACTTAGCTATTGTTAGTTCTCTTACGAGAGGTTCTCTCGTATTGCGTAAGTTTAGCTTACGCTACGGGAAAGATTCATCTTCTCGAGATATTGAAGCCAAAAAATTATCCTTAATTTTGTATTCATTGTCAACGCAGTGCAGCAGCTAGCAGACCTAGAGCAGGCAGCCTTGCGTGCTCATTGGCTAACCTGCGGGCATCTGCTGCAGCCTACCAGTGAGCCCCGCGTGACGTCAGCGCCTTCATAGCGTCATAGCCCGCCAGAATGGGCGTGGCTTAGCGTATAAATACAGGGGCTGTAGGCTGAATTGCCTGATTTTCGTCTCTTCAGCGAAGCTCTTCGCATCGCTGGATCTGAGAGAAGCCGCCGCCGCCGTCGAACAGCGAACAGCCAGCTTAGGACAGCGCAGAGGAAGCCGGCCGTCTTCGCCACCCTCAGCCATCCGTGCGAGCTACGCTATCCGGCGACGTATCCTTTTTGCTATTACTGTATTCTATATACTCCTAAAAGAGCAGCGAGCGTCTTTTTCAAGATGCCTCACACTTCCTGTGGCTCGTGCAGGGCCCCGCTCAGCGTCGGAGACCGCCACATGATCTGCGCTCTCTGCCTGGGCCAGGAACACGCGGAGCTCGCCCTCGCGTCCGGGGGCTGCGAGTTCTGTGAAGCGCTTCTGCTGTCGACCCTGCGGGCTCGACTCGAGGCCTTCAACCCGGAAGCAGTCACTCCGACCCTTTGTGGGACCGCGCAAGAAGAAGCGCCGTTCCCAAAGACAGCCGGAACCTGTGGCCATACTATACTCCTAAAAGAGCAGCGAGCGTCTTTTTCAAGATGCCTCGCACTTCCTGTGGCTCGTGCAGGGCCCCGCTCAGCGTCGGAGACCGCCACATGATCTGCGCTCTCTGCCTGGGCCAGGAACACGCGGAGCTCGCCCTCGCGTCCGGGGGCTGCGAGTTCTGTGAAGCGCTTCCGCTGTCGACCCTGCGGGCTCGACTCGAGGCCTACAACCCGGAAGCAGTCACTCCGCCCTTTGTGGGACCGCGCAAGAAGAAGCGCCGTTCCCAAAGACAGCCGGAACCTGTGGCCACAGCGACGCGCTCGCCGGAGAACCTCCCTCGAGCCTCGCTCTCGCCTTCCCCGCCTCCCATCACCGACGCGCAGCTGCCGCTTATGAGCCTCACTGCCGTCGCGTCTGAGGATGAGGCCGACGGACACGCCACGAGAGACTGCTGCTCCATCCTGGCATCAGATAGCGAGGAATGGTCGCTAAACTCCGCCTCCTCGTCGATCCAGGAATCTGGCCGCTCTCGTGAGAGACAGAGCCAGCCTCCGGTGTGAACCAGCACCCAGCGTCCAGCACAGCCTCAGCCTTCGCAGCGACGCCAGGGCGACCGCCCTAGATCGTGCTCAGACAGCCGTCACAGGCCGCCGCCCCCCAGAGGGCCTCGGAAAAAGATCACGCTGAAGTCTGAGCACGCAAAGCCGTCCTAGCCGAGAGAGAAAAAAGACGCACGTGTCCCGCTGCTGCCGGACCGCCGTCAAAGGTTATTTCCCTGTCAGTCCCCTTCAAACAGGCTACTGCAGTGGTTCATTTAGCAGCCAACGAGCCGGTTCATTTACCCTCTCGCCTGCACACAAACGCCGTTTTCACGGCGACCCAGAGAAATCTAAAAAAGAGTATAATGTCTGGTCCGGCTCACGCCGTTGGTGTTTTAAGTGTAGTGAAAGTGCCCCAGTGTTCACCCCTACACACATGCACATCAAATCTCGTGTCACTCACAGAGCACACTCTCATAAAGCGCAGAAAAGCCGCTCGAGTGTTGAATATAAGAAATGTGTCCACAGGTTTGTGCCCACTATCTGCCCGCTCTGTTACACGGTCAATAAAACAGGTTATGAATGTAAGTCTCGTGCCCGCCAGAGAGCGCTCACGCTTACTAACACACACCTTCCCCCGGGTGCCGCCCGCGCGTTCAAGTGTTATCACGAGACGCAGGGCATTGATAAGACGCTCCCCATCAGTTATGATCGGGGCGTCAAATACACTTGTAAGTCTCGTGCCCGCGCACATGCGCTCACGCTTACAGAAAGCTTCTCCGCCCAAAGCACTGCTCGCGCATCAAAAAGTGAGAATAAAATGTTCCCCATCCCTTATGATCGGGACGCCTCACGTGAATCAGGTGGTCTCGACTTTCAGCGAGCAGCCATTGCCCAGAACCGAGAGCGCGCACGCCGCACTTTCGGCTCCGGTTCAGTTTCACAAGCCCGCAAATGGCGGCGATCTGAACCCGGAGGCCATTCGCCCCCTAGCGGCGCACATAGCTGCGTGGGAAAATATCCCAGGGATTTCAGAATGGGTTTTGAGCACAATAAAGCAGGGCTATACACTTCAATTCATTCGCCGTCCCCCGCGCTTTCGAGCCCGGACCGCGACGATAGTGAAAGCGGAAGTAGCACACCTACTTCACGCAGAAATAGCGAAACTGCTGTGCAAAGGGGCTATAGAAAAAGTACCGCCTTCTCTGAGCGAGTCAGGCTTTTACAGCCGATATTTTCTCGTACCCAAGAAGGACGGAGCTTTCAGACCTATCCTAGATCTGAGACATTTGAACAAGGTGCTTGCAAAAAGACCGTTCAAAATGCTCACGACCAGAAAAATCCTCGCGCAGGTTCGCCCGAGGGACTGGTTTATTTCTCTAGATCTGAAGGATGCCTATTTTCAGATTCAGATATTACCCCGTCACAGGCAATTTTTGAGATTCGCCTTCAACGGTCAGGTATATCAATACACCGTCCTGCCGTTCGGCCTGTCCCTAGCCCCCCATACATTTACGAAGTGCATGGACGCGGCGCTCGCCCCCCTGAGAACTCAGGGCTGCGAATAATGAACTATCTGGACGATTGGCTAATATTGGCACAGTCAGAGACGGAACTGATGTCTCACAGAACAGTGCTTCTCAGCCACCTGGAAAGCTTGGGTCACACGGTCCAACTCGGGTTGGGGCGCGCTGTTCGAAGGCAGACCGGCCTTTGGCCAGTGGTCAGACCAAGAGAAGTGTTTTCACATAAATTGTCTGGAGATGATAGCGGTCGAGAACGTGCTGAAGCGCTTCCTCCCGTTCATACAGGGCCAACATGTTCTCGTCCGCTCGGACAACATGTCTGTGGTCTCCTATGCAAACCGTCAGGGCGGTGTCAGATCCAGAAACCTCTGCAATCTGACAGAACACATCCTTGTTTGGTCACAGATGCACCTGCGCTCGCTGAGGGCGGCGCATGTGCCTGGCCATTTGAACGACGGCCCAGACAAACTGTCCAGGGACAACGTTCCCCCAGGGGAATGGTCCCTGCACCCCCAAACAGTCCAGAAACTGTGGCGCCTATTCGGCAGAGCGGAAGTCGACCTATTTGCGTCAAAAGACAACGCTCATTGCCCGATGTTCTTTTCGAAGAACGAGGATGCGCTGGCTCAGGTCTGGCCCAGCCTCCCACTATATGCTTTCCCTCCGGTCTCCCTGTTACCACAGGTGATCAAGAGACTCAGGGAAACACGCCACTCGGTGCTCCTCATAGCTCCGCACTGGGAGAATCAGAATTGGTTCCCGGAACTAGCACAGCTGTCACATGCAGCTCCGTGGCCTATTCCGGTGAGGGCAGATCTCCTCTCTCAGGCTCGCGGCTCGATCTGGCATCCCCATCCAGAGCGCTGGTCTCTGCACGCATGGTTGATCAACGGGTACTCGTTGCCCTGCCAGAAAGTGTGATGAACACGATCACGCAGTCTAGAGCTCCTTCCACGAGAAGGCTCTACGCGTCGAAATGGTCGGTGTTCTCCAAGTGGTGCGAGGTGTGAGGTTGCGCATCTGCTCACTTTCCTACAAGAGCTGATGGATAAGGGGAGGTCCCCATCCACGCTCAAAGTATATGTGGCGGCCGTGGCGGCGTTCGCATAATCGACGCACGGCCAGTCACTGGGAAGACATGAGCTGGTCATCCGCTTCCTTAGGGGAGCTAGAAGGATGAATCCGCCGTGCCCCCCGTCGGTTCCTATGTGGGATCTTTCCTTGGTCCTCGAGGCCCTGAAAGCCTTCCCATTTGAGCCACTAGACTCCGTGGAGTTAAAATACCTATCACTAAAAAACGTTTTTCTGACCGCGCTGTCATCAGTCAAACGTGTGGGGGACCTGCACGCGCTGTCAATCAGCGCGACGTGTCTTGAGTTCGGGCCGAATGACTCTAAAGTCATCCTCAAACCTAGACATGGCTACGTTACAAAAGTGATGGGCACTCCTTTCAGAGCACAAGTCATTTCACTGTCGGCTCTGCCAGCGTCAGACAGTGAGACAGACGTGAATCTCCTTTGCCCAGTTAGGGCGCTGAGGTTTTATACTACGCGCTCCGCCTCCTTCAGGCGCACGGAGCAGCTGTTTGTTTCGTTTGGTGGGCGCACCAAAGGTCTCGCTGCCTCGAAACAGACTCTGTCCAGATGGATGGTGGACGCTATAGCGGCCGCTTACGCGTCAAAAGGTCTGCAATGCCCTCTGGGCATCAGGGCTCATTCCACTAGAGGCATGGCCTCATCGTGGGCGTGGTCCAGCGGGATTTCTATCCACGACATATGTGTAACGGCGGGCTGGAGCTCCCCGTCTACCTTTGTCAGGTTCTATAACCTAGAAGTTCCCGCCCTGCAGGCTAAACTTCTGTCAGTCTAAGCGAGTTGTGCGTTCTGCCCAGATATATCATGCTCAGACCGCTCTCATGTGACTCAGCTCTCCTGGTTGAGCTGCGCTAGTAGGGTATGTGCTATATGCTTATACAGACCAGTGTTCTGCTCTGTATTCCCTATGGGTGCTTATGTACAAGTGATGGCCCGCGTGGCTGGCCACCTTATTTTTCCACTTATTTGGGTTCCCCGAGAAACCTCGGCGACTCATGGGTGGTTGCTTGGTGCGCACGGCGTTGACAAAAAGTTCCCGTAGCGTAAGCTAAACTTACGCAATACGAGAGAACCTCTCGTAAGAGAACGTACTCGGTTACTAACGTAACCTCGGTTCTCTCTAGAGAGGGAACGAGTATTGCGTAACCGGCCGTGCTCGCGCCACGAGCGACTTCGCTTCAGTCGACGAAAACCAGGGAATTCAGCCTACAGCCCCTGTATTTATACGCTAAGCCACGCCCATTCTGGCGGGCTATGACGCTATGAAGGCGCTGGCGCCTTCATTGGGCGTGACGTCACGCGGGGCTCACTGGTAGGCTGCTGCAGATGCCCGCAGGGCAGCCAATGAGCACGCAAGGCTGCCTGCTCTAGGTCTGCTAGCTGCTGCACTGCGTTGACAATGAATACAAAATTAAGGATAATTTTTTGGCTTCAATATCTCGAGAAGATTAATCTTTCCCGTAGCGTAAGCTAAACTTACGCAATACTCGTTCCCTCTCTAGAGAGAACCGAGGTTACGTTAGTAACCGAGTACGTTTCTATGCATCAAGCTACTCATAATTTGTAATTGTATTAATTTAATTAAGGCCTCTATTATAGTCTTGGCCTATTATGAATTGATTAAAGATTAATTAAAGTAAAACGCTTATCCATTTTTAGTAATGTGGGTTTTGAGATTTCTTGAGTTATCTTTTATAGTTAACTTAATGGCCACCGAGCTATTGTGCTCAGTTGAAATTTTGTTGGTTTGTTGTATGTTTAATTGTTTGTTTTTAGTTTTTTTGTTTTGTTTTTGTTATTTTGTTCTTCTATACCTTCCCCTTATATATATTTTACCATGGTACCATGACATGCTCTTCTCCTCTCATTATCAATGGAATCCATTAAGGGTTTAAAGGTTGTTCACAAATCAGGAGCCTTACTTCAAAAATTGATTATCTTAGAACCTGGGTTGTTCAGAACAAGCCTAGTATTATTACCATCTCAGAAACCTGGCTAAATAATTATACTTCCGATAGTGATATTGAAATCAATAATTATGTATTGTATACAGCTGATAGGTTGTCCAGAGGAGGTGGGGTGGCCACATATGTTGATGCAACTCTTAGCTCTGAACTTATTACACCTGAAGTTGATCCAGTTAACTTTGAAAGTATTTTTATAAATATTATTTTTCATGCTAATAAACACTTAATTATTGGCAATATTTATAGACCTCCGTCTGCCCCATCTGATTCCACAAAGTGCATTTTGTCTACTATTAATTCATTAGGGAGGCATAAAGAATTGATTATTCTCTGTGATTTCAATTGCAATTGGCTGAATCGTTCCTCCGCTGGGGATAAAGATTTATTTAGTAGTATTAATCTCTCACAGCTTATTTAGGAACCCACTAGAGTCGATAGTCGGTCCTCCTCTTTGCTTGACTTGATATTGGTCTCTAATCCGGAAAGGATAGTTAAATCTGGTGTCTTATCAGATTGTTTTAGTGATCACTCTGTCATTTACTCTGTCTGGAAGATTAAACTTCCTCATTTCCCTCCGAAATATATTAAAATACGTAAAAAAAAACAAAAAAAACAATGTTGATTGCTTTATACATGACTTGACTTTAATTAATTGGGAAAGGTTTCAGCTAAATCCTTATGTGGATGATGCATGGTCTTTTTTACACTCTGAAGTCATTAATGTAATTGATAAGCATTTTCCGTTTAGAGCTATCAGAGTTAAAGGGAAGCACTTACCCTGGATCAGTTCTCATTTAATCAATCTTTTTAAGCAAAGAGATAAGGCATGGGTCAAATATCGTCTAACTAAATCTGCTCCCGACTGGGATATTACAGATCTCTTAGGAATCAGTTTAAAACTCAAACCCGAAATGCTAAATCCAGTTACTATAGAGACTGTTTTCTTAAGGATTTTAAAAACCCTAGACAGTTCTGGGATCAATTGAATCGAGTTCTCAATAGGAATATCAAAACTCGTGCTAACCAATTGAAAATGAATAATGTTACAATTACCCATCCTACCCTTAT
This sequence comes from Semotilus atromaculatus, assembly GCA_031834385.1. Classification (NCBI taxonomy): domain Eukaryota; kingdom Metazoa; phylum Chordata; class Actinopteri; order Cypriniformes; family Leuciscidae; genus Semotilus; species Semotilus atromaculatus. The sequence continues at coordinate 20,185,815 of JAULUF010000015.1, forward strand.
TGCTAATGCTTTCAATCAGCATTTCACTACAATTGGTGATTCCAATCATGTTTATTCTCAAACCAATGATCATGTTTCGACCTCTTCTTTTGCATCTGGCTCATTTAAATTTAACAAAATTATGCCCATTGATGTTTATAATGCTATAGCTGATCTGAAGGAATATAGCAGTGCTGGTCCTGATGGGCTTGAGGCTAGGTTTGTTAAACTTGCTGCCCATGTACTGATGTTTCCACTCGCTGACTTATTTAATCTGTCTTTGAATACTTTTACTGTTCCCGCTACATGGAAATGTGCGAAAGTTACCCCTTTATTAAAAACTGGTGATGCTTCTATTATGAATAATTACCGTCCTATTTCTATTATATGTTCCATTGCCAAGTTATTTGAGAAAATTATTTTTAATCAATTATCAAAATTCATTATTCAGAATAATATCTTATCATCATTTCAATCTGGCTTTAGGCCTAATTTTTCTACCACCACAGCTTTATTAAAGTTCACCAATGATATTTTCTCTGCCTGTGATATGGGACAGCTAACTGGTGCTATTTTTATTGATCTTTCAAAGGCATTTGACATGGTGGATCATTACATTCTTCTTGACAAGCTTTATGCAATAGGTCTAAATCAAAGTGCTTTATTATGCTTTAACTCTTATCTTCATAATAGAAGGCAGTGTGTTGCTTTTAAAGGTTCATTGTCTGATTATTTATTGGTTGACAAGGGTGTTCCTCAAGGTTCCACTTTAGGACCCCTTTTGTTCTCGATCTTTATCAATGATTTATCACATACCTGCTCCATGAGTAAGATTCATCTTTATGCTGATGATACAGTGATCTATACTGCTGACTCTGATATTCACCAGATCCAGAATAGGTTACAAGATGACTTTATTATGATTCAAAAATGGCTTCACAGGAACAATCTAGTGTTGAATATGGACAAGTCCTGTTGTATGTTGTTTGGGACGAGGCATAGAAGTCCATGTGCACTTAACTTAAAACTGTATTTTGCTAATGGGTCTTCTATGGTGAAATCTGAAATATTTAAGTATCTTGGGCTGTGGATGGATTCCGAGCTTACTTTTAAATCTCATATTGACTATATCACAAAGAGAATATATGGCTGTTTCAGTACACTTTATAGATCTGTCAATTGCTTTACATTTGAAGTTAGGAAAAGGTTAATTGACCAGTTGATATTGCCCATTATCGACTACGCTGATATTATCTACATGAACACTAGTGATGCTGCTCTTAAGCCACTTAATGTCGTTTTTAATTCTTTATGTAGATTTGTTTTGAGATGTCCTTTTAAAACACATCATTGCTTAATGTATGCATAATTGAACTGGCTTCAGCCGAAATCAAGAAGAGACTTTCATTGGTTTCTTTTTATTTTCAAATGTGCCTACTTCGAATGCCCTCCATATCTGAGAGAACTCTTGGTTCCACGTAGTTCTTTGTATCCTCTTAGAGATATGCAATCTCTTGTCTTTACCGTACCAGGAATCGTTTCAGCCACTGGTCGAAAATCTTTTCACTACAAAGCTACTAGTGATTGGAATAATCTTCCTCTTTTCCTGAGGTCCATCTTATCTTTTCGTAGATTCAAGTTATCTTTATTCCAATATCTAAAAACTGTGTGTGCATACTATTGATGTTGGACTGAATAGTAATGCTTGTAATTGTCTTTTGTTTTATGGAATTGTCTGATTGATTTATCTTCTGTTGATTTAACCTAGGTTCTTCTTCTTATGTGGCATCTTTTTGTTTACTGATTTCTTGTATTATGGTTCCATTTGAAGAGTAAATGTGATGTGTTTTTTTTTTTTTTTATACAGTTATGTCTGAGCTATGATGTGTCTTAGGTTTATGGTAATGGTGTGAGTTGCTTAGTAGGTCAGGTTTTTTTTTTTTTTCTCTCCTTGGTGTTGGTGTTGTTTTATGTTTATATGTATTGGACCCTCTTGAAAATGAGATGTTGCATCTCAAGGGGCTATCCATTAATAAAATTGAAAATTGAAATTGAATGCGCACTTTAGTGTGGACACGTGACCCATTAATGACACAGGCAGAAATTGACTCTTTTTGTGATTTCTGTGTGTCGCCGTTAAAACGGCGTTTGTTTGCAGGTGAGCGAGCTCTGCGACTGGCCCATTGACTGCTGTATAGACATTTCCAGCCGCCTGTAAGGGGACTGGGTAATGTTTGAAAAGCTTTGGAGAGAGTGGTCCGGCTTCCGTGAGAAACGCACTCTCTCTTTTCCTTCCTACAGCTAGGAAGACTTACGAGGCTCTGGGTTCAGCACAATTTTGGGCCGAGGTCCCCGTCGCTCAAGAGGTTGTTTTCGGCTGGCAGAGCGCGAGCGTCAGTCTCTGGTCTGGGCTGAGAGACGGGAGATGCTGTTCTGACTCGCTGCGGCTGAGGCGGTTTCTGGCGGCTCTGAGACGAGCTGGAACGCTTGGGCAGAAAGTGGCGCATAGCCTGTGATGCTTTCTGTGCTCCAGTGAAGCGCTCAGCGAACCCTTTCACCGCCAGTTCGAACAGGCCGCTGGAGGAGATAGGCGCGTCGAGGAACGGGGCCTTATCTGCGTCCTTCATCTCTGTCAGTGTCAGCCACAGATGGCGCTCGAGGACAGTCAGGTTAGCCTTCGTGGCTCGCAGGGCTATGTAGGTAGCGCTGCGTAGGTCCTTAAAGGTCTCAGGTTCAGGGCCAGACTCATCAATGGTGCGGAGAAGTTTGGCCTGAAAGACTTGTAACACCGCCATCGAGTGAAGCGCTGACGCAGCTTGGCCGGCGGCGGCGTATGCGCGACCGGCGAGAGCTGAGGTTGTACAACAGGGCTTCGACGGATGAGAAGCTTTGGCTTTCCATCCAGCGGTGGAGGGTGGGCAGAGGTGGTTGGCCACAGCCTCCTCGAGGGGTGGCGTTCCCTCGTAGCCTCTTTTTGAACCTATGACGGGATTTTTGGATGCCTTTTTGAACCTATGACAGCCTCCTCGAGGGGTGGCGTTCCCTCGTAGCCTCTTTTTTTCGCGCCGTCCACAGAGGAGAGTGACGAAGAAAAAGATGGCTTCAAGCGAGCAGAGTGCGGGACTTGGTGAGCTCATCATGGACTTCCGGGAAGAAGGGGGAGGGCCTTTGCTGGGGGGCCTGCCGGCGCCCCTGCAGAAACCACTCGTCCAGCCGGCTGCGAGCGGGCTCCTCCGGCGAAGACCAGTCGAGCCACAGGTCTTCCGCAGCCTTAGAAAGGATACGGACGATTTCAGCATCCATGTTGGTGCCCATGCTCGTGCTCACTAGTGTTGATGGCGCGGGATCGAAGGCCGAGCCCGGCCAGTCGTCGGATGCAGCATCGATGGACAGGCTGGCATCCTTTACCTCGTCGTCCTCCGACGCACCGAACGAGACGAGACCCACCGCTCTGCCAGAGGGGTGCTGGTCCGCCTGTGTAAACTGGACCGGCGGCGGGGAAACCACGAGCAACGGTGAAGCACATGGGGACTGGCCCGGCGTGACGTCACTGTTCTCGTCACTGTTCACAGCGCAGCTCGGTGAGGCCCAGAGAGTCACATTCGAGACATCCGCTCCTCGTGAGAGCAGCTTCTGCGTGGTCCAGGCCCAGGCAGCGAGCGCAGATGATGTGACGATCCCCGTCCGGGAGAAGGCCTCGACACGAGGCGCAGGAAGGCATTTGCAACAACGCCTTGATTATTTGCTCTTTTACTAGAAAAGTGTCGCGGGGGCGAACACAGCAGTAAACGGATATGTGGTGATGCGCGCCGGATGGCTCAGCAGAAGGCGTTCGAAGGCGGCTGAAGGCGCCGGCGTCCTAGTCGCAGTCCCGCTGTGTGCTGTGTCAAAAGACTCCAAAAATCCAGAGGATCCAGCGAAGAGAAGGTCTTTGCTGAAGGAGATTAAATCTAAAGAACTCAGATGACGGGGCGCCTAATAAATAGCCCTTGGCCACGCCCATCTTGGCAGGCTCTGACGTGCGTGGGCGCGTTCAGAGTCGCCCCGTCATAGGTTCGTGCAGTTGCCGCAGCACAGCCAATGACCGCTGTATGCTGTATGCTGTGCAGCTGCAATGCGTTTTACATAAAGACTTCAATATTTCTCGAGAAAAGGAGTTTTCCCATAGCGTAAGCTACTTACGCAATAGGAGAGACCTCTCGAAAGGGAACAGTATGTTACAGGAATCACAAGAACTGTATTTGAGTTCTACTTGTTGAGTATAAAAATAGTATAGAAAAAAAGTTTACAGGAAATGTGTTTTGAGTTGCAAAAAAATAACTATGAAGTAAGTTTTATAATTATGACCTTTACCTTTTCAATAATTTAACCACAAGTTGAATATTAGGCTATTGCTTAATTCAATTCAAATTTATTTCTCTAGCACTTTTCACAATTTGTTTATGGTTGCAAAGCAGATTTACATATATTTATAGAAAGCAGTTACAAAAGTAAATATATGTAATTATGACAAAAGAAAATAACAGTCAGTTTGAAATGGTGAAAGAAATGCATGATTTGATCAGAAATTTTATTACTTGTGTTTATTATCAGTGTAGATGGACCAAAATAAAACCATTAAAATATCAAGTAAATAAATATTGTGATACTCTTGTCCCAAAAAGTATTGCTATACCATGATACTCAATATGTTGTCCCACGTTGAGTAATTTTTCCCTGTTGCACCTACACAAAATTTGAGGGTTCCCCCACCTGCCAAATCCCTCTTTAACCACTGAGTCTGTCGGGCCAGTGCGACCTAGTGATGGCCGGTTCGTGAATGAATTGTTCTTTTGAACTGGTTCTTTTTAGTGAACCGGTCGAACCAGTACAGTAAATCGGACTGAATCGTTCGAAACAGTTCGCGTCTTGCGTTAGCGCTGATCCACAAGTTACTAAAGTTACTCACTTTCAGACATGCCTGACAGTCCCTCCGAATCGAAATAAACCAATATCCCGGAGTATGTTTTACTCCAGTAACTCCCAACAGTTAACTGCACTGAGACATGTTGTGCTGAGAGTGTCACAGTGTCTGGTTGTGTTTCCCTGGGTTGTCATTAGAGGTCCTCGTTCTCACGGTGTCTTTCACATTTGACTTCATTTCCCAGCATTCTGTCTGTCACTCATCAGTTCATTGCACTCAGCTGTTTCCCATCACCTTGTTAGATCTGTGTGTATATATTCCCTGTCTGTGTCAGTTTTTGTTACGGAGTCCTTGTTTTGATGTCCGCGCACTTCCATGTTTCCATGCCTGTATTGTTTCGTGGTTTCTGGACTGCCTTTGTTGGATTTTGACCTTTTGCCTGACTTGGATTATGATTACGGATTACCCCAATAAATTGCTATTGGATCTTACCCTACCTGTTGGTGTGCGTGCCGTGACAGAGAGAAGTCATGAGCACGAGCAGCTGATACTGAGCATGCACGTAGCCTACTACCGAATTTACAGGTACAGCGGTTCTCGCATCATTAGTAGGCTACAGAACCGAGAGCTGTTTTTCGGACGTGTTCGACATACCGAGAACCGATGAGCTGAGCATGCGTGCAATTTTTTCAGAGGAAGAAATGCATGTTTCTTAAGTATTTTGTTGAACATCAATGAGTGTAACAAAATAAAACGTGTTGGAAACATATGTTTATCACATAATTACTGTCTTTTCACTGTATTATTTTAAAGATTGGAAACACAATGAATGGATTGTAAAACTAAACATTTATTATTATACTAAAACGTTATTTTCTGGAACAGCTAATTTAATTTCTATTAAGTTGACATAAATCTTTGTCGTAAACTCTTGCCAAGGTTTTAAGGGTGCAAAGTAAATGTTTATAATGTGTTAATCAAAACATAATGTAAACATACTGTAGACATAGACATAGGCATCGACTTTTTAGTTTTGTTGACTGCAGGCTGGTAGCCTAAGGTTTCAGCAGTTCTCAGTTCAGCACAGAACTGGTTGTTGCAGCAGTTTTCGAATCACCAGTATAGAGCCAAGAACTGTTTCTTTCGGACACGTTCGATACGGAGAACCGATGAGCTGGAGATACTGAGCATGCGTGATAGCACCGTCTCTGAACCGAATTTTCTTTTGGCCAACTGCATGCTGTGCTGATACATGAGCACGGGTGAAACGAGGACTTAAATGAGGGGCCAAATTCGGTGAAATTTAAGTTTATTTAATAACAAATAAAATAAAATTGATGGAGAACAGTTTATTCACTTTAGATCTTTAAGACATGTAAAACATCTGCACATCGTCTGTAGCCTACTACAGGGTTCATTAGCAAAACGTAAATGTAAGAAACTTATCCAAAATGATTATGATGATGAGTTCTATTATTTAACTGTTATGATTATAAATGCCTTTATTTGAATGTATTTTTATCCGCCGGGATGATAGAATTGACGTCATTACGTGAGGACGTAAAAGAACTGGTGAACTGTTTTTTTTAACCAGTTCATTGAAACCATAGATATACACTAGATGCCGCCTTGGCTACGGCAGTTCATTGGAACGAATGCGTCAACAGAGCAGCCATCATGGAACAGGGGAGCCCCTCCTCTTTAATGCATAAGCGTCAATGTAGGCAAAGGTCTAACGGAAATAAAATCACCACAAATCGTCATGAATGCGATTTTCTAGGTTTTTTTGGTTCGTTGCAATGGTCAGACATGTATTTATCATTGAGTCTAGAGAAAATATGATTATTATTATTTTATTTTATTTTTTTAAACATTCTTAGTTCAGATTTCGTTTGTGTGAACATCCATGTGCAGCACAAAAGTCCAAAAATCCATTAATTCGAAGTACAGGCGGAGATAGCAGCGTTACCTAGCTACTTCCTATGACAAGACCCCTGTTCCAAGATGGTGGCGGTTTTGACGCATGCTTAGAACCCCAAGGCGACATCTAATGTATGCATTGAAACGAACTGTCCGAAAGAACCGGTTCGCGGAAAAAGTAGCGAACTTCCCATCACTAGTGCGAGCCAGGGCTTTAAACGGGACGTGTCGAGCTAATAGCCATGGGCTTGTAGCACCGAGCCCAAAACACACTGCGTTTCCAATGTCGGGCCAGAAGCTCCGCAGCGCTTCACTAAAACACGCCCGTAACACGCCTCTCTGGAACAAACCCTAGCCTGGCTAACATCAGACCACGTCTCATTGACATTGAGACGTGGTCTGGGAACCACATATTAATTTTCTCGTATTTGAGGCATGGTTTACGAATGCCCAGAGCCGTTTATTGGGTGCTACGAATGTCTATCAAATGCGCCTGTACGTAGCTCATAGCCAATCGTTTCAATTATACCAGATGACGTATGTAGAGCGAAAGAAATTAAACGAGGAAGACGACGATGGGTCAGAGATTTATTTGCGTTCTAAACTACTTACACTTACTACTACTTAGGCTGCATTGAAAGGTAACTTCACGTCTGCTGCCATGTTTGATCCATAGGTATAAACAAACTGCTTCGGTGTGTCTCATAGACGTCATCATCGTCTTGCTGCTCCCTCACCGTTCTGTGATTGGTCCCCTCGCTGAGGCGAAAATTTTGTCCATGGTATCCAGGCTGCCCAGCAGTGTGAATAAAATCGCGCTGCGCAAAGGCAGCATGGGGAAACGTCCTGGTTGCGTATGCAACCGACCGTTCCCTGAAGGAGGGAACGGAGGACGTAGTCGACGTCGACTGAAATGGGATCACGTCTAGGGAGCCAATCCTCTTCGATTACTATTGAACAGGCCAATGAAATTGGCGTGCGTGACTCGCATCACACACTCCGCCCCCGCAGCACGGGCACAAATACGGAAGTGGATGCACGCACCAGTTGCTTTTTTCGCTGAGGAGCCGATCGGCCCCCGGAGTCAGCGGTGGTCCAGCAGAAGTGGCAAAGGGACTACGTCCTCCGTTCCCTCCTTCAGGGAACGGTGGGTTGCATACGCAACCAGGACGTTCCCTTTCAGTCGAGAACGTCAGACGTAGTTGACGTCGACTGAAATGGGATCCCCTCTTGAAAACGCCACTAGTGCTGCCACCTTCCAGTGCCTAGACAGAGCCACCTGATCCCCCCGATTTAAGGAGACGGGACAGGCGCTCAGGCCAGGAAGTCACTGCTGTTCCTGCAGGATCACTGGGAAAGCGTTCCCTATACATGGAAGGAAGGGATGCTACGGAACCACATCCTGCTCAAGGAGGTAACATGTGGAAATACACATATGAACTGGGTGGATGACCATGCAGTACAACATATGGAATGTCACTGAGGTGGCTCCAGCCTATGAGAGGGGGGAGTACTCACCAACAGTGACGGCAGAGCAAACTCTGCCACGGGAACACGGGCTCGCTGCAGGAAGCCGTACCGTGGAAGAATACACATATGGGATCGCCGTAGGGATCACAACATATGGACCCAGCCTAACACAAGTTCCACCAGTGCATACAAGTGATAGGCCTGGCTTCGGACGTTCCGCCACGTCCGTAGCCGAAGGGTATGGAGGAACTCGACAGGGTTCAGCTAAGGAGAACTCTACTGGAGCAAGAATTGCGCACGTATCCAGTCCAAAGGAGGGGAATGGCGCAGCAAGCCGACACTTTGAACCGGGCTCACGGTAACTGGCTTCATAAGAAGGGAGCCTCGAGAAGCAGCAGTTCGACTACAGGTGTCGTCCAGCCCCCAACTCTAACACATCTGTCAGCGAAGCACTCTATGTCAACGCCTAGGCGGGAGCACACACACACACTTCAGGAGGAGCTCACCACCTAAGTGGACACGTGCATCTTGGAATTCTCCCCAAGATGAAGGCACCCACTAATTTAGTGGGCCAACCTCGCTTGGAAACAGCCGTCCCTTCCTGCTGATTTCCTAACAGACAAGAGCTGGTCTGAGGTACTAAGCTTAAACTCTGTGCACGTACAACCGCAATGAAGCGGACGGACAGAGAAGCCAGGGCTGGGTCTGCCTCCTCCAGGCAGCGCTTGCAGGCTCGCTACCTGGTCCCACCTTTAGGGAGAGGTAGGAACCTTGGGCACATATCCAGGCCGGGGTCTCAACTTGTGAGAGTTAGCCGCCCCGAATTCCAGGCACGACTCGTTGACCGAAAGCGAGCAAGTCCCTACCCTCTAGTAGAAACCAGGCGAGCAGGAGAACTGTTTCTTAAAACAGAATTTTTAACTCACTGCCTACAGTGGTTCAGGGGCAGACTCTGCAGTGTAGTAGCACCAGAGAAAAGGCCCAAGAGGATAAAGAGGGGTGCAAGGGGATTCATTTCCCTTGCCCCCCTCAGGAACATGACGATCAGGACATGCTTCCCATGCTACTTCATCATAATGTGCGTCAAAAAATAGAGGCAACATCATTTTGAGGGTGGAGGGAACAGCCCAACTCCAACCCATCTTGCAGGAAAGAGAGCACTGAAATGACCGAACGCTTTCAGGATCTCCTCACGGAGAGAAGACTCACTCAACGAATAGGTTCGACTTCTAATTGGCGTAAGCACAACTTCCTTTACAGGGAATGCTACCGCAGAAGTGATGGTGACTACCACATAATCCTGTGGTAGCTACCTGAACCACCGCGTCCAATTTTAGGACCGACCTGAAATCCTCCAGAGGTCCGAACGCGGGTGCCATCATACCCCATCCCTGAGAATGTTTTCAGGGGAAGTCAGGAAGGGCTGTCGAGGGGATAATAGGTCTGGTTGGGCCAATAAGGGGCAACTATCAAGACCTGCTCCACTCCTGACCTAGCACAGTACGTGCAAGCGACATGCGCACACCAGACAGGAGCCTTACTCAACACTAGGTGTGAAGAATATTACTGAGCTTCAGGAGCATTTCTGCTCAACACCTGAGTGTGATGAAATTCACTGAGCTCAGGAGCATCCCTGCTCAACACCTGAGTGTGATAAAAATCACTGACTTGAGAGGGCGCAAGCAACAATGAATCGCATAGCCGCTTAAGAAGGCTCACTGGGGAACGCATTTCTGCGGGGCCCCGGGGACAGCTGAGAGCCAGTGTCTGTCCAAGGGATGTCCGCTCGGACAGAAAAAATTCAACTGGCAAAGGAACGAATCCGGAAAGGCAAACAGATGTAACTGTGCGTCCCCGAAGTGGTCCCTGCCCAGCTGGACCGCCTGGGGATGGAGTCTCCACTCTCCTTGGCCATAGGCTGACGTGAGGCTCGTTGGCGGCACGGTTGAGCAGCCGGAAGAAATAGTGGAATGAAGCGACCTCAGAAGCTTCAGACTCCAAGGAGGAGGTGACGGGCTTGTAACATGCAAGGGAAGCGTAGCGCAACAGTCGCAATGTAGACAATGAATGCCAATGCAGTCGGAGGGCCGCCCAGACCTCCGTTACTGCATGCCCTTTGTACGTGGCCCCTCAGCCGGTAATGATGGACACTCGTTCAAAAGGCCCAGCTGTTACGGACTGAGGGTTTGGCAGCAGGCCAGGGTGCTTTCACACGGAGCATGCAGCTCTGCCACGGTCACCTCGGGACTCGGCCATGAAGTCAGTGCTGAAGCGGTATTATATGGAGGAAGCCGACTGGCTGCAACTACCATACCCCAGGAGCCTCTAAAGAGCACTAACCATCCACACACTCGTCTTTTCTCAGAGATGCGGTGGCCGAATCCATCTCCAAACTAGAAAAGAGATACTCAGTCTGTGGACGAGTACACTCTTTCCCAGTTGACCTGAGGACCCAACTGGCTATGAGCACTTGAAGGGTAGGACTTGTACTGACACTTCACACCCTTCGGACGCACAAACACAGGATGGCCTGTGGTGCGGAAGGATACAGATCTGAAGTACATGTCTCTCAGGTCAAAAGCTGCAGACTAATCTTGGGGACGGAGCATTTGGAAATGCATCTCTGTGAAAAATTAAACGGAGGCCCGTTCAATTAACACAGGACCAAGATAGTCATGAACCCACCCCTCAAGGGTACAATGAGGTACAGGCTCAAGAAGCTGGCCTTCATATCGGCTGGAGGAACAGCTACATCGTGTCCTTCGCCAGACAGCGATGGGGCACACAAGACAGGAGCAGTGCTCAACACTTAGGTGTGACAAAAGATCACTGAGCTTGGGCGGAAGCCTATAGCGAAAAGAATCGCCAGCCGAGTCTGATGGAATAGTTCCACCTGGACCGGTTTGGGAAACATTTTTTGGCTTCCACAAACCGGGCCAGGGACCACAGACATACCCGAGGTGGGGCAGCAAGGTGGAAGACAGGGACCCGGTTCGAAAGGCCCGAAGGCGGCCCGAAGTAGGGTCTGAGTGTGGTGCACGACACTTACCTGTCTCCATGAGACGGCCAGGGATGCGTGAGAAGGCAGATGACCGGGTCCTCAAACCGCACCCAGAGGCCGTGCTGGCGAACAAGAGGGGGCTGAGGGGTGCAAGGTTAAACAGGTCACACACCGCCAGACTTACCCTCTTGGGACCCAGGAACAAAGGAATTTGCTCTTTCTTTGTAGTGTGGGTACCGCTTGCTCCGCTCTTTTTTGGGAACAAGCGGCGGAACAGACACACGCACCAACAAAGACTCCACCCGGCCTCACCCGGGGGGAGGGAGTGACCAACTTCAAGAGCACCTTCCTTCAACCCTGAGCGGCCTGCTCAGAAAGCTTACGCTGTCGCTTGCCACCTGGTTTGGCAGCGCCTGGAGCGGGCTGGGTGTCCCCACTGCGGTCGGCTCCATGCTGAGGCCTAGGTGAAGGCTGCTGCGGAGGCCCAGCGAGAGTGACGACCGGGGAACGCCCTCGGCGACGAGCAGACGGAGGAACTGCCACCGGCGGCGGGTGAAGGCAGCAGCGGGCCGCCGGTGCAGGATGTGCCGGAAGACCTCCATCTGCGCTTAGGCAGCAGAGAACTGTTGGGTGCAGTTCTCTGTCACGTCACCGACCAGACCAACCTGGGAAACTGGGGAGACCAGGAACCGAACCTTGTCCGCATCTGCCATATCAACCAGGCTGAGCCAACAATGGCGCTCCTGAACCACTAATGTGGACATCGCCAGACCGATCGCGCACGCCACGACACCTATGCCTCGGAGGGCGAGGTCGGATGCAGTGCGGTGCTGACCTATGAGCGCACGGTCTGGTCCACCCTTGTGCATGTCCATGAGCGCCCTGGCCTGATAGACCTGTAGCAACCTCATGACACACAAGAGGAGGCGGCTTGCCCACAGGCTCTGTAAGTCCTGCCCTTAAGAACGGACGAAAACTCACAGGCCTTAGGGGGGAGACGAGGAACCCCCCAAAAGCAGCGGCCGCCGGGCACAGGTGCACCTGTGTCACGACAGACCGCCCCACTGGAGGGATAACCTCATAACCCTTCACCGCCCCTCCGTCAAGGGTAGCGAGGGGGAAGAACCACTCAGTCAGTTTTCGGCAGTAAAAGGTGCCGTCCACGACCTAGTAAGTTCTCCATGCGCTTCGGAAAAGAAGGGTACTGGGGCGGCGGGCTGAAAACCAGCACGGCCCGCCCCGAGATACCAATCATCCAACCGAGACTGAACAGGACACGGTGGTTCTCTTCTTTAGAGTTCCACTCGAGCCTGGCAGCCTTGGCGGCCCTTTTCAGCATAGCTGACAATTCTGGATCCAGCTCGGGCAACGTCAAGCTCCCAGAGGGAGACAACGCAGCCGAGTCATCATCTCCAGAGGCCAGCTCACCCTCCGATGCTGCAATCGGATTCCTGTCCTCTGGGGGGAGCCCCGGATAAAGCGACTGAACCACCCATTACAGATGGACCAGCACGCTCCACAGGGGACTCCAACGGCTGCAGTGGAAGGGAGGAGTGAGGAGCCCATAGGGAATGGTCACCGGGCAAGACATCCAACACTATCCTCCTATCACCCATCCCACGCGGCACCCGTAGGGCGGGGCGCGGTAATGGGGACTCGCGCTTCGCGGACGAAGGCGAGTCTCGATTTCAACACCGCGACAGTCATATTCCCGCAATGTGAACATAAACCATCCACAAAAACTTGCCTCAACGTGCTGTAAGCCCAAACACGTGATACAACAATTGTGACCGTCATAGAGGAACCGGGAACGACCGCATCCAGAAACGCACGGGTGGAATGACATCTTGAAAAAGACGCAAACGCACCCGTGTTGCTCTTTCAGGAAATAGGACCCATCACCAGTGCCGGAGCACACAGGGGAATGACCGCGGCAACACTGAACAGAGAACTGAAACAGTGAAGCACTCACTTTTAAGCCCTCTAACCAACCGTCAACAAACATAAACAAACAGAAATTTGTTGCTGTTAAAACAGCAGTTGAGAGCTCAAAGCTCGCGATCACCGCTGCACTCGCGCTGTAGAAACCACCAGCACTGGGAGAGTCTTCCAGAAGAACACCGACACACTCGCTCGTTGTAAACAACAGCAATCTTCAGAGAAATCAAACGATCGGCTCCGAAGCGAAAGGCAACTGGTGCGTGCATCCACTTCCGTATTTGTACCCGCGCTGCGGGGGCGGAGTGTGTGATGCGAGTCACGCACGCCAATTCCATTGGCCTGTTCAATAGTAATCGAAGAGGATTGGCTCCCTAGACGTGATCCCATTTCAGTCGACGTCGACTACGTCTGACGTTCTCGACTGAAAAGGAACCCAGGCTACACAAACCCATCATTTAACCAACAAATGGAAGTTTTATCAGAAAACTAATCAGAAATAAATCACTGGAAACAGCGTGATCGCAAAACAAACATGATAAAAGCGACCGTTTGCTGGCATTTTTGTTGTTTACTTGAATATTTAAAACCCATGAATCGATGTTTTACCACAGGTTTACTGTATTGTTCCTCTATACTCTGTATTCAAGGACACAACTCTCAGGATGCAAACCGATAACTTTTTATTCCTTCTCCTAAAATGTCATACTTCTACCTTCGACTTCTCCAGTGCCCCACTGTGGCCATAACATGCCATTACATCTCCCCTTTTTAGATGAAAGTTTAACTGTTTTAACAGAGCCTTTAAATAACACTACATTCAACAGTATGGCTACTTAGTTATTTCACTCACTTAACTTGTGATTTTACGAGTTTCTTCAAATTCTTTTTCAAACTTAAAAGCGTTCAAATAGAAATAAACAGAAGATATTTTACTTCACCGTAGCCCTTTTTGTAGACCTTATCCTAAATTAACTGGAAAAATCAATGACTTAGAACATGACTTTTCTAATGAACATTTCACTTTTCAAACAGAAAATTATTACTTTTTTTTTCTTATCCTCCGTGGTGTGTATGCATATGTTTCATGCTCAAAGGTCCAATCTCTCAGGAGCCTTAGACAGTCTCCCTGACCTAGTCACCGTCATATCACCTGATGCTGGAGGCACTGGAACTTCCCTGAGGTGTGAACGGTTGCATCGCAGCCGTCCTCCCTCCGGGGTCTCCACCTCGTATGAGCGTGGTGTATGTGCCTGACTAACAACAGTCCCTTTTGTGTGTGTGGGTTTGATCCACACGTGCTGTCCAGACTGGAGAGGTGGTAAAGTTTGAGTACGGTGTCTCCGATTGAATGTTTGTTGCTGTTGCAATTTCAACACCGTGTCCTTTTCTCTAAACCTCTCAAGATCGGGCCACTGTGGTTGTAACTGCTCCGATGATATGGGGACTGGTGTTCTTATTCTCCCCATCAGCAGTTGTGCTGGGGAGCTCCCGTGTGCCAATGGAGTGGCCCTGTAGGCCAGCAGAGCTTTATGAAAATCTCCCTCTTTCACCAAGAGAGACTTCACAGTTCTAACGGCCCGTTCAGCCTCCCCATTGCTGCGGGGGTAACGGGGGCTGCTTGTCACATGGGCAAAGTCATATTCCTGTGCAAACTGAGCGAAATCGTGACAGGAGAATTGCGGACCATTGTCTGTGACAAGCACTTCTGGGCATCCATATCTGGCAAACACAGCTTTAAGTCTGGCAATAGTCTGTTTTGCTGATGTGCTGCCAGGTAGGGAACAAACTTCGATATAGCGAGAGAAGTAGTCTATTACAACTAAATAGTTCCCATTCTGCCATTGGAAGAGATCAGCAGCAACCCTCTGCCACGGTCTGTTTGGTAGTTCTGTTGTGAGCAGAGGCTCGACTGGTGTTTGCGCTTCACGTGCGCAAATCTCACATCTCTCGACCATTTGCTTTACAGCAGCCGTGATACCTGGCCACCAGACTGATTCTCTGGCCCTTGCTAGGCATTTGTTGATACCTTGATGTCCCTGGTGCAGTCTCTGCAGGATGTCAGGTCTCATGCACTCAGGGATTATAAGTCTCTCTCCTTTCATGAGCAGTCCTCTTCCTTCATGCAAAACTGACCTATTGGGCCAGTAGGGCAGCAGCTGCTCATGCACATCTCGTCTGTGTCCCGGCCATCCATTTGTAATGTATCGGCTGAGACGTTTGCAGGTGTTATCTGACGTTTGTGCACTCTTAATCTGTTCCAGCTTTGTTGGAGTGGTTGGCAGGCTTTCAACTACGCTGTCCAGGTAAGCTTTGCATTCTCTTTCCAGGTCTTGCTCCGCCTCTGTGGCTGCGGTTGGAAGAGGTGCTCTGGACAGGGCGTCAGCTGTTATCAGATTTTTACCTGGAACATGGATAGTGTTAAAGTTGAATCTGAGCAGCCTGAGTCTGAATCTGATAATCCTCGGCGGGAGGTCATCAAGTGCTCTGGATTTCAGGAGTGTTATGAGTGGCTTGTGATCAGTTCTTATGGTAAAGTCCAGTCCACTCACGTATCCACGCAAGCGCTCACATGCCCAGGTCACAGCCAAAGCCTCCTTTTCTATCTGGGCATATCTTGATTCGGCTTTGCTCAGACTTCTAGAAATGAAGACGACAGGTTTCCACTCTCTGTCTGTCTGTTTTTGTGTCAGGACACCTCCAAGTCCATATGACGAAGCATCCGCCGATACCATGGTTTCGTGATTTGGGCTGTACTGGGCTAACACAGTCTCTGACCCCAATTCTTTTTTCGTCTCCAGGAATGCTTTCTGTTGGGGTGCTCCCCATGTCCAGCTGTTCTCTGTCTTGAAACGGCGAACATCCGCCACATCCTTTGGCTCTGGCATCTCCAGGATTGCCTTTATTTTTCCTGGATCTGCTCTGATGCCCTGAGAATTTATGACATGGCCCAGGAAACGGATCTCTGTCAGGGCAAACTGGCATTTCTCATTTAGAGTGAGCCCAGCCTCTCTGAACTTCTGTAGCACCCTGTGCAGCCTGTCGTCGTGCTCTGCCCGGTCTCTTCCTATGACCAGGACATCATCAGCGTGACATAGGACTCCATCAACACCATCAATCAGTTGAGAAATCCTCTTTTGAAAGTGTTCGGGTGCCGAAGATATGCCAAAAGATAACCTTTTGAAGTAATAGCGCCCCTCTGGTGTGATGAACGTAGTCAACAGCATGGAGTCTTTGTGAAGTGGGACCTGCCAGAAGCCTGAAGTCGCGTCAAGCTTTGTGAAGACTCTGGCTCCTTCCAGCTTGGCCAGTGTCTCATCCACTGCCGGTAAGATGTGTCTCTCTCTGATGACGCTCTCGTTCAGACGGGTTAAATCCACGCAAATACGAATTTTCCCCGACGTTTTCACTATAGGGACCATGCCCGCACACCATTCAGTTGGTTCTTCCACACGAGCTATGACCCCCATCTTCTCCATCCGGTCTAGTTCCTCTTTGACTTTGGCCCGGAGAGGAATGGCCACTCGTCGCGGGGCCGAAAGTGTCCCCTCTTTTGACATTTTCTACACTCAACGTCTTTTGCTGGGCATTCAGTCCATGTATGTTTTGGGGTTTTACCACACTTCCCACACTGTTTTGGCTTTGATGAGGTAGGCTGAGGCTGAGAATAGCTTTCGCGTTGAAAAGATTTTTTTCTATGAGCCTGTCTTTTACTGTTATGAGACAGTGCATCTATTTGTCCAGGTGAATCAGCTGACCGCAGAACAGCTTGTTGCTTTTTCACTTCCTCGTGCTGCCTCACTTGAACTATAGCTGTAGCTAAATCCAATTTTGGGTTGAGCTGAAGTTTTTCAGACAATTTAGCATCACGTATGCTATCTCGAATCATTTCCTCACGTAAGACGCCATATTTACAATGTTCAGCTAACTTGTGCACTGCGGTGATAAAGTTTTCTGCAGATTCGCCGACGTCTTGACATCGTTTATTGAACTTGGCTCGTTCATAAATTACATTATGTACTCCTACAAAATGTTCATCAAAGGCTTTTTTTACCTCGTCAAAGTCCTTTTCTTTCTCATCCGTCAACTGCAGTGAGCTCAGAATATCATCGGCCTTATCGCCCATTGTATAGATGAGAGAATTCACCTGGTATGCGCCGTCTTTTTCTTTCAGTCCCGACGCCATTCTGAAACGCTCAAACCTTTTGATCCACGCGGGCCACGAGCTTGGCTCGAATTCGAATGGTCCCGGTGGTGTGATAGTGAATATGTGGTCCATCCTGTGTGCTTTTAGCTTGCCGCTAGCTGTTATTGCTCTCGCCGACTCGCTCTTTCTCTTGCTCTACAGGTCCCGCGTTTTCACTCAACACACCATTAAAGCTACTCCGACTACTTGGCTGTACCACTAGACTCTTTCTGTCATGGGTTATTCGTCTCTGACACCATGTATTGTTCCTCTATACTCTGTATTCAAGGACACAACTCTCAGGATGCAAACCGATAACTTTTTATTCCTTCTCCTAAAATGTCATACTTCTACCTTCGACTTCTCCGGTGCCCCACTGTGGCCATAACATGCCATTACATTTACAATAACAAGTGATACATTAATCATAATGAATTACTTTGTGTCAAAATTGCACATTTGTCACACAGAAATAAAGTGGTATTTTAGGTCTATTTCAAAAAAGAAAGAGGACATATAACAGTTATTCAGTCACATCTGTTTCTGTTTATTTGGTGGTTACAGGACATATTTACATCACATTTGGAAAGAATGATAATTTCTACAAATATGCCACCAAAAATACGACCTGATGAGCTTTAGCACTCTCTCCCAGTAGGCTATACAGTTATATTTTCAGTCAGAGAGACAAAAGCTCCCGAAAAGAAAGTTGCTTTATTTTATGATACTGACAGATAAAATAAAAAACAGGATTGTGATAGCCTTTATGATTTGTCTGATTTCTTCAAGCGTTCATATTTACCATGTTTACTATGGTAATGGTTAGCGTGCATAGTCTTTTGCATCGCATATAAATATTTCTACCTTATACAGTGATCAGAATCCACATCGGATTACAAACAGAAGGCATTCAAACATGAAAGTGAGTTTTGAGGTAAATTATTTTAAAAGTCTTTAATGCTGATGTCTTTAATGCCTGCAACATGATGGCGCGACTCGCTACGACAAGATCTGGGACACAATTGGATGGGGCTCGCCCAGGACCGACAGACCTGGGCAGATCGTTGTGGTCTGCGCTGACCACCTTTGGCCGGCGAAGACAGACTGATTCTTGATTCTGGATTCTGGAATGCTGATGTTAGCTGACAGAATCATTCAGCGCTGCCGTGTCCCGACTCAGGTAAACTCCGCCTATGCTCGTAACCACTCCTCTAGCCCGAGCTGGCCCGCTTTGGACCAAGGTTTTCGGCGGGCCAGAAAACCCTGGCTGTTGGCCCAGAGGAAGCCCCGACGAGGCCCGCTCAAGCCCCGGAAGTGACAGTGGAAACACGACTGGCCCTGGCACGTACTAGCATGCCCGCTTTTGGCCCGACAGTGGAAACGCGGCTATGGTTGATTAGTCCGGGCAGTGGGTTTATGTAGTCCAAGATGGTGTGGCAATAGTCCGGGGTGGAGTGCCCTCTGGTGGTTATCAAGGGCACTCCAGCTTTTAATACGTGACATTGAAACTAGGAAAACGCTCAGAGATGCAGTGTAAACGACTAACAAATCCTCACAGTGAATGACAGAGTAAACCAGGCTTATATACATAGAGTTAACAAGGCTATGAGGAACAGCTCACGGGATGCTCCCTAGGCTCCAGGCGTATAGCCAAATTGCTAATGTGCGCCGTTTTACATTGCGTCCCCACTGTGTATTAGCTACGCAATACGAAGTGACCGCTCTCGAAAGGGAACATACTCGGTTACTAACGTAACCTCGGTTCTCTGAGAGTAGAGAACGAGTATTGCGTAGCCTGCCGCACTATTGCAATCTGTCAAGTGTGTCGCTTCAGTCGATTTAAACCTGATGAATTGGCCGAAATTAGCTATATTTATAGGCCTAGGCCATGCCCATTTAGGCGCGCTCTGACGTATTCGGCGCCAAGTCTGCGGATTGGTCGCGCGTTCAGACAGATATCTAGGTTTGAAAACTTGTGATTATGAAGTAATGAAGAAAACAGAGTTTACTCTTACATAGTAACAGAAGAGTTTGCATATGAATAACCAATCAAATTGTAGGGAAATTATGTAATGTATCATGTAATTTTGCCATACCCCTATTAAAAAACTGTTGTATTCGTGTTAACTGGTGGGATTCTCTCTGAAATTTGTCTGAGATCCTCCGGCCTTGCTTCTTGGGAGAGATTCTCTGAGAACTGCTCGGGAAGATCTCCCGGCCGTGATTAAAGCATTTAAAGGACATTTGCTGAAGTCTGTCTGTTATTACTGCTGCGCAGCTGGTTAGTTTAGGGAAGCAGGTGAGTTAGTTTAGAGTAATAGATTAGCTATATATTGAAAGTCGATTGAAGACTGTTAGGGAATGTCGGTTGGAGACAACCCAGGGAACGTCGATGTGGAGACGACCCAGGTATAGAAAACGTCGATGTGGAGACGACCCAGGAAGACTATACGGCCCTGCAAAACGCCGTAACATCATGTTTGGTCAAAAATGAGTTAATGTCATTTTTGTGGTATTTGAGACCTCCTTTATCATGTGAATAAATATCGTGAGTCAATTTGATTGTTTTAACGAGAAAATAAAGGGCTATGACAACCGTAACATCCAAAACCATATGAGAAACCACACCAGAACGCTGTAACAGCTGTTACGGCTCTTTGCCTTTGTTCCAGCACGCTGAAGTTGAGTTAAGGTGTTCTGGCTTTGTTTAGCCTGGCATCAAAAGAGAGATGTTACAGTGCCGCTGTGATGTTACTGTACTCTCTGGCTTTGTCATACTGTCAAATTTTGCCGCTCTCAAACCACGTAACATACACACTACACATCTTTGGTAAGAACATACCAAAAAATTTATTATAAACATGATACATTTTCGATTGCATTCTGCTTAATTCAGTGTAAAGACTCAGGGGTGGATCTGATTACGGGGAATTTGCATATCATAATTAATAATTAATAATTATTCATACAGGTTTGTATCAGATTGGTCTTACATGTTAATACATCTCCCGATAAGGGATGATACGTTATTTTACCTGCATGCAAAAACTGCATCCACAAGTTGATTGCGATTAGCTACACAGATCACGTTTTACAAACAGGTAAAATTAATTAGCTCAATTAATTTATAGAGTTTAGGAAAACTAATTCTGTGGCCACAAGAATTAGTCTTCCCGCCCTATAAACAAATACTCTTTAAAGTATCTTTAATTTGTAAAGCTCGTAGCTTTTGATCTAGGCATTTCAGGGACCCGAAGTATGAGCAGACAGTCAATCCATCAAATGAGTATCATGAATTTTAATAAGAAATAACTAGCCTATGCATTTACTACGTTACAGGAATACATGTATTTACAAACATAATGACAAAGACAGACAATGTAAACACGTACGTATCGAAGTGAGTGTGAGAGTGAGGGAGAGAGAGAGAGGGAGAGAGAGAGAGAGAAACGGAGATCCGTAAGGGTCAACCGTTTGGCAATGTTCACCTGGACAACGGAACCTCAGACCTGACAACAAGGAATCACAAAATCGCCCCTTTTGAGGCAACAACCGTACAGCATAATAAATCTGGATGAGAAATAAAATACTTGCACTGTCTCTTAGTTTGCTGAGGAGGAGGCGTGCGTGTGTGTGTGTCCTTGGGGCGCGCGCCTGCTCGTTCGTTGAGCGGTTGCGCGTGGTGGTCCATGTGTCCCATGTGGTTTCCTGGTGGTTCAGAGCGCGGACTTTCAAACGCATGTTTGAAGGTCTTTGAGGTAAATTTACCAAAGAAACAATTCAGGCTAAGTTCATTCCTCGTCGGTGGAAATGAATTCGGTAGGGTACTTAAAAGAACTTAGAATTAAACAAAGAAAGAAAAAGATGAAAGATCTCCGGAGGAGATCACTAAGAAGTCACATCCTGACGCAGGGGGTAAGAGGCAAGAGGTCAGAGAGCGAGAAAAGCGTCCGTGTCCTTTTTTAAAGGGACGCAGACCATGCCCCTTCCGGAGCAACCTTAACCAATGAGATTTGACAAAACTCTGGCGCGAAGGCTTTCCTTTGTCTTGTCAAAACCTTATTTATGACAGAATGAGTTTAGTCTTTTCCACTCCAAAGGTGGAAAACCATAGTAAATTATATTTTACTGAATATTTCTTTGCATATTTGGGTAGTCCATACTACGAGCGTTCTGGAGGTATCAAGAACATTATGAGAAAGTCAAAGAAATATACAGTGATATTTAGCATGCATATTGAAGGTATTTCTACTTCTCCTTATGCTGCGATGAGATTCTAGTTACATGGGGAAACAAACACACATAAAAGGACAAATCATGCGATGGAACATTAGATGCATGTTAATACATTTATCACATGGTTATATATATATATATATATATATATATATATATATATATATATATATATATATATATAGAATATATAGGATTGAAACGGTTTCATTTCTCCTTCTCAGCAAAGAACTAAGTCTATGCACATTCTTTTGGGTCGTAAACTCGTAACATGACGCTTCGGCCAGTGTTAGCAGTTTGTGTATGTGTGTGTGTGTTCAAGTCCCGGGGTTTATAGGAAGAAATACATTTAGTTATTTAGATGGTCCGTCATTCCGCCCAGTCCTTACATCAGCTAGTTTGCGAGAACAACATACCACCAACTTTGCTGGCCAGACAAACTGCTAAGTATGCAATCAGAAACAAAGAAAGGTGAACAAGTCATACGGTATGCAAGTAAATAGGTTGTCATAAATGTTGTTTTTCGTTCAGGGCGATTGGTTCAGATCTGTCAATGTCAGTGACAGCCCGGAGCTAACGTTAGCTAAATTTAATCTGTGTCACGTAAATTAGCGCTAAAAACTAATTATTAAATACACAGGCATCCTACCTTTCAATGCAATCCGATATAATCCATGGAAAATCCATAATCCATAGCAATGCACGTCATCTGCTGTATCCACAACAATCCATACGTGTTTGAGCCATATTTCCTTCTTGCAGGTGTTCATGTCAGATCTTACACAAATCCACTGTAGGAACGTCCGTACAAAGTAGGCTAACCTAAATGGTAAAAGTAATTCCAGCTTTTTTTCGGTTGACTGTCTATATTATCTCAGATTTAAAAAGCAGTAATCCAAGTCGAGTTTGTTGACTGTGCATCTTGAGCAGTTTGGTGGCCCTTAACCCTTTAACTGTCACCCCACCCCACCCCACCCCTTCTCCCCGGTCCCTTTTTTCGCATAGACATGAAAATCACTATCCAAACTTAAATGGTTGTAATTCAATAATGCTTTGTAGTAGACCTATCAAATTGTGTTCCAAATTTTAAGTTGATATCTCAAAAAATTTGCTTTCAGTAAGATTTTATTTGGGCGCAGTAACAAACTTTGTCACTAGATGGACAACCAAGCTTCCTTACTGACCATATAAGGACGCCTCCATTTTCATATATGCTTTGAGTGATCTGAACCAAGTATTTCTACAATTTGCATACAATTTATGAAGTAGAAATCCTATTCAGAAGTAGTATAATTTGTTTGGCAGTATTTGATTTGAATTCAACCTCTAATAAACGCATAAAACGAGCATATATGTGCGTTACAGCTGGCAGCCGCATCACAAATCGAGAATCCATAATATTTTTGTTTATATAAAAAAGAATTCTGGCTTTTTTTTTAATACAATTGAATTGTGTTATTTTTTTTAACTCTTCTTATGAAAACAAACTGAGCTTTCTACCAATTTCATGATTTTTCATGTTTATTGCTTTTTCAAAATAAAGGCCTAAAGACGCCTAATGAATATGAAATATTCTTGTTGCAAATTGATAATTTATGTTTAATTAATTATTACTCTATATCTTGCATTTAAATAAATATACCTTTGTATTCAATTATAATTAAATTATCTTTATTGTGGAAATATTTATTGTATTTATTCATACTGTACTGCAAAGTAACTTATCTGTCATACTGTTTAACTGTGTTAGTGTTGCCGCACTATCCTGATCATTATAGCACTAAATAGGAACAACCAAAGGTCTTCTATATAATTTAAAACACATACCATGATGACTAGACCTTGGTTAGGTGTTCTTACAATGGATGTAAGTATGGGGAACAGCAAGCAAATATTGAGTATATGACAGTTACTGCCTTTTGCCTTTGCACTACTCCTTATTTTTGGCACATGATACAAAGGCAGAGTACAGTAACTGCCAAACAAGGGTCAAAGGTCAATTTTGAGCTCAAGATTTTTTGCATACAAACATTTCTTCATTATAGCAACTAGTTGTCAAATTTTGGGAGTCCTACCTATAATACTTTTGTCTGGACAAAACAAAAACTTTAAAGTCATTTTTCTCAGTTTCACACTCTAGCGAGTTAAGGTCTTTTGCCTTTGCAGGGCAGTATAGGGAATGGGGTGTGAACCTACACTGGTCTCACGGTTGGGTTCGATTACGATTATCATGTCATCGATTCAGTTCAATTTGCATCACGTTGCATTGTGCACCACATCCTCAATTTTCAATTTTCCTTTAAAAGTGATGTGTGTGTGTGCGTCTGCGTGTGCGTGTGCGTGCGCGAGTGTGTGCGTATTCGTCTGTTCGGAAAATCGCAGTGACAGAAACAGTGACATTCCAGTTTAAGTTTCAAGGGAGTAAAGCCTGTTTATGCCATTAAGAAAATTAAATTCTGTCAAATCAAATTTGTTTTAAAGAAATGTTCATTTAAAAGCAGCGCTCATTCATCAGTGTATAATGTTACCATTAGAGATGCGCATCAACCGTCGCCGAGTCCGCTGTTGAGGGTGATGATCATCCATTTACGATCATCCACACGTAACACCACAGAATAATTGTAATTTGACCATCGGGTGCGGATACTTAAATCAGAGAAAATTATTGGGGCGGGTGGATGATTTGTTTTTGGTTGCGGATTCGGGTGACGTTGGATTTCATCCGCGTACTCTAAAGCAGTCAGACTCTGACAGGCGTTAACAGCTCGGGGTGAAAACGGCTAACGTTGTTTATCAAGTCAGTGGTATTACCTCCTGCATATTCTATTTGTGCGTGACATGAGCGCACACAGCGCGTCTTCTCCAGGTCGTGCTTACCAAGTGGTTCATAAAAGCTGAAATGTGCCCAGATGTAGGCTTTTAAAGTAGTAGGAGCATTTTTAATTACTCGCACTCGCGTCTCGCCTCCCTCTGCCATTGTATGCCACCGCGACAAATGACGTCAGAAAAGCGTCAGTACATTATAATCGGTTATGGTTACTGAACCGATACTGAATCGTCCTCGTCTGCATCGCGATGCATCATAGAAACGATTAATTTCGACACCCCTAATAGGGAACGTCGATTGGAGGCGACCCAGGTAGACTTTGGTACGTAGTTAGGTTTAGGGAAAAATCTACCACAACAGCTATCGAGATTAACGAATCGCAAAAATTATTGATCATATAGGCCAATGCATAGGCTATCTGTCCTCCAGCGTTTGTTCTACTTTACCACAGTAAAGAATACGAAAATAAAAGGCCTAATTAAAAGCGAACCAAGGAAGAAACGTTTATAATCCCCTTCAAACATGGGTGAGACGTGGGTGAAGATTTGGGTAAAGAAACAAGAGATTCCATGCAGGGATGAGTCACGATTTTTTAATATTCGATTTGTTGATTTAATTATAGAATATCGAATACCCAGCAAACACATTTACGCTGTGGCAACGTCTGTGGCACGTTGCATTTCTGCTATGGCAACGTCGCTGTCTACGTGCTCGCAACATTGTATCAACGTAGAACTGTATGACGCGACAGGGCTGTAGCAACGTTTTTGCGCGACATTCAGCAACTGCGAGACGACGTTCTGACAATTTATTTATTTTCATGCTAGATAAGCCATGCTATGTTTTGAGGTAAATTTTTAATTAGTCAGATGTTAGATAATTATATAGGCTACTTTTTAAATATTGTTTATCCTTATTTTTATCATTTAATGGGCCTATCAGTAAATTAGCCTAATTATAATCAACACCTGCAAGTGTAATGTTACACTTTGAAAAGTAAAAATGACAGAAGGTTACTTTAACTTTATTAAAACTGCATTTGGTAATCAAATTGACCCTTCGCAAAGACCCGCCCTCCTTAGTTACTGTCGCTATGTTCCGACAAGCTACGCCGCTCTCACGCTCTCACCATGTTCTCACGCAGTGAAAAATACATCGCGGAGCAGAGAGGAGACTGACAACACGCGGATAGACAGGACAGACCAGGTTACTTTTCGGTTACTTTTGATATTAAACATATTAAACAAAGTCTCAGCTTTCAAATGTGGTCATTTTTTGAAAGAAATTTAAACAATAAATACCGTTTTGGGGCTCTTTAATGTGCCGTGACAGATCGCTGTATAGCATCAGTTAAAGCTGCTCGTGATCCGATCATCTCTTCCTTCTAGTTCATTTATAGCATCAAATAAACATGAACGAACATAAGAAGTAATGTTGTTTTAACCGCGGAAAGGCGTCAGTATATTCATTTTACCAAGTTCAAATCCTCCTATCTCTACTGGCTGCTTTTTCGGACAAAATGGCGGATGGCGAAGTATGATTGGTTAGAACACCTGTCAATCAAGCTCCACGCGAAGGGTCAATTGCAGTTCCAAAAGTCATACATTTGTGAAAAAAAATAAATAAATAAATAAACGAATATACAACTTTCTTTTAAGTAGCTAAAATAAATAAAACAAAAAGCAAAGGCAGATCAGAAGATTAAATGAACATAACCGGGTTCTGTAAATGGCAGACAGTAGTCGAAAGCCGGGCGATAAAGGTCGGTAACCGGAATCAGTCCAGGAAACATCAACAAATCCAGAGGAGCAAAGAAACGAATGACACTAAATAGCAGACAAATCAAAGGAAAAACTAAACAGGTGTGTGAGCCGTTAGGCTACATTAGTCACAATGTAGTTGTAGGTTTTGTTTGAATAATTACGTATCTTAAACGTAATACTATCCTTGCTCGATGAAGAGTGAGACAACACAATGAGCCCAACAGACAGTTTGAAATTTAAAACCGCTTCAGGGCAGTACCTATGTTGTCCAGTGGTTGTCCAGACACCATAGGCACAACCTTAAGCAATGGCCCTTAACTGTGGTTCAATGTCAACATTGTGACAACACTGTAACAACCTTCACCACACAACGTAATTAAATGTTGTTTAAACATTGTTAGAAGGTTGGGTACGTTGTGGCAATGTTCTGTGTTTGCTGGGTAAGTTGTGCGATTATTCTCTAAAATAAAAGCTCCATGTTTTCGGGGCTGATGCATGGTGACGCTGCCAATAACGCACATAGCTGTCACAAAAAGGACCGACAAAATAAATGATTGTGAATGTCAAATATAGCAAGGAGACATAAAAAAAATCAAGCAAAAATTCATGTAAAACAGCATTCACATACAAAAAATGTGTTTTGGCGGACCACCGCGGTGGTGCGGTTGTCAAGTTTACCGGCACAGCCCTAAAAAAAAACTGAGCACGTCCGTCTCTGCCTCAGCGCCAAACCGCGCACGCTGATTTGGAAGTTTAACTCGACGCTTCAAACTGTTCATTAAGAATCATGAATCAAGCAGATTAATCCAAGAATAGACATCATTCCTTTAAATTATGAGCATATTTAATTTAGGCTTATTCACATATAAACATTGATCAGCAAACAGTGTTTGCACCATTCTAAATTTGGTTATGGAAGCAATGTTTATGCTATTTGTTATAAATGTCAACAGCGCTGCTGTAACAGCGTCATCAACTGATTTAATTGCATGGTCAGCTGGGGGCCCCTCAAAACTTCTGGCAGTTGGCACACCCCTGTCTCTGTTACAGTATATATCGGGATCGCGCGCTATCTGAGGCGTCTTTGTGCACGCACTTCCGATATCAGTCAGCGTGAGTAAGATCGTTTTATTTACATCAGCATTAGTTTGAGAATCACATTTCATTGGTTCAGACTCATGCCATTGAGATTTCTCTATGAATATTCACAAAGCTGGAATGCTGCCTTTTACAACGATACCAAACTTGTGCTGAGGGGAAGCGCCAGTCGTCAAGAAGCGAGCAGAGAAAAACTGTTTTTTTTTCATGGACAAAGGATAGGTACTCCTCTCAGAAAATGTACAAATAAAGATACTTTTAGATGTTTAATAGCTATTTGGAGCAGTGGGGTCACTAGACGAGGGCTTAAAGCAGGGGTAGGCAAGTTCGGTCCTAGAGAGCCACTGTCCTGCAGAGTTTGGCTCCAACACTGAAAAAAACCTCTCCTGCCTATAGCCTTAGTGATCCTGAAGACATTGGTTAGCTTGTTCAGGTGTTTGATTAGGGTTGGAACTAAATTCTGCAGGACAGCGGCTTTCTAGGACCGAACTTGCCTACCCCTGGCTTAAAGGTACATTATGTAATGTTGACAGCTAGTGGTTGAAATGTGTACTGCAGGCCACATTTAAAATATTGGTGAGGGTTTTTTTCCCTGACCCCTCCTCCTAAGAACCGACGGTCATGCTGGTTGCCAGTTTGAGAACACGCAACAGGAATGGAAAATGGAAGGCGACAAGCCTTACACTGTAGGTTGAGTTGATTGAGTTGATTCATCCGTGTTTTATTATGCCCCTGGACATAGAGCTTTTTAGATGGATACCAAGGCTTTTTAGATGGGTAGAATCTATTTCAAAGTAGAATAACTGGCTGTAACATTGTTTTTCGGAGAAACAAGTATAATATGGTATGTTTGTGCTTTAGTACAGTCAGAAAATTACATACAGCACCTCTAATGAACAAATTTTTGTGAAAACCTAAAAATTTTCACCTGTTTTGCCTGTTGCTCCTAATTAGTCCGTATGCATTTCTACTTATTTTGCCAGCACGGGTCACATATATTAATTTTAACATCTATCATATCTATCTATCAGTAATTTAAACATAGGTTTTGTAAAAATTTAAAGCAAAACATTAAATGTGGAAAAAAGTAAACTAGTATTTCCAAGTCGACTAGTGGTAGCAGTATCAAATTGAAAATTTTAAAGCAAAAACGCATTCCTAATATTATTTCTATTATTTCTTATAAGTTGCGTTCAAAATCACCTGAGCTGAAAACTTAAAATTGGCATGACACTTCTATAACTGTCTGCAAAGTTTACAATATTGATGCATAACTAGATATGTATAATGTATACTAAATATTTATAATATTTGTTGGCAGTTAAATATTAATGACTCTGACAGTTGCACTACAGTTTCATGAAGATCCAGTGACTAATGGACAAAGAAGGTTTAAAAGATGGAGAGTTTTCTCCAAGAAGAAGGTATGTTACTGATGGCAGCAGATTCAAAATCACAGTGACATACAGTCAAATAAAAACAAAGCTTCACAGTATCAAATTGTTATTTGTTATTTACTGTGTATTATTTAAGATCAAGAAAACGATCAAGATCAGTCTCTTCAGAATCCAGCTTCCTGTCTATGAAAAGCAACCAATCTATTGTTGATCCTCCAAACTTAAAAGATGGCAGAATGTCACCTGCATGCAGGTGAGATGTGCTTCATAGCAATAGCAATCAAATGGCCGGCATTGTATATGTACTTTCATAACCAGTTTCATATCTTGAATTTAATGGTGACAGACAAATAACTGTAAGAGCAGGAAAAAGGTCAAGATCAGTCTCTACAGAACCCAGCTGCCTGTCTATGAAAAGCAACAAGTCTATTGTTGATCCACCCAACTTAAAGGATAACACAATATCACCTGGAGAAAGCTCAAACTCTGTAACCAGCATGCTGTCTGTAAGGAATAACTGGTCTATAGATACATCTGACATTGAGAAAGAGGGACCCATGGTACCACGACAAAGGTGTGTCATTTCTGTCCCAGTAATAAGTGTACCCTTGTTTAACAATTACTGAATAACTGAATTATCTTAATAACGGAATAACTGAATTACCTTAATTGTTGTTTCACCAGCTTTGAATCTAAACATGATGGTACAGTAGTTTTAGAGAAATTCAAATCAAACATGCAAGAAAAATATCAGTGTTTACATGAGGGAACAGCAAAGCAGGGAAACCTGAGAGTCCTGAATGAAATCTACACAAAGGTCTACATCACAGAGGATGGCGGAGGAGAAGTCAGTAAAGTACATGATATCAGACAAATTGAAATATTTAGGAGAGCAGAAACAGAAGATACACCAATCAATCTAAATGACATCTTCAAACCATTACCTGGACAAGACAAACCCATCAGAACTGTGCTGACTAAAGGAGTCGCTGGCATTGGAAAAACAGTGTCTGTGCAGAAGTTCATTCTGGACTGGACTGAAGGGAAAGCGAATCAGGACGTTCACCTCATATTTCCACTTCCCTTCAGAGAGCTAAATTTTATGAAGACTCAAAGTCTTAGTCTCTTGGGACTTATTCGTATATTTTTCATGGAAACGAAAGACTTGGAAATACACAGTGATAAATATAACGTTTACTTTATTTTGGATGGTTTGGATGAGTGTCGTCTTTCTCTGGATTTTCAGAACAACGTGAGGTTGTGTGATGTGACTGAATCAGCTTCAGTGGACGTACTGCTGACGAACCTCATTTTGGGGAATCTGCTTCCCTCTGCTCTCATCTGGATCACCTCCAGACCAGCAGCATCTGATCTCATCCCCTCTGAGTGTGTTGATCGAGTGACAGAGGTACGAGGCTTCAATGACCCACAGAAGGAGGAATACTTCAGGAAGAGAATCACTGATCAGAGTCTGGCCAATAAAATCATCTCACACCTGAAGTCATCGAGGAGCCTCTACATCATGTGCCACATCCCAGTGTTCTGCTGGATCTCAGCCAGTGTTCTAGAGAAGATGCTGAGTGGAGCAAAGAGTGGAGAGATTCCCAAAACTCTCACGCAAATGTACACACACTTCCTGATCCTTCAGACCAACATTAAACATGAAAAGGACTATGAGAAGAAATTGACAGATGAAGACATGATTCTTAAATTGGGGAAACTGGCTTATCAAGAGCTTATGAAAGGCAATCTGATCTTCTATGAAGAAGATCTGAGAGAGTGTGGCATTGACGTGACAGAAGCATCAGTGTACTCAGGATTGTGCACTCAGATCTTCAGAGAGGAGTTTGTTCTGTGTCAGAGGAAAGTCTATTGCTTTGTTCATCTGACTATGCAGGAACATCTGGCAGCCCTGTATGTGTACGTCTCCTTCATAAGCAATAAGATAAATGTATTTGATAAAAATACCACACCATCTTTGTTCTTGAATTCAGGAACTTTTCTGTCTGACCTGCTTAAAATTGCTGTTGATAAAGCCCTGGCCAGTGTAACTGGACATCTGGATGTATTCCTCCGTTTTCTTCTAGGCCTCTCATTGGAGTCCAGTCAGACTCACTTAAAAGGCCTTCTCAAACAACCAGGAAGTAGCTCCCTATGCACAGAGAAAACCATTAATTACATTAAAAACAAGATAATGGGCAATCTTTCTCCAGAGAAGTCCATCAACCTGTTCCACTGTCTGAATGAACTTGGTGACCATTCTCTTATCAAGGAAGTTCAGCATTTTCTTAAATCAGAAACAATAAGAGGAACACGACTTTCACCCTCACAGTGGTCAGCTGTTGCCTTTGTGTTGCTGACCTCAGAGGAGCTGGATGTGTTTCACATGAGCAAGTATGCCAGATTGTGCAGTGACATTGATGAAGTTCTTGTGAGGCTGCTGCCTGTGATTGAAGCATCTAAAACAGTCCAGTAAGTAAACCAATTTTCATAGGCCTTTAATATGACATCAATCTTTGTAGTTAATAACAAGTGTAGAAAGATTACTTTATTAAATTAATTTAAATTTTCCTTTACCTACACTAATGAATCGGTGGTGAAGGTTTTAAGCAATATTTGTTTAGACACATTAACAACTTATACAACCAACACTCAGAAAGACTCAGTTCTGACATTTTATAATATATATATATCATTATATTTATTTATTTTTGAGTGAAACCTTAGAATCTTCTTTTGGTGTGTGTTGCCTTTTTGTATGTTTGATTTGACTGTCTTAATCTTTGTAAGAATTAAAATTGGTGCATGTTTTGTCAGGTAGTCTAAACCAACAGTGCTCTGAATGAAACTGAAATTTCAAACTTAAGCTAAGTTAATCCACAAATTAAGCTACTTTTTGTTTCTTGTAAAACAGCTAAATCAAAAGTGTATATGCGTAGTCTAATGCGGTTTAGAACAAACTCTATAATGGGATAGTAACTATTTGCACAGCTTGTTAATTTTTTTTTTAACTGCA
Organism: Semotilus atromaculatus; assembly: GCA_031834385.1. Lineage (NCBI taxonomy): Eukaryota > Metazoa > Chordata > Actinopteri > Cypriniformes > Leuciscidae > Semotilus > Semotilus atromaculatus. The sequence goes on from JAULUF010000015.1 coordinate 20,217,549, forward strand.
GCTGGAGATTTCATTTAATTGCATTTACTGTAATGTCATCTATTTTTTTACAGTCTTCATTATTGTATGCTGTCAAATAAGTGTTGTACAGCTTTGGCCTCAGCTCTCGGTTCAAAGAACTCCAGTCTTAGGGAGCTGAACTTGAATGGGAATGGACTTCAAGATGAAGGAGCAACAGATCTCTTTTCTGGGCTAGAAAGTCCGCATTGTAAATTAGAGATATTGAGGTAAGTACAGTATATGTACTTACTACAGTATAAGTTTAGCACACCCTTACGAAACATGAGACAGGGACCCCCTCACAAGCTGGCATCTGTAATGGAGCTGAAAAAAATGCTGCTGATAGTTTTAGGAGTAGAAAATTAATCGTAATTTATTTATGTATGTTTACGCTGTATGTAATTTCTTTATTATTAATAAGTTATTACATTTTTCATGTCTTCAATATATCATTTGTTTCCCAACAGGCTGGCAAACTGTAAACTGACAGACAAAAGCTGTTCTGTTTTGGCTGTCGTGTGTAAAACAAAATTCTTGAGCTTGAAAGAGCTCAGCCTGAATTGCAATAACTTGCAGGATGCAGGAGTGAAGAATCTTGCTGCTGGATTGCAGAGTCCGTACTTTAAACTGGAGATACTTAAGTAAGATTATCTATTTAAATGCAAGACAGATTAGATCAAGGAAGCAAAACCAAAATGGATTATTTTATTAATCATGGCAAGAGTAAAATATTAATTTTATATTAATATTAAATATTAGAGATAATCAATAATCATCATCTTCTTCTGCAACTCAGTACTCAGTACAGTCACTGAAAAAAAATACTGCCATGGGGGATTTAAGACATTCTTTGAAAGAGTTGGCCTTTAACACTTGTCATTATTCTCTTTACAGGCTATGGAAGTGTGGCTTTACTGATGAAGGTTGTGGCGCTCTTGCCTTAGCTTTGAATTCTAACCCTTCCCACCTGAGAGAAGCTTATCTGGATAGGAATGAGCTTGGAGACAAAGGAATTAATCTTCTTTCAGAGATGTTGAAGAATCCTTGCTGTAAACTGGAGATACTGGGGTAAAATAATCTCTCTTAAAGCTCCTTTATATCTGAAACATTGTAACATTGTTAGAGGTTGGGAATTAAAGGGATAGTTAGACCACGAGATAAAATCTCTCACAAATGACCTCTACACCAGATAGCAAGCAACCATTAAAACAATGTTAATGTGGCTCAACATTAATTGAATTGAATTAATATTACAAAGTGATGTTGCTTCAGTATCACTTTTGCATCCTCAGTTAACGTTGAAGCATTGTTGAAATTTCAACCACAAATCAGTGGTAATATTATTGATTCAACATTACAAAGAGATATTTTTTCAACGTCACTTTTGCACCCTCAGTACTGTTGAAGCAATTTTAATATTTCAACCTCAAATCAATGGTAATATTATTGATTCAACATTGCAAAGTGATATATTTTCAACATCACTTTTGCACCCTTAGTTACTGTTGAAACAATGTTGAGATTTCAACAAAAAAAATATTTTTTTTTTAACCCTCTGGGGTCTAAGGGGTTTTTGAGGTCCTTGAGATGTTTTGACATGCCCTGACATTTGTGCTTTTTTCAGTTGCTTATAAACATATTAATGGCAAAGGTGTAATTACACTCTATTTAGCACAAATAGGGCTACCATATGTGAGCAACGTGTATGTACATGTTTGTATTTTTGAGGGAATAATGTTTATGCATGGTTATTCAAAAAACAAAAAATTAAAGTTTCTGAAATAAGGCCACAAAACACATACTTAACATGTGTCCACAATACTTTTGACTAATGGATGTAGTTGCCTAGTGTTTTTGCTTCAAAATGATCTGAAAATCATCCTGCCTAATCATTCACATAAAACAATACATTGATTTAAATTTTTTAAAACAGTTTTTGCTTAGAAAGGCAATATGCGCAGAGGCGTGACCTACTGTGATTCACACCTGAGAAGACAAAGACCCTCCATACTAATGACCCTGCATATTAATGAGCTTGCATATTAATGAGCCTTTCATTCAGGTGTGTCACACAAGAAAGAATGCGAGGACAAAAAAAATAAAAAAAATAAATAAAATAATATATATATATATATATATATATATATATATATATATATAATCCAAATATAAATGAAAGTCAAAAGCACATTTTTAGTACATAGTCATACCTGGAAACAAATCCTGTTCAAATAGGCTATATGGACCATTCTACAGAATTAGTTAGAGTTAGAAAGTTAGAGTTCTCAGAGAGGAAAAAAATTTTTTATGCATTCAAATTGTATAATTTCCAAGGTAAACATTTCTAGTATGCAGTTAATTCTCATACTGTATTTTCAGAAAGTTAAATGTGTCACTAATAAAAAACTATAATATTAAGATTTTTTTTACATCTATCTTGTCTTTTTTTTAAAAGTATAGCCCGGATTTTATCATTCATATTTCAAAGTTAAGGATTCATTAGTTTGATATAGTCTACATTGGAACAAACACTATAATAACATCTTAGATTATGAGCTTATTTTTGACAAAACATTCTAACGTTATTAACATATGAGCAGAAACTGGTTAACTAAGTAGAAGCCTATCAACTTCGAGTATTACAAAAACGAGCCAATGGCAAGGGAAATCCCATGGGTCTGCGGAATTTGCATGGCGCATCTCCGCCCCACCTCGTGGGTATAAAAGGAGGACGCCGGCAATATGCAGTTCATGTTTTTGCTTCGGAGCCAAGAGGTCCTCTTCACTCCGTAGTCTATTCTCTGATTATCTTCGAGAATCTTCTAGACGAGCAGCTTCCAGTCAGTGTTGGTGTGACGGCGTATTCCAGCGAGTTTCACTTTCCTGCCTGCTGATCTGTGCAGTGTTCTGCGACAGCGCGTGTGTTTCTCCCTGGGCGCTTCAGCACTGCTGCAAGCTTTTCATTCATAAAAAGAGCTTTCATTCACAAAAAGAGCTTGCACGCGGCACGTCTTTTTAAAGACGCTCTGCCCGTGTATTACACGCGGCACGTCTTTTTAAAGACGCTCTGCCCGTGTATTTCTGAGTGCGATCGTCTGATAGATTCAGCTGATGGGCGCGATCGCTGTTTGTTGTGTTTGGGCTGCGCTCAGACAGCGATCGCGGGTGCGTCATGTTCTACGAACGTGACCATCGCAGTGTTATGGTCGAGACTCAATGAGCTCTACAGAGCGAGAGTCCCCTCATCCACACCCCAATCTATTTTCTCCACGTGAGGGAATACTTTGGCTGGTGGCCAGGGTGACCTGAGGCTGATGGTGTGGAACAAAACCCGACGATTTATCCTCTGTCCACACCCCCCTCTTACACATTGCAACCCGTGCGGTGTCCGGATGAGTTCGCTGACTGCCCGTGTCCAGTAGGACGCCGGCGGCTTCAGCAGCTCATCTGGCGCCCCGGCAGATGAAATCATGTCTATCGCCGCATCACAAGGTGAGCTGGAGTCCTCTGGAGATGACGGTTCGGCTGTGCTGCCACCTCCGGGTGCGTCAGCCTGTCGAGTCTGATCCAGAGTTGACAGCTATGCTTTCCCGGGCTGCCGTGAGTATCGGGCTTGTGTGGACATCTGCCATGTCCCGAGTACTCATGGCTGATGATTGGTTTTTGGGGGTGGCAACCCCAATTCCTTTCTACCCGGACGTGCATGAAGAGGTCATGAGCTCGTGGGAGTCTCTTTTGACCTTCGTGACCGCTCAGCGGCCTCTTCCACCTTCTCTGCCCTCGTGAGACCGCGGCCCAGGGTGCACTGGGTTCCCCCTGTGGAGTGTTCTGTGGCGACACGTCTGTGACCCCACAGCGCCTCCACCTGGCATGGCTGCCCTTAGCCCTTAGCCTCGGCGGCGCGGTCGAGAGCTCTGCCCAACAGTTCTCGGCCGCCCAGAAGCGGACTGTGGCTGACCCCGCGGCCAGCTGCTGCCACCCGGCCGCCGGCTCAGACGCCTCAGTCCGCTCGCCGTCGAACGCGCCCTTCTGTGACTCCGCCCCCTCCCGCCCGGCCCCAGCAGCAGCTTCACCCTGGCCGCGCCGTGGAGGTGGTCGCAGGAAGGCGCCTCAGCCCGTACCAGCCCCGCAGCCTGCTGAATGCCAGGCCACGCGGCGCTCTCGTTACGGGCGGCTCACAGATGGATTGCAGTTCTTCCAGGATGTGGTTGCAGGGCCACTCCTTCCCCCGGTGGAGGGCCGGGGGAGAATCCCTTTTCTAGAACTGACTTCCCATCTCTGAGCCCCAGAGGGCGCGGATGGCAGTGCGCACCGCTTACGAGCCTCGCCACTCTCGTCCCCCTCTGTCGCCAGACCCCTGACAGACCAGGCCCCCGTGGAACGCTGGTCCTTCCCTGGCCTCCTCTGTCAGGATGCGGATTATGACCGCGCCCCCACTCCGGGCCGCTATGCCGTCCATGTCCGGGCCGGTCATTCCGCCTCGCTGCCCCATCGTGGGTACGTCTGTGGTTCACATGCCCCGCGGGTTCAGTTTTGGAACTTTCCAGTCTGTCCCGCTGGCTCACTGGAACCATCAGGCTCGGCTATGCGATTCAGTTCGCATGGTCTCCTCCCCGCTTCTGGGGAGTCCGCTACCATGGTGGGTGGTTATGCCCTTGTCGTGTGTGCGGAGGTCGTTACCCTATTGGCGAGGGTACGATTGAGACCACCCCTCCAGCAGAAATGAAGTCTGGCTTCTCAGCCCTTACTTAATTGTACCCAAGAAGAGCGGTGGGTTATTACCTTTCCTGGAGCTGCGCGTCTTGAGCTATTTCCTTCACACGTTTCCGTTCAAACTGCGCATGGCCAAACGCATTTACGAATGTGTGCGGCCACAGGATTAGGATGCAGCGATCGACCTGAAGGACGCCTACTTTTATGTCTCCTTTTTCTCCTCGGCAAAGACCATTTTTACGGTTACTTTCCAGGAGCGGGCATACTAGTACGCGGTTCTCCCATTCGGGTTAGCCCTGCCTCCTCGCATCTCTACGAAGGTAGTTGAGGTAGCCCTTGTGCCGCTACGGCAACACGGGGTTCGCATCCTGAACTATCTCGATGACTGGCTGTACCTAGCTCACTCTCGAGTCCAGGTTTGCGAACACAGGGACCTTGTGCTCCGGCACCGTGCAGAGGTTCTCTTTTCTCAGTGTGGACTCGGTCGCCATGTCTTGCCTAAGACAATTCGAGGGTAAGAGTGTGGTTCCACTGAAATACTTTCAGAGGCTCCTGGGGCATATGGCATTCCAGCCGCAGCAACGCCGCTCGGTTTGCTTCATATGAGACCACTTCAGCTCTGGCTTCGCGATCGAGTCCCGAGGTGGGCATGGCAACAAGGCACGCTCCGAGTACCAGCTACTCCGACCTGCCGTCAGACCTTCACCCCGTGGTCGAACCTCAGTTTTCTACGGGCCGGTGTGCCCTTAGAACGAGTTTTCAGGTATGTTGTTGTCTCAACAGATGCCTCCACCACGGGCTGGGGTGCCATGTGCAATGGACATGCTGTCGCGGGCTCCTGGACAGGACCCCAGCGCCTTTGGCATGTCAATTGCCTCGAGTTGCTGGCAGTACGCCTTGTTCTGCACCGCTTTCTTGCGCTGCTCTAGGGTCAACACATACTAGCCCGATCAGACTATACCGCCTCTGTAGCGTACATCTACCATCTAGGTGGTCTACGCTCTCGCCGTTTGTCGCAACTCGCCCGCCACCTCCTCTTATGGAGTCAGAAGCTTCTGAGGTCGCTTCGAGCCATTTTATATCCCCGATCCCTGAACTGTGCAACCTACGAGCGCTCACGGCTTCAGCTCCTCCCGGGAGAATGGCGACTCCATCCCCAGTCGGTTCAGCTGATTGGGACCAGTTCGGGGACGCACAGATAGATCTGTTTGCCTCTCACGACTCGACCCATTGCGCCCTGTTTTATTCCCTGACCGACGGCACGCTCGGCACGGATGCACTGGCGCACAGCTGGCCGCGGGGTCGCAAATATGCGTTTCCCCCAGTGAGCCTTCTTGCGCAGACCTTGCGCAAGGTCAGGGTGGACGAGGAGCAGGTCATTCTGGTCGCGCCGACTGGCCCTCCCCGACCTGGTTCTCCGAACTCGTACTCCTCGCGACAGCACCTCCCCGAGTGGGGAACGGAGACGTTCCGTCTGCCTGCCACTTTCCGCTGTACCGCTGGGAAACGCCTGAGTTCAGTCTCGGCTCCTCAGCAGGAAAACATGATCTGCATATTGCCGGCGTCCTCCTTTTATACCCACGAGGTGGGGCGGAGATGCGCCATGCAAATTCCGCAGACCCATGGCATTTCCCTTGCCATTGGCTCGTTTTTGTAATACTCGAAGTTGATAGGCTTCTAAGCGAAACCCCAATCGTCGTTTTTTCACCAAGATCATTTGCGTTTGAATAGCGCGCGCTCTCTGTGGGTGTGGTCACATTAAAAGATAATTAGCTGAAATGAGAGCGCCTGACATCTCTCTCTTTTTATATAGATTACATAAACAGAGAATATTTGTTTTAGTTTTGAATTAGATAATTTAAAAGTACACACTTAAATGATTATAAAGATATATTGCTCATGCCTGAGTGAATAATATTCACTGAGTTTTGTTTAAGTTTAGAGACGTGCTCTAGAAAAAAAAGTTCACGGAGACGGAGAGGCAGAAAGCACACCCTGTTTATTTTCTTTATTTTACAAAAGCACAATGTTTTATTTCGATTGTAAGTGGACCCATAAAAAAGTAGACATTTAACAGTTTATTTTTTCATATTTCTTAAGTGTGTATGACCAAAAATGACGAAGTATTTTAAGTCTATTTTGCTGCTATGTGAAAAAAATCGCGCAAAACGCGCCGGCGCATTTGCCGACTCCAGAGGGTTAATCAACATTACACTATGATTGATTCTACATCACTGATGTTGAATCAATATTGAAATTAACAAAAATATATAAAGCCTGTCCTATAAAGCCTGCCCAAACAGTGTAATGCTAGCTTCTAATAGGCTGAAGCAAGTCGCTAACAGGCACGGAAGAAGTATAGCAGAGCGATGCAGCTTCTTCGGGGAACCGAGGTTAAAGTTGTAACCTCGCCGCCATAATGACCATTGTCTGTCTAGTGTGAATCGAGAAAGCACAAGGATAAGAGCACATGAGCCCCAGGTGTAAAGCCCAAGCCTAGGTTGTAAAACCTCACGAATGTGAGGGGTGTGGACCAGCCTGCTGCATCACAAACATCGTAAAGTGAAACTCCTGACACTAGAGCCTTAGAGGCAGCCATACTCCTAGTTGATTGGGCCGCACTGCCAAAGGGGTAGGCGGTCTGGCTGATTCATAAGCAAGAAAGATAGCTTCGACTATCCATTCGCTCATCCTCTGCTTAGATGCTGGGGACCCTTTATTAGAGGTTTAAAAACACACAAACAGTTGTTCTGATCTACGCCATAGACATAGGCATCCAATGGACATGGGCATCCAATGCCCTTACTGGACAAAGCAGATTATTTATTTCCTGGTTGATATCCTGGAATGGAGGAGGACAGAATGCCTGCAGAAAAATAGATCTGGCCACATTAGTGGGAACTTTAGGAATCTACCCCGGTCTAGGGTGAAAGAATGCCTTTACCATGCCAGGTGCAAAATCCAAGCAGGAAGGGGCAACTGACAAAGCTTGTAAATCTCCTATACTCTTTTTTTTATTTTTATTTTTATTTATTTTTATTTATTTAACAGTCAGACATACAAACCAACATAGTGCAGTAGTGAACAATCTTGTAATTCCATAATTCCACAAGTGACATAAAAGTGTTGATCTATGAGTGTGTGTGGGTGGGTGTGAGTGTGGGTATGTGTATGTGTGTGTATGTGTAAACAAAGTAACCATTTATTATTTATTATCATCGTCACCATCATCACCACCTCCACCACCTCCACTCCCCACTACCACCACATTGCCAATATTGTATTAGTCGATTTTTATTTCCATCCTTCCTCCTATGTAATAATTGCCATTGTCAACACTGTCTAAGATAAAATATGGTATAATAAGATAATATAAGATAACCTTCCCCCACATCTCTTCAGTCCCTATGTTCTCCTATTATTATTATTTATTTATTTATTTATTTATTTATTTTTGTGTGTTATGTGCAATGTCTAAAGTGCATTAAAAAAGGGAGTACAGTGTGAGAGTGTCTCAACTTGGGACAGAGATGTTGTCCCATTGAAACCACTTCTCGCCTGTTTTGCTTGTCTAGGTGTTTGTGAGGTTATCCATATATACAAATTTTTAATTTTTAATTTATTTATTTTTTTGCTCCTTCAATATTCTACGTTGTGGTGCATTAAAAACACATGAAAAGATAAGGGGGAAATTATTGCAGAGAGCAGAGTGATCGGGGAAAAAGCGTACAGACATAGCCTCGGCCACGTCTGAACCAAAGCATCCAGCCACAGAGGACCTGGATGCGTGAGGAAGAACCAGAATGGGCAGTGAGACGTTTTTTGAGATGCAAACAGATCCAGTTGAGCCTGGCCGAACAACCTCCATATCTGCTCCATAACCTCAGGGTGGAGTCTCCATTCCATGGGCCTCAGGCCCTGGATCGACAGGACGTCTGCTCCTATGTTCTGGTTCCCAGGGATATAAGCTGCTCTAAGTGAAAGCAGCTTCCCCTGAGACCACAGGAGGATTTGGTGTGCCAGTTTGCAGAGTGAACGTGACCGTAAACACCCCTGATGATTTATATAGTCGACCACCGATGTGTTGTCTGAGCGAACAAGCACATGGTGGCCCCTGAGGTCTGAGAGGAAATTCTTGAGAGCAAGAAAAACAACCATTATTTCCAGACAGCTGATGTGCCAGGAAAGATGGTGTCCCCTCCACTGACCTTGAGTCGAGCGACCCTCTAGGATCGCCCCCCAGCAAGAGATCCCAGGCCTTGGGATAGGAACCAGGGTTTCTTCCACATAACCAAGGCACATAGGCATCGCCGCGTGACCTTGATCATGCAAAAAGGATTGCCCCTCGGGGAAAACCCCCTGGTCCTGAGCCACCACTGCAGGGGTCTCATGTACAACAGGCCAAAAAGTATCACGTTGGATACTGCTGCCATCAGACCCAACAGCCTTTGAAACTGTTTGACAGTGAGTGACTGGCCTAGCTTTAATCAGTTTACTGTTGACAGGATCGACTTGATACGTTCAGGAGAGAGACGTGCTTGCATTGTGATTGAATCCCATACCACACCTAGAAAAGTGGTTCTCTGTACTGGAGAAAGTACAGTCTTTTTGACGTTTAACCTCAAGCCCAACCTTTCCAAGTGGGCGAGAACGACATGTCGATGCCGAACCGCTAGCTGATGTGACTGAGGGGAGAGAACTCCGCTCAATGCAGCTCTGTGTTTTGAGCAGTGTAGTTGAGCGCAGTTCTCTCACTGCAGTGGACACGGCATAAGAAACATGGTGGTGAGTGAATTAGACTATTAATTAATTTTATACATCATGCGTTTAGAGCTTTTAAGACCAATTATCAGCGCAACACGACTGAAGCGCGGTTTATTTAATTGTGCATGAGTGGTGCGCAAATCACCGTATAGGCCTACTGTGAATCTTATCATGGGCTAACCGACTATCGTTATTACTATCTTACTGAAATACTACTGCAAATCAGCTGTGTGCCCACTATTACCTAAAACTGTGTCTATTAATGCAGATTGTCTGTCGTACTTATTACTTTGAGTAAAGATAAAGGATGGAGCAAGATTTGTTTTGCGAACTTTAATGTTACATCAGTGTCACGATACACACACACAGGAAACGTAAGATCCAATAGTAGAGATGCACCAATGACAATTTTCTAGGCCGATTCCGATTTCCGATTTTTATTGAGTTTGACCTGCCTATACCGATTTTAGCCGATTTAATTTTTTCTAACCACTTTTTTATTTTCTATATATATTTTTTTTTTAAAACACCATATACTTTTACTCAAACTCAATAATAAAAACAAGTTTAGATGGGTACATTTTCTATAAATATTTTCTATAAAAAGTCTTCATTTTCTTTTCTGACATAGCCTACTCCAGTTCTTGTTAAAACACACGACATGCAAATTCTGTGCATTTTGGGCAGTTTTAAATCCTTTTTTTTTTTTTTTGTCCATCAAAAGTGTGCTTTCACTTTAATTGAGCGTGAGCAGCGCAGCAAAAATAGACACGGCGCCGAAACCACTTCACTGCTGCTCACGCGACGCTCCTGCTTGACGCTCACGCGCTGCTCCCACTCCCGGTGTGTATGCACTCATTGATTAACATGCAAGCCAAAAAAAATACGCGCCGCTCAGACTTGCGGTGTGAAACGGCCGTAATTCACGAGGTTTCCTACATGTGCATTCCATGTGCACGTGTGATACTGATGTTGCGCGACTTAATCATGCGGCGCCCGAGTGCATTTGACCGGCATAAAATCGGCATATGTCAGACTGGCCGATCACGTGACAATCGTCCGGTTCCGGTCACGCGCCGGTCAATCGGTGCATCTCTAATTGCTTTATTGAAACACTTTACTTTTTAATGTATCTAATTATAGTCAGTAACAATACAAGTCAAACGCAAATAACAAGCATGCAAAACAAAGGAACAGATAAATGTGACCCTGGATCACAAAACCAGTCATAAGTCGATCCATCCATCTTCTTCCGCTTATCCGGGGCCGGGTCGCGGGGGCAGCAGTCTAAGCAGAGATGCCCAGACTTCCCTCTCCCTAGACACTTCCTCCAGCACTTCCGGGGGGACACCGAGGCGTTCCCAGGCCAGCCGGGAGACATAGTCCCTCCAGCGTGTCCTAGGTCTTCCCTGGGGTCTCCTCCCAGTGGGACGTGCCCGGAACACTTTCATACACCTTCACCTTCAACACCTTCACCTTCAGTCATAAGTCGCACAGGTATATTTGTGGCAATAGCCAACAATACATTGTATGGGTCAAAATTATCGATTGGTCTTTGATGCCAAAAATCATTAGGATATTAAGTAAATATCATGTTCCATGAAGATAATTTGTAAATTTCTTACCGTAAATAAACAAATCATTTATTTTTATGAGGGAATGCAGCACAACAGCGAACATAAATGGACAACTTTAAAGGCGATTTTCTCAATGTTTAGATTTTTTTGCACCCTCAGATTCCAGATTTTCAAATAGTTGCATCTCGGGCCAAATATTGGCCTATCTTAACCATACATCAATGGAAAGCTTATTTATTCAGCTTTCAGATGGTGTACAAATGTAAATTTCAAGAAATTGACCCATGTGACTGGTTTTGTGGTCCAGGGTCACAAATAATAAGATAGATGCACCATTGTTTGAAACTGTGCTAGAGAAGTCATGTCAGTACAGTGCAAGACTTCTATAGAATGCACCTGTGTTTTCGCTCTAATGAGGAAACATCAGTTCGACTACTGAGAAGTGCACATGCAAAATCAAAATGGGCATTTGAAAGACTTGAAGTAGTGCATGCCAGTTTTTTGTCCGACTTGAGACAGCGGCAACGCCACATGACTGACGCATGCCATCAAAGTAGCGCGAGAGCGTTCAAGAGCAGCCGGGGGACTCAGCCAGCGCAGCTTCTCCAGAGCGGCTGCACAAGCTCTGATGACGACACAACTGTTCCACCAACTGATTGGCCGTATTCACCACATGACAACGATCACCTGTGTTTCCTGTTTATTCGAACACCTTCAGTCCCACTAATGCTCAGAAATCAGCATTTTTATAACAGTAAAATCTCTTTTCATGTAGTTGCAATATTATATTGTGTCAAAACGTAGACCCCACTACATGTGTATAAGTATAGGCTTATGTTGAACTTTATTCTTGTACAAACAGATGCTGTATTAAGCAGTACATAAAGTATTAAGGCGAGATACTACAGGTAAATAGGGTACAATTTTTAACTAGCAGATATCACCATCAATCTTTCCCAGTTGATTACATACATTAAGATGAGAAAATATTTATTACAAGTTTTCTGTAATTTAATGTTTAAATATGCAAATTATGCGTAATCTAATTAAATATGCGCTAATTTGCATATATTTAAATCTGAGTATTGGATAAAATTGAAAAATTATTTTTTTCCTTGTGTTCGCATATTAGATGGGGAAAAAATTACAGAGGGATTTATGATATCTACTTTTGTTATCCTGTAAATCAGAATATACTGTCAGTAGCCTTAAATTGATTTTCGCCATTTTTTTCGAATAAAATGTTATATAAATCAGGCTAGGAATAATATATTTACAAATCCCTCTGTAAATGTCTTCATAATATAACTAGGTACAAGACTGGAAAGTTTGGTGTATATAGGTGCTACTGAAGTGGAGATTTCGGACTTGGAGTATGAGAAAAAAGTCATTTTGACAAAACAGGCTTTAACGATTTATTGTAAAATGAGATTGCACATTTAGAGTTAAATTCCCCTTTTTACTTTCACGATTGGTTTCTGATAAAAAGGAAATGAAATATTTGGATCCGACAGTATTGTACAGGAGAGAGAGACCTTTCTAATGGTGTATGTGATGACAGGGTGCAGACAGTGATAGCGGAGCAGCGGGATGATTTAGAACGCCAACTTTTGTTGAATTAATGAGAAATCTACAGACGCAAACAGACAAAGTGTAGTACAATTAAGACCTAATTGTGTATTTCTGACTTTTTTTTCACCACAAGTCTGAAAGAAGACATTATTGAAGACAAATATTCCAAAATCTCAAAATTGTTTTTGATATTTAAAAAACCCGATGTTTTTGCCTGCCACGTATCTGAAACGTCTGTGTATTTGACAAATATTGCATTTATTTCACTTCAGCAGTGGTAAAGTATGCAAACACACACAAAGCGGTCACTACGGGAAGCAGAAAGTGTCCGACTTCACGTCTCTGTTTTCAGCTCTTCCCCGCCTGCACGCAGCAACTCTTGCCGATCGGTTACATCCAGCCGAAGTCGAACACACCTTACAATGGATGCTTTTCAACCATTTTTCAACAGACTTGCTAAAACCATGAAGCCCCGCACCTAAATCAAGCCCCCAGTGAATTAGAGCAAATCGGGTAACATGGTTGAAAATGCCTATCGTGTTTAAAAATGCTCCACTGATTGGGAAACACCCCCTAGTGTTCTGCAGAGATACATACCTGCATGATCTTGTGGTCCTCAACTACAAATCACTGTTGGTTCAATGTCACTGTCTCAAACCATGTGTGCTGTTGGCTTTCATCAAAATTTAAATACTGATCCTACACACTTTAATAATTGAAATGATGAAACAACCCAAATTATGGTTTGGATCAAAACTCAACATTGAATCACTGTCATCATGCTATCTGGGTAGCTTTTCAAGTTTATGGCTAAGTTTTTCCTAGGTTAATCTTATGTATCCTGAGCTTAAGTGAAGAGTGACGAGAGTGTCGTTGTTTTCTCTTCAGTGTGACTAGGTGTGGTGTGACACATGAAGGTTGTGCTGCTCTGGCATCAGCTTTGACATCAAACTCCTCACACCTGAGAGAACTAGATTTATCTGAGAATAAACTGGGAGACTCAGGAGTGAAGAAGCTCTCTGGTTCTCTGGCAAATCCTCACTGCAAGCTGAAAACCCTGAGGTATGATTCACAACGGTCTGATGCTCCTAATAAAGAGCTGGGAGTGATTAGTGTATTTGTCCCACTGCAGGCTGATGTATTGTGGGATCACTCAAGAAGGTTGTGCAGCTCTGACTTCAGCTCTGAGATCAAACCGTTCACACTTCAGAGTTCTGGATCTGTCTGGAAATAAACTTGGAGATTCGGGTGTTAAGCAGTTCTCAGCTGGACAGCAAGATCCTTTATGTAGTATTGACATACTAAAGTAAGATTGCTTTAGCTTTTCAGAAACAAACATTACCTTGTCACCACTCAGACACTTGTACGTAATAATAGTACACTGAATTGAGATTGACACTATAGAGTTAATGTTATCATTACATTTTTTAGTATCAACTTGCTGCCAAAGTACTTTTCATATGTCTACAGACTGGTGTATTGTGGGATCACAGATGAAGGTTGTGCTGCTCTAGCTTCAGTTATGGAATCAAATGTAACAGACCTAAAAGAGCTCCATCTTGATAAGAACGAGCTCAGAGATTCAGGAGTGAAGATACTCTCTGCTGCTTTAGAGCATCCTTCCTGTAACCTGGAGACATTAAAGTAAGATTACTACTCTTATTGACACCCTGCAAATCTGCCTGAAAAGAATCTTTCACAAATTTCAGCATCCCTTGCTGATTTTTATGCATACGTGCCAGAGAAAAGAAGATGTGCCTAAGTTGACCCTAAAACATCTCTTACCTGTGGGAAAATAATTTTAATGCACATTTTTATTTGCTTTAATGAACTCATAGCTGGTCACCTGTTTTCTTCTTTTTAGGGGAGCCCTTGACAAATGTAAAGTCCATTGAGTTGCAAATAACTGGTTTATTAAAAACAGTTACTGGTTTATTAAACAAAATATTATATATAATTTAAGATTGAATCTACTGAACAGGAGGGGACGACTCTGAACTATTCTGTTCTTTCTGCAGGCTGTGGGATTGTGGTATCACAGATGAAGGTTGTGCTGCTCTGGCTTCAGCTCTGAGATCAAACGGTTCACATTTAAGAAATCTTTATCTATTTGGGAATAAACTCAGGCACTCAGCTGTGAAGCTGCTCTCTACCCTGAGTGATGATCCACAGAACAAATTAGAGAATTTTGAGTGAGTATTCATACCTTCAGATACAACTGTATCTCATATATACAGTACGTATATTGCAAACTAGTCACAAGTTCTGTAATATATCTGTAGTTACACAAATTCTCAATTTGAAGAACTTGTAAGCTAGGTTACTAGATAACACCAGTAATTATTGCACAAATGTCTCTAGTCTGTAACAGACTAATTCTAATTATTTAGTTGTTTTTCAGTGTATCTCTAATTTACTGTTTATCAGTTTATATTAGATGCTGTCCTCTAACAACTGAAGACTTGCTGTGAATGATACTGCTGCACTCATAGTGTCTGAACACACTCAAAACGTGATAATCCACCTGCTCATACTTAGGACATCAGCCACTCATCTTTGTTTTTCTGGGATTTTTTTTTTTATGAATCATCATGTATATTATGAATTGTACACCAAATTATTACCCTAGATTGTATTAAAAAATTCTGTTAATGGTCATTAAATGTGTGAAAGTAAAAGTCGTTTTTATTTGAATAACAGAACATACTTCTATCTGGCTGTTAAAAAGTAAAATGTATTTTTAGGGGCCAAGCACAGAAGGCCACTATTGTATGTTAGTCTCCTTCTTCTTCAGGTCTCAAGAATGGCAGCCCATAGAACCTTATAGTAAAAAGGTTGTGAAATTTGGCACACAGATAGAGAGGACAGTCTAAACAATAACCACAGCAATTTTGGAGTTTCTAACTCAATCCCTCTAGCATCACTAACTGTCCAACATTGCACTTTAAAAATTGTTTATGGTAATAAGTTTTGAACCGTAAAGGCTAGAAAAAAATCTTTCCTCTTTTTCCTCTGATTTGTTGGCTCAAGAGAATTAGATTGCACCCTATTCCATCATGAAAACAAAACGTCAATCTCATGATCAGCCAATTTTCACCAAAATTGGCTCAGATCATCTTCAGACCATGCTGGCAAAACATTATTAAAAGCTTTTTCATAGACCAAACAGTTATCGAACAACAAATCAATTACAGTTTTTCTCGATTGCTTAAACACATTTCTTGAAACTATACCTCGTATTCTCAAAACAGTAAACACAAATCCACAACGTCTCACCCAATTCCCCAAACATCCTATTTTCGGGTCAAAATGAAGCTCTACACTCAAAACCATTCACTCTTGCTGAAAAACCAAACTTTGCCCTCAGACAGGACACACAAGCCCTCAAAATCACACACACTACAACATAGTCTAACACACTGGTGCAATAAATTCAAAACAACATTTCCAAAACTGGTAAGTTATGTAATACACAAACCGTATTCTAATATGGAGTTGTATTGGAATGGTAAAGAGTGTTGGTACGTGACAGGAGGGCCTCCACTCAAGGATGCAATATGATGAACAAGTCTAAGAATGTTCCACATATGGTTGAAATACCATCATTGGCCTAGAAAGATAACATTCTGGGACTCAAGACTGTAGTAGTTCCACTGAAGTAGAAAGGATGCCCTCCTTCACTGTCACACTCTGCAGCCACTCTGTGTGACTGTACAACTGCTGGCCTTTTCCTACAAGAAAATAAACCTCATCAAAGACAATTGGAAATGTTTGTCTCTTATTCAGTGATAGAATTTTCTTTGCCACCACACCTCCCTGAAGGTTCTGATGATGGAGGCGACGGTGAAGCACTCAAATCTGGCCTTTCCTGTAGCCCAGCCTTCCTCAGTCATACCATTGACAAAGACATGGTCAACTAAAGTGGCTTGAGTTTCATCCGAGACTGCTTGACTGCTTGTCTTCTTGTCGTCCTCCTCCTCCTCCTCCTCCTCCTCCCCCTCCTCCCCCTCCTCCTCCCCCTCCTCCCCCTCCTCCCCCCCCCCTCCCCCTCCTCCTCCCCCTCCTCCTCCCCCCCCTCCCCCTCCTCCTCCCCCCCCTCCCCCTCCTCCTCCCCCTCCTCCCCCTCCTCCCCCTCCTCCTCCCCCTCCTCCTCCCCCTCCTCCCCTTTTCCCTCCACTTTTCCCTCCACAGACGCACGTCGGTAAACTATGAAATAAACTTGCGCTCCCTGGGCGGGTCGGCGCAAAAAAAGAGGCGTGTTTCGGCGCAAACATTCCCTGGTGCTATTTTGCAGTTCCAGAAAACAATTGCGCCACTGACCAGAAAAAACCTAGTCAAAAGTCAGTGGCGCGTTATACACTTTGATTCTCTCATCAACACAGATGCAGCAGTTTTTATTTGTGCAAATCATACATTATAACAAGGAAAAATATTAACACATGAGGGAAATCATTGTGGTGTCCATGAAGATGTAAGAAATATGTAGTAAGCCTAAATCTAGCTTACATTTACCCATTTTTTTTCAGGCTAATTGTAGTAATGACATGGCTGATGACACCATTTTTGATGCCAGCAACAATGAGTGAAATACGGTTTAATCGAAAACACACAAACACGCTGTGTAATTGAACGAACGTTCGGCATACTGAAACTGCGTTTCAGGTGTTTGGATAGGTCAGGAGGCACTTTACAGTACAGTCCTCAAAAAGTTGTAGCATTCTTTGTGGCATGTTGTGTTTTACACAACATTTCCATAAATCAAGGTTGTGTTGTTGACATAGATGAGGAAACATTAGAGGACTTAAGGAGACGTGATGGTGAACTGCATGTGCCGATGCCACTTAACCCAAATGCCCCAGCAGCAGCACGGGACAGGAGAGCGTATTTGGCAGAAGAGCTGCTGCGTCATCTACAGTATAGTGAGGTAAAGCTAATTAATATCGGTCTAATGTTCGACTACATGTTCCAAAACATCCGAGAGTGTTTATTTGTGACATTTCTTTATTTACATTTGTCAAAATGAAAAATCAAAATCAAACAGTATATGTGACCCGCTCTGGCGAAATGAGTCGGAAGTCGCAACGTTCTATTTTAAGATATGGGCCGATTATGTGGAAAAACAATGAAATGTTAGATTTTTTTTTTTTTTACTAATTTCATTCAAAAGACATTCAAAAAGAATCTCACAAAGTTTCATAGTCCATATAATTGAATAAAGGTATTTAAATGACTATTAAAGTTTACAAAGTTTTACTAAATTCGCTGGAAATGAATATTGCGTTTCTCAACTCCTCTCCTCACCTCTGAGCATTTCCCGGGTATCCCCTGAAACGTCACTATCTCTGCTCTCCAAATATGGTGTTGCACGTTGTATACAACAAAATCAAAAAGCTTAGAAATGTACACAAACACTGATCATTTGTCAATGGGAATTGCCCCGTTTCGACTGACCGGCACGCGATTGGTCCAGCCATCCTCCTGTCAGACTCACAGCGCTCTGTGTAAACAAGCTAGCAGATCTCCTCAGAAAGATAAAATATTAATTTGAGAAATGTCGATGTCAAAAGAGAGCAAAGTCGCCAAGAGTGCATATACTCCGTGTGCAGTGCGTATGCGGTGCGGGAGCAGCACGCGCTATAGTGCTTTGCTGCATGCATTTGCAGTGCGCAACTAATCCACGGCTGTACCACAAACACATTTACTCACTATTTGTATTTCAAATCCAGAAGTTATCATCAACTTTTATTTTTTTAAAAAAAGTTGTCACCTGTGCGATTCTCTTTTTACACATATGCACTCTTAGACGTATTCACGTTAAAACACACTTTTAACATCGCATTATTTAATGCATTACTTCTATATAAACACACACACACACACGCACACACACGCACACACACACACACACACACACACAGACCCTCTCTCTCAAGCAAAAATGTAGTCTCTGTTCAATCTTTCTTTAGTAAATTTTTGTAAAAGTGCCTTTTAAATTATTTATTCAAATAAAAACTTTTAATTAATTTGAGCTTCAGCCTGGTCTAATAGCATTTATATATGTATTTGGTGAAATTAAGCCGTAAAATAAATAGTTTATCGCTTTAAATGCAATGGATTTAAAAGATATCAACAAAAAACAGGCAAAAAACTTTAAAAGCAATTTACTCAGGTTTTCAATTGGAAAAAGGCGGCAGATGACCATAATTAAAATGTGTATATCTTTACAACCATTCAAGGTATGACTTTGACTATATATAGTGAAAATATCACATATCATGTGAAAGTTTATGGTCTCCTCTTTCCATTAATACCAAAATCTCAATTTTGAAATTTGGGTTACTGTGACTCATTTTGCTGGATCAGGTCACATATTGATTTAAAAAAAATACAAACGGAAAATTAGGTTGAAAAGAACGTCGTCTCCTCGGCTGTGAACCGCTCCTGGCGCGCGCCTGGTAAATCCGCCGTATTAATAACAATCCGCCATGCAACATGCGCACCTGCTCTTAAAGGGTATGTTGGATGACGCTCTGATTGGTTTATTTCACGTTACGCCCAAACCACGCCTATGAATAATGAAGCTACTTCAGACCAACCCCTTTTAGATTTGCGCCAGGCGCAAGAGGCATTTATCCTGCCGGGAAAATAGCAACAGCGCCGAGACCTGCCCACAAAGGTACTTGCGCTTTGCGCTTTGACACTTGCGTTTCAGATCGTGCGCTGGGTGCAAGATAGGGCCCTTAGTGTTTTCACCTGGGTAATTGTGTGCTAACTGAGCTGAAGCTGTGCTGACTTGAGTGAACAATATTGAATACTAGTGCTTTCTAAATGACCACATGGTCTAGGCAATGAGAAATTAAGGGATTTGTGTGTAGAGTTTTGCAGTGACAGTTCAACAATTCTGACTCATGTGTCAAAACAGGGAATAGTGTTTATAGTTTAGTGAAATGGGTGTGCTTTTTGATAAATGGCATTATGGTTTTGAAATTTTAGTTCAAAAGCCTGGTTATAGTGTTTAAGCAATTGAGAAAAACTGTAAATTGATGGCATGATGTCAAGCTTATTCTGTCACTGAAATGATTTGGCATATTGACACCAAACTTTGTATGTGTCATTGTCACCTCATTTTGGTAACAGCACAACCTATTGGTCAAATGTGATAAGCAATTAAATCATATTCCTAGTGAATGAATTTAGGATTTTTCAGCTGTTTTGACAAACAATCTAAAAATGTCTAATCACTAATTGTTGCAGCTGGTCTGATTCTCTCAGCCATGCTTTTTATGTGCTTTGCTCCTTAATTGCTGCTTACAGCTAGATTTTTATTATTATTTATTTTATTAATCTTGAACTGTGCAAATTCACATTTCAGGGGTTTAGGTTTAGGTTTACATGGCATGCACATCCCCAAAATAATGAAAATCTGGTGCACAACTAAAAACAGCAGAAAACAAATGCTTTGCTCAAAAGGACATGAATGGTCTAACCAAAATCAATGTAACAGATGTGACGTGTTAAGCTTCATGCTTTTCATCTGACTAAGTTATATATAAAAGCACACTCATATGAGTACAAATAGACAAATCACATGACTAGATCACATAAATAAAATAAAAAAAAACGTTTTAAAATACATATTTGTCTGGCTGACATTATATCACTTATTCTTTTGCGAAAACAGAAAACTATACTGTCAATTCCCTTATGTATGCGGTAAACTTTTAGGTCAGACTGTAGAGCAAATGCCAATTAGTTGTAACATCACACAATTCTAAATATATCCAACTGGTGTTTTCCCCTCTCTCCTAAGATATTAGTGGTATTACCTGTATATGTAGTACAGGTGCAACACTGCACATGTACTAGTTTCTTAATAACTGGAGAAATTGTGGTAAGATCAGTATTTAGGATTTTTGATCCTACTAAGGAAAAAGTATATAATAAAGTCGAGTGCATATACTGAAGTAACTGTGTGTTCTGAAATGAGTGTAAATACTGTGTAATTGTTCTGTCTGAAGGCTAGTGTATTGTGATATAACAGATGAAGGTTGTGCTGCTCTGGCTTCAGCTCTAAGATCAAATCTCTCACACATGAAAGAGATGGATATGACTAAAAATACACTCACAGACATGGGCACTAATCTGCTCACTGCTATAAAGTTCAATCCACACTATAAACTGAAATACAGTTCCAGCTGAAAAATTAATGTGCTAAGTGTACTAAAATTTAGCATACTTTTGTGTACTTGAAGCCACGCTAATCATCATTATAGAGGGAATGCGTATGACGTCACCGTCAGCTGGAGTGATTGCGGTCACGCCCACTCGAGTGGCAAAAAGACTGAGCGGCAGCATTGGTTTTCAGCGTGAATGCCGTAAAAAAAACACAAAAAAACACATCGAATGCCGTAAAAAACACAAAAAACACATCTAAAATGGGAAAGAGCTTTGCGATTGACTGTACAACTACATTTCACAAGAAATCTGAGGTATATTTTTACAGACTGCCAAAAGTTACAGAACAGAGAAGCAAATGGATCGATGCAATTCGTAGAAACAACTTGACTCCAGAGAAAAGTGGATTTATAATAATAACTCACATATATCAGCTTATTGAAATAACCAGTTTCCCATTTACATGCAAACCAGTAACCATGACAACACAAGTAAACCGTGTTTACATGACTTTATTAATAAATCAGGCCATGACCGTGTGACGACAAAACAATCATTTGCGTATCTGACTTAATTTGTTTTGTCGGTTGATGTTAAATAAAGCTTGCAACATGTCAGCGGGAAACTTACAGCTCGTATATTATCCTCTCATGCAGTTAACTTACAGATACAGCGTTTTGACTGAACCACTTCTACTTCTGCTGCACGAGATGAGAAAAAAAAAGCAGAAAGCAGGTTAATGGGTTTACATAATGCGAAATCCGAGTAAGAGGCAAAAAACTACCCGTGTCGACCGGTTTATGCTTAAGTCGGTTATGACCCTAATTTACTCCGATAAAAGAAAACGGGTTTCCCGTGTTTGTTCAATAAAAATATACTTTTATATGTCTTAAACTAGTTATAATAGGCTATATGTGAAGCTGCCAGGGTCTTGACTGGGTCTCTTGTGGGCAGGGCTCAGTAGCAGGACTGTACTTTGGCTTGACTGACATGACAGAGACTTGCTTTCGGAGCTTGACAACCTCTTTCTTTAAAGCCTGCACGTTCTTGTCTTCTGCATTCTCTGCCGCCGGAGTGACTGAAAGCAGTGTGCTCGTCGAAAGGTGACTTGACATGCCGGCGGAAGTAGATAGTTCACTTGCTTGTGCTCTGAGTTGGTGTATTTCGGCTTTCAAATCGTTTAACTCGGTGTCAGAAGTAACAGTAGCACTTTTGGCGTAGACGGCTTTGGGTGGATGGAGTCTGCGACGTGAAGCCTCATGCTCCTCCTCCAGGCGTATCTCATTCATCAGCTCGAGAAAAGTGGGAGGACTGTCTCTGCGGTCTCTCAATCTGAGATTTAGTATCATCATGTCAGACCTGATGGCCCCTTTAATGAGTTGGTCAAGACGTGCTTTGTCTGCCGCCGATGACTGGAGTCCACCCTTTTGGACAACTTTATTTAGGACTCTTTCAAGGGGTTTTAGGAACTCAGAGAGTTTCTCGTTGGGGTGTTGACACAACATTCTAAAGGCAAAGTAAAGTTCTTCACCGCTCTCGGGGTTGCCAAAGGTGGTCTCAATAATGTCAATGTAGTCCATAGAGGTTGCAGATGGGTTGTTGAAACGGACAGCTTGGAGGATTTCGAGTGCCGGACCCTTTAGACTTTCCATTATTCTCATTTTCTTTTCTCTTTCAGGGCGATCATATTCTTCAATCATAAGTCTGGCTTGTTCAACCCAGTTTTCCAACTGTTCTTCTCCCTGGGGTGTGGGCATGACCCCTGAGAAAGTGCGCAGTCTTCTGTAAAGATTGTTGTCACCGTGTGTGGGCTTGCTTGTCATTTGAAGGACATCCCCAACTGCTCGAATGATAGCTTCAGGAGTGGACGCTTGAAATGGGGAGAGAAGACTGGAATCTGGCAGCGGCACATTTTGACCATCACCGGCGGCCTGAGCTTGGGGTTCCTCCTCCTGCTTAGAAGGTCCAAAGATTCTCCAGGTCATAGCAAACCCCTCCGGAACAACATCAAGAGGAATGGTGTCTGCATTCACATTCTCTCTGCACTCACATAGCACAGTTAAACTTTGAGACTGTGGGTCATACATTCTTCCTCTCACCTTGACTCTCCCGAGTGCTTTGATAGTCTGCATTGTTTCTTCAATGAAACCAACTTCAGTTTCCGGAGGTACATCTTTAACTAGCAAGGCTTTCACCGGGTCTATGCCTTCTCCAAAACACCAGTTCTTCAACTGAGCCATCCCCACGGGTTGTGCGCTTACAGTGATCACTTGTCAGATTTAAATTTGGTATGTTTTAGTCAGATTTTAACACAAATAAAGCTTAATTTGCGTTTTCTTGACTTAAAATGCTTAGTAGAACTCTACTTTTGTAGTTTAAAATTTTTCTTTTGGGTTCTAAACTATTTTTTAAACAAACTATTTTAATCTCTGGGTCAAACTAAAGTTAAATCTCATTTTAAAACTACTTTGGAACTAAATTTATCCCAGCGGGGCCTCCATTTTATTTATGTAGCACCCGTACAACCACTCTGTGAGTTACTTACGTGAGAATGGTTGGTGCTTGGGTTCGGTGTAGTTCAGGTGGATACCACGAAGGTGCACCTAATAAGTTTCTAATAAATTGTAAAACCTTTAGACCATAACATATTCAAAAATAATGAGACCCAGAGATAGTTTCTAGTTTAGCAACAAAAAAAAATAGAGTAATGCTCTGGTTTATTTAAACCAACAAATTTGGCAAATAGAATATAAAAGCTTTCCCCAAACCAAAAGATCAACCAATATACAAAATAAATAACCAAAAAATAGCCTCTTTAAATTTAGCTAGAAACCTCAATAGTTTCAATCACACTTTTAAAATCAGAATAAATGATCTAAAATACACAGAGAACTTTACACAAAAAAATGTCGCCACGTGTTCTGAAACCAGTCTTAACAAATGCAGTGTTGGGCCCACTCACACACACATTCACCCACGTTTCAGTTCACTCACGGTACTGCTCAGAACAGTGGTGTAGCGTTTATACGCCCGTATAAATATAACTAATTATTATTCATAACGGATTATGATCAATAATTAATAATTTAATTATTTTCAGAATTTACTGTAGCAGAATCAATAGTATGATCATTTTATCAGTTCATCCAATGAACGGAAAGCATAAACAATTATTCATTCTAGGAAATATAATATCTTCCTGGCCAAGAAAGACTAATTCCCAGCTAACAGCTAAATTAAGAAATAAATCAAGGGTAAAAGCATAGGTAACTTAGATCAAAGTTCAAGACAATAAATTCGTAAGCACATAACACAAGTAATGCTTCTCTTTTCAAATACAAACAATACTTTATTGATTATCCTAAAACATAAAACTAATATCTAACACAAACACACGCACACGCATTCATACAAGTTGCAGAAAGAAAGAGAGTGAGGAAAGAATGAGTTTTAAGAGTGAAATAGTGAAATCCCAAGTTTCTATATGTACTCATAAGACATGACCTGAACGAACCATCAATCATTAATTTAACCCTTCTATCGTTTCTTAGGCGGGTTATTAAATTTTATATCAGTGCACCAGTTCAGTTAAGAGTCTGGAGGTACTTGCGTTCGTTCGTTCGTTGCGTTTAGGATTCCCTTTTTGTCAGTGTAGAGGGGGTTCCCCGGGTCCGTTGTTTGGCTGGCTGTCTCCTCGTGCCTGCTAGATCGTGGGCAGCCAATCACGTGGTGTGTTGGCGAATGGATGAAAGTCTTTAGAGTTGGAAGGGCTTTGCAGTCGAGACGTTTAAACGAAACTTTGCAGCAAAACTTAACTTAGAACCGAGACTTTTAACGGAAAAGAAAAGAAACTAAGAAAAGAAAGAAAAGCGTGACGAGTAGATGATGGCTTGAATGAAGCTGTTGAACCCGTTCTTCTGATCTTAATTTGGGTTCTTTGTCTCTATGCGTCTACATGGTTACTACAACCATCGTCTGCTGTCTCCACCCGACTTGTTGTTCTACCGAGAGCTTTTCGAGAGAGAGCCCGCCCGACTTCTGTGTTCGGGTCTAAGATTTTAAACTCAAGTGTTTTGTCCCGCCTCCTGGAGGAATTTGGAATTCGGACAATAAGATACTATATGGTTATTTGAGAAGGGGGTATTTTCGTCACCCCCCCTTTTCTCATCGTAAATCATGTGTTATCTGTGGTCTGCTTTACTCTGCAGCTGAGCAGAGGATTTAGTTTAGACATAATTTCCATTTTAAGAACATAAACATTTTACACAGATTTCAATCAAGCCATTGTCTGAATTAAAAACATGTGATCGCATTGATATGAGACACAATACATTTTCATTCACACAGGAAATAGTTACAACAATTACATGACTTATATGGCATCTAAGCATATTAGACACACACATATATTGTAGAAACAACATAGAAATATGGTTGAACGATATTTGATTATATCAAGTCCATCAAAAATTGTTTTGTGATGATTGTATGCATTTTTATATGAAAAGTCTCTGTCTCTGTGGGTTTTTAATGGATCTCAACACTGAAGTCATTCAACGGTCTTCAAGAAGGGGGAAGTCTGTTTTACATCTCTGTCATGGGATCTAATGACCTCGTGGCGTTAACTTGGTCCTTAAGAAAGGCGTAGTCTGTTGGGTGCAGGGGTCAGGTGCCCTCTTTGCTAGGGCCCTGAGCAGTTCCATTTCTGAACAGATCTGTCTTTCACAATTACCAAACGTAGAAAACATTATTCCTTTAGTTAAACAATGAAAGGTCTTTTTGGTTGTAGACTCTCTGGGTCTGGTGATTTGAATCTGGAATGTGAAGACTCTTTGTGGGATTATGTATGAAGTATGAACAAAATCACCTAAAAGCTTCAATTGTGTTTGGTTCATTCTCGTTGTCGCTACAGTGGTTCTCAACCTTTTTTGGGCCAGCGCCCCCTATCCAATATCCAGGTCCCTGACCACCCCCCACCCCACCCCAACTAATGCCATGTTATGAGCGAGTCAAGCGAGTGAGAGTTAACAGATGAAATAAGTACAAAATTACAATTTATTAATACATTACCAAAATGTGATTACAGAATATATTTAAATTATCCATCAAATTGTCATTTTCTCCTTACTGTTTTGCGAGTTAACAAAAAATGCCTGACCAGTAGGCTAAATTACTTGGTGAACAAATAAAACATTTTGGCATTAGGCATTGGGATTGATAATGCCTACAAATGTTTTAAAAAAGTTTTACCTTATAAAAAGAATTTAGTGTGAATGGGAACATGACTTATTGAAAATATATAAGTGTTTCTTAAGTCAATACATTTTAATGGCTTGTCAATTTTCCATTCCTCCGCTGTGTGATTCTAATCAGCACTGGATTCTAGTCGTCAAAATACAACTCGTCAAAACTCGTATCAGTGAGAACACTCATTTTAACAGCATACACACACTAGGGATGGGCATTTTTGTCAATTTCTTATTTCGATCATTGATAGGTCTCAAAAAACTAGTACTCGATTACTCGGGGGCGGGGCTTTTTGGGGGCGGGGCTTGTTCGGGGGAGGTGGCGGGGCGTGTCCGTCATGGAGACAACGATATTAATTTATTATTTTAGCAATATTTTGGATTACATTAGCACTTTCTGATAGAACAAAATGTTATTTTACAGTATATTTGCTAAAATTACAGAGTAAAACTGACTTAAATTACTGAAAAACACATGACTGATGAATTCTGAATACAATTTAAAGGATATGTTCATCATCATAAAAATGAATACACATGATACTTTTAGGCTACTTTATTCAACATTAAATAAAACGTTCTCTTCAGTGTCAGGCTACTTCAGCAGCACATTTCAACTGTGCTTATGGAACAGTGGCTGTCATTTTTGTTTTCGAACAAAAACAAAAATGAACAGCTTAGTTTTCATTTAACAAGTGTAGCTAACTTCTATGTGTAAATAAAACAGACAGAATCATTTATTAAAACAAACACAAAAAAAACATCCTGTATAAGCCTATTTGCCACGACTGATGAAACTTAACTATAGGCTACAGCCTACATATTTTTGTTCAAAAAGATAAGTTGGTCTACGTGCTCAGGTGAGAGGCGTGTGCGGAGTCTATTCACAATTAGCCCGGCGGTGGAAAAAACGCGCTCCGCTGGAACAGATGTCGCAGGAACAGCTAGGTACCACTGGGCAATGATGCTCAGCTTTGTAAACCGATTCTCATTTACCTTCCACCACAGTAGAGGGTCCTGGTTTACAGAGATGCATGGCTCACTGAAGTAGCGTTCAATTTCAGTGTCACGCGAACAAAAATCACTCGCGCCAGTGCCATAATCCTCACCGAAAAGAAACAGCCGTAGTTGCTGCGGCTCGATCAGGCTGAGGGTCATTGTGAATGGGTGAGACAGAATTTGTAACGCTGTCGTAAAGCTGTTTCAGACTCTTCTTTACTCTCTCTCGAAGCTCTGTCTCAAGAAACTGCAGATGTTTGTGTCTTGGATCCAATGTTGCTGCAATCAGAGGTAGAGCCACTTTCTCAGCATCCTCAGCAACAGTGACTATGCGCCGTTTCAGAGATTCTGCCACCGCTGTCTTGAATTCCGAAACTCTTGGAGACTCACTGGTCTGTGTGTTTAGATGTTTAGTGATGAGGCCAGGTGTGATCGGATAGACCATCGAAACGCAGACATGCGTCTCACTGCACATTGTTGTTGTGGCGCACTTCAGAGACTGGAGAACAGGTATCAGTTTTTCTATAATCTGCCAGTGCTCATCTTTCAAGTCCAGTGTCTTTGCATCTGCAAGTTTTGTAGTATTGCGATCTGACAGAACAGCGCACACAGTCCATCTCTGTTCCAAAAGACGTTCGAACATATCGCACACAGAATTCCACCGCGTACGACAGTACTGGATAAGTTTGTGTTCGGGTACGTTCTGCTGTTGTTGTTTCTGGCGAAGTGCTGCTGTAGCCACGGTGCTGTGGTGAAAATGTGCCACCAATCGGCTACTGGCAGCTATCACGCTTTTCACAGTAGCAACACTGAAGCCTTCGTTGATGGCTAGCTGCAGGGTGTGTGCGAAGCAGGGGACTGATTCCCAAAGTCCTCGATTCGCCAGAACCATGTTACTAGCGTTATCATGAACGCATGCAATTACTTTCTCCGAGCTTGACAGCCACTGTTCTGTAGCATCTTTTAGGTAGTTGGCTATGTTCACAGCGGTATGTCGTTCGTCGAAACTGCGCGTCTCTAACACTGCACTATGCATTTCCCATTCCGCAATGTAAGGCAAGTTAGTGTTATATAGGATTCAGTGGTCAACGAGGTCCATGCGTCCGTAGTGATAGCCATCCTCGCTGTCTTTGACAGTCTGTCTTTCAGTGAAGAAGCAGTCTTTTCATATAGAGCTTCTATTCTTCTCGTGACTGTCTTGCGCGATGGGACGTTATACACATACATAATCAAATCTTTAAACCCTTCTCCTTCGACGAAACGAATGGGCACCAAATCTTTTGCTATCATTTCGGTGATTAGTTGTGTCATCTTTTCACCTCTGGCTGCGGTGCATTTCTGTCTTACGGTAAAAGATGCGATGCTCGTCTGAGTTGCGTCTTTGGTGGTATCGGAAGACATTTTATGTACAAATACTAAGTGATAACGCATTGTACTTGTGGTCGATTTGTGCGGCAGCTTGGCGCTGCATATTTTGCACTGAACTGTTTTTTCGTCTATTTTGTCGAAGTGAAGCCAGACATCACTACGTGACTTTGAAGCCATTTTCTCTGTTTTTCAGTTTGGACTTTAGACCGCGCTCTGGCAACGCTAACCAATCAGAGCTCAAGGTCCCACCCAAAATGCTGCTATAACCAATCAGAAAAAAATTCTTTTTTTAAACTCAGATCATCGTTTTTTATGATTGATCGTCACTGTCACGTTCGAGTACTCGAGTGATCGAGTACTGTGCCCATCCCTAACACACCCAAACTTGACGGCACATTAGGGGTGTGCAAAGCAGCCGGTATCTGTATTTGTATTTGTTGAGGGGAAAAAGTATTTAAACAAATAATTACCGAGCTAACGCTACGTAAACAGAGCGAACATGAGAGCACCCGACTGCAGACGTCAATAATGCAGCGTAATGGAATAATCTCCCGATCAAACTCCGCTTCCCGAAAGTTATAAACTGCCTCCGGAACCCAGTTAAGGTACAAAAAAGTGTTTTTTTCGCTCAGCCGAGCCTTCTCTGTTGCTGTGTGGAGCAGCCTGTGTCAGTCACCTCTTCCTGAACGTCACTCACGCACTGCGGTCTCGTGAGGAAACGCAACTTTTTGATATAAAGTTTTTCTTATTCCCGAATACAAATACTTTTTCAAGTATTTGTTCGAAATAAGTATTCGTAAAAAAACACATTATTTGTGCCTTTCTGAATACCGTATTCGGGTTCGGCTCCACCCATACTGCACATCATATTTTTGACATTATTGGTAGGCTACTCTGCCCTACAAAGCAAAAAGGCAGTAACTACGCAGAGTGCAGAACAGAGAAAAATGACTTTAAAGTTATCCTGTCATCCAGCCTAAGTAGTTGTAGGTAGATTATTGGACATGTGACTGTTTTGTTACTTTATATTAGCTTATTCTTTGTACATATAAATCCTCATATTTAATTTGATATTTTACCCCTATTTTGCAGTTACTGTATTATTGGTTTGTATTACTTACCAAAAACGTGGCACCATACCAAGGAAAAAGGCTGTAACTACAGATTCTCCAAAAACTATTTTGCCACAACTTGGGCTCTGGGTGTTGTTAGATAGGCTACACTGTATTTGAAATAATTGGAACCATTTGGACAACATTTTCAAAAAATTTGTGTAGCGAAACGGGCGTGTTACGGATATGTGGTGTACATTTTTAGTAATCAAAAATCATGTCTAATTAATTGAAATCATGAAACTTTTATTATAAACTATTATTAAACTTATACAATAAAATACTATACAAAATTATTATATATTATTTATTATTTTAATAAAAAATATTGTTTATTTTAATCATATGAAATTAAACAAACATTTTTGGTCAAACAACATGCGCTGCACAATGAGCTTTACTGTTAAAATTAAAACATTAAAGAAAAATTGTTTATTCCTTTAAAAATTAAGTTTTAATCTTAATTTATTTGTATTAGTGTTAGTAGTATTATTACATTGAGACGTTTCTAAATTCTACTGTACAACAGTAATATATTTCTGTCAAGTTAAACCGAACTTTTATTTTGACGGGTTGCCGTGAAGACCTTTGAGTTTCTGTGTTTATGACATGACGATAGTTTTTCTCAAATTAAGCGGATAAATGCTCACAAAGTGACTTTAAGAGCGGATCTAGTTTGGTAGGGGAACAATTAGGGGAAACGGTCTCGGTTACTTCATTGTAACCTTGTTCCCTGAGAAAGCGGAACGAGATGCTGCGCTGCTTAGCGCATTGGGAACGTCTTTAATCGTGACCTGCTGTGAATATAGTGTGTAAACACGTCGATAGGATCGACCCGGAGGTAATATAGCCTCGGTCGGTGACGTCACCGGCGCGCACCCGCGACACGAGGCTATAATTAGATGAGCCACAGGTGCATCGTCAGGATATTTTGTCTGAAGAGCAGTCCTGGGACATCATCAGCACGGCAAAGTAGCGCAGCATCTCGTTCCGCTTTCTCAGGGAACAAGGTTACAATGAAGTAACCGAGACCGTTCCCTTTCGAAAGCTACAGTCGATGCTGCGCTGCTTAGCGCATTGGGAACGAGAATGCCCACGCCGCCGTGCTTGAGGGTGTCTGGACTCCTTACTGTTGTGTAGGTGTGCTCACAAGAACGCAAGAAAGCCCTAGACATTAGCTTGTGATGTTAACTCAAGGACGTGAGAGCCCGGAGTGGAATGAACATCCAAACCATAAAATCTTTATGAATGTGTGCGGAGAGGACTAGCCTGCCGCATCACAAACAAATTGTAAGGGGGAGTACCTCTTGCCAAGACAGCAGAGGAGGCGAACCCTCTGGTGGAGTGTGCCCTAAGACCCGTTGGCGAAGCTTGGCCGCGCGCCTCATAGGCAAGAGCAATAGCATCCCCGACCTAATATGACATGGTCTGCATTATGCATTATGTTTAGTGGCAGCAGCACCCTTGTTGATGCCCCCATAACAAACGAGTAGTTGCTCTGACATATGGCACTGGCTGGTGCGGTGGACATAAGTCTTAAGAGCACGGACTGGACAAAGTCTGTGAGATCACTCCTGCTCCGGCGTCATGAACGGCGGAGGGCAGAAGGCCTCAAGAGTGACCGGATGTACAGCCGAGAATGGTACCTTAAGCAGGTAAACAGGATGAGGACGCAAAATCACTTCCACCATTCCTGGGGCAAAGTCTAAGCAGGATGGCGATATCGACAGAGCCTGCATGTCCCCGATTCTTTTTAGATAGGTAATAGCCATAAGAAAAACCATCTTTAGGGTCGGAAGTTTGTCACACGCCAACCCTAGAGGTTCAAAGGGGTCTTAACCAGACCCTCGAGGACTAATCTAAGTCCCACGAAGGGATCTTGGTTCTTACGGGAGGCCTCAGTCATCTGGCCCCACAAATGAAGCTAGCGCGCAGAGGATGTCTCCCGAGTGGCACCCCGTCAACCAAGGCGTGGCAAGTCGAAAGAGCGGCCACATAAACCTTGAGAGTGGCGGGGCATGTGCCTGTTAATAATTTTTCCTGCAAGAAATCCAGAACTGAAGCAATCTGGCAGTTGACCGGATCTGCATTATGTACAACACATCACCTTTCAAAGACACCCCATTTGTTGGCATAACTCTTTCTAGTGGAGGAAGCCCTAGCATTTAGAATGGTCTCAATAACGGCAGGCGAAAGCCCAGTGTCCCTCAGTTGGAACCCATAGGGGGCCAAGCATGAAGGTTCCACAGGTCGGGCCTGGGATGGAATATCATGCCCTCCGCCTGGTACAGAAGGTCCCTCCTCTTCGGAATCGCCATGGCGAGCCGTCGAGGAGAGATATATCTCTGAGAACCATACTCTGTTCGGCCAACGCGGCGCAATCAGTAAGAGGCAAGACCCTTACTGGCGAACTCTGGCTAGAACTCGCGGGAGCAGAGCCACTGGAGGAAACGCATACAGGCACATTTTGGGCCATGAGTGCGCCATAGCATCCAGACCCAGGGGGGCTGGGTGACTCAGAGAGAAGTAGAGCGGACATTGCGCTGTGTGCTGGGAGGCGAAGAGGTCCACCTCTGCTTCATAAAATCTGGTCCAGATCTGTTTGACTAAATCCGGGTGGAGTTTCCATTCCCCCGTGTGTAATTTCTGTCTGGTCAGAAAATCCGCTCCCACATTCATATGCCCTGGAATGTACACTGCCCTGAGTGACAGGAACTTCTCCTGGGCCAAGAGAAAATCTGCCTCGCTATTCTGTTCAGATTGCATGAGTGCAGACCTCCCTGGTGATTATGTAAGAGACTGCCGCTGTGTTGTCCCCCCCCGCACTAGGACAGTCTCTCAACTGAGGGAGAAAATATTTCGGGGCCAGAAATACATATTCCATCAACTTGAGACAATTGATTTGCCAGTCAAGATGATGCCTCCCCAGATCCCCTGGGCTGGACGACCACTTAAGACCGCTACCCAGCCCGACAGGGAGGCGTCTGTCGTTAGCATTCTGCGACGGCAAGACGCACCAAGAGTGGGACCCAAGGTGAGAAACCGGGGTCTGAACCACGTAAAAAGGGAACGAAGCCACAGCGCGTAACCCTTACCATAAACATGGATTTTAGAAAGTACACGAAGCGTTCAGCGCGTGACTTACCACAAACATGGATTTTTAGAAAGGACACAAAGCACTCAGTGGGTGCTCTTGCCTTTATTTGCCCTTGGGGATTGTATAGTGATTTTGAGCCACAACTGAAGTGGTCTCATGTGCAAAAGGCCCAGAAGAAACCTTGTGGACGCAGCTGCCATGAGACTTATGTCCTGACCTAGCCAGATGTTGCTTTAGGGTGTTTAAAAATGGTCTTGACACAAGCGGGGGACAATTGTGCCCCCAATGGTGACAGAGTCCCATTTAACCCCCAAGCACGTTACCCTCTGGGGAGGAGAGTGAACGCATGGCTAGGTCGAATGGAAGGACCCGGAAATGGTAAGCTTCATCAAAGCAAACACCAGGAACTTCCAGTGTTGTGGCAATATTTCTATATGAAAAATATGCGTCTTTTTAAGATCGACCGTGAAGACCCAAACACGATGTTGAATTTACAACACGACCTTCTTGATAGTTAGCATCTTGAACTTGAGCGTTCTAATGGAACGGTTCAAGCCTCAGATCTAAAAACGGACGCAGTCCTCCATTTTTGTGACAGCAGATGCGCCTATTCCTGTTTCATGGTAGTGGCTACCAGACCGTTAAAACGAGGAGGGCAACATTCCTTTTTACTGTCTTCAGGACACAAAAAGAGATACCCGGCAGTAGCTTTTCACGCTGCCAAAGTCTCTTTAATACTTCCTGTTAGGGGAATGTTACATGTTCTTCGTCCTGGGCAATAACAGAAAACAAAAGAACCTTCAACATTTCGCTGGAAACCGCTGCCCCCCGAATCACCAGAGGTGGGAAGAATGCTACAGCGGTTTCAAAAGGGCTGCCGAGCGGCTGCTGAGCTGAGTGACGAGCCGGTCCCCAGTCATTACGAGGGGGAACGCAACCCGCCATACTCTGCTTTGAGACCCCCTTTTTTTTTTTTTTTTTTATCAGATCAGCTTGATATGTCTGCAACACTGCCATAGTGTGTAAAGCACCAGTCTGACTCCCACCAGCGAGGATGTTATTATACATGACTTGGCTGGGAGTACTGACGACTTAAATGACGATGAGCCCCAGAGGAGAGATAGCCCGTGAGCGTCTCTTCGGCCTGGCGCATCATCGTAAACCACATGCCCCTGCACCCACAATAGTCTAATAGATTGACGTAGAGGGCACAAAGATGCACGAAAAATAAGGTTTTCCCCATGCACAAATTAACGTCATGGAGATCCTCAAGGAGGGCAGTTTAGCTCTAATCTGGCCACAGCACGAGTCACCACCTCGAGTAACCACTCACACGCTTTATAATAACGAGAGAAGTGCTCGGAGGCGGTACTCTAAAAGTCCATAATTTTTTAGATGGCTTTTTCAATATTTAATTCCTCAGAATTAACTGTGACCAAAGAACAGCCATGACAATAGAATTAGTAAGCATCTGATATATTGCATTGAATATCTGATTTCTCATATATTATCATAATTCATTAGCAATAAATACAGCCAAATATCAATCAGACAAGCAAACACGGTCTGAATGATAGGCTGTTTAAATCTTTCATAAGATCAGCCTAGTATGCCTGTAACAGCCATGGTGAACAGCGCAGTACCAGCATGACCCGCTGAAAATACATATGATAATGCGATCCCAGGGGAGAGAAAACCCGCGAGCGTCTCTCCGATCTGAGGCAGCGTCATATAATCGCGTGCCTTCGCACCCGCGATAGTCGAATTGGTCGACGTCGAGGGCACAAAGACACGTCATATTTATATTATATATAAATCTTTATTTATAAGCTTTGAGTGTTTTATGCAACTTTTTATGGGAGTGTTTTATGGGACGAACGATCGCCCCGAGCAGTTCTCCTTTATCATTGCGGGAGGAACGCTCGGAGGCGACGAACTCACGAGATTCAATGTCCTCTACCCGAGCCGAAGAAGCGCTGAGGCACGCTTCGGTAGTCAGGCAAAAGGACATCGCGATCTGGAGAGAGAGAGCGAAAAGGGCGCATCTGTCTCTCGCTCCTCAGCCAGATCGCACGAGCCCCACAATCACATTGCGGGTACTACCCCTTTGAAATAAGCAAAGCGAACGCGAAGCACTTTAACTGTGAACATTCCACTGTGCTCGCAATCATCATGCTCAAACGCAAGGGCAGCATGCTCTTTCCCCAAACAAACAAAGCAGTAAGCGTGTGTATTCAGTTCTGACATCGGACGAGAACATGGAGGGACACAGCGCTTTCTCTGTTGACTCATTTCTCTTTCTCTTTAACTTTTTCTAAACTCTTCTTAGATCGTTGAAAGATGAGAAAGAGAAAATCTGCACACTGTCAGTGATAAACTAAATAACAAAGATCTGTAGTAGATAGAGAGGAGATAAATGCTTGCACACCAAACACAGAGAGGTCTCTGAAGACAAAAAGACCTGACGATGCACCTGTGGCTCATCTAATTATAGCCTCGTGTCGCGGGTGCGCGCCGGTGACGTCACCGACCGAGGCTATATTACCTCCGGGTCGATCCTATCGACGTGTTTACACACTATATTCACAGCAGGTCACGATTAAAGACGTTCCCAATGCGCTAAGCAGCGCAGCATCGACTGTAGCTTTCGAAAGGGAACACTGTATCTCAAACAAAATTTGTGTGAAGTTAGAAGGGTGAAATCGCAAATATTAAAACCGTCCCGTGAGGATGCCGCGAAATCAGCTGTGTGTTTACCATGGCAACAGTAACTACACTGCGCAGCAACACGGTTATTTTTTGTTAGGTAAAACATAACAAGAATACAGTAATGGATGTTACTGTACTCTTGCTTTGTTTCACTCGGGCTTTTTGCAGTTACTGTACAAACGACTATCATTTTTCTCCAAAACGACACACATTTGAGATAAGATGTTTTGTCACATAACAAAGGATGCCTTGAATGTCATGAAAATGATAATAACTCATTTTTGACCAAAAATGCAGTAACTGCCTTTTTGCTTTGTAGGGCAGTACTGCTTTCAATCGTAAATCGGAATGCAATAGAAATGAACACAAAAAACCTGCTTAGTGCCTACCTACAACACTGACGGTGGACTTGCGGTCAGGAGTAACGTTAAGGCCTGTTCACACCGGGACGAATTTCGGCTCGCGTTATTCGTCAGCGTTTTTCAACGCGTTTTTTGTGTTCACACCCAAGCGATTTTCGCTGACGATGAGCCGAGTGAACATGCAAATTCATTCCCTGACATTAGATGGCGCTTAATGTACAGAAATACCCCGGTCCACAAAGTGCACTCGCTTGTCATTCAGAAGAAGAGAGCAAGTTTGTCGCGTGTGTCATATAGTTATTTATTCTCGTTGGTGTCTCTTTATAAAGACACCAACAAGACCAGCATCTCTACATTCATCTTGCCTTGCATCTTCCTCGTCTATTTCTTCCCGGCAGTGTAGACGCTACTTGGCGTATATCTTCTTCGCCGCCGGTCGGCAAGACCGTTTTGTGTTTGAGCGCCCCCAAGTTGTGTTTTAATGTAACTTCAGAAGCTCCAGACACGTGAGCAAAAGCGGCAATCTCATTGGTCGGATAGTTTTTGACGCGGCGCGTCAAACAAAAAAAACGAACCCGAGGCGTTTTTTAAAAAATGACGCTTTTACGCGTGGCGTTTTACGCGTCGGTGTGAACACTCACATTGGCGCCCTTTGTTTAGTCACGAGGCGTTAAACGTCGGCGAATAACGCGCGCGAAATTCGTCCCGGTGTGAACAGGCCTTTAGAGTGGACGAATGTTTTTTTTGTTTTGTTTTTTGAGGCTGCTGACAAATCTTTTCTACCCGCACCATAGACACGCACACACAATATGACCTCACGCTTTGCGCATATGTTTTACAACATAATTTAACATATAAATAGTCCTAACACTTTTTAAATAGACCACTTAAAGTGTTTATTACAAATAAATTATCAAATGCTTAAAATGAATCAAAGTAAATGAACAAAAATTTGTGTTATTTAAACTCATGAACAAATCTTGCTTCCAACGCCCCCCGTTGTTCTCTGAACACCCCCGTTGAGAACCACTAGAGAACGAGAAAAAAAAAACATGTTGCAGGCCTGTGTTGGTCTTGCAAAATATTGAGTGCGCTGAACAAACACTTGTAACACATTGAGAGCGTGGAAATGTCCGGATGCTCACATGCAGCGCGATTCACCGACAGGTCCGACAGCATCAGCTCACCGTGGCTAGCTATCTCGGCTACCTCCGATCAAGCGGCCGCTCATTCTCTCCTGCTCCGTCAGACGGGTCTCCGGCTTCGTTTCTCCTCACTCAGTCGCTCGCTCAACACCCCGAGTCTACGATCCCCTTATCGGAACACCCCGCTCAGTTTCATCGGCTTGACTCACTGTTTCTAGCGTTATATCGGTCTCCAACTCGGCAGCGCCCTGTGCTCCACACTGGTCCAGCCGGAAGAAGGGAAAAACCAAGAAAAAAAAACTCCCCCACTCGCTCTCACTGTTTATCTTCCGGTCACGTGTATCCGTTGTCATACCGACAGCCAAACACTTCTTCTTCTTCTTTAGAGTTTATCGGCAGCTTGCATCCATTATCGTTGCACTGCCGCCATCTTCCGGCTTTATTTCCTGTCATGTCCAGTTACATCATATTCTTCTCATCAGTCGTGTTCTTGATAAAAATAAGAAAATATTCCCTCTGCTTTGTTCATTCTCCCCACTTTCCAGTATTTCCTTCATTCCTGTCCCTATTGTTCCAACTATTCCTAACTCTTCCATCATATTTTTCCTCTGTTCTTCATATTGTCTGCAACTCAAAAACACATGCTCTATAGTTTCTGCAACCTGACCACAACCACAAAAACCAGTTGGGTGCTTCCCTATAATGTGTAGTGTGCTATTCAAATTACTATGACCTATCCTTAATCTGGTCATAACTATTTCTTCTTTTCTATTCCCTCCCCTATTCTTCACCGCCCCAACTTTACTTTGTATAGCATATAAATGTCTCCCTTTAGTTTCCATATCCCACTGATGTTGCCATTCTCTAATGGCTTCTTTCCATATAATACTCTTTCCTTCAGACTTTGACAACTTAATATTTTCTTCAATATTCTCTTTTTTAACAGCTTGTTTGGCTAACTTGTCCACTCTCTCATTACCCACAATGCCAATATGAGCAGGAATCCAAGTCAATTGAATCTCATAGCATTTTTCCCTTATTCTTGTATATATTATCAATATTGAATACAGTAAATCCTGATGACTATTAGATATACCAGTCATAAGACTGTATAAAGCTGACACTGAATCACTTCCAATTAAAGCTTTTTTAATTTTGTTTTCCTCAATCCATTCTAGCGCCATCTTAATAGCGTATAATTCAACTGTATACACACTCAGATCATTTGTGGTTCGTCTGCTTATCTCACCTCTTTGGTTGAAAATGTAAACTGCAGATCCAGTCTTTCCTGATTCTGGATCCTTTGATCCATCTGTATAAATCTGAATATACTCTTTATACTTACAATCTATATGTCTATAAAATTCCGCTACCAGATCTGTACTATTACTTACTGTTTTAACTCGAAGTAATTTAAAATCAACTTCCATGGTTTTTAGCTTCCATACCGGAGTATCAGGCCATATTATAGTTGGGCAGAATTCCTTTTCATACACTCCCAATTCTCTAGCCGCCTCATCTCCGACCCACCCAAAACTGAACTTTTGTGCTCTCTCCCTTTCCCAATTATCTTGTTTGTTTATTTTAGTTGGATGACTATCTCCATGCCCTTTTAGATTTACCCAATAATTTACAAGCAATTGTTTACGTCGGATGTTCAGTGGCATTTCTCCCGCTTCCACCTGTAGAGCACACACTGGTGATGTTTTAACTGCCCCTAGACATAATCTCAGTGCTTTAGCCTGCATTACATCAAGCCTCCTAAGTACAGATTTGGCTGCTGATCCATATGCCACACTTCCATAATCCATCCTTGATCTTATTAGACTTACATATATATATTTCAGTGATTTATAATCTGTTCCCCATTCTAGTCCTGTTAAACATCTCATTAAATGTATTACTTTTTTACATTTGTCTTCTACATTTCTAATATGTTCTACCCATGTTAACCTTGTGTCAAAGTGTACTCCTAAAAAACGGAATGCTTTAACTCTCTCTAAATTACTTCCATATAGTTTTATATTAATATTTTCCTTGATTTTCTTCCTTGTAAAAAACATTACTTTAGTTTTCTCTATAGAAAATGTAACACCCCACTTTATTCCCCACTTCTCAACCTGCTGTATCCCTTCTTGTATTTTTTAACTACATGTTCTATATTTCTTCCTTTTTTCCATATTGCCCCATCATCCGCAAAAAGTGATCTTCCCATACCTATTGGTATATTCACATATATATCATTAATCATTACTGAAAATAATGTGGGACTTACAACACTCCCCTGAGGAGTTCCGTTTTCTATAACATGTTCACTTGATAGGTCTGCCCCTATTTTAACCTGAATTGTTCTTCCTTCCAGAAAATCCTTTATCCAGTTAAGAAAATTTCCTCTAATTCCCATATTATACAATTTAATCATTAGTCCCTCTCTCCATAGCATATCATATGCTTTTTCTACATCGAAAAATACTGCCACTGCTGTCTCTTTATTTACTTGTGCTTTTCTTATGTTATCTTCCAAACACAATACTGCATCCATAGTATTCCTACCTCTTGTAAACCCACTTTGACATTCAACCACCATACCTCTTTTTTCCATAATATACATTAACCTCTTATTTATCATTCTTTCCATTAATTTACAGACATGAGATGACAGCCAAACACTATTGACTATACAGCAATAATACCTAAAAAATAATAAAAACAGTAACATGAAAACAAGAATAGAGTAATAAAAGGCTTAATGTATGAAACCTCTGATAATATTATTTAGCTAAATAATATAAACTTTAAACTTTAATTTTAATCACTGTCATGAAATAAAAGACACATATTGATCTCATTTTAATGTAAAATGAATGGAATATTTCCTTCTTTAGAAATCAGTGTCTCCTATTATTTATTTAAAGTAAATAAACGTTTAAATTTTTAACAGTCATGTGACTCATTTGAGTAAGAGAGATCAATCATAACCTACCCAGTTTCCATTACACTATTAGTTTACCACTGGGCTACATAGGTGTGTTGGTGCGTTAAGAGTTTAGGGAATTTGTTAAAACTATTGAAAAAATTGTCATAGCGATTGTAAAAAACTGTAAATGATCTGGTGAACATGATTTCAC
The DNA here is from genome assembly GCA_031834385.1 of Semotilus atromaculatus. Lineage (NCBI taxonomy): Eukaryota > Metazoa > Chordata > Actinopteri > Cypriniformes > Leuciscidae > Semotilus > Semotilus atromaculatus. Next base: position 20,257,516 of record JAULUF010000015.1, read on the forward strand.
CAAGTGCAACAACTGTAAATGATCTGGTGAACATGATTTCACCAAGTGCAACAAGTTGTGTCAAGGCTTAAATTAGGGTTATGTGCTTCTCCAGTGTTATTCACCTGTCATTTCCCTCAGATTTTAGGGAGAATTTATGGGTAGGGTTAGGTTTAGAGGTAGGGTTAGGGGTAGGGATAGGGTAAGGACTATGTTTACATACAGGAATGTTATTCCAGGGGCCCGTTTCAGAAAGGAGGTTAAGTGAAAACTGAGTATGTTAACCCTGAAACGAGGAAAACTCTGGGTTTTCCGTTTCAGAATGGGAGGTACTGTATGTCAAACCTGAGAAAGCAGAGTAAGTCAAGCCCGTTTCTGAAAGAGAGGTAACTTAAGAAAACCTTACTCTGTTAACCTAACCTGGTCGGGAGCATGTTTTCTTCGGTAAACCAAGAGTTTATTTCCGTCTCCTCCCCTTTTTTAAAGAGGAAGCGGTGTTTAAACACCTCATTTGTTCTTTCGGGACATTTATTCATTGCTGTTTTTACTGCTGTTTTTTTTATATTTTTTTAATAAGATCTAAAAACTCCTTAACTGGCAACTTAAAATACAGTAGATTAGAACTGTTTCTTCATCCCCATCGTCCAGTGAAGACGAGCATTTGATTGAGAACATTTTATTTTATAATACTATTTGTCAATTTTTGGTGTATTGAGTACTTACAACTGCCTGGGGTTCTGTTGGGACAGGAGGCTCCAAAAGACAGATATTACCATCAGAATATGTTGGGACCAACAAAAAACCCAACCCAAAGTAAAATAAATGGAAATATCAAAAATAGCCTAAAAAATAACACATACGTAGACCTCTTCAATTTTATGAAGGCCCTCGATCTCCATCTCCTCTGCATTTGTGGAGGTGGTGGTGGAGGTCCTCCCCCCGTTTTGCGAGCCTCTGCCTTTTCTGTTGGCTGAGTAGAAGTCAAATGAGAAAGAACATTTAATTGTGTGAAAACAGAATGTCAAAAATGCTGCTGCACTGCTACACTGGATGCTATTTAATTATTTAATATGTAACATGTTTGTAAAGTCAGGTAGCCTACACCCATTATATGCTCAAGCCTTACCTGATTTAACTATGTTTTTATATGTCATTTTCACCTGCTGCCGCGCATCTCTCACTGCATCTCTCACTGCATCTCTCACTGCACCTCTCACTGCACCTCTCACTGCATCTCTCACTGCATCTCTCACTGCATCTCTCACTGCACCTCTCACTGCATCTCTCACTGCATCTCTCACTGCTCCTGCATCTCTCACTGCATCTCTCACTGCATCTCTCACTGCTCCTGCATCTCTCACTGCATCTCTCACTGCACCTCTCACTGCACCTCTCACTGCATCTCTCACCGCATCTCTCACTGCTCCTGCATCTCTCACTGTATCTCTCACTGCTCCTGCATCTCTCCCTGCATCTCTCACTGCATCTCTCACTGCTCCTGCATCTCTCACTGCACCTCTCACTGCATCTCTCACTGCTCCTGCATCTCTCACTGCATCTCTCACTGCTCCTGCATCTCTCACTGCATCTCTCACTGCACCTCTCACTGCATCTCTCACTGCTCCTGCACCTCTCACTGCATCTCTCACTGCTCCTGCATCTCTCAGTAATGGCGGTGTGGTGATGTGATGAAAGCCCTTCGCGTGGAGCTTGATTGACAGGTAATCTGACCAATCAGACTTCGCCATCCGCCATTTTGTCAGACAAAGCAGTCAGGAGAGATAGTAGATTAACGTGGGAGGATTTGAACTTGAAAAACTGAATATACTGATGCTTTTACGCGGTTAAAACAACATTCCTTCTTATGTTCATTCATGTTTATTTGATGCTATAAATGAACTAGAAGGAAGAGATGATCAGTACATGAGTAGCTTTAACTGATGCTCTACAGCGATCTGTCACGACACATTAAAGAGCCACAAAACGGTATTTATTGTTTAAATTTCTTTAAAAAAATTACCAAATTTGAAAGGTGAGACTTTGCTTAATATGTTTAATGTCAAAAGTAACCGAAAAGTAACCTGGTCTGTCCTGTCTGTCAGCGGGTTGTCAGTCTCCTCTCTGCTCCGCGATGTATTTTTCACTGCGTTAGAACATGAGAGCGGCGTAGCTTGTCGGACATAGAGCTGGTAAGTCCCGCCCCTTCCGCTAACCCCGCTGGACCTCTAGGTTGAAAAATCGTCAATGCAAGTGAATGAGAGAAAATAATTATTTTCTAATCCCGTTTGAATTTTGCAATGAATGTGAACATATGTTGTCTGTGCATTTTTTATATCATTTTTTGTGTAAAGAATGCTACAATTTAGCGGGTAGAATTTTCATACGGTTAGACTTTGTGTGAGAGCACTTTGTGGACTACAACTCTTCGCTGCTTTCGACGCGTTTGATATACGTCACCACCACTAGCACACGGATCCCGCTAAACATGCCTGTGTCTTTGGTGCACTTCACCGCCTTCTTTCAGGGAGAGGACAAACTAGTTGAGCGTGGTGAAAACCGCTTCAGGTCTGGGCATGTGGACGGGTTTAGGTACGCAAGTGGGGAGATGGCTGGCGTTCACAGATTCACATACCTGATACGTTTCGATTCCTAGTTTTTACATCAGACGGGAATCTGAATAAAGAACAGCCTGTTTTGTTTGAATGGTGACATTTGGGTACAAAACACACAGGCATCTCGATCTAATTCCTTAGATTATCGCACCGTGATTTGTGGAGGGAAAATGTGTTATGCGGTGACGTCACATATGCGACGTGTATTTGTGTTTATTACTATTTTTCTTATAAACAGTTAATCCATTTATATAAATGACAGAATGCTAGCTTGTGTATACTTAGTATAAATATTAATTGGATGTCTAGCAACCAATTAATTCAGATTACAGAACAGTAATCGTAATGTAATTCACATAATGATCTTTTATTTTTGTCCTGCTTAATGAAAAGAAATTGCATATTTAGGCATTAAGTTATTTGCTATTAAGCGATAAGGTATAATATAATTTTTTGCATGCCATTTGTGTACTAATTCATATGATTTATGGCATAATTAACTCTTACAACAGAACATCATACAATACAATAACATTTAATGTAATAAAATTAGTGAACCAATACAATAAATACAGAATGAATTCAACTGAATGATGTAATAGATTAAATTTTTATTATCACAAAACTACAAGCAACATGCACATCATCTTTGGACATTTATAGAGCTTTGTAAAATATACAACAATACAAAGCAGCTTTAAACAGACATACTGTAATGTATCTTTAATTTCCTAAATACTTTTGTGATAGTCCTCTGGCAATACAGTGTGAAGATTTTACAAAATAAATCATGTTGAGTAATCTGTGTTAAAATATTTGACCTGTGAGGTTAAAGTTTTTGAGAGAAATGTGTTTTTAGGTCCATCCTGGATTAACTAATGAGACACAAATAGATGCAGTGTCTTTTGCTGTAGGCTATGTAAAGTCAAATCTTTAGTTTGAAGTAATTCATGTTGTATGTGCAGTAGGGGTGTAACGGCACACAAAAATCACGGTTCGGTACATACCTCGGTTTTAAAGTCACGGTTCGGTACGTTTTCGGTACAGCAAAAAGGAAGAAATGCCAGAGAAATTTCCTATTTATTAAAAGAAAAAATATTTTTAAATAAGTGTGAGTTTTCCTACATCTTGAAACTTTCAGGTTTATAAATGGGGGTACTTTTTGGAGGATGAATAAATAATGTTTTGGTCATCACATTAAAAATAACATTTAAATATATAGTCATTTATATAATATTTGAGTTTTGAAGTGCTGGAAAAAAATGGGTGAAGTACTTGAAAGCATTTCACTAACTGTAACCAGTTTGGCTGGAATAGTGTTAGGCTACTACATTAAATCCATGGTGAATGTTGCTGATCTGTGGACTTGAAGCCTATTACTAGTTCATTCACGGCACAATGTTTTTCCTGGTTTCCACGTCAGCACTGTTTGATCTAATAGAGGTCTACGGTTAATAACAGAGAAATGTGAACGCTTCTCACTGGATCTCGCATAGATGTTATTACTTCAGTGGCGAATTCAAATGCTTTCTTTACTGGATCTCTTAGCGCTGTGTAGTAACAGTGTCGCTTGATCAAGATCGGCTCGCGCTGCACAGATGTTGATGGTCCGAACTGATTGATATACGGTCCGTGAAGCACAATATAATGAGTAGCGCAGTTTCGTTCCGCTTTCATTACGTTTGCCATTTGATGTTGCACAACGTTGTGGTAGTCGGCAGGAACTGGACAGGATTTTGTCAGCAGGAAAAATGGTCCAAGGAATCGTTCGGTTTGTATGCGTACCGAACCGGAAGCCTCGAACCGAAACGGTTCAATACGAATACATGTACCTTTACAGCCCTAATGTGCAGTCAATTCTTTGTGGAAACATCCTAAGGCCTAGATGATGCAGTCCGTTGAAATGTGCCAATGAAGCTGGATGAAAGCTTTGTTTTTGACATTTTCCCAGTCTTCGTTTGCCACCATTTGTTCAACGTAGGTTTCAGTGAGCCTTTCACAATTCCTTGGAACAACTCATGAAAAGAATATTTAGTATAGCAAACTATATCGAGACATTTCTAATTTAGTTAAATCGTATATGTACCTGAATTTCAGTGTCACTGACAAGAGAACAAATTCCTTTTTTCTCCACCTCCTCAACTGTCCTATATTTAAAAGATCATCAATGTACTTGAATTATTAAACGTATACGTTGGTTTATATGAATGAGGAGACACATTTTACACATACCTTTTATACGTCATATGCTGAACAGCATATGCTGCCATTGATGATGCGTGATATCTTCTCAGATACCACAGATCTTCTCCCTGTAACACCTCGTTTTTCATAGAGGTCCATTTGTCCCTCACCTCCATGCCATCTAATGCAACACAGTTGTTAAAGTAATGTAGATGTAATACACAAAAAATATATAACCCATGTTGTGGTGGTCTCAGACCTCCAGGGCCTTCAAGGCAGTCAACCAAGCCAGAGAGGGTGAGCTCTGGATGGGGAATGAGTTCAGTCTCCCCTGTGGTGGAACTCTGAAAAACAATATTTTTAAGTAAATAATTGGTCCTGCAAATGTGTCCCCAGCCCCTGAGATTTATTTAATAGATTTTATTTTACCTTCAGACAAGAAATGTGCCTGTCATCCACATGTTTCTCGTTAATGAAGGATCGCCACCAGAGAACAAATGTGTGCACCTGTAAAGCAGTTCCACGATGTGCTTCACAGAGCTGTGCAATCCTTGTGTCAAGAATCTAAAAGAAATTGTAGATTACAGTAAAATGTTGTTGAATAATATAAGAAGTACATATAGGAGGTTTGTGGACAAACGCACATACTAATAAGCTGCCATTGGATGCATAATGACTCGAGAGATCGTAGACTGAATTGGGATGACAGATGCCTGTTATTTACTTACGGGCTCCCCTGAGTCCGTAGCACTAAGTTTAATCCCAATATTTCACTGTCCGTGAAGCCACTATGTTGTACATGGAATAAATGCTACGTGGAATCTCCATATCTCAGCTCTGGAAGGCTCTAGAGCCTCCAATCTTTCACTCATGTCTGTGTCTCAGCACCATCTATCAGAAATCCAAGGTTTCGAGAACATCCAAGAAACTTTATTTTTCGATCCAAAAAAACTATAAGGTAGTAGGCCTTATAGTTTTTTTGGGTCGAAAAATAAAGTTTCTTGGATCTTATTAGATGTCCTTGTTATCCCCCGATGCCAGTGGCGTAGGCAGAAATTTTATTTTGGGCGGGCCAGTGAAAAAGTGAGTGGGCCTATAGTTTTTCCTAGAAAAAAATTACTTAAATGATAACTAAACCTTAGAGGGTAGAAAAATTAATTGTCAAACTGCAAAAACAGTTACACCTTTATTTTGCAATATTCGGCAAAGCATCATGTTTAACCAACAGAGCTCAATAAAGGCTGGACAAACCAGTATAGACAATAACCTGTCTATTTTATTCAGGCTAGTCAGCAGTGAATCCGCAGGGAAAATGTCTGCACATTTTACAGAAAATCTCGTCCTTAATTACAATGTAGGCTACTCATCCAACCAAGAACATTGTCCATACCACTTTGCTGAGAAGCTCCTTGATTTTCCATTCTTGATAGTGCAGGGAAATACCTTCAAATTAGGTTGTGAAGGTGGTTCGTCAAGTCTTGTATATTCATATAGCGCTTTTCAAAATATAGATTGTAGCCTATCAAAGCAGCTTCACAGTAGGCTATCAATCAAAACAACATAACATTAACAATGTTCGTTTCTTAGTGGAAAAAAACATCCACGTTTGGTAGGGCTGATCAATGGTATTAATGATTGGTTAATTAATTTGAATATCCCCATTCGTCAATCGCAGTTAGATCGGCGGGTAAACCCGCGTCAGGCTGACCGGGAGAGAGCACTGGCACTGCCGTCAGCTGGAGCAAGAAGCGGCCGTCACCAGCACCTGGCTAGCCTTCTAGTAGGTTAAAGAGTCTGAAGAACTGGGCTGGGTGGACTCGGTAGATGAAGGCAGTGGCGTGTCTTCTTCCTTAACTCTTGCTTTTTTCAAATAGCACATTAAAGAAATTGGTTTAGCCATTATTGTGGCGATATTAATAAATTGGCAAAAAAGCATCTAGTTAGCTAGAGCCCGCCGACGCCGCTCAGAGAGTTTTCCTGTCGGACTCGGAACCCCTGGCAACCATAGCAACCAATAACGTTCCGGAGGGAGGCTTTCTACAACTTGCTTCAGCAGTTCCATTTTTATCGGAAAACAAATTAAACACACACACACACACACCAGTCAACAATAAATCAGGTTTATATTAATATATTTCCTTAAATACAGTTTAATAATAAAACATTTTTTTATCAAACTTGCCTGGGCGGGCCAGTGAGTAATGTGGGCGGGCCAGTGCCGCCCTGGCCCATTACTGGCTACGCCCCTGCCCGATGCCCACCTGTAGCTGGGTTGTCATGGCAGTCCCTAAAGGACTCGTTCCTTCTGTTTCTCATCCATGACAACATACATTTACATCCATTCACCGCTGCTGAAACCACAGAATCCGAATCCCATCCAGTCAACTGTTACAGAAAAACGATTTTGTTATTGCATTGGAAAATAATGATTATAAAATTGATGATTATCGATTATTGTAACGACTGAGACCAATCAGACACAATTATTTGTCATGGTTAACAAATCATTTTTAAAGCTCACTCTGGGACCATGTAGCATGTTTGTTCAGTTGTACCCTAACTGATGAAAATAAGATGTGATCAATGATGTGGTGTTGCTTTTCCTCAACAAACAGAAAAAGAAGTCATTACATCCCATGGGCAGATATTCTCCAGTCCTAAAATTAAAACAAAAAACACAAACAATTCAAATTAAGTTGTTTTAATGGAGAGTCAGGTCAGCTTATGTTCTGCATGATTAAAGCAGTGGTGGTGGGCTACTCTGGCATCCTCAGCATCCACTGTCCTGCAGATTAACTCCAAACTCAAACCCAGCTGCCTATTGTCAACAATAAACCTGAAGACTTAGGTTAAAAAATGTAGGTGTGCTTGATTAGGTTTGGAGGTAAACTCCACATCAAAAGTAGACCTAAAAAAGGGACTGAGTTGCCTGTTCATGATTTAAATTAGCAAAGCAGCACAGTACATTATATTATATACACATTGAAGTATCAGCCTATATAGTTAATATTGCAGTATATATTATATATTATATAATATATTAGCTAAGTACAGAACAAAAACATACATGAAAAAATACATGACGTGTTGGTGATATCATTTTAAAATATTCGTACATAGGCTATATAAAATAAAATGACACAACCCTGTCTCTTTTTGTTAAATTTCAGTTTTAAAGTAAGTTAATCGAATCAACGATTCAGTCAAACATAAGTCAGCAGGCTACAACTTTAAAGTTAAATAGCCTAAATATATAAGTTATGAAACTTTACTTTGCACTCAGCCAAAACGATTTGCCAGGGAACAAATTATAGATTGATGAGACCAACGATCGCCCGTTAGATATAGGCTACACAAGACGAATTATATATATAATGTTTAACCACTAGACTAGAGACATCAGAGCCAGCGGCAAAGTCAGAATCACTAGCCTGTCACGGGTGTGGTGTATCCGGGAAGGACGAGGAGACGAGGAATCACGAGGAACAGGAACTTTATTCAATAAACATAAACTTAGGAACTGGAAACCACGGAAACATTGACGAACTCAGGTAACAGACGCAGTAACACTTACAAGAACCGACAAAGGACAGACAGAACTGAAGGGACTAAATACAGATACAAATGAAGACTAACAAGGTGAAAACAGGTGACACAGATGATGATAACGAGGGACAGGCTGGTAAGTGAGGGAGTGAGTTCAGGTGTGGAGACAAGGAGGATTCTGGGGAGTGTAGTGAAGACGAAGACAGACAGGTGCAGACGAAGACTGTGACAGAACGCCCCCCTCAACAAGGCGCGACCTCGCGCCGTAGAACATCAAAGGGGTGGGGGGGCGGGCGCCCTGAAGGCTGGCCAGGGAGTGACCAAACTAGGAGGGGAAGCCTCCAGGGCGGAGCAGGACGTGCAGGCGGCCAGGGCGGAGCAGGACGTGAAGGCGGCCAGGGCGGAGAGGACCCTTCGGGCGGCCACGGCGGTGAGGACCCTTCGGGCGGCCACGGCGGTGAGGACCCTTCGGGCGGCCATGGCGGTGAGGACCCTTCGGGTGGCCATGGCGGAGAGACCCCCTCGGGTGGCCATGGCGGTGAAGACCCTTCGGGTGGCCATGGCGGAGAGACCCCCTCGGGTGGCCATGGCGGAGAGACCCCCTCGGGTGGCCATGGCGGAGAGACCCCCTCGGGTGGCCATGGCGGAGACCTATGGCCCCCCCCCAAAAATTTCTTGGGGAGAGTGACTGGATGAGGGACAGGCTCTGGGACCGGCTGGGCAGACGTGACGTGAACAGTCTCTGGCTGGGCAGACGTGACGTGAACAGTCTCTGGCTGGGCAGACGGGACGTGAACAGTCTCTGGCTGGGCAGACGGGACGTGAACAGTCTCTGGCTGGGCAGACGGGACGTGAACAGTCTCTGGCTGGGCTAGCGGTGAAGGCCCGGCTATGCTGGACGGAACCAGCGGTGAAGGCTCTGGAGGGCTGGACGGGACCAGCGGGGAAGGCTCTGGCTCGGCAGGCGTGACGCGAAGCTCTGGCTCGGCAGGCATGCAGGGAAGCTCAGGCTCGGCAGGGCTGCAGGGAAGCTCAGGCTCGGCAGGGCTGCAGGGAACGTGAAGCTCTGGCTGGACGTGGCTGACGTGAAGCTCTGGCTGGACGTGGCTGACGTGAAGCTCTGGCTGGACGTGGCTGACGTGAAGCTCTGGCTGGACGTGGCTGACGTGAAGCTCTGGCTGGACGTGGCTGACGTGAAGCTCTGGCTGGACGTGGCTGACGTGAAGCTCTGGCTGGACGTGGCTGACGTGAAGCTCTGGCTGGACGTGGCTGACGTGAAGCTCTGGCTGGACGTGGCTGACGTGAAGCTCTGGCTGGACGTGGCTGACGTGAAGCTCTGGCAGGACGTGGCTGACGTGAAGCTCTGGCTGGACGTGGCTGACGTGAAGCTCTGGCTGGACGTGGCTGACGTGAAGCTCTGGCTGGACGTGGCTGACGTGAAGCTCTGGCTGGACGTGGCTGACGTGAAGCTCTGGCTGGACGTGGCTGACGTGAAGCTCTGGCTGGACGTGGCTGACGTGAAGCTCTGGCTGGACGTGGCTGACGTGAAGCTCTGGCTGGACGTGGCTGACGTGAAGCTCTGGCTGGACGTGGCTGACGTGAAGCTCTGGCTGGACGGTCTCTGGCTGGACGGTCTCTGGCTGGACGGTCTCTGGCTGGACGGTCTCTGGCTGGACGGTCTCTGGCTGGACGGTCTCTGGCTGGACGGTCTCTGGCTGGACGGTCTCTGGCTGGACGGTCTCTGGCTGGACGGTCTCTGGCTGGACGGTCTCTGGCTGGACGGTCTCTGTGCTGGACGGGACCAGCGGTGAAGGCTCTGTGCCGGACGGGACCAGCGGTGAAGGCTCTGTGCTGGACGGGACCAGCGGTGAAGGCTCTGTGCTGGACGGGACCAGCGGTGAAGGCTCTGTGCTGGACGGGACCAGCGGTGAAGGCTCTGTGCTGGACGGGACCAGCGGTGAAGGCTCTGTGCTGGACGGGACCAGCGGTGAAGGCTCTGTGCTGGACGGGACCAGCGGTGAAGGCTCTGTGCTGGACGGGACCAGCGGTGAAGGCTCTGTGCTGGACGGGACCAGCGGTGAAGGCTCTGTGCTGGACGGGACCAGCGGTGAAGGCTCTGTGCTGGACGGGACCAGCGGTGAAGGCTCTGTGCTGAACGGGACCAGCGGTGAAGGCTCTGTGCTGGACGGGACCAGCGGTGAAGGCTCTGTGCTGGACGGGACCAGCGGTGAAGGCTTTGTGCTGGACGGGACCAGCGGTGAAGGCTTTGTGCTGGACGGGACCAGCGGTGAAGGCTTTGTGCTGGACGGGACCAGCGGTGAAGGCTCTGTGCTGGACGGGACCAGCGGTGAAGGCTCTGTGCTGGACGGGACCAGAGGTGAAGGCTCTGTGCTGGACGGGACCAGCGGTGAAGGCTTTGTGCTGGACGGGACCAGCGGTGAAGGCTCTGTGTTGGACGGGACCAGCGGTGAAGGCTCTGTGCTGGACGGGACCAGCGGTGAAGGCTCTGTGCTGGACGGGACCAGCGGTGAAGAAGTCTCTGGGTGGACGGTCTCAGGCTGGACTGCGGTCTCTGGCTGGACGGGCATGACACTTACTGTCTCAGGCACGGCGGGCATGACGCATTCTGCCTTTGGCTCGGCAGATCTGGCGTGAAGTGCGGGCTCGGCTGGACTGGCGGTAAGTGTAGGCTTCCTAAGAACGAGGATCAGACGAGGCCGTCTACCTGGCTGGAGATTCCCCTGGAGTCTTGCGGGGTCCATGTTGTTTTGGTCGGTTCTTCTGTCACGGGTGTGGTGTATCCGGGAAGGACGAGGAGACGAGGAATCACGAGGAACAGGAACTTTATTCAATAAACATAAACTTAGGAACTGGAAACCACGGAAACATTGACGAACTCAGGTAACAGACGCAGTAACACTTACAAGAACCGACAAAGGACAGACAGAACTGAAGGGACTAAATACAGATACAAATGAAGACTAACAAGGTGAAAACAGGTGACACAGATGATGATAACGAGGGACAGGCTGGTAAGTGAGGGAGTGAGTTCAGGTGTGGAGACAAGGAGGATTCTGGGGAGTGTAGTGAAGACGAAGACAGACAGGTGCAGACGAAGACTGTGACATAGCCGAGGTAAGGCTGTTCCAGGAGGGGTACATGAGCGCTGAGCGCCCGGTGATCTCATGGGTCTCAACTCCGAAACCGTCAGACCAAAATTTTAAATAGGCGCTATCTATATAAATAAACCACATATTTGAGCTTTAAACAACTACATTCTCGACTGAAAAACTCTTAAAACTACATTTCGTGACACAATAACAGTAGTATTTTTAAATTCCGCGGCCTTTCTCCGGCGTAGACGTTATGGAACGATCCCGAGCTCTATTGACGCAACTTGAGATTTGAAATATTATACAATTGAATTACTATACAACAGCGGTCTGTCTTTTTTTTTATCTTAATGCTGCCGTCGGCAACTCTGGCTGATTGAGTGGACTTAGGAAAATGTTTTAATGTTTACAACTCTCATGCCCCTCCCCCACTATCAACGAATACCCTCCCACCGAGTTCGTGCTCGTTATTGCGCCATCACTCTTCGCTACTGCGCGAACTTCAGGCACACGCATGTGATTGACGTGTGCGTGCACGACTTGTGATTGACAGTCAGATCTCACACCCCCCTGCGCTGATTGGACACAATGAACCGGGAGCGGTGGATTTTTGCAAAACAAATAACACGCTCCAGGTGGAGTTAGAAGCTCGGGTTTTTTTCTAAAACCACTTTATTTATGTTGTTCTGTCGGAATATAGTGTTGAATTCGCTGAATATGATCAAAAAAAAGTTGCAGAAGGCAGCTTTAACTTGCACATAGTAGCGGGATTTAGCCTACATAAAGCTAAAAAAACCCCGGCTCACGTTAGCTACAAGTTATCGCGAGAACAGTTTTAGATCAGGCATACTACTGGCATACTAATGGGTCCAAAGCTGGGACCCAACACTTCAGATTTCTGGTGGGACTCATCACCAAGGGGGTAATCAAGGGGGTAATCCATCCGCCGGAAACTGAAGCTTCCTCTGGGGGCCGCCATTGTAGCTGGCTATCACCTGCTGTTAGCATCCCATTGACTCCCATTCATTTTGGTGTCACTTTGACAGCGAATAACTTTACATCTGAGGCGTCCAAAGACTCATTTTGTCCATTATTTATTTATAAAAAAACACAACAATGTTTAAAAGGCTCTGTTACATTGTATCTTACTTTATGGCCCTGTAGAAGCTGTTTTTGTAAAAATAGGCTAAAGATTGCGTCATAACCACGGGACTCTCTGTCGCACAGTAGAGAAGTTACCGTATAGACAGAAGGAGAAGCTCGCAACAATCTTTTACTGTCTAAAGTCAGCCCATACTTCGACCTTGGAAACTTCTGATCATCATTCAAGACAAGTATTGTGTTATAGGTGGTTAAATTGCTCCAGGTCACGCTTCGCCATCTCTGCAAGATTAGGTGTTTCAGATTTGTCTTGGCACAGCTACTAGAAGATTTACAACTGTCAGTCAGGTTGCTCACGTCACATGTACGTCGTCCAGCTCAGTGTGAGTCTGCGCTGTACGCTTGGCTATCAGGAAGTGAGTGCTCCTATCGGGCTTCAATTCTCTCCGTTGAAATCAATGGGATCGCTGTGTCCATTTCTTTTACTGTCTATGGGGGTAATCCATCGACCGGAAGTTGAAGCCGGCCGCGTGCCGCCATCTTGTAGCAGAACTTCACTTGCGTTAGCATTCCCATTGACTCCCATTCATTTTGGCGTCACTTTGACAGCGAATAACTTTTACATCTGAGGCGTTCAAAGACTCCATTTGTCCATTATTTATTTCAAAAGACACACGACAATGTATAAAGCCCCGTAGAAACAGTTTTTGTAAAAATAGGCTAACGATTGCGTCATAACCACTCGACGCTCTGTCGCACAGGACAGAAATTACCGTACAGACAGGAGGAGAAGCTCGCAGGCAATCAATGCATTAACTTAATATGGCGTACTGGCTTTTTTTTTTTTTTTTATGAATAAAAAATCGATTACATAGTTAATGTAATCGATGCTTGATGGGTATTTAAACATGACTGCAAGTGCAGGACACATGGTTTGTACACATGGTCATACCAGGGGATTTGATGAGGTAATTGTATTTCCCCATCGTTGTCACTCCGAGTTCCGTCGGATGACGACGATTGGGGTTTCGCTTAGAAGCCTATCAACTTCGAGTCTTACAAAACGAGCCAATGGCAAGAAAATGCCATGGGTCTGCGGAATTTGCATAGTGTAACTCCGCCCCACCTCGTGGGTATAAAAGGAGGACGCCGGCAAAATGCAGGCTATGTTTTCGCTTCGGAGCCAAGTTATTTCTTCACTCCTAAAGCCATTCCTGACTGTCAGCTTGCAGACGAGACGAGACTCTTCAGTGTTGGTGTGACGGCGTTTCTCCAGCGAGTGCACGCTTCCTGCTGATCTGTGCTGTGGTTTGCCAGAGAGTGTGTTTCTCCCTGGGCGCTTCAACACTGAGTTTTCTCTCACTAAAAGAGCTTGTACGTGGCACGTCTCTTTAAAGATGTCTCGCCCGTGCACTTCTGGTTGCGGTAGATCTGTGTCAGCCTCTGATGGGCACGAGCGCTGTCTAGTGTGTTTGGGCATTGATCACGCTAGAGCAGCGCTCGTGGATGACTCATGTTCTCTCTGCGGGAACATCGCGTCACTACGGTCGAGACTCAATGAGCTCTCTCGAGCGAGAGTCCCCTCATCCACACCCCGATCTAATGTCTCCACGAGAGGCACTACTTCGGCTGGTGGCCAGGGTGACCTGAGGGTTACGGTGTGGCAGAAAGCGCCGACTATGCGTCCGTGCGCCACACCCCCCTCTTCAGTGACGGTGCCCGCTAGCGTGCAGGGGATTCACGCGGGTCCATCCTCGGATGCCCCGCGTGTTTCTTTCGGCGCTACAGAGGATGATGCGATGTCTATCGCAGCATCACAAGGCGGGCCGGAGTCGTCTGGAAGTGATGACTCATCACAGCTGCCGCCTTCCGGTGTGCATTCGGCTGTGCTCGAGTCTGATCCAGAGATGACGGCCATGCTTTCCCGGGCGGCCGCGAGCATCGGGTTAGAGTGGAATCCTCCGCCCTCTCCCGAGCGCTCGCGGCTGGATGATTGGTTTTTGGGTATTCAAACCCCAATACCTTTTTTCCCGGACGTGCATGATGAGATCTTGAAATCCTGGAGGACTCCTATGTCTTCTCGGGATCGCTCGCTGATTTCATCCGCCTTTCCTCCCCTCGATGGGGCAGCTGCCCGTGGGTACACTGGGCTCCCCCCGGTTGAACGCTCTGTTGCGATGCAACTGTGTCCTCAGAGTGCTTCTTCTTGCGGCGAGCCTAAGCACCCATCCAAAGCCTGTAGATTTTCGTCTACCCTGGTGGCGAAGTCTTACAGAGCGGCGGGACAGGCAGCTGCTTCTCTGCATGCCATGGCCACTCTGCAGGTCTATCAGGCCCAGATGCTTAAGGACATGCACGAGGGCAGGACAGACCCAGGGCTCTTCGATGAGCTGCGCGCCGCCACCGACCTTGCCCTTCGGGCGACGAAGGTGACCACACGCTCCCTGGGTTTGGTGATGTCCACTGCTGTGGTCCAGGAGAGACACCTCTGGCTGAACCTGGCTGACATGCGGGATGCTGAGCGGTCCCGTTTGCTCGACACCCCCATGTCCCAGGACGGCCTTTTCGGCGGTGCAGTCGAGGATTTTGCCCAACAGTTCTCGACTGCTCAGAAACAGACCGAGGCCATTAAGCACATCTTGCCCCGCCGGCCCGCTGCTGCCTCCACCCAGCCGACCGGGCAGGTTCCTCAGTCTGTTCGCCGCCGAGGGCGCCCTCCTGCGGCTCCCGCCCCTCCCGCCCGGCCCAAGCAGCAGCCTCCACCCGGGGCCGGTCGCGATCGAGACTGTCCCTCCAGCCGAAATGAGGTCCGGCTTCTACAGCCCTTACTTCATTGTTCCGAAGAAAACCGGTGGGTTACGGCCTATCCTGGACCTGCGCGTCCTGAACCGCTCCCTTCACAGGATGCCGTTCAAGATGCTCACTGCCAAACGCATTTTCGAGTGTGTGCGGCCCCAGGATTGGTTTGCAGCGATCGACCTGAAGGACGCCTACTTTCATGTCTCCATTATTCCTCGACACAGACCGTTTCTACGGTTTGCTTTCGAGGGGCAGGCATACCAATACGCGGTTCTCCCATTCGGGCTAGCCCTGTCTCCTCGCGTCTTCACGAAGGTCGTCGAGGCAGCCCTTGTTCCCCTTCGGGGACACGGGGTTCGCATCCTGAACTATCTCGACGACTGGCTTATCCTAGCTCACTCTCGAGACCAGGTTTGTGAACACAGGGACCTAGTGCTCCGGCATTTAGCCCGTTTGGGCCTTCGGGTCAACTGGGAGAAGAGCAAACTTTGCCCCGTGCAGAGGATCTCTTTTCCCGGTATGGACATCGACTCGGTCGCCATGTCCGCGCAGCTTACGAGCGAGCGCGCACAGTCACTGCTGACTTGTCTTCGACAGTTCGAGGGCAAGAATGCGGTTCCACTGAAACTTTTTCAGAGGCTCCTGGGGCATATGGCATCTGCAGCCGCGGCAACGCCGCTCGGATTGCTTCATATGAGACCGCTTCAGCTCTGGCTTCGCGACCGAGTCCCGAGGTGGGCATGGCAGCAAGGCACACTCCGAGTACCAGTTACTCCGACCTGCCGTCAGACCTTCACCCCGTGGTCGAACCTCAGTTTCCTACGGGCCGCTGTCCCCCTGGAACGAGCTTCCCGGCATGTTGTTGTGTCAACAGATGCCTCTACCACGGGCTGGGGCGCCATGTGCAATGGACATGCGGCCGCGGGCTCCTGGACAGGACCCCACCGTCTTTGGCATGTCAATTGCCTCGAGTTGCTGGCAGTACGTCTTGCTCTGCACCGCTTTCGAGCGTTGCTCAGGGGTCAACACGTACTAGTCAGATCAGACAATACCGCCACTGTAGCGTACATCAACCATCAAGGTGGTCTACGCTCCCGCCGTATGTCTCAACTCGCCCGCCACCTCCTCTTATGGAGTCAGAAGCATCTGAGGTCGCTTCGAGCCATTTATATTCCCGGAGCCCTGAACTGTGCAGCCGACGAGCTGTCACGGCTTCAGCCCCTCCCTGGAGAATGGCGATTCCATCCCCAGTCAGTTCAGCTGATTTGGGACCAGTTCGGGGACGCACAGATAGATCTGTTTGCCTCTCACGACTCGACCCATTGCGCTCTGTTTTATTCCCTGACCGAGGGCACGCTCGGCACGGATGCACTGGCGCACAGCTGGCCGCGGGGTCGCAAATATGCGTTCCCCCCAGTGAGCCTTCTTGCGCAAGGTCAGGGAGGACGAGGAGCAGGTCATTCTGGTCGCGCCGCACTGGCCCACCCGGACCTGGTTCTCCGAACTCGTACTCCTCGCGACAGCACCTCCCTGGCCAATCCCTCTGAGGAAGGACCTCCTTTCTCAGGGACGGGGCACCCTATGGCACCCTCGTCCCGATCTATGGAACCTCCACGTGTGGCTCCTGGACGGGACGAGGCAGGTTTGAGTACCCTACCACCAGCGGTGGTGGCTACCATCACTTCCGCTAGAGCGTCGTCTACCCGACACGCCTATGCGTTGAAGTGGAACCTCTTCGTTAACTGGTGCTCTTCTCGCCGAGAAGACCCCCGGAGATGCTCGATCGGTGTTGTGCTTTCCTTCCTTCAAGCTGGGTTGGAGCGAAGGCTGTCTCCCTCCACCCTCAAGGTATATGTTGCCGCTATTGCCGCACACCATGATACGGTAGAAGGTAAGTCTGTGGGGAAGCACGACCTGATCGTCAGGTTCCTGAGAGGAGCGAGGAGACTGTATCCTCCTCGCCCTCCTCTTGTTCCCTCTTGGGACCTCGCAGTGGTTCTAACTGCCCTGCAGAGTGCTCCCTTTGAGCCTTTGCAGTCAGTGGAGCTTAAGTTCCTGTCGATGAAGACAGCGCTCCTGACTGCATTGGCCTCCATCAAGAGGGTAGGGGACCTGCACGCATTCTCCGTTGATGAAGCGTGCCTGGAATTCGGGCCGGCTTACTCTCACGTGATCCTGAGACCCCGGCCTGGATATGTGCCCAAGGTTCCCACCACTCCCTTCCTGGACCAGGTGGTGAACCTGCAAGCGCTGCCCCTGGAGGAGGCAGACCCAGCCTTGGCACTGCTCTGTCCAGTACGTGCTCTCCGTACCTATGTAGACAGAACGCAGTGTTTCAGGACCTCAGATCAGCTCTTTGTCTGTTATGGTGGGAAGCTGAAGGGAAAGGCTCTCTCCAAGCAAAGGTTGTCTCACTGGATAGTGGACGCCATTGCTTTGGCATACCAGCAGCAAGGTCGACCGTGCCCCCTTGGTGTGACTGCCCACTCCACCCGGAGTGTGGCGTCCTCTTGGGCTCTAGCGCATGGCGCCTCGCTAACAGACATCTGCAGAGCTGCAGGCTGGGCGACACCGAACACATTCGCCAGATTCTACAATCTCCGAGTGGAGCCTGTGTCCTCTCATGTACTCGCTTCAACCAGCTAGTACCGGACCCGCTCAGGTGTCTTCGCTTGCTCGCCATTCCACTCCACGGACTGGATACGTGCGATATTTCCTCAGGTGAGCTTCCCCGTAAGCCCTGAGTTCCTCCAGCACTGCTGACGTCGACGCCAGTGTCTATTGCCTGCGCGTTGGCTAGGTGCCTTCCGTGTGCATGGTCCCTCCTTAGCGACCCCCACATGTGTATTTCCACTGTTAGCCTCTCTGAGCATGTGTCTTTCCCTTGGCAAGCCACCTTGCCACCCCTGGGGTTGAAATATTCCACCTGCGGCTGGACACCCCAGTGTTCTCCATATGCATCCCTCCGGGTCATATGTGTATTCTCTAAGTCCCCCCCTCTGGGCTGGCATTAATTGCATATTTCCACTGAGATATGAGATATGCTTCCCAGTGTACCTTGGTATTCCTGTGCTAAATAGGAGTCCTTCGTCCGTGCTAGTCTCACGACAGGGATCTCAGATTTACGCAGGGCACTGGAAGACAGCTTGAAGGTGGCGTGATTAGACTGGTAACCCCAATCGTCATCATCCGACGGAACTCGGAGTGACAACGATGGGGAACGTCTCGGTTACGTATGTAACCCTCGTTCCCCGAGTGGGGAACGGAGACGTTCCGTCTGTCTGCCACTTTCCGCTGTACCGCTGGGTAACGCCTGAGTTCAGTCTTGGCTCCTCAGCGAGGAAACATAGCCTGCATTTTGCCGGCGTCCTCCTTTTATACCCACAAGGTGGGGCGGAGTTACGCTATGCAAATTCCGCAGACCCATGGCATTTTCTTGCCATTGGCTCGTTTTGTAAGACTCGAAGTTGATAGGCTTCTAAGCGAAACCCCAATCGTCGTCATCCGACGGAACGTCTCCGTTCCCCACTCGGGGAACGAGGGTTACATACGTAACCGAGACGATGTCTGGATACTCGAGCCTGGGCCATGCTTTGGGTTGTTCTCCCAGGACTCAGCTGGATGTCGATAGGGACAAGATTGTAATGTTAAACCTACAAGCGATACCTTTCTGTGGTACCTGGTCAATGCAGGCGCTAGGAGACTGTCTATATATTGATAAGACATTCTGTAATAGAAGAAGAAGATCCTTATTCATATAGCTGTCTATGAAATAGATTTTTATTTTTAAACCGTAGTAGACATTCAACATTACAGTAGAATTGAAAGCTATAACTTTCAATCTTTATTAGGCTTTAAAAAATAACAACTTAAGTAAACTTAAAACAATCTTCATAAAAACCTATTATAATCAGTGTAATTTACCAATGGTCTAACGGGTATGAAATGTACAGTTGAATAAGGTTATCAAACACAGTCTTAACTACATAAATTAAATGTAGATTAATCCTCATTAAAGCTACAATGTTCTGTTATCTGTTACCAGCAGTGACTAAGACCTGTCACTGCTGCACATGATGCTGATCTGACGCATCATTTTCTTACAACTCTTTAAGTTCATTTAAGACTGCTCTTTTGTGAACATACTCGACAAAACAACGGACATTTTGGCATGAGTGTTTGTTCAAGCGCGAAGAGTTACATCAGTACATTCAGAGACAGCGCGTTCTCTTTTGTGTCCCGCTTGAATGGTTTAAAAGCATTTGCATGAATAAGAGCGTGATCATAATGTAGGCTATCTCTAGCCAAAGGATGACAGAAAAAAAAAACGGATGCTGCGTTAGTTACATTTTAACGTTAAATTGAGAATTAATCGCATGCTTTAATGCACTAATTTTGACAGCACATACTCACACTCACTATTTAAACGGTAAATGAGACCTTTTAGCATTCAGAAATGTTTTCACTGACATGTCTGTATAACAGCAAAGCAGAGTGTCCAAGTGCCCAACCAGAAGCAGGAGAGTGTGCCCAGTTGTGTACCTATGACAGTGACTGTCTCTGAACAATGAGAAATGCTGTAGCAATGGATGTGTACGTCAGTGTATGGATCCATATACAGGTATTTTAATTCTATTAGGGGTTTGGGTTTTGGGTTGTCTTTTATACTTATCATATCCTACTCCATGACAAAGGTAGGCCTTACCATAATTCAGCCCATAGCAGTTTCAAGCACAGAATAGCTTTACAATATTAATTAAAAAAAGAGAAATGCATTAAATTACAATTTACTCTAAGGAAAATGTTCTATTCATGATTTGAGTTGATGTAGCCTATGAATGCTGCTGAAAGCACAGACTAAAGCTGACTATCTGTTTCCATGCAGTGAAGCCTGCAGATGAACCTGCAGTCGAACCACCGAACCTGAAGCCGAACCGCCAAAGCCTGCAGTCGAACCACCGAAACCTGAAGCCGAACCGCAACGTGCAATACTGCATTAGCGGTGATCGCTGTATCAGTTATGGCCAATGTCAGTTGTCACAAGATAGATTTTTGCGTAATTCGTTGTTACTGGAGTTCTTTAGGCCTACAGATCAATTCAGTGCTTGGTTCATATGGGATGTTTTCTGTTTATAACCAAATAAAAAAATTTTTGGCCTGATTGAGGCTTTTCCTCAATTGAGATTGAGAACTCTTTTCCATTGCCGCGTTTTGC
The DNA here is from genome assembly GCA_031834385.1 of Semotilus atromaculatus. Lineage (NCBI taxonomy): Eukaryota > Metazoa > Chordata > Actinopteri > Cypriniformes > Leuciscidae > Semotilus > Semotilus atromaculatus. The sequence continues at coordinate 20,278,065 of JAULUF010000015.1, forward strand.
CAGAAACTATCATGAAAAACCCTTATTGTTGCAATACTCGTAAAAAAATCCCTTTCCTCAGGGTTTCCCCATAACGGCTTCAAAAGAAAATCTCAAGTGGAGTAATATTGATGTATTTTATGTCGTGTAATAAAATAATTTTAATAAAACGTGAAAATATCTTGTGCTTGTTCACCACAACCCTTAATCAAAACCCCATTCACAATTGGCACATTGACTTACGATAAAACCAGAAGTGCTAAAATGCTAACTCGCTTATATTATCCATATGTTATACCCTCTGTAGAGGAAACCAGGATGGAGTTGTTTAAAAAAATAAAATGTATGAAATGACATGTACAGTATAGGCAGAACAATGTTTTTTTTTTTTTTTTACCAATAAGTTTAGGTTTCAGGATTTTTTTTTTTAACCAAAAACAAACATTGTATAATGATGATTATCTAACAATGAATTGATATACCATTTTAGTTTATGCAATAGGCCTATGTGGGTAAAATTGCCATAAATGTGTAGTCCCGTTCGATTCGAAATAAACTCGTTTAGCGCCACTCACTGGACAATTCACTTTGAAACTGTTGTGAAACGTGCACGACGCAACGTATTTTGCAAAAATGTTGCCACAGGTACGTTTTTCCAATATTTATTTATATTTGATTCTCACCCTATAATTGCGTTTAGGGCATGACACACATTTAGGCCTTCACCTAAATTAATACACATGTGAATTGAGTTCACTAAGTAACATAGCAAAATATGACATTAGAATTTTAGTTTATAGGACAGAAATCATAAAATGTTGAAACCAAAACAGCTAACAATAACCACAGGAAAAAATTTTTTTTTTATATAACTCAAAAATATTACCTTTGTAATACATTAATCTTCATGTGCCCTTCAGTATATTCTTTCATTTATAACATGCATTTGTAAATTGTGCTAACTGAAAACTTTAAAATGTTTTATGTATTGCTAGAGGAGCTCAAATCTATCAGGTCACTTTTGCCTCTCTTTTATGAATGTAAATATTTTAAAAAGGCTACTCCATAATTGTTTTAAAGTAAAATAATGAATGCTGAAAAGTTCAGTGCTGATTCTTGTGACCAATGTGAATTTTTCTCAACTTGTTTTTCTAAAATTTTTCTTAAAGTATTAGTTGATATAAATGTGCAGCAGGATCAATGTTGCTCCTGAGAATTGCCACGATCATTATTGTTCCCCATCGTTGTCACTCCGAGTTCCGTCGGATGACGACGATTGGGGTTTCGCTTAGAAGCCTATCATCTTCGAGTATTACAAAACGAGCCAATGGCACGAAAATGCCATGGGTCTGCGGAATTTGCATTGCGTAACTCCGCCCCGCGCTGGGGGTATATAAGGAAGTACGCTGGCATAACGCAGTCATGTTTTTGCTTCGGAGCCAAGAGGTCCTCTTCACTCCTGCAGCCTGAATTCTCTGAGTGTCATCGAGTATTCTTCGAGACGAGCAGCTCTCCAGTCTGTGTTGGTGTAAAGGCGATTTCCAGCGAGTTTCACATCCTGCCTGCTGATCTGTGCAGTGGTCTGCATTCAGTGTGTGTGTTTCTCCCTGGCCGCTTCAGCACAGGCTGCTGGGCGTCCTCTCATAAAAGAGCTTGCACGTGGCACGTCTTTTTAAAGATGTCTCGCCCGTGTATTTCTGGGTGCGGTCGTTCCGTTCCATCTTCTGATGGGCATGGAAGCTGCGTAGCGTGTTTGGGCTTACAGCACGCTAAGGCAGCTTTCATGGATGAGTCATGTTCTCACTGTGGGAACATGACCATCGCTGAGTTGAGATCGAGACTCCGTGACCTCAGTAGAGGTAGAGTCCCCTCTGCCACACCCCAATCTGTCCCCTCCACGAGAGGTGACACTTTGGCTGGTGGCCAGGGTGATCTGAGGGTGACGGTGTGGAATACTGCCCCGACGATGCTTCCTCGGGCCACACCCCCCTCTGTTCCTCAGCAACCCGCGAGCTTGAGTGCTGCCGCGGGGCCGTCTTCAAAAAGTGACGCGCCTCGTGCACCACTTGGGGCTCCAGAGGATGATGCGATGTCGGTCGCCGCATCACAAGGTGAGCTGGGTTCCTCTGGGGATGAAGACTCAGTTGTGTTGCCGCGCTCGGGCGTTCCACCATGTTCCGAGACTGACCCAGAGTTGACGGCTATGCTTGCCCGGGCGGCCATGAGCATCGGGCTTGCGTGGAAACCTCCACCCTGCCCTGAGCGCTCGCGGCTCGATGATTGGTTCCTCGGGGCTGCACGCGCTGACTCTCGTCAGTGCATCCCCCCGGTTCCATTCTTCCCGGAAGTGCATGAGGAGGTCACGAGATCCTGGAAGGCCCCGTTGTCTTCCCGTGATCGCTCGGCGGCCTCCTCTGCCTTCTCTGCCCTCGATGAGGCCGCGGCTCATTGATACACTGGGGTTCCCCCAGTCGAGCGCTCTGTTGCGATGCAGCTTTGCCCTCAGAGCGCTTCGACTTGGCGTGGTGACCCAAAGCTCCCGTCCAAAGCTTGTAGATTCTCGTCTACCTTGGTGGCGAAATCTTATAGAGCTGCGGGCCAGGCCGTCACCTCCTTGCATGCCATGGCCATCCTGTAGGTCTATCAAGCCAGGATGCTCAGGGACATGCACAAGGGTAGAGCTGACCAAGGGCTCTTCGACGAGCTGCGTGCCGCCACTGACCTTGCTCTCCGAGCGACGAAAGTGACCGCACGCTCCCTTGGCCAGGTGATGTCCACAGCTGTGGTCCAGGAACGACACCTGTGGCTAAACCTGGCCGATATGCGCGAGACTGAGCGCGCTTGTCTCCTCAACTCGCCCATGTCCCAGGATGGCCTATTCGGCGGTGCAGTCGAGGACTTCGCCCAAAAGTTCTCGACTGCGCAGAAGCAGACTGAGGCTATTAAGCATATACTGCCCCGGCGGCCCGCTGCTGCCTCCACCCAGCCGCCGGTTCAGTCAGCTCAGCCTGCTCGCCGCCGAGGGCGCCCCTCTGCGTCTCCCGCCCCTCCCGCTCGGCCCCCGCAGCAGCCTCCACCCGGGCCGCGCCGTGGAGGACGGCGCCGATCGGCGTCCCGCTCCGCTCAGGCTCCGCAGCCCGATAAACGCCAGGCCAAGCGGCGTACCTGACGCGGACAGCTCAGAGATGGGCTGCAGTTTTGTCGAGGAGGTGGTAGCAGGGCCACTCCTTCCCCTGGTGGAGGGCCAGGGGAGAATCTTTTGTTCTCTTTTGTTCTCTTTTGTATCTTTTGTGACCCTAATGTGGTTAAAGACAGAACTGACATTCCCATCTCTGAGTTCCCAGAGGGCGCGCACGACTGTGTGTGCCGCTCACGAGCCTCACCACTCTCGTCCCCCTCTGTCGCCAGACCCCTGTCAGAGCAGACCCCAGTGGAACGCACGTCCTTCCCTGGTCTCCTCTGTCAGGATGCGGTCGATCACTGTACTCCCACACGGGGACGCTATGCCTCCCCAGTCCGAGTCAGTCATCCCGCTTCGCTGCCCCACCGAGGGTACGTCTGTGGTCCCCATGACCCCGCTGGTGCAGTTTCTGGGCGCGTGGCTTCGGCTCCCCCAGCTGTCCCGCTGGGTCGCCAGGACCATCAGGCTCGGCTACGCGATTCAGTTCGCGCGATCTCCTCCCCGGTTTCGGGGAGTCCGCTTCACTATGGTCGGTGGCAATGCCCCTGTCATGAGAGCGGAAGTTGCTACCTTACTGGCGAAAGGTGCGATCGAGATTGTCCCTCCAGCCGAAATGAGGTCCGGCTTCTACAGCCCCTACTTCATTGTACCCAAGAAATCCGGTGGGTTACGGCCTATCCTGGACCTGCGAGTATTGAACCGATCACTTCACAGGCTTCCGTTCAAGATGCTCACCGCCAAACGCATTTTCGAATGCATTCGGCCAAAGGATTGGTTTGCAGCGATCGACCTGAAGGACGCCTACTTTCATGTCTCCATTCTTCCTCGACACAGACCATTTCTTCGGTTTGCTTTCAAGGGGCAGGCATACCAGTACGCGGTTCTCCCTTTCGGGCTAGCTCTGTCTCCTCGCGTCTTTACGAAGGTCGTCGAGGCAGCCCTTGTGCCACTCCGGTTACACGGGGTTCGCATCCTGAATTATCTTGACGACTGGCTTATCCTAGCTCACTCTCGAGACCAGGTTTGCGAACACAGAGACCTAGTGCTCCAGCACCTAGCTCGTCTGGGCCTTCGGGTCAACTGGGAGAAGAGCAAACTCTGCCCCGTGCAGAGGATCTCTTTTCTCGGTATGGAAATAGACTCGGTCGCCATGTCCGCGCAGCTTACGAGCGAGCGCGCGCAGTCACTGCTGACTTGCCTGCGCCAAGTCCAGAGCAAAAATGCGGTTCCACTTAAGTTGTTTCAGAATGCTCCTGGGGCATATGGCATCCGCAGCGGCCGCCACTCCGCTGGGTTTGCTTCATATGAGACCGCTTCAGCACTGGCTCCGCGACCGAGTCCCGAGGTGGGCATGGCACTCTGGCACGCTCCGGGTACCAGTTACCCCGACCTGCCGTCAAACCCTCTCCCCGTGGTCAGACCTCAACTTTCTACGGGCCGGTGTGCCCCTAGTTCAAGTTTCCAGGCATGTTGTTGTATCAACGGATGCCTCAGCCACGGGTTGGGGGGCCATGTGCAATGGACATGCTGCCGCGGGCTCCTGGACAGGACCCCAGCGCCTATGGCATGTCAATTGCCACGAGTTGTTGGCAGTACATCTGGCTCTGCGTCGCTTTCGAGTCATGCTCAGAGACCAACATGTACTGGTCCGTACGGACAATACCACGACCGTAGCGTACATCAACCATCAGGGTGGTCTACGCTCTCGCCGTATGTCACAACTCGCTCTCCACCTCCTCCTATGGAGTCAGAAGCATCTGAGGTCGCTTCGTGCTATCCACATTCACGGAGACCTGAACTGTGCAGCCGACGAGCTCTCACGGATTCAGCCACTCTCTGGAGAATGGCGACTCCATCCCCAGACGGTCCAGCGGATTTGGGAACAGTTCGGCGACGCACAGGTAGATCCGTTTGCCTCCCACGACTCCTCCCATTGCCCTCTGTTTTACTCCCTGTCCGAGGGCACGCTCGGCACGGATGCACTGGCGCACAGCTGGCCGCGGGGCCTCCGCAAGTATGCGTTTCCCCCAGTGAGCCTTCTCGCACAGACCTTGTGCAAGATCAGGGAGGACGACGAGCAGGTCCTTCTGGTTGCGCCCCATTGGCCCACCCGGACTTGGTTCTCAGACCTCATGCTCCTCGCTTCAGCCCCTCCCTGGCCTATCCCTCTGAGAGAGGACCTCCTTTCTCAGAGACGGGGCACCCTTTGGCACCCTCGTCCCGATCTATGGAACCAACATGTGTGGCTTCTCGACGGGACGAGGCAGGTTTGAGTACCCTACCACCAGCGGTGGTGGCTACCATCACTTCCTCGAGAGCGTTGTCCACGAGACACCTCTACGGGTTGAAGTGGAACCTCTTCGTCTCCTGGTGCTCTTCTCACCGAGTAGACCCCAGTACTTGCCCTGTCAGTGTTGTGCTTTCGTTCCTTCAAAATGGGTTGGAGAGAAGGCTGTCTCCCTCCACTCTGAAAGTTTATGTGGCCGCCATTGCCGCTCATCATGTCCTTATCGATGGTAAGTCCATCGGGAAGCACGACCTGATCATCAGGTTTCTCAGGGGTGCAAGGAGACTGAATCCTCCTCGCTCTCCTCTCGTACCCTCTTGGGACCTCTCAGTGGTCTTAAATGCCCTGAAGAGTGCTCCCTTTGAACCCTTGCAATCAGTGGAGCTTAAGTTCCTGTCAATGAAGACAGTGCTCCTGATTGCACTGGCCTCTGTGAAGAGGGTAGGGGACCTGCAGGCATTTTCTGTAGACGAAGCGTGCCTGGAGTTCGGGCCGGCTGACTCTCGCGTGATCCTGAGACCCCAGCCTGGATATGTGCCCAAGGTTCCTACCACTCCTTTTCGAGACCAGGTAGTGAACCTGCAAGCGCTGCCCCCGGAGGAGGCAGACCCAGCCTTGGCACTGCTCTGTCCAGTACGCGCTCTCCGCGCTTACGTAGGCAGGACGCAGTGTTTCAGGACCTCAGACCAGCTCTTTGTCTGTTATGGTGGGAAGCTGAAGGGAAAGGCTCTCTCAAAGCAAAGGCTGTCTCACTGGATAGTGGACGCCATTGCTTTGGCTTACCAACAGCAAGGTCGACCGTGCCCCCTTGGTGTGAAGGCACACTCCACTTGGAGTGTTGCCTCCTCTTGGGCTCTAGCGCATGGCGCCTCGCTGGCAGACATCTGCAGAGCTGCAGGCTGGGCGACACCCAACACATTCGCTAGATTCTATAATCTCCGAGTGGAGCCAGTATCCTCCCATGTACTCGCTTCAACTAGCCAGTGCTTGGATCAGCTCAGGTGTCTTCGCTTGCTCGCCACTCCACTCCACGGACTGGAGCAGTGCGATATTCTCCTTAGGTGAGTTTCCCCGAGAAACCCTGAGTTCCTCCAGCGCTGTTGACGTCAACACCAGAGTTATGCCGCTGGCAGCTTTCGTGTTGGCCAGGTGCCCCATGTGCATGGTTCCCCCCTGGCGACCCCCACATGTGTATTTCCACTGTAAGACTCTCTGAGCATGTGTCTTTCCCTCGGCAAGCCACCTTGCCACCCCTGGAGTTGAAAGATTCCACCCTGCGGGCTGGACACTCCAGTGTTTTTCCATATGCATCCCTCTGGGTCATATGTGTATTCTGTAAGTCCTCCCTTCGGGCAGGCAGTGTGTTGCATATTTCTACTGAGATATGCTTCCCAGTGTACCTTGGTATTCCTGTGCTAAATAGGAGTCCTTCGTCCGTGCTAAGTTTCACGGCAGGGATCTCAGATTTACGCAGGGCACTGGAAGACAGCTGTGAAGGTGGCGGGATTAGACTGGTAACCCCAATTGTCGTCATCCGACGGAACTCGGAGTGACAACGATGGGGAACGTCTCGGTTACGTATGTAACCCTCGTTCCCCGAGTAGGGAACGGAGACGTTCCGTCTTATGGCCACTTCCGCTGTTCCGCTGGAAATGCCCGAGTTCAGTCTCGGCTCCTCAGCAGGAAAACATGACTGCGTTATGCCAGCGTACTTCCTTATATACCCCCAGCGCGGGGCGGAGTTACGCTATGCAAATTCCGCAGACCCATGGCATTTTCGTGCCATTGGCTCGTTTTGTAATACTCGAAGATGATAGGCTTCTAAGCGAAACCCCAATCGTCGTCATCCGACGGAACGTCTCCGTTCCCTACTCGGGGAACGAGGGTTACATACGTAACCGAGACGTTTTATATGAAAGATTCAGATCTCCAAATGGATAAACTGAAAGAAGAGACAAAGACAAGTGTCAAATAAATTAGCTACATATCTAAAATATATCAAATTAATACTGAGAGTATAAAGTGTATTAGAGACTGCATTTTACAACAATCACCGATCGTGCTGATTCTGTCTTAAAGTTAGAGTTTTAAGGAGAAATGACAGCATAGGCTACAGCTGCGAAGGGAAGGAAGTTCAAGTTGCGCTAGACAGAATGCGGCTAACGTTATAGTTTTTAATGGTTTTATCTCAATATATATTCTATCATTTTTGAAAGCCGAAATCTAAAATAAAATCAGACTAATATCACAGATCTAAAGTGTAACCATATAGGCTACGTTTGAATGTTTAGTTTTGTCCTCCGTTGTCACTCATTAACCCTCAGGTGCTCTTCGTTTCAGCGTCACACTTGTTATCTTCCCGGTCAAAAGTGACCGGACACCTAAAAATGAAACTTTCTCCATCCCAGTAAAACAATGCAATTTATTTTTGTTCAATAATATTTTTTCTTTTTAATTTTGAGAGAATTTGATGTTACTTATTAATATTTATGCAATATTTATGGTCAATTTTTGCCATTGAAAATAATAATAAAAAAATTAAACTTTTTTTTTTTTATAAATTTTTTTAATGCAGTATTCAGGGTTTCCGTTGTCCGGTAATAACCGGACATTGGCCGAAAAAAAAATGAAATGTCCGACAAAATTAAATCTCTCCGGTCAAATTGTCCGATTAAAATTGGCTAATAATCCCGCCCCCCTAACACAATTTTAATTTGAGAATAAGCCTAAAATGTATAAAGAAGGCATACATGGATCAAGACGAATCAGCGAAGTCTGAGAAAAAACGGGTAGAAAACGCTGCGCGCCGCGTTCTCCTTTTTCCAAAGCGCTTGGGCGGTTGCGCTCCGGAGGCGTCTGTCATTGCTAAGCAACCATCAGCTGCGCTCTCCGTTACAGCAAGGACATTTTAGCAATGAATTTCTACCACCGAAAAACCCTTGCTGTTACTCTGTTACAATATTTATTTATTAAGAAAAGTAAAAAACGCCGTGTTTTGGGTGCACCCGTTACTACAAAAACCATGGGGAATTTCACCAGCTGATTCAGGAGCTCCGCCTGGACAATGGGAGGTTCAAATACCATCCGGGTCTCTTTGGAACACTCATTTCAACATACTACGATTTGGGATGTACTAATTCTACTTTCGAATACTATTTAGGACGGATATGCGAATTGGGACGCAGCATCTGTGTTTTCGGTTACAGAACAGCTGAAATGAGTTAATTCAATCAACTCTAAGTTGCACCACAACTATAAAAAGCCATTATCAATGGAGCGCAGATATTATGAGTCACCATGGCAACAGCGCCAGACAAAAAGAGGAATTACTGTTATACATAAGCTGTGTCTGAAACCGCTCACTCGTTCACTCATTCACTAATCCCTATATAGTGTATGGCATTTGAGTGCACTATATCTGCAAGGAGTGTGTCGGTACACGATCCGTTCCACCTGCACGATCCGTTCTACGCAGTAGAAAACGCACATGCGCGCAAAATTATCATTCTGTTTTGCGACGCTAATTTTGATTTACGACACTCCACGATCTGTTCCCCGTCTGTTCCACGCAGCACACTCTGCGTGCGTGTGTGTGTGTGTGTGTGTGTGTGTGTGTGTCTGCGTGCGTGTGTTACTTCTGTATGTGCACGCTTATTTCCAAGTCATTTCCATTGTCAGTTTAAAAATACTCCATAACGTTTCCCCAGACTTGTTTGTACTTCTTTCTTCAAGATATCTATGCAGAAATGCATATTATGTTCTGTAAATAACCATAAGTATATTTTATTACAGAAAAGGTGATTGTCTTTTATTTTGAAATGTTTGTAGTGAAATGGTTGACTTCCGGTCTTAAGCTGAGCGCTTTTGTTTTCTTTTTGGAAGCGCGCGCGCCCTGGCTAGCGCAGTTTATAGCACAGCTTGTCATCTCAAATACGGCAATAACTTCGACACGGAGCCGTTTTTAAACGTCAAAATTATACTTGCAGCCCCTCTGAAGAGGCAAAAGCTCTTACGTTGGTAATATGGTGAATGGACTAAGGATTATAAAGGATTAAACATCATAAAACCACCAGTAAAAGTCTCATCCTTGTTCGGGGGGCATGCTACATGTTCTTTATAGTCTTCTGTAAACAACATTGGAGGGATTATTTTCCTCATTTGGATATAGATATATATTAGCCTAGACCCATACTAATACAAAATTACTCAATTTAAAAGTTAACTAATATTAGCAGCTTTTAATATATATATATATATATAAAAAACTACACAAACCGTCTTTGACAATACTACTGACCTCAGACCAAAACACGGCAAGTTAAGTAAATTAAGCCTAATACCATACAGTAGGCTAGGGGTCGGCAACAGGCATTTTCTGGCCCGCCGGATTATTTTGGAAGTCCGCTTTAAAAAAAAAAAATATTTATCAGCTAACCTATTTATTTTAAAATGTTATTTTACAATAACAGTTTACAAATAGTAGCTAAATAGAATTAGTGTGTAGCCTAATTCATTTTTTCTATTTTTGATCTGAGCACACAATCAGAAAATCAGTCATTATTGTTTTTTTATTTTTTTATTTTAGTTCAGGAAATAAATAATGGAAAAATCATATTCACGATATGCCTATAGCGGGCGCTAACTGTCCACCGCTGGTCTCATGTCACTTCTGTCTGTGCACATGCTTATCCAAGTCATTTCCATTGTCAGTTTAAAATACTCCATAACGTTTCCCCAGACTTGTTTTTGAGTATCCTTATTTAAGAGTAAAAATGTTCTCTCTCTCTCTCTCTCACACACACACACACACACACACACACACACTGTCATACCTGTCAAGTATCCCGTTTTGGCCGGGAAAGTCACGTATTTTACCCTTCTTTCCCGCCGTCCTCCCGTATTAGTATTTTACCGTAAATCTCCCGTATATTAACCTGCGTTATTATTTAAAAATAATAATGCCCGGGCGGAGTAAAAAAAAAAAATCCCAATATGAGCTCTGTCACTACTAGCCTCGCGATAACTGCCACCTGCAGTAGCCTACTGTAGCTGGCAGTTGTCGCGAGGTTAGTGTGTGAAGTCAGATGATGAGTGACAACCCGAGAAAAAAAACAAGAAAAAAAACAGAGACGGATGATGGACGCTACGACAGAGATGGAAGGCACTCCTGCCAAAAGTCTGCAACACATTTTTACAATAACTCACTAAAAGAGTAGGCTAAAGAAAAGTTATGTGAAATGAAAATAAAAACTGTAAAAGAAAAGCAATATGAAATGAAAAGCAATATGAAATGAATGTGTGGAATGGAAATAAAATGTAAATGTAAAGACAAGCAATGTTAAATTAACAGAAAATATGCAAATAAGCCTTTAAATAAATGCTCTTCATATATACCCTTTTGTGTTTTCATTTAAGCAATAGGCCCTTTTCACATGACGTCACACAACTTCCGTTCTGACTCGATGCGGGGTATCTCTACTTCCGGAGCATGGAGTTTACACAGTCGCTACTACATCTGCCACAAATACGGTTTGATGATATACAACGACTTGCAGACAAGTTTTCACTGACAACACGTTCAAAACTTGATAAAGGCTACAAATTCTTTATTGAACAGTACCTGTTTGAATATGGAGGTACGTGTTTTTGTCTTTTCTAGCCGTTATGAATATGCTAGGATAGCAGTAGCTAGTTAACAGTACGTGACGTTTCTGTTTTGCAAATATAACGTCTTTAGGCTCTATCTTGATTAGGTTCATATAGTACAGACTGTAAATTATTTTTGCAACCACTTTTCTATATTACTGCTGTTAACTATTGAGTCTGATTTGTAAGTAAAAGTCAGTAACGTTTCCCCAAATACTGTACTGGAACAGTCTCGATTGCAGTTGAGGGTGAGGTGTCAGTGAGAGGACGATGTCAATGAAGAAAAACGAGGAGGCTCATTACCTTCAGGTTTCTCAGATGAATAGTTATCTAACGTTATGATTAGGGGGTTAAGTTTTCTTTTTGTTAGTTTTGCTGCGGTTGCAGACTTGGTAATATCCCACTGTAGTTACACGTGTTTCTCAGTCTGATGTAAATTACTTTGTGTAGCTAGCTAAAGTCTTTGTAAATATTTTTAAAACAGTATTTGGTTGTTTGAGGACAAAAGACTGACAGATTATGTGTGATAGAATAAAAAATCAATAATATAATGTTCAGCAATAATACTTATGTCCCTGTTAACAGGTTACACTTGATTCTGCAAAGGTTCCTGTGGACCTGAAGCGCATGTCATGTTCTTGCTCAGCTGGGAAAGCCCTGTGCAATCACATGGTGGCACTTCTGTTTCAAACTGCTCACTACAGTACTATGGGCTTCAAGACCGTGCCATTGCCTCTGTCGTGTACCAGCTCACTGCAGACCTGGCACCGGCCAAGGACACAGGTCAGATATTAATATTAGTTATACTTAGTGATGTTGGACTAACAGTTTGTATCTACTTGTTTGTAAATTAATCTTTTATGATTCATTACTATATTACAGGGAATTGCACCAGAGGCTACAAATGATATGACGGTGTGTAAACCAGTGGCAAGGACAAAAAATAGGGTCAGGACTGGTGTGAAATGCACACTGTACAGAGCATATACTGGTGAGTGAATGAGCCCCCAGCTATTTAAAGATTGTAATGCATTTCTAACATATACAGGCCTTCTGTGAAATTATGTTTGACAATTTATGATACAATTTTAGTATAAAAGTTTGGGGCAGCTTAACATAACACTATTAAAGGAGTTATTTTGGACATTTTGCATTACAAACCTGTACAGGGAGGTGATTAGTGTGACTGTGTTATAGTTAGAAAGTCCATGTGACAGAATTAAATCTAAATTAAACTTGACATATCTCACTTTGTCAGGTCCTCTTCCAGATCGTCACGTCATGGCCAGCGGGGAGAAACTAAAAGACATACGTCCACAACCGGGGATATGCAAATTGCTGCACGGGCTTGAGAACCTTACTTTGGTTGACTCTAAATTTGGCCCTGTGCCATTTGGATCTGTGCTTTCTTATCAGTGCCCTCCTGAAATAAGCAGAGACATTATTAAGCATCCAGGTGCCCCGGAATTTCCTCAGTTGCCTGTTGACGGTTACAACTTTAAGTTTCCACTAGATTTTGAGCCCAACTACAAGCAACATTGCCACTTGGAGAGCATAAAGGTATCACACGAGATTTGTGCTGCTATTGAAGCAGAAACCCGACAGCAATCAGAATGCCAGCTGTGGACCCAGGTACGCAAACCCCGACTTACAGCCAGCAGATTCCGTGAAATATGTCATGTTCGCGGGGAGTCTTCTGCCAAATCCTTGGCAGCCCGGATTCTGAGAGGAACTCCCCAGACAAGCGCTATGAAAAGAGGGTTGGATCTGGAACCTGAAATACTGAGGCAATACTCAGATTTGTGTGATGTATCTGTGATACAGTGTGGGATCATCATCCACCCCGATGCACCTCACCTTGGAGCCAGCCCTGATGCTAAAGTCTTCAACCCGAAGGAAACACCGCCATTTGGGTTAGCTGAGGTAAAGAGTTGTGATGTTGAAAATGTTGCACAAGTTAAACACCTGATCACACTTAAAGGCCAGACCTGCCTTAAGAAGAGCCACAAGTACTATTATCAGGTTCAAGGCCAACTAGCTGTAAGCGGACTTCAGTGGTGTGATTTTATTACTGATACACGCACTGACTTCTCAGTTGAGAGAATCTTTAGGGATGAGGAGATTATCCACTCAATGAGACAGAAGCTTGATCATTTCTATCATAACATCTACATGGATGTCTTCTTAAGTTGTAAACCCTGAGGAAAGTTTTAGGTTAATGCGGAAGGTGAAATTGATATTCCTTTAGTAAATAATTTTTTTTCTTTCAATGCAAAATGGACCAAATTTTTAAACTGATGAGAATTGAATTTAGATGTGTGTGTGAATATACACACAGTATGCTTTTTATATCTGTATGTACAACTTTTTTTGCTCATTGTTTCTTATGCTCCATGTACAATGCTTAACTGAATTATTAAATGTATGTTTGCAAGAAATTGCTACAAACCTTGTTTCTGCTTTGTTCCACAACGGAAGTTTTAATTTGTGTATTTCCTTTCCCTTAAATATATTCATTGCCAAATGTGTAAATACAAAAAGATGCAAGTTAAATGTAAATTATGTACAAATGCATTCTACTAAGGACAAGCTATTTACAAAAGTTTTTACAGAATGCGTCACAGCATTAATTAATTAATTCACTCATTAATAGCTATAAAGAAACACAGGATAGATATAGATATACAGAGATAGATAATTTTTTATTTCCAGCACAGCTACTTGTAGTAATGAATGTTCATCCAAGAAATGTGACTTGAAGGGGTGGGGAGGCTTTAGACTGGTTTGTCTCCTTTTAGATCAAGTGGCCCCTGATAGTTTGACATTAGGCAGCAGATGACCCACAGCTGATTGACTGAACCTACCATAGAAAGAGGAACAAGGCCATCCCAGATATGGTACTCCTTCACCCTGCGTATGGCCCTCTCTACTAAAATCCTCAGTCGAGCAACAGCCTGGGTCCTCTGGGTGTCCTCCATGCTGAGCTGAGTGGATTTCTTCAGTGGAGGGATGATGAGTGTTGCCCCCACTTCTGACAGGATCTTCTCAATCTGGAAACCCTTGTCTGCCATTACTCCATCTCCGGGCTGAAGTAACTGTAACATCTGTGATTTCCGAGTTATTTCTATGTCTGAGATGGAGCCTGTGTACAGTTTGGATACAAATGTGATGATCCCACATGGAGCGATGCCAATCAGACCTTTAAAGGTGGTGTGATTTTTGTAGTTGGAAAAGGTTTCCGACTGTAGTGTGAGGGAGGATGCTGTTTCACAGCGGATCTCAGTGCAGTCTATTATCACTCTCACCTGAGGGCAGTAGAGCTTGAACTTGTCAGGCATTGTGGCTTGAACTTGCTCTCTTGTCATCCACAGTGGTAGCGAGCCAAGAACCTGGTAAAGGTAGCTAGTCCACGTTAAGATGGTGCGACTAACTGTAGACAAACTGACCTCAAAGATGGATGACAAGGTTTTCTCGTGAAGTCCAGCTGCAACGCGACAGAGAAACATGAAGAATTCATCAATGAGCGGAAGTTTTCGCTGTGGACTAGGTGTATCTTCTGCTGTCCGCTGTGCCTTGGACCAGTATACAAGCCTTGAAGCAGAGGGATAAACTGACTCCCAAAACACAGTGAAGACCTTCTTTGAGCTGAATCTTGTGTAGTAACGAAAGTCCTCATCTGTGATACAAAACTTGAAAATCAGTGGCTGCTGCTTCTTAACTGTCAGCTGCTGTATTTCTATTTCTAGTGACAAAACTTGGAGCTCCAACTCTTGAATTCTCCGTGTGGCACCGTCCAGTTTACCTTAAGGGAAAGAAAGAGCTTACACCTAGATATCACTCATCCATCTATCCATTTTCACTGTCTTCATTACTGGATGCTGTTGGTGAACTTGACAGTTATTCTTGACTCTTTATGAGGTGAATAAACTAATAAAATAAAGTATACAATGTAATGTCAGTGGAAGTTATCAGTCTTCTGGGTCATGTTCATATCTTGTAGTAGTATTCAGAGTAAATGGCTTTGCTGTAAAAAAAAATTCTAGATGTTGGGGATGTCAGACCTTTTTAACGTCATAAGTGTGTCACACAGAGAGATATCCCCACCAGTCAGTAGAACTGAAGAAGCTTCTTTGATGAGCAGCAACATATTTAAAGTTTTTCAGAGCAAGTCCAGATGTTCTGAATACAACTCCAAGACGGTTACAATGTAATTCACTGCCATATATTTTTTCTGCAAGACACTTTTTTGTAATACTAACCAGGAGAAGGATGGCAGGCATAGTCATGATCTTTTGCCATTGCACCTGCAGACAATGCCTCCTCTGTGCAGTCCCCTGGGTCAGGCATCTCCTGGGAGTCATCCAGGCCAGCAGCACCGAGATGCTTTCTTGCTCGCAGGTAAACTGACTCACGAGCTTGTGAGCCTCTCCCTAGAGGTGTGAAATATGTTGACACACTTGATGGTCATGACATCACATTTTAGGTTATAATTTTTTTTTTTCAGATTTAACACTCCTACCTTTACCCCAGTCATTCCAGAGGAATCTAGACGGCACTGCTCCTTGTTTAATCCAGATTCTACCACTGGCTGACGTACTTAGATCCTCTGGAGCAAAGTGCTGACTACACACATGGGTACTCCCACGAAGGATTTTGAAACTCGGCCCCTCATCTCTCCTGATCGCTCTCACCCAATGGGCACGTATTTCTGCATCCACAGGAAAACCGTGGAAACTCAAATACGGACTTTTCTGTTTGTTATTGGAACAACAAGGAACACTGCAATAACATCGTCTTGATGACTGTGCCATGCTTGTTGTGTGGGCTGCTGCTGCGAAAGATGGACACAAGAAGAAAGTAAAGAGAGAAATGATGAATCACATCAGCAAATGGAAATGGTTTACCATTTAGCTTTTATCTAAAAAGCTATTATAAACAACAGTGGAAGATGTCAGTGATTATACATTTACCGTAATTCCTCAAATAAAAGCCAGGGCCTTTATTTACCTAAACTGCAGAAGGTAACAGGCTTTTATTTGAAGCAGGCTTTTTTTTAGAGGCAGGCCTTTATTTTAAAAAAATCTAAATCAAATTTCCGTCTGGGTTCCATGCTCCTCAAGACAATTTCGTTTTCAATAAAGTTGTTGATAAGACACTAAATTATATCTGTGTTACATCTATTGTCTACTGCCATCTATTGGCTGTACGTTACGATGAACTTGAATGCATATTAGGGGACGTTTACACCTGGCCACTTCATGCGTTTTCTCAGATCGGAAATCTATCTGATTTATTAAAACAATTCTACTTAAATCTGCTCACAAATGCGTTTTCGAAAACGGATATAAATCTTCAATTCACACGCTATATGCAGATTTAATGGAGTTCACGAGATAGTTGCTGCTAGCTAACGTTACCCTACATTCCTTTATATACAGTGGCTGTTACAAAATGATACATTGAAAATGATCGATAAAGTTACCATGGTAAACTAATTTAAACACGTATATACTAATATTCTTAACCTTACCTTTCGCAATTTTGTAAAGTTGATGAGCATCTGTGCATTTTCCGGAGAAGTCTCCGAGGCGAAAGCACACCGGAAGTAAACATACCCCGCATCGAGTCAGGCCGGAAGTTGTGTGACGTAATTGTGAAAAGGGCCTATTGGGGGGGGGGCTGCTCTCGGTGGGCGCCGGAAAATTTCCCTTATTTTCAAATCCAAAACTTGACAGGTATGACACACACACATACGCAGAGTGTGCTGCGTGGAACAGACGGGGAACAGATCGTGCAGTGTCGTAAATCAAAATCAGCCGCAAAACAGAATAATAATTTTTGCGCGCATGTGCGTTTTCTACTGCGTCTACTACGCATGCGTAGAACGGATCGTGCAGGTGGAACAGATCGTGTACCGACAGCAAAGAGTAGTGAACGAAATGAAGTGAGTGAATTCGGACGCTGACGTTTACACTGTGCGTCGGAGAGCTGGAGCTGTCGCAGAAAAGGCTTCGTCACACGTAGTGATAAAACTCATTTTATCTTACATGTTACTTACTTTATAAAATAATATTAACAACAATAACAATCATAATGACTTTATTTTGTAATTAAATATACCTCCGTGCCATCTTTGTAGTTTCATCGATTGAAATTGTTCTCTCACAGATGACATGGTAGTTGAGCGCCCTCAGGCGACCGTTATTATATTTGAATGAATACGCACCTACAGATGATTAACGGATATTTTTCAAATCATCCACCAAATTATCATCTCTTCCTTACAGTTTAACGAATTAACAACAATGCTACAAATTATTAAAACACCTGTCTGTTAGTAAAACACATACTAACAATTGTGTTAATGCCTAAATAATATATTTTAATAAAAAAAAAATATAGGCTACCTATATAATTTACCTTATTAATATAAATTTCATTTTTAAATTCATCTAGGCCTATATAATATTGTTCTAATATTTTATTGTTGTATTCAAGTAATGATTAAAAAAATTTTTTTTTTTTAAACTTCTGGTTTAAACTTGATCGCTCCGCATTGGATTGTGGGAAATAGTGCTTCAGCAAGTGTACATCGTATGTACACTCTAATTCAGAGAGCATTGTGGGTAAAAGTAGTGAACGCATGTAGGGAATGATGTCGTTCACTAATGGTGCGTTCTATTTATTGCCAACGAACCGACTCGGACCTCGGATATGACGTCACGTCCACACTTCAAGCGTTCTATTATGTTTTGCACGTCCGAGTCGGAGAAAAACATGGACGCCACCCGGAAAGCTGTTGTCATGAAAATGTTCACTTTATTTCATGTTTTTCATGTTAATCTTCTGTTAGCAACGCTAGCCACGTTAGTAACACCCGCTTGAAACAAGGCTTCATTAAATATTGCACTCTCAACAACCGATTCCCATACCCACAGGAATTGATACGGACGCAGTAATACGATACGAGTGATTCAACTCGTCATTTAAAATACTAAAGCGGTTCAAAAACAATGAAAACAATTCATACAAGTCACACAGGGCACAGCCATCTTGAATTCCGTAACGGTATTCTTGCTCGGTCTCCTCACAGTTGTCCGACGTCCGAGAGGAGAAATCCGAGGAAAGGGGGCGTGTTGCTAGGCAACGTCTGTCTTCCGATTCGGATCTCCGAGACGGATAAATAATAGAACGCACCATAAGAATTCGGACACCACTACAAAATGGCCGACACCCGATATAGTGCACTATATAGTGGATAGGGAGCGGTTTCAGACACAGCAATAGTTCCCACAGGCCAATTTATGTCACATGACCTCCCTAGAGACGCCATGTTTGAGGGCAAAAGCTGCTGTGTTTACAAGGTTTTACAAGCAAATTTCGAATATTTCTTTGTTTATAAAGTTACGAAAATCATAAAGAGACAAAGTGACAGAGATTATAAAGAGACTCTATTAACACAAGACAGAGAGAGGTACAATGCGAAAATTTCAGTCATAAATGGTGTGGATCCGTACTGAGCACTGACTATCAGCTTTGCCTCAGATACTATCATGTATTCGTATTGAACCGAAACGTTACGGGCGTCACGATTCGTTGCATGAATATATACACAGTATAAAAATAAATAAAACTCGCGTGCAAATTAATTAATGTCATGCGGAACTACTATACGCGGGTTCTTTAGGGACATAATCTGAGATTGCAATGCTGGAATGTGTGTGTGTGTGAGTAAGAGAGAGAGAGGCGCGGGCACGATCGAACAGTGGAAACAATGTTGTTTTTGTATGTTTTTAATATCTTGTCATACAGGACATCATTCAAACTGCAAAGTGTTAACTTATATTTGTAATATAAGTCGTTTTTGTCGTTGTTCTGACAAAAACTCACATTCATGAAGTCTAATGACGGGTATACTGTAAAATCCAAATTTAACTGAACCTCCGGCACAATTTGAACATCCATTGACCCAGCAGGAGATGACCGTTTTCACTTTTTATCACGAAATTAACTCGTTTCAGCTTCTTCTTCTAATGTTCTGCCCACAGCATTCCCACAGCCTGCCCACAGAAATGGCGCCGGCTCGGAGTCGGCAAATGCCCGTATGTTGTGACGTCATGTAGGAACTATGTATACAGTGTTGGGTGTAATTAATTATCAAGTAATCTAAATATTGTAATTTAATTAAAGGGATTACTCTTAATTCTTCTGTAATTTAAAATAAAATTGGATGTAATTACATTAAATAGGCTACTGCAATTCTGTATAAAACAATAGTGGATTTAACATACATTTTTAAAAGGTATATTTTTAATGTAACCTTCTCCCTCTACACACTTTGGTCAATACAAGAATGCAATGCAATTGTGTATTGTTAATTTGAAAGCATTAAAAGTGCAATTTCTTGTCTCTCCTTGTATTGTTCAAGAAGTTGAGGTTGATATAGGATTTAGTAATTATTAATAAGTAGACCAATACTTTCTAAAGATAGTAATTATTACATTAATCTGATTACACTGTTGAAGATGTCATTTATAGTTTGTAATTAATAACTATTTTAGAGTAACTTTCCCAACTGTTATAATATCAGAGGTGAAACTGGAAGAACAGTATGTTGTTCAACCTAATTTTAATTTTCATGTAGGTGCAATCCTGCAGGCATTAAAAGAATGTGGCAGCAGCTGAAAATAAAATATAAAAACATAATTCAATCAGGTAAGGCTTGAGCATATCATGGGTGTAGGATACCTGACTTTACAAACATTTGACATATAGGCCTAACTAGCATCCAGTGTCTAGCAGTGCAGCAGTTTTTTTGAGGGAATTCCTGAGGGACTTCATCAGAGCCAGTCACTCCCGAAGATCCAAGGGCCTTGATAAAATGTAAGAGGTCTACATATGTGTTATTGTTTTATATAGGGTATTTTTGATATTTCCTTTTATTTTACTTTGGGTTGGGTTTTTCGTTGGTCCCAACAGATTCTGATGGTAATATCTGTCTTTTGGATCCTCCTGTCCCAACAGAACTCCAGGCAGTTGTAAGAAGCCTACTCAATAAACCAGAAATTATGACAAATAGTAGGCCTATTATAAAGTGTACTCAACCAAATGCTCATCTTCACAGGATAATGGGGATGAAGAAACAGTTTCTGCTGCCACAGAGAGGCCTAGGTCATGTTAATATTATGTGTCTTCACATCAGACAATCTACACATTCACATTTTTATGTGGAGTAGCCTATAGAATCTAAGTTTATATCTAAGTATAAATGGACATTCTTATCTTCTGGTGCACAGATGAACATATCAGTTACTTTAAAGGTTGTATCAGTCATTTCAGGCCCAAAAAAGGCCGAAACATAAATGATCACATTCAAGGAAAGATTAGATGAATGTGATCATTTATGTTTCGGCCTTTTTTGGGCCTGAAATGACCGATACAGCCTTTAATCTCCTTAAATTCAAAAACATCTGTTTAATTTAAAATCAGACATGGTTTAGCACCTCCTCCACTATGTGACTTCATACACTGTAGATCCAGTGAGGTCAGGGTAACCAGAGGGGCAGTGAGGGAACACTGCATCATCCCCGGAGAAAAACAGCTTTTGGTCAGGCGGTGTTCTCTGTAAGAGAAGCTCAGCAATGGATCACAGTGCTGGAAACCATCAGAGAGTCTGTCATTCTTTTCATTCAAAAAGAATGCAAAAAAATGGCTTGTAGAGAGCCAAACTTGTGGGCACTAATGCTTTCGATGTGCATTTAAACATTATATAATTATTTGAAATGAATTGTATTTCTTAACCATAATGTGTTGTATGTAATTTTATCTTGTGATTTTATACTTGTGATTATCTTTTACATCTGGCTGGGGGACTACCGATAAAAATTAGCACTTTATAGCTAACTCGGGTACATTTAGCCTACATTGTTCTAATGTTGATTAATGTACATGTACACTGTCCCCTTTCAAATAAAAAAATGAAAAACAGTTGATTATTACTAGTGATTTTCAGTAAATGGCACATAATTCTGTAGAATTTGTTTAGAACTACATGTAACTCTAATGTACTGTATGTTAAGTTGCCAGTTAAGGAGTTATACAGACTTCATCTTATAAAAAAAATAAATAAAAAAAAGCGGTAAACACCGCAATGAATATGTCACAGGCCGGAGTGGCCGACCCACCACCTCTAATAGGTGTGTCACCTCGAGGAGCAAACCAGTGAAAAGGCAGGACAACAAGGGTAAAGGAATAAAAATATTTGCTTTATTAAGTTAAGAACAAGAATATTAAAAGTCAATCCGCGTATCTTCTCTAGGCTTCGAGTAACGGGTAGTAGTTCCTCTTCAATGATTACTGGACTCTGGGCAGATGGCTGCTCAGACAGCAGAGCTTCACAGTGGAACAACAAGGGCCAGGTAGGTGGCGGGTAATAACAACTCTTCGGTGGATACTGGGCTCGGGGCAAATGGCCACTCAGACAGCGAAGCTTCACAGTGGAGCAACAAGGGCCAGGTAGGTGGCGGATAACGTACGACAACTCCTCTTCGGTGAGTATTGGACTCTGGGCAGATGGCCACTCAAACAGCGGAGCTTCACAGTGGAGCAGCAAGGGCCAGGTAGGTGGCGGGTAATGTAGAACAACTCTTCAGTAGATACTAGACTCTGGGCAGATGGCTACTCAGACCAAGCTTCACTCTTAGTCTTTTGATGGGGAACACAGAGTCACTTATCAGTATACAACACAATCGAATTAGTCGATCTCACCAGTGTGGTCTAGACGGTGTCGGCCTCCTCGGAGCTCTCTGTCGACTCCGTTACTTTGCCCCAGAAAGCAGGAGGGACTGGAAGACCTCTCTGTAGAACACCTCTTCGATAGACATGGAATCATTTAAACAACATAGCTCAGCGGCCCCGGCATGGAAGGAAGTCTGCTGTGATTTGGAGTGGAAAGCAAAAACCCCAAATCCACACTCATACAAATTCACCAGAACACTTCAGGAACTCACTTGTGCTCACTTCCACAATTTGACTGCAAAATTGAACAGACTCACAGTGCACCCCAAGGCATTCCTCTCACCATCCAGTTGACATTTCCTCCCCAATAGATCGAATAAGCAGGGGCTGAACACGAGTCAGTTTAACACTGTTATTCACTGGCATCGAAGAAATCAGAAGATGTTTTGGTTAATTCCCAGCCTTCAGACACATGACTCAACCACCACAGTAGAAACTGTAAATCTTTATCTTATCTTTAGAATTACAAATATGGTACTTAACTGTCCCAGGTTGCCACAGTAATGATCAGAAGTCAATCAGAAGAAGAGTTGGAGCTCAGCCAAACCCACAACGCGTTTCCCACGATCCTCATTATTCATTCAAAGACGATATAGCTTAATTCTTCACCCACTTGAATTGATAGGAGTCTTCACAATCTCTGTCCCACTGCCTGTATCCCTCCGAATCCACCACCACACTGTTCTCTCATCAAGAATGGCTTTTATAACACTCTCTCCTAATACGTGTCCCAATCGCGGATCATAATCCCACGCGCCGCCACCTGACGCGAGTTTTCTAATCAAGCCTCGCCCGCCGCCATGATCTCCTCACGGGGAACCGGAACCGTCATGGTGTTCGGCCGTCATTGTCCCCCAGGGGAACATATCCCCAAAAAGAAAGGTTCCGCCAAGACGCTTGTCCCCCGTGACAAATAAATGTACAGAAAGAATGAATGAGGTGTTTAAACACCCTTCCTCTTTAAAAAAGGGGAGGAGACCACAAGAAACTCTGGGTTTACCAAAGAAAACCTGCTCCCGACCAGGTTAGGTTGACAGAGTAAGTTACCATGGTAACTGACTCTGAGTATAAGTTACCTCTCTTTCAGAAACGAGCTTGACTTACTCTGCTTTCTCGGGTTTGACATACCTCCCATTCTGAAACGGAAAACACAGAGTTTCCCTCATTTCAGGGTTAACATACTCAGAGTTTTCACTTAACCTCCTTTCTGAAACAGGCCCCTGGTCCATTCTCATTTGTGTTTCTTCTGCCTGAGTCTCTTCATCATCTGGGTCTGATTCCGTTTCAAATATGTACGGCTGAATGCCATACAAAACAGCGGGTTTCTCACTCTCAGTGCTTCTACCGACTTTATTGCCATAGGTATGCAAGTTACGCCCTCATCCAAAGGCAGGGCGGGGATATGCAGCTCATTTACATTTAAGGTGATACACACCAAAACAGCTCTTTTTAAAACAGGCCCCAAAAATGACATTTTCAAATGGCTATAATAAAGTAACAGTGGGGTATTTTGTGCTGAAACTTCACAAATACATTCTGGGGACACCCGAGACCAATATTACATCTTGTAAAAAGGGGCATAATAGGTGCCCTTTAATGTGCATAATCTTAAATCATGTGCAGAAATACGATCAGACTAAAAACATAGTAGTCCTATGTAGAAATCATTCAGTTTACACCAAAGCGTCATTCTAAAACCCAATGTGCAATTAAATATAATTTACAATTTCTCTATTAGAAATCTCTGTGGTAACAAAATCTTGCCCAGGTTTGTTACACTTCACTGTAATAAAAGCATAAGAGGAGTAATAGGTTAGCCATTAACATTGACTGATAGGTTAGCCACAATTACATGGCTTTAGGTGACAAAACTAGCATATTTTGTTATTGTCAAAAATTATACGTAAAGTACTTACCATGTAAAGAAGTCTTTAGCCTGCCAGGATGATACAACCAGAGACATCATAGTGGAGTTTCTCCCATCAGAAGTTCTCACAACAACACACATCACCCAGTCCAAATTGAGACCTGATATCATCTTGGTCTCTGAGGCCACCAAACATCTTATCTTGTTAGAGCTGACAGTGCCCTGGGAGGAGAGAATGGAGGAAGCTCAAGAGAGAAAAAGGGAGAAATACCAAGAACTGGTGGAGGATTGTCGGAGGAACGGATGGAGGACCAGGTGTATGCCAGTAGAGGTAGGCAGTAGGGGATTTGCTAGTTACTCCCTGAGCAAGGCCTACGGTACGCTGGGCATAAAAGGTGCTAATCAAAGAAGAGCCATAGGCAACAACGTGGAGGCTGCAGAAAAAGCATCCAGATGGCTCTGGTTAAAGAGGGGAGAGCAGTGGGGGCAGTAGAATGCCACTTGGACACAGGCCGGGGCCTGATCAGCCTCGGTCGGGTCGCCTGGACGAGGGTGTCTGTTGTAAGACCCGAAACACCCAGTGACTCCTGGAAACAACACTGATGATGTGTCCAAGGTTGAGCATCAGAAGATGTTTCTGTAAACTCATATCATCTGCAGTGTCTCCATTAAAGTTGCCATAAACTTTGTCTGTCAGGTCTCTGTTTACGGATAACACAACGCTTCCGTGACAGAGTAAGTCAGTCTCATGGTAGACATCTTCTCAATGACCACGGCCTCATTTCTGTATGAGACTGACACCCCCTCTTCAGCCATAAAGGCATATGAGACCTTCTTTCCATTCACCTGTTTCAATAAGATAAATATTTTCTCTGTCACCACCACTTTTTATTTCTTTGAATCAAATATTCTGTTCCACTCTAATTGCCCGTGGGCGGTTTCTGGAGATACTATGACCCCATATATAGTATCATTTTAAATCTTAAAATCTCATCTTTACACAGAATATAATTATATGTGTGTATATGGAACACAAATAATTAATATAAAGCTTTAAAAAACAATTGTCACAAAATCGCTCCTCCCCTAGAATGGCGATGCAGAAATGTAAATATGAATATGTATTTTTTACGTATCTCACAAAACAGAAAATTAATATATCAAGATTTCCATTACACGAGAGTAGATGTTAAAACTTCATGCTGATTTGTACTCGGCTTTCGCCAAGATAAGCAACACTAAGACGTAGCTTTACAGTAAACTATGCTTCTCCATCCATTTACGCTTCTTTCCATATGAGGGTGTGACTCCCCTTCTGTCCGGCGTTAACGGCTGCAGTGTACTTGGCGCGTCAGCACACACGACGGCTGCAACTACAGTGTGGTCTCCCTAGTGGACCAACACGACAACCGTCTGGATTGAGCCGAGTAGGGGACATCTCTAGGGTCTTCAAGTGGGCACCTTCCGTCCTCAGTGTTTCGTCGACTAGCCCACGACACCTCAAGAGGGCTCGACAGTGACTCTGGCGTCCCAGAGTCACCCCCCTCCGTCCCCCACTCAACTCAGCCCAGCTTACTGACCTCTACATCCCTCCTGCTGCTGAGACCTAACCACAATCTCACTATCTCTCCGCAACCCAACCATACGCGCCAACCCGATTGATTAAGGCTGTCGAGCCCCACTGGTGCGTTAAAGCAGTTACAGTGGCAACGGTTCCGTATGGCATACCACCTAACGCAAAACACAATATCTACCCAACCACCCGTCATTCTATACTATACAACCTATACAAATTGTATAGTATACTATACAACCTATACTATACAACCTATACAAATAAACCAACAGACTCTTCAAGTTTTTCAAGAATTCTACGAAACCGTAGCGTGGCGGCCTGTACCTTGCCAGCTAGAATCTTTCCGTCTCAACCACAGCCAGTTGCTGCTTCTTTCTGCTGCTTCAGATAAGTTCTTTACTGTGCGACGCAACTCTTGGCCGCTGAATCCGACGTCCCTGAGGAACCGGGTTGTAGAGTGTGCCACAAAACCTCGACAACCCACTTCCACTGGATAAACCTGGACTCTCCATCCTCGCTGTTCTGCTTCAGTGGCCAAATGAGCATACCGCAGTTTCTTCCTCTCATATGCCTCATCTACAGCATCCTCCCATGGCACTGTCAACTCTATCAGTTGAACAATGCGTGCTGATCCAGACCACAAAACAATGTCTGGTCGTAGGTTAGTGGTGGCAATCTCAGGTGGAAAAATAAGCCGTTGATCAAGATCAGCCAGCATCTTCCAGTCCCTAGCAGCTTCCAGTTGTCCTGGCCGAGAATTGGTGTTAACACCTTTTCTTGGTGGTTGCTCGCCTGGGCGGAGGAATGTTGTCTTCTGCGTGTAATGTTTTGCTAGAACATGCGGCAACTTATTGGTCATACTACGCTTGCCTTCCAATGCTAAAGCCAAACATCTCAGTACTTGGTCATGGCGCCAAGTAAACCGACCTTGGCTAAGAGCACCTGGTAGAGCACAGCTGTTTATGCTCTTCAACCCTTCCACTGCTTGTTGTCTAACTTCTCCCACTCGAACTGTGTCCTTTAGATCTCCATCGTACCATCTCCCAAGACTTTTCACTGGCTTCTCAGAAACTGTTGGTATTGCCTCACCATTAATGAAGAATGTTTTATCTACTACCTTTCCTTTAACTATGGAGATGCTCCTTGATTTAGAGGGCTTAAATTGCATTCGTGCCCATTCAATATTATCTGTTAACTTCCCCAATAACCGATTAGTGCAGGCTACTGTTGTAGTCATGGTTGTCATGTCATCCATGTATGCTCTGATTGGTGGTAGTCGCAACCCAGAAGCCAAGCGCTCTCCTCCTACTACCCATCTTGATGCCCTAATGATTACTTCCATTGCCATGGTAAAAGCCAGTGGAGAAATTGTGCATCCTGCCATTATTCCAACCTCTAAGCATTGCCATGCAGTGCTGAATTTTGGAGTTGAGAAACTAAATTGCAAATCTCCAAAATAGGCTTTCACTAAATTTGTTATTGACATTGGTACTCTAATTTAATCAAATGAAAAAATCAAATGCTGCCCAAAGAAGCTCATGTGGCACTGAACCATATGCATTGGCCAAATCCAGGAATGTCACATGGAGCTCCTTCCTCTCCTTTTTAGCTGACTGAATTCGTTGCCAGATAACATTGATGTGTTCTAAGCATCCTGAGAACCCTGGAATGCCCGCTTTTTGAACTGAAGTGTCAATGAAGCCATTCTTTAATAGGTAGGTGGACAATCTCTGGGCAATAATGCTGAAGAAAATCTTACCTTCAACGTTTAATAGTGAAATAGGACGAAACTGACTGATGCTTGTAGCATCTTTTTCTTTAGGTATAAAGACTCCACCTGCTCTGCGCCATGCTCTAGGTACAACCTGTTTTTCCCATGCCACTTTTAACAATTTCCACAGAATTCGCAGAACTCCTGAAGCACTCTTGTACACTCTGTACGGAACTCCATTAGGCCCTGGAGATGATGAAGCCCTTGCCTTTCTCACAGCCTGCTCTACCTCTTTCCACTTAGGTGCACAGACCTCCATTTGGTATTCTGGTGGGTTGATAGGTGGTATGTCTGATGGAATTGACATATGCTCATGCCTTTTTGCATCTGTATGCGTTTCCTCCAAATATCTCTCTAGCTCAACTCTAGATGCTTTTAAAGTGCCATTCTTCTCACTGGTGAATAACTTCTTTACGAATTTGAATGGGTCTTTATAGAAATTAGCCCTTGCACGTTCCTTCTTTTTGTAGCGTTTCCGTAGACGCTCAGCTCTGCGTAATGTTGCCAGCTTATCTTTTATGTCCCTTTGTAAGAGATTGAGTCCCTCCTTCTGACTTTGTTCTGCTCTTTTCCATTGCTTCCTCAACTGTCTCCTTTCTCTAACTAACCCTTCAATTTTCTGCTGCCGTCTAGACATTCCAGGAGCAGTTTGTACTTTTTCCTTCCTTTTTTCCACACCAAACCTCTCACTTCCATATGCGTAAATGATGTCCCCAAATTTATCCAGCTTCTTTTCAACTGTACCAGTTAATCTTTCCAATGCAAAGCATAGATCTGTGTTTACCGTATCCCATGCAGTTTTCTCACAAGCTCTTGGCCATCTAACTCCAGGCCTATGCCCGTTGAGGTTCTTTTCTCTCTTATGCTGGTTAGTCTGACCGGTTTCACAAGTATGAATATGTTCATCACTAACTGTGCAAGCCCTCCTCTCCTCTATGACAGGGGTGCTGATATCCTGCGAGCTGTGGTTTGCTTCCTGTCGCTGGATTTCATTCGACTGACTTGACTGACTTCGTAAGAAGTACTGATCAATGCGAGGCCCTTGTCCCTTCTCCCTCAAGCATTTCATTTTCCCTTGATGAACCTTCAAACCCCTGACCGTTGTCGCCTTGCTCCAGCCACAGACACAAACTTGGAGTTCAATGACTTTACTAACTGCAGATCTTGAACTAGTCTTACTCTCCATACTCATATCCGTTTCCATTCCTAAGTCGTTAACCATGTTGTCCAACATCGAGTCATCTTCCGCCCCCGCTCTCGCAGACTCTAGGGGTATTTTTCTCTTTAATTTCTTAGAAGCCTTGGGCGGGTGTCTCCAGCATCCTGTAAACACGAAGCTGGATACTGCCGACAAGGGTAGCTAACCCTTACCAGCCCCATTGGGGTCTATTTCCTCCTGTCAGCTGTCTCTCCAGGCTGTCACAAGGTCTTTCCCTTGTTGCCAGCAGCACTATTCACCGCAGTCACTGGACGTATCCAGATCTTCATGATTTCCATTACACGAGAGTTCAAAAGAAAGCTCTCATTCTCAGAAATGTGACTGTGTAGTTTGTTTTATTGTTTTAACATCATAGTTCACATTATCTCCGAAAGAATCGGGCAGTAAAATATGATTTCTGTGAAAAAACAAAGACAAACGTCTCATTTCTACTTTGATTACAAGTGCTCTAAGCTAAAATCAGCCACAAACTCTATATCATCTTTTACCTTAGGATGTTTTCTTTCAAACGAGCCCATTTGTACTTTTCTGTGAGCTCCTCTTGGTAAATAATCCACTGTTATGTCGCGGATGTCCAGAACACAAAACGCGCTCGACGGGAGAAACACGCGATCTACACATCATCATCAAAACGTGCAAGCGTCCTCTTATCATGGCGATGATACACATATCAGGCACATGTTCAAAGCTGAGGTTGTCAGCTTTCCAATCACATGTCAATCATTTATCTAGTCCAGTCACATGCTGAATCAGCCAACGAATCAGTGGAGTAGGTGGGCGGGATCACGACCGGTTTTTATGTATTTATTTTGTATCACGAGTCACAACGTTGTTGATGATAGGCGAGTACACAGTAGAGGTGTGTTCGACATCGGCTGCGGCTGGATGTTAGCGATCGGCGAGAGTAGCCGCGTGCAGGCGGGGAGGAGCTGCAAATGGAGACGTGAAGTCAGACACTTTCTGGTTCCCGTAGTGACCGCTCACGTGGTGTTTGCATACGTTATCACAGCTGAAGTGAAATAAATGCAATATTTGCCAAATACACACACAGATGTTTCAGAGACATTAGGCTTGTTCAACTTCATGCAGCTCTGCGCAGACCGATCGGCGGCTGCCTTGAAGCAGTGCATGCCGGTTAGAATTTTTGTCCGACTTGATACAGCGCCGACGCCACGTGACTGTGACGTATGCAATCAAAGTACCGCGAGAGCGATTCGAGAGTAGCCGGAGAACTCAGCCAGCGCAGCTTCTCAGGAGCGTCTGCACCATAGACAGTATAAGAAGTGGACAGAGCCATCTCATTGGAACTCAGTTGAGACAATTGAAGCCCATTTTTAGCGATTTTTTAGCACTTCCGTTCCTGACGCGCAGACTCAAACCAACTCAAACTAAGCTTGATGACGTGAGCACCCTGTCTGACAGATGTAAATCTTCTAGTAGCTGTGCGTGAAAGCTGCCAACGTTAATCTTGCAGAGACGCCGCTTGAGCAAAGAGTTCTTTGGCGTGAGTGAGCAGGAGTAAGTAATTTGTATAGTATTTATTTTAAAATGTAACTCCAGTACGCCATATTAAGTTAATGCATTGATTGCCTGCGAGCTTCTCCTCCTGTCTGTACGGTAATTTCTGTACTGTGCGACAGAGAGTCGAGTGGTTATGACGCAATCGTTAGCCTATTTTTACAAAAACTGTTTCTACGGGGCTTTATACATTGTCATGTGTCTTTAGAAATAAATAATGGACAAATGGAGTCTTTAAACGCCTCAGATGTAAAGTTATTCGCTGTCAAAGTGACGCCAAAATGAATGGGAGTCAATGGGAATGCTAACGCAAGTGAAGTTCTGCTACAAGATGGCGGCACGCGGCCGGTTTCAACTTCCGGTCGATGGATTACCCCCTTGGTCTGCACTGGGCTGTACGAGCTCTGATGAGACACAGTTGTTCGATGATTGGCCGGATTCACCGCATGGCAACGATCAAGTGCGTTTTGTGTTTATTCTCACACCTTTAGTTACACTAAAGCTCACAAATCAGTTTGTTATAGCAGTAAACACTCTTTTCATGTAGGCGCAATGTTATATTGTGTCATGTTTATCAAAATAAAACTGATTAAAAAAAGTAGACTCCACTTCATTGATAGTAGAGGCTTATGTTGAACTTTATTCTTGTTCAAACAGACGCTGTATGAAGCAGTACATAAAGTTTTTATAATTAATGTCTCTGAAACATCTGTGTATTTGGCAAATATTGCATATTTCACTTCAGGTGTGGTAAAGTATGCAAACACCACACGGTCACTACGGGAACCAGAAAGTGTCCGACTTCACGTCTCCGTTTGCAGCTCCTCCCCGCCAGCACGCGGCTACTCTCGCCGATCGCTTACATCCAGCCGCAGCCGATGTCGAACACACCTATTTTCATTCAATACTTTATGTACTGCTTCACACAGCGTCTGTTTGAACAAGAATAAAGTTCAACATAAGCCTATATCCAGGGATGGGCAGTATTTCAGATACATGTATTTAAAATACGTATTTGAAATACAAAATACTATTTTGTATTTTGTATTTTGAAGCCTTTGGGGAAAATCAAATGTAATTTGTATTTAAATACATTTAAGATGAGTATTTTTGTATTTTCAAAATACATAAAATACTTTTTGCCAGTCAACCTCTTTATCCAGGTGCTGGTTTCGTGCATCAACTAGTTCAGACTCATTTATAATTTTAATGAACTTATAGAAACAAATACACTTTACATAAAATAAATATAAAATTACTATACTTAAAAAATAGGGGTGTAACAATATCGTGTCACAATATATCGCAATACAAAAATGCAACAATATGTATCTACTGTGTGAGAAAAAATTCAAGTTTACAGAGTTTTAGTGTCAGTACTACATTTAACTACTATATAGTGTTGAATATAATAATAATAATAATGCAATTATTAGGGAATATTTGTGGGTCCTGATAATGCCAAATGTCTGATGTTAAAGGGATAGGTCACCCCAAAACTCTGTCAGCTCACCCTGATGTTGTTCCACCCCGTAAGACTTTCGTTCATCTTCAGAACACAAATGAAGATATTTTTGATTGAATCTGAGAGCTGGATCACTCCTCCATAGGCTTCATCTTCTTCTCTGTGGGCCTCGAGTGAGTTCACGTGGTGTAACAGCGCAGCGCTTCTGTGTTGTATGTCACACGCAGGCTCACTATTGGCCGACGCTGGTCATGAGTGTGTGTGTGTGTGATGCGTGTGACACAGAAGCGCTGCGCTGTTACACTACGAGAACTCACTCGAGGCCCACAGAGAAGGAAATGAAGAGTTGAATAAAGTCCTTATTTTTGTTTGTTTTTTGCGCACAGAAAGTATTCTCGTCGCTTGATAATCTTAAGGTTGAGCCACTGTAGTCACTTGGACTTTTTTAACGATGTCTTTAATACCTTTTCTGGGCCGGCAAGTTTCGATCCCTTAGAAACCTATGGAGGAGTGAGCCAGCTCTCAGATTTAATCAAAATATCTTCATTTGTGTTCTGAAGATGAACGAAAGTCTTACGGGGGTTGAACAACATGAGGGAGAGTAATTACTGACAGAGTTTACATTTTGGGGTGAACTATTCCTTTAACTAAGGTAAAGTTTGTGGCCTACATTATTTGGCCACATACATATCTAGTCATTGAAAGAGTGCAAGCATATTCGTCTTAAATAATTCTGTTTTCAGCTTCAGAATCATGAATATTGTTATTCTGGTGTCTCTATTGTCCTGTGCTTTGGGTTTCCAGCACAGAGTCCAAACCTATTCATTTACACACACAACGTAATATCAAATTTAGCATTTTAATCAACAGTACATTTTTTGTTAACCTTTTATCATATGTCTTGGAGTATCGCAATAATATCTTATCGTGAGTTCAGTATCGTGATATGTATCGAATCTTGACATGAGGGGATCGTTACACCCCTACTTAAAAAGCATTGGACTACCCGCGAAAAAAAAAAAAGCTTCAATAGAGTTCGAAATTCAGTTTTTGCTGTTGTATTAAAACTGATATTGAGAATTGTGAAACCATGATGTATATTGTTACTGTGAAGTAAAATTAAGATTTTGGGTCATATTCTTTGCTAGATAGCAGAAAAGGTTCCCACAGTTTTACATGCAGTATGAATTTTTTAATAGTGTTCACTATAAGTAATCGACTACATTGTAACCTGGTCATAAATAAGTAAATAAATGGCTGCTATTTTGCACAAGTTTATTTGTAATGGCCAGCAATAGGCCTATGTAGTTTCTTCATTCACTGTGACCTATACCTGCACTGGATGGCCAATTTCACATGTATTTTGTGTATTTTCAAAATACAAAATACTGTATTTGTATTTAAATACATTTTTTCACACAGTATTTTGTATTTGTATTTAAATACATTTTTCCACACAGTATTTTGTATTTGTATTTTAAATACATTTCCATGTATTTATGCCCATCTCTGCCTATATCAATGAAGTGGAGTCTACGTTTTTTAATCAGTTTTATTTTGATAAATATGACACAATATAACATTGCGACTACATGAAAAGAGTGTTTACTGCTATAACAAACTGATTTGTGAGCTTTAGTGTAACTAAAGGTGTGGAGAATAAACACAAAACGCATGTGATCGTTGTCATGCGGTGAATCCGGCCAATCATGGAACAGCTGTGTCGTCATCAGAGCTCGTGCAGCCCCCCTGAGAAGCTGCGCTGGCTGAGTTCTCCGGCTACTCTCGAATCGTTCTCGCAGTACTTTGATTGCATACGTCACAGTCACGTGGCATCGAGGCACGCGGTCTGCGCCGAGCTGCATGAAGTCGAACAAGCCTACTAACAAGTGTATGACAAGTGACGAAGACGACTGACAGAAAATTTGTGGCTATATTTGTATTTTTCGAGCGTTTTGATTAAAAAATGGCATCTGGAGAGGGAAAAGCAGCTAATAAGGTGTTCTCTTGCGTCGAAGCAATATTAGAAGAGCTTGAAAGAGAAAGTGACGGTGCATCGTGTAACGTTAGCGATG
This sequence comes from Semotilus atromaculatus, assembly GCA_031834385.1. NCBI lineage: Eukaryota > Metazoa > Chordata > Actinopteri > Cypriniformes > Leuciscidae > Semotilus > Semotilus atromaculatus. The sequence continues at coordinate 20,311,446 of JAULUF010000015.1, forward strand.
CTAGTTTTGACACTGCAGTTTTGCATATATTTATTGTTATTTATATGCTACTTTCATATTTCTATAGTTTCTAATTTTTATTTATGTTTCAATTTGTACAAGTGCTCTGTTTTAGACCACATAAAATCTACAAGACTGTTTTTTAAGTGTATGTGTCTCCTGAAAGGAGAATAAATTTGTTGTGCTTTTATTCACAAAACACAAACAATATTACTTGGTCTCATTCCTTTATGCCATTTTGTGTTTCTCAAATACACAGATTAAACCTGAATGAAAATGAAGAAAATCAATCGATAATTAAGTAAAGTGCTTTAGTATGTATTAAAAGTAGGATTTTAGGGGTAGTATTATTAAAAAAAATTTTTTTGCATTTGAGTATTAGAAAAATCCAAAAGACACATGCACTAAAAATGACACTTTGCCTCCCTTCGGTTATGGTTATATTTGAATAACTCTTGCTCAGAATGTGATAGAGAAAAAATCATTTTTTCTGGTGGATACTGCCACCTAGTGTAGTCAAACAATATAATCAGCAGGTCCCCAGAGCAAACAGTACCTGAATCACAGATTTTCAAAGACAGGATTCTAAAAAAATAAATAAAAAAAAAAGGCCTATTTTTTATGTTTATCGTAATATTTTAAAAGCATACAATGCTATTTATGAAGTTTTGCAATCTGATTTAGTAAATTTGAAGGGTTGTCTGTACAATGACACTAGCTTTTTAAATTTCCTACACTGTATGTGTCTAGGGTGAATATTTAAATTCAGGCGGAATTCCAAAATATGCCTTAGAGTGGAAGAGGTTAAGACTATCATAGTCATATTATGACTTCCTGGCCTTAGCCTGTCCTTCTCCGCTAAAGAAAGTCGGCAGGATCATTGGTTTTGTCTAGGCACTGGAAGGTGGTAGCTTTAAGTGGCGTTTTCAAGTGGGATCCCATTTCAGTCGCCGTCGACTACGTCTGACGTTCTCAACAGAAAGGGAATGTCCTGGTTGCGTATGCAACCCACCGTTCCCTGAAGGAGGGAACGGAGGACGTAGTCCCTTCGCCACTATCGCTGCACCACCGCTGACTCCGGGTTTCTCGGCTCCTCAGTGAAAATCAACTGGTGCGTGCATCTACTTCCGTGTTTATACCCGCAACGCGGGGCGGAGTGTGAGATGCAGATCTCGCACGCCAATGTGCAATTGGCTCGTTCTAAATGATACTCGAAGAAGATTGGCTCCCTAGCGGGATCTCATTTCAGTCGACGTCGACTACGTCCTCCGTTCCCTCCTTCAGGGAACGGTGGGCTGCATACGCAACCAGGACGTTCTCTCGTACTCGCTCGATTTCCTAGCCTGACGTCATCATACTCAGAATCTAGTCAGAATGTGAGTCTGATACTGCTCCATTGAGCTTTGATTATGGGGCGTTTAAATCGAACCAGGAAAGAAAATGATTGCACTACAACCAATCAGAGCAACGGAATAAATGATGTATGTTGAGCGAGGTACATGACTTGATTGCGGTTCTTTGTTCCTCTTTTAAAATGAATGCGCTGTCTACATCTTCTATAAAAGCTCTTTGGTGACGTGGATGATTACGTTACTGTTGATCATCTGTCCATCATCGTATAAAGCCCGGCCTGACAATTTGATTGGTCCGAAAAGCTTTGGTTCAGGCATACTTGCTTCACAACGGATCAAGACCAGACTGAACTTACCACCCTAAAATATTGTGGGCGGGGCTACGTTCGGCTGGCATCCAGGCTATCGATTTCCAGGATATTGTATATAATTTGTGGGTCTATATGCGGGAGACTCAAGGAACTTTCGGGAGAGGTGGGATGTCTGGTAACAGATATAATTTTGGGTAGTGTTGAAATTGACAACTCGTCGATTCCATAAAGCAATACTTTCACTACGCTCGCCATAGCCAACTTCTGCCAGGATAACGTTCTCTTCTTTTGCACAAACATAATTTTTGTCTGTTGACAAACAGCTTTGTATACATGATTTTTAATGTAAGCACCCTTACACACATATCTGATTAGCTCTTACATAGACAAATTAACAGTTTCCAATGTAGCTTGCATTTCCAATAAATGCAAAACTGCACCAGAAACATAAAAAAAGTAAACAATAAAATATATTATAATAAACAGTAAAGTGCAATATTATCTAGCTAGCTACAGTCCTTTCTTGATTCATCCTTCCCATTGTGAAGACACATACAACTTGCACCTAGTCCATGTTTCACATCCATTTCTCATTTTTTGTGTGTGGCCTTGTGGCAAAAATAAGAATGTGGAAATATGATAGTGTTTAGTCTGAACCAAAGACAACGATCAGAGTGGAGACAACTTATCTACTTATCAAAAATTTAATTCAGTGCAAAGACTCATAATCAATCTATTTACATTTTAAGACATGCAAGGATAATTTCAGTAGACTTACAGAAGAATAACAAAAGCTTATTTCTTTAAAAACTGGATCTCTAAGAATAATGATTCATATTAAGATTAAGATTAATATTGTAGTGTTTGCATTTGCAGTTGTAGTTTTTGCAGTTTAAAGTTTGGGTCATCATTCATAGCAGACAACAGCTGCCTTGTTGAATCTCCTAGATTGTTCATGTACAGATCCAGTTCTCTCAGGTGTGAGGGGTTTGATCTTAGAGCTGATGCCAGAACAGCACAAGCTTCATCTGTGAGACCACAATATTCCAAACTGCAAAGACAAAAAATGAAATATTAGAAAAGAAGCCTCAGGATTGATTGTAGTTAATTAGGCACCCTATCAGAGAAGGTGCAGACCAAAAATAATGGGTAACACTTAATTTTGATGGACCCTTTTGAACATTCTGTTGACTATAAGTAACTTTACAACTACTGTACTTGTCATGTCTAATATCTAATTAGAGTTAGTAGACATGTAGGTGCAAGGTTACTTATAGTCAACAGAATGTGTTGAAGGGACCATCAAAACAAAGTGAGAACACATAATGTTCTTACCGCAGTATCTCAAGTTTACAGTCAGGCTTTTCCATAGTGGTACAGAGCATTTTCACCCCTAAGGTTCTCAGTTTATTTTGAGACAGATCTAGCTCTCTCAGGTGTGACGGATTTGATTTCAATGTTGAAGCCAGAGCAGCACAACCTTTCTCTGCAATGTTGCAATCTCTCAGTCTGTAAAAAAATAATAATAATAAAATCCTAATAATGTTGTGGAAAATTATATAAATGTACAGTGGGGTCCAATGGGGATGACGTTGAAAATCTAGATTGTTTTTTCTATAAATAGAATTAAAATAAATGTTTAAGGTCTTGGACCTGGAAAGTTCCCATTTCCCATGAATTGTCCTGTTGTAATACAAATAAATGCAACTGAATATATTGAATATATAGAAGCAATACTGACTATTTTTTAATATGATGACTCGTATTGAAATCAGTATTTTCATTTTACTTACCGCAGAACTTCCAATTTACAGTTTGGATTTTCCAATGCAACAAAAAGTTGCTGCACACCGGAGTCACCCATTTTATTCCAACCAAGTTCCAGCTCTCTTAGGCTTAAAGGATTTGATTTCAAAGCTTTGGCCAAAGCAGCACAGCCCTCACTAGTGATGTCACAATTATTTAACCTGCTAAGAGAATTACACATTCATTTCTGTCCCTAGCTTTGGCACACAAAACGTATTTGACAAAAGTGGTGACTGATGATCTTGCCTGAGTATCTCAAGATTACAGTCAGAATGTTCCAGTTCAACAGACAGCCTCTTTACACCAAGGTGTCTGAGTTTATTACCAGACAAATCCAGATCTCTCAGATGTGAGGGGTTTGATCTTAGAGCTGAGGCCAGAGCTGAACAACCTTCATCTGTGATACCACAGTCTCCCAACCTGCAGAAAAAAAACAAATAACAAAATAAAACAAAACAATGTAATAGACTCTTTATTGACTGTGACATTTGTTAATCTCTGTGACATAACCTTACCTCAATATCTCCAGTTTAGAGTGAGGATTCTCTAGTCCATCAGCAAGGACCTTCATTCCTAAATCTTTCAGTTTATTCCCAGACAGATTCAGCTCTCTCAGGTGTGAGGGGTTTGATTTAAGAACCAAAGCCAGAGCAGCACAACCTTCATCTGTAACACCACAAAGTCTCATCCTACAGAGAAAATGGCAGCAAAAAAAGGGTTAAAGGACACACAATAAATAAAATAAAATAAAATAAAATATAGTATGCTATATATTCCTTAGCTAAAGTTACAGTTGGTAATGTCAAAATGTATGTTTTAGTGAGGATAATTTGAGAAGTTATCTCACCACAGTTTCTCTAGTTTACAGTGAGGATTCTGCAATTCAGCAGAAAGATTCTTCAATCCAGAGTTACTGAGTTTATTTCCGGACAGATCCAGCTCTTTCAAATGTGAGGGGTTTAATCTCAGAGCCAATGCCAGAAAAGTGCAACCTTTATCAGAAACACCACAAAACTCCAGTCTGCATAAAAAATAAGTTTAAGACTTTACCTCCTGGTTTCACAGACAATGCTTAAGCCTAGTCCCAGACTAAAATGCATGTTCGAGCTGTTTTAGCTGAAAGCAATTTGCACTGATGCTGTATATCTTAAAATATGTCAGTGCCATTGTCTTGTCTCAAGATGCACACCAGTAATGTTTTTTATTTTTTCTAGGGCATGTTTCTTAAAGCTACTTAAAAGTCCCAATTGAACTAAGGCCTAATCCTGGCTTAGTCTAAGCCCTGTCTTCAATATTTAATTTTATTTACTATAAACAGCCGAATAAACCAAATGTAAGAAAAGAAAAAAAAAAAGAAAAAAAAAAACAGGAGAAAAAAATAAAACAAAAAGATGACCTTACCTCAGCCTCTCCAACTGACAATTAGGATTTTCCAGTCCAGCACAGAGCAGCTTCAGTCCTGAATCATTCACAGTACTCCTAGTCAGGTTTAACTCTTTCAGACAGCAAGTCTTTGAGCTGAGAACAGAACCTAAGGTTGTAAAGCCTTTCCTTGTCAGGTTATGCTCACAAAGTCTGCAAGAAAAAAAGTGTTTTTTATAGTATTTCAGCATGTCCATGTATAGACAGTGTTGGGTAAATTATCTCTGGAGTTACATGAATCTTTTAGATTACACTGTTTTAATTAAAATAATCGAAATACTTCTAAATACATTGAAATAACTCAATGCAAGAATAATCTTATGGCATATTTAACACAAAACAAAAATACAATTCCATTATATATATTAACTTAATTACTACCAGTATGTCTTACATTGCAGTTCTGGATGCTTCAAGCACCGGCTGTAGCCTTTGAAGACTTTCATCTGGCAAGACATGTGTCCCAACATATTCATTTAAATCAAACACATCAAGTTTTTGCCCTGAGGTCAGCAATACAAAAACCATTGCTGACCACTGCGAGGCTGTCAGTGTGGCATTTATTCTTGACCCTGATTTTAGATAATGCTGGATTTCCTCTACTAGGGAATGATCATTCAGTTCGTTCAGGCAGTGGAACAGATTTATCGATTTCTCTGGAGAAGGATTCTCTTTGATCTTCCCCTTTATGAACCTAACTATTCGCTCTTTGTTGTCAGAGCTGTCTTCTGTCTGTGGCAGTAGCTCTCCTAAGAGAGTCTGATTGGACTCCAGTGAGAAGCCCAGAAGGAAGCGAAGGAAAAGGTCCAGATGTCCACTGGTACTCTGCAGAGCTTTCTTCACAGCTATCTGATGGAGGTCAAATATTGAACCTTGTGCAGCACAAAGCAGAACTTTGAGTAGAAGACTTGGTTGGTCTAATTCATTCATGCTTTGATTCACAAAGGAGAGGTGCACATATAAAGCTGCTAGATGTTCCTGAATGCTCAGATGAACAAAGCAGTAGACTTTCCCGTGAAACAGCCCTGATTCTTCTCTGAAGATCTGAGTGCACAATCCTGAGTACACAGCAGCTTCGTTCACGTCAATACCAAATTCTCTAAGGTCTTCCTCATAGAAGATCAGATTATGTTTCTCCAGCTGCTGAAAAGCTAGTTTACCCAGTTTGAGAACCATGTCCTCGGCTTTCAATTTATTCTCATAGTCCTTCTCATGTTTGATGTTGGTCTGAAGGATCAGGAAGTGTGTGTACATTTGAGTGAGAGTCTTGGGAATCTCTCCACTATCTGCTCCACTCAGCATCTTCTCTAGAACAGTGGCTGAGATCCAGCAGAACACTGGGATGTGGCACATGATGTAGAGGCTCCTCGATGACGTCAGGTTTGAGATGATTTTACTGGCCAGACTCTGATCAGTGATTCTCTTCCTGAAGTATTCCTCCTTCTGTGGGTCATTGAAGCCTCGTACCTCTGTCACTCGATCAACACTCTCAGAGGGGATGAGATCAGATGCTGCTGGTCTGGAGGTGATCCAGATGAGAGCAGAGGGAAGCAGATTCCCCAAAATGAGGTTCATCAGCAGCATGTCCACTGAAGCTGATTCAGTCACATCACACAACTTCACGTTGTTCGGAAAATCCAAAGACAGACGACACTCATCCAAACCATCAAAGATAAACATGATTTTACCTTCATTTGGAGATATTTCCAGTTGTTCTGTGCCCATTAAGAACCGTAGAAGATCTTTAAGACTAAATGTTTGGTCCTTCAGCAAATTGAGCTCTCTGAAAGGAAGTGGAAATATAAGGTAGATGTCCTGATTTGCATTCCCTTCAGCCCAGTCCAGAATGAACTTCTGCACAGAGACTGTTTTTCCAATGCCAGCAACTCATTCAGTCAACACAGCTCTGATGGGTTGGTTTTGTCCAGGTAAGGGTTTGAAGATGTCATTGCAGTTGATTGGGGTGTCCTCCATTGTGGCTTTCCTGGAAGCTTTTTCAATCCATCTGATCTCATGTTTATCATTTATCTTTCCACCTCCACCTTCTGTGATGTAGAGCTCAGTGTAAATTTCATTGAAAGGAATGGGGGCACTGTTTTTTGATATCCCTTCATGCAAACACTGAAACCTGCTCCTCAGATTTAATTTGCATGCATCTCGAAGGAGTGAGGCATTACTGAAAAAACAAAATAAAACCTGTTATTCTTTTAATAACCATTACTCACAGAGCAGACCTTTTACTTCTTTTAATATATATTCAATTACTTAATAAGGAGATTTATAATACTTGTAAATTGATACTTTTAAAATGTAAAATGTAAACTAAAGACAAATAAACCGATTAGATCAAATAAATAGCAAGCTATAATTGAAAACATGTCTGTGACCATCATCTTTTTTGAGAATCCTTTTTTTTTTTTTTTGCTGTCATGGTAGAACTAAAGACTGAAAAGATATAAAGGAAGGTTTAATCTAGCTGATCTTTTACCTGGATTCTTTTAAATCCTATGGTTTCTCCCTTGAACGATCACTCCTTGTGGACTCATAGCTAGGACTTGGAGAAGATCTCCCCATCTGCACTGAGCTTCAGAGAAACAGAGACATTATAACATTTAATCAGTAGAGCTTCCTGTCATTCAGATTCAAGTGCGGCAAATGTGCAAGGTCCAGTTGTGAGAGTGCAATACTATATAAATATTAATAAAAATATATATAAATGACGGTGTCACGGTGGGTCACGGTGGGTCAATCTGTGACAGACAGTTTCATCTAGCTGATCTTTTACCTTGATTCTTTGAAATCCAATGGTTTATTCATTGAATGATCACTCCTCATGGACTCATGGCTGTGGCATGGAGAAGATCTCCTCATCTGCACTGAGCTTCAGAGAAACAGAGACATTACAATTTACTAGTTCCAACTGTGAAACAGTCACAAGTGTGAGACAAAAAATTCTAATTTTTTTGTTTTTTTTGGAATCTCGTTGTTTTACACGCCGTTAAATAAAACAAAAAACTGAAAAGTGATAGAGAATGAAGCTCAATTTTTATTCATATAAATATTTTACCTGGACTCTTTTAAAGCCAATGGTTCATTCATTGACAGATTACTCCTTATGGACTCATGGCTGTGGCATGGAGAAGATAGAGAAACAGAGACATTACAACATTTAATCAGTAGAGCTTCCTGTCATTCAGATTCAAGTGAGGCACAAATAACTAGGTGCAATTGTGTGTGTTTAAGAGGTCTTTCATTCCAAACACTATTCCAAATTTCAACTCCAACAAGTGACTGACAAACCAAATAAAACTGAACTGTATTTGTTTTTATTTTTCTTAAAGCAGCACTATGTAACTTTTTCAACCTTTATAATATTTTTCCAAAACCCTTGAGATGGTACATTGGCTTACAATAGGTTGAATGACACGTTTGCCATAGCCTGACGGTGTCTGTATCGCTTTTACTGGCACTATGTAACTTCGGGTTTCGGGTAGGCACAAAAAGAACTACAAAATTTAACTGCTTTACGGCATACCTCACTTCCTCAAATTCTGACCTGAGAGCCCAACAAGCGTTTTTTTTTTTTTTTTTTACCTCTGTGTGTTGTCATACCAAGAAGTCAAAGGTTTTGTCGGAGGACAGTAGAAAGAGAAAAGGGGAGAGTGACAAAATAAAAGGCTCGACGAGGATCAATATTGGTCCAGCGTTCTCTCGCTGGCGTGAGCTAAAGGAGGAGGAGGGCTGCGTGCCCGACCGATGCTGGCCGTCAAAAAATAAATAAATCAGTAGCCTATGTCTAAACGGTGTGTACAAGTTTGGTAGGTTTGGTTAAAATAAATCACTCTTCATGGATTCGTGGCTGTGACATGGAGACAATCTCCTCATATGCACTGAGCTTCAGAAAAACAGAGATGTTACAATTTAATAGTCTCAACTATGAAACAAACGTGAGACATAAATTCCAAATTATAAGATAATTTTTTTTTTAAACAAGATCTTTTTAGAATCTTGTTGTTTTACATGACGTTACATAAACCTAAAAACTGAAAAGTGGTAGAGAATGAAGCTTATTTTTTTAAATAATATAAATATTTTACCTGGATTTTTTTAAATCCAATGGTTTATTCATTGAATGATCACTGCTCATGGACTCATGGCTAGGACTTGGAGAAGATCTCCCCTTCTGCACTGAGCTTCAGAGAAACAGAGACATTACAACATTAACTCAGTAGAGCTTCCTGTCAATCAGATTAAAGTGCGGCACAATTAAGTAGGTGCAATTGAGAAAGAGTCAATCATAATAAAATAAATATGCAATTGTAAGATAACATATCATTTTAAAAGTAAAAAGGGAAAGAAGGAAGCTTTATTTTTATTGCACATATCAAAATCATGATCATTTACCTGGGCTCAAGCAAAGTCTTTTTAACCTCGAATTGATCCATTAAATGATTACTTCAAATGTCCAGGTCTTGTTAAATCGGATCTCCGCTGCTGGATTGTGCTTCAGTGAAATAGAAATGGTGGTAACATAATATTAAGTTACCGAAATTAAGACTTTTTTTAATCTTACAAAGTAAGAAACAAGTTTCACAGCCTACTGATATTTAGTTTAATAGTGTATTTAGTTGCCAACCTGTGCATATAATAAGTCAAGATTGTATGCTTTTCCCAGCAAATAAAGAATCAGTTACAAATTTAAAAAAAAAAAATCACTTGTTGTTGTTGTTGTTGTTGTAATAAATAAAAACACATACTAGTTGGCCTAAGTATTAGTGGAGCATTCAGTCACAATATTTTCAGAACTCATTCCAGCTATAATGATTCTGAAAATAAACCAAATAATAGTCATAGTAACTACTATAAGTGGCTACACATAAAAATGCAATGAAAAATACAAAATAAAAATGCAAAAAAATGTTTTTTTGCTTTAACCGATAGTTATCTCTCAAAACAACAGTTGTTTTTGTCACAGTAAAAGACAAACATGTAACCAAACTACTTGTGTGGTATTTACCTAATTCTTTCACAGGTCATCTGACAATGAGACTGCTTTCAAATTCCAAATTCACGTCTTGAATCAATGTCTCATTTCAGTAGACCATATAGGCTAAACAATATTCATACATACTTATATTAGTCTGGCTGAACTCTTTTTGCTTTTGTAGTTTGAGAAAATAACAGAAACAAAGTCTATATTCAAAAGATTTCAACAGATAAAAAGCTGATGAACAATGTTTCATATCAAGCTAATAATAATAATAAACATCTTGTAAGAATAATTTAACAACACTATAAAATTCATAACTTTGTTTATACTCAATTTGGCATTCTGTATTTAAGAGGATTACCTTTAGGAACAGCAAAACTTCATTTGTTTATATTCTCCAGCCCAGATGGCAACAGCCCCGCAAATCAGTCAAGATGTTTTCAGGCAATTTCTAACTTTCATTTCTGTTCACTTCACAGAAATGTCTGACAGCTCTCAGAGCACCACCCACCCTCATCCTTGAGAGTATGCAGGTAAACAACTGAGAGAAGTATGAACAGGACAGACCAGTTTCAGAGAGAGACATTGAAAACCTGGGACCATGTTCACAAAAAAAATCTTAAGGCTAAAAGTAGCTCCTAACTTGCAGACTTAGGATAACTAGTGGTAAGATAAAATGTTTTGTGAATACGGCCTGGAGTGGTTTCACTGACTGGTCACAGATCGCTTTGAGCGCAAGAGGGAAACAATCTGGCTCCGCTCAACTGATTTGGTTAATCCCAGGCCAGCTTTGTTTGCTTAGCAACTGCAACTGTAACTGAAACCATTTTTTCCCTGCAATTTAAAAACAAAACAAACAAACAAAAACGAATTGTCAAAAAATAATTTTGAAAGAAATTATTTCAACACTCACCCTGTAGGCCTACATCAATTGTGCTGTAGGCTAATACTGAATGACTAATTTAGCAGCATGTCATTAAAGGGCCCCTATCATGGATTTTTTAAAGTTTCCTAATGTTGTTTTGGAGTCTCCTACAACAGGTTTGCATGCATCAAACGTCAAAAAAACTGTTTCATTTTCTCATAATATACATTTGCACATCACCAGATTTTCAATGATTCTCAAACGACTCACCAAATGAATAAATCTCTCTAAATCCCTCCTTTCCGCGAGCTACTCTGCTCTGATTGGGCAGACAGCTCAGTCTGTTGTGATTGGTTTACCGCGCAATTCCCATTGCCATAACACCTCAGTGTGTCCTGAGGCTTCCTACACCGTAAACTAAACACAGCAACGAACAATGACGTCGATTTTACCATATCAATCCGAGCGCGAGTCCGATGATGAAACACTAGAAGAAGAACCATTCATTCAACCCGAACCTCCATCGCAAGGACGACTCGAGCAGGACGTTTCAGTGATTCACTACTCAGTTTGAGGTAACTAATAGCCGAGCTCTAGCGTGAATGACTGATGTAACATAAACATAAAAGTAAAACAAATCTTTCTTCGTGCTTAATCTTTCCTCAACGTAGTGAGAATGACAGACAATCTGCATTAATGGTCCGTGTACGTTTTGATAGGTGTTTTCCAATTTGAAACGAAATAAGCAGAAACGAGAAACGATGCCTTTGACTTCAAAATTCGTTTTCCACATGTGGGCGGTCCTGAGATGCCCCCTTCCACTGATTGGTTGAGTAAATCTGAGCATGTGACGTCATCAGTCGTCGCTCAGGTCAGTTCAACAAAATAATAGTCCTCTACTATGGCTACCGATTCTTAAACTGTACAGGGCAGGTCCTATTGGGCTTTCTTCTGTGCAACTTTACGCGTTTCACAGAAATCTTTACATCAGGAATATAAAATCTTAGTCTGCCACCAGCCCGTTTTATTTAGCTGTGCAGAGTTAAATCCCCAGGTAAAAAAGTAGTATACTTTAGTGTATTAGAAATATGAATGAAGTACATGAAGTATAAAACAAGTATGCTTCTACTTGTTGTGCTTTATTTAAAGAGTACTTAATATGTACTTTTTAAAAGTATACTTAAAAAAAGATGTAATTAAGTTCAACTTAAGAGTCCAAAAAGTAAGTATACTAATTGACCAGTAATCAAATTATTTTTTAAATGTACTTTTTGAAAGTGTACTTTGTTGTTAATGTATTTTAAATTGTATAGAAGTTTATAGTAATTATAAGTATGATAGCAGTATGCACAAAATGTACTTAAACACAACTATAATTTGCGCTGCAATGCCTTTTTAAGTGTATTTCTATTAGGTGAAAAAGACGTAGTATTAAATGTATTAAAAATATATTTGAAATACAAATAGCCTAGTATGTTTTTAATACAACTGTATTTCCAACATGCTTATTTAAATTGAACTAAAAATACATTGAATTGCATTTGAATATATTTCTAAAAAGTGTACTAGAAGTACATTGGTAATAAATATATGTTTAATTACATTTTTAAGAAATATGCTAAATACAAACATATTTTAATTATATTTCAAAAATTTTTATTCAAAATACATTGTAATAAATATAGGTATGCTTAATTATACTTTTAAGAAATATGATAAAAACAAGCATAGGTTTAGTAATGTTTTAGTGTATTTACAGAAAACATACTTGTGTTACTAACTTAAGGTATTTTTTATGTTTACTTTGTGTGTGTGGCAGTATGAGTTAGTGTAATGAGCTGGCGTTCCTTTGGTCACTCCCCGTGTGAAGCTCCGCCCTATAAATATCGAGTAATCCTTCTGACGGTCTCTTGCTCATTGGTGACAGGAAGTTGCGTTGTGCTTCCTGGTCTCGTTCCCCGTGTGCGGTGCTGTGCTGCGCTAACAGGTAGGGTGCCGACTTTGCTGTCTCCGTGCGAACATTGTTCCCTGTCGTCTTGCTTACTGGTATTATGTGGTTATTTGCGTTCGTAGATCTCCGGTCGGATGGACGAACTTTCATCTCGTCGTTCAATTTATTGAACCGCTGAACACAATGCATTACCAGTGCTGTGGGCACTCGTCGAGCTTTTTCCCTCAGTTATGTCTGAATGATGGGTATGTATCTCAGATGACGTGGGATTTATATCTGGTTTCTTATTAATTGGGGGTTAATGGTAATTTTTCTTTGTGTAGCTAACAAGGATGAGGCCAGTTTAGCCGGAGATCATCACTAGCTGCACAGGACCGATTCGCTGGCTGCTGTTTTGCCTTTGCCTTTGTGCCTGACGGCTATATTGTGTATTTTTGCCTGTTTAAGGTGCTGTTTTTTATATATGTCTGTGTTTTATCTGTCTCCGTCTGTTATATGTGCCACTTTGCCCGGGCCACTGCCTCGTTTGTGTAAAAGTCATAAGTGTATCAGCGAGTGAGGCCACTGGGTCGTTACGGCTGTATGGCCAATAGTATGTGGCATTTGTTGCTTGCCATTGTTTTTATGAGACGTGAATCGCTCGAGGGGTTGGGGCTTTACATTATAATTTTGTCGATTTAAGAAGTTTTTCTTTCTTTGGGTCTGCTTTCTTTTGGGTTTCTTTTGTTTTGATTTCAATTTAGACTAAAATTGTATTTATATTTCACTTGATTTCTCTTTTTTTGGAGTTATTGGATGTTTATATATATATATTAGTTTTCTTTATACTGCCGTACTATAGCCTAACCATTGTTGGTTTTGGCAGTCATTTTGTATTTTGTGATTAAGTTTATTTTTGTTTTGGTTTCTTTTATGGAATTGAGAAATGTTTATTGATTTGTTTGTTTTTGTGCTAAGAAAAATATTGCTTTTCTTCGATTTCTGTATTTTCTTTTTGGTAAACCTTTGTTGAAAGAGTGTGGTTGTGCGCATTTTCTGTTTGTTTCTTTTTTTTTGTTATAGAACTGAGAGCCGATGGTGGTATTGGTGTCAGGGTGGCATTATCCCCGTTTGGAGTGCTGTTGACTTCCCTGTTTGCACTGGTGTTTATTGGGGTGTTTGTGTGTTTACTGGGGGGGGGGGGATCTTTTACTACCTTTTGAGTCCTTTGCCTCCATCGGTAAGCCTCAGCAAGTTTGTTTCTTTCTTTTTTTTAGATTCCTGGGATCTTTTACTACCTTTTGAGTCCTTTGCCTCCATCGGTAAGCCTCAGCAAGTTTGTTTCTTTCTTTTCTTTCTTTTTCTTTTTTTTTGTGTTCTCTTCCCCGGAGAGATGACTGTTTTAAACTGTTAAATTATTTAAATTAATAAATGTTGTGCCTTCAAAATCGAACATTGTCTTTGGCTCTATTGTATACGTATCTGTGTGTCTTTAACTGTTAGATTTATAGAGCTTGAAAAGAGAAATCATTCTCTGGGTGAAATTCCCAGGGTGGCGTAGTCTGTGTTTAGTCTGTCCTCGCCGGAGTGCCACATTTGGCGTATAGTCGGCAGGGTTACAATTTGATGCCAAGGACGTGTTCAATTTTGTTGTATTTTTTGTTTTTTTTCGTTTTTTGTTGTGTTACAGGCAAAACAGCAGCTGGCGACTTTCCCCCGTCTTCCTATCTCCTAATGGTAGAGTTTCCCTTTGTTGGGTGGGGTAAGTATGGAGGGAGAGATACCAGAGTTGAGGGACTTAGTGGAGCAGATGAGAGCAGATAATGAGAAACTGCGCCGGGAGCAGGCGTGGCCGTCATGGCAGAGCACTTGTAACCAGTGTCTCTAGTGTTTCTTGTGTAGCCGTCATGGCAGAGCGCTTGTACCAAGTGGCTCTCGTGTTTCTTGTGTAGCCGTCATGGCAGAGCACTTGTAACCAGTGTTTCTTGTGTAGCCGTCATGGCAGAGCGCTTGTACCAAGTGGCTCTCGTGTTTCTTGTGTAGCCGTCATGGCAGAGCACTTGTAACCAGTGGCTCTAGTGTTTCTTGTGTAGCTGTCATGGCGGAGCACTTGTAACCACTCTCATGTGTTTCTCGTCGTGTAGCCGTCAAGGCAAGAGGACTTGTAGCAAGTCTCTCATGTGTTTCTCGTTGTGTGGCCGTCAAGGCAAGAGGACTTGTAGCAAGTCTCTCTCGTGTGTTTCTCGTTGTGTGGCCGTCAAGGCAAGAGGACTTGTAGCAAGTCTCTCTCGTGTGTTTCTCGTCATGTAGCCGTCAAGGCAAGAATGACTTGTAGCAAGTCTCTCTCGTGTTTCTCGTCGTGTAGCCGTCAAGGCAAGAGGACTTGTAGCAAGTCCCTCTCATGTGTTTCTCGTGTTTAGCCGTTTTATATCAGAACTCGTGTATCACCTGTTCTGGTTGATTAGCCGTAAGGGCAGAGGACCTGTAACCAGTGCCTTACTCATGCTTTTAGCCGGCATGTCCGAGGACTCGTGTATCGCTTGTTTCTCGTCTTTAGCCGTTTTATATCAGAACTCGTGTATCACCTGTTCTGGTTGATTAGCCGTAAAGGCAGAGGACCTGTAACCGGTGCCTCTTTTGTGTTTTTAGCAGTCGTGATAGAGAACGTGTGTATCACTTGTTCTCGTTAGGTAGCCGTCAAGGCAGAGGCCTTGTGCCGAGTTCCTCCGTGATCGTGTTGTAGCCGTCAAGGCTGGAAACTTGTAATAAGTGGTCCGTCGTCGGGTCGACGATCCAAAAGATGGGGTAGATTGTGGCAGTATGAGTTAGTGTAATGAGCTGGCGTTCCTTTGGTCACTCCCCGTGTGAAGCTCCGCCCTATAAATATCGAGTAATCCTTCTGACGGTCTCTTGCTCATTGGTGACAGGAAGTTGCGTTGTGCTTCCTGGTCTCGTTCCCCGTGTGCTGTGCTGCGCTAACAGGTAGGGTGCCGACTTTGCTGTCTCCGTGCGAACATTGTTCCCTGTCGTCTTGCTTACTGGTATTATGTGGTTATTTGCGTTCGTAGATCTCCGGTCGGATGGACGAACTTTCATCTCGTCGTTCAATTTATTGAACCGCTGAACACAATGCATTACCAGTGCTGTGGGCACTCGTCGAGCTTTTTCCCTCAGTTATGTCTGAATGATGGGTATGTATCTCAGATGACGTGGGATTTATATCTGGTTACTTATTAATTGGGGGTTAATGGTAATTTTTCTTTGTGTAGCTAACAAGGATGAGGCCAGTTTAGCCGGAGATCATCACTAGCTGCACAGGACCGATTCGCTGGCTGCTGTTTTGCCTTTGCCTTTGTGCCTGACGGCTATATTGTGTATTTTTGCCTGTTTAAGGTGCTGTTCTTTATATATGTCTGTGTTTTATCTGTCTCCGTCTGTTATATGTGCCACTTTGCCCGGGCCACTGCCTCGTTTGTGTAAAAGGCATAAGTGTATCAGCGAGTGAGGCCACTGGGTCGTTACGGCTGTATGGCCAATAGTATGTGGCATTTGTTGCTTGCATTTTGTATTTTGTGATTAAGTTTATTTTTGTTTTGGTTTCTTTTATGGAATTGAGAAATGTTTATTGATTTGTTTGTTTTTGTGATAAGAAAAATATTGCTTTTCTTCGATTTCTGTATTTTCTTTTTGGTAAACCTTTGTTGAAAGTGTGGTTGTGCGCATTTTCTGTTTGTTTCTTTTTTTTTGTTATAGAACTGAGAGCCGATGGTGGTATTGGTGTCAGGGTGGCATTATCCCCGTTTGGAGTGCTGTTGACTTCCCTGTTTGCACTGGTGTTTATTGGGGTGTTTGTGTGTTTACTGGGGGGGGGGGGGGTTTCCTGGGATCTTTTACTACCTTTTGAGTCCTTTGCCTCCATCGGTAAGCCTCAGCAAGTTTGTTTCTTTCTTTTCTTTCTTTTTCTTTTTTTTTTGTGTTCTCTTCCCTGGAGAGATGACTGTTTTAAACTGTTAAATTATTTAAATTAATAAATGTTGTGCCTTCAAAATCGAACATTGTCTTTGGCTCTATTGTATACGTATCTGTGTGTCTTTAACTGTTAGATTTATAGAGCTTGAAAAGAGAAATCATTCTCTGGGTGAAATTCCCAGGGTGGCGTAATCGGTGTTTAGTCTGTCCTCGCCGGAGTGCCACATGTGTATAGCAAAACTATTAATTTTTTAGTTGGTTACACATACCTTATTTATAACCAGAGTTGGGTATAACGCGTTACAAAGGAACGCGTTACTGTATTCTAATTACTTTTCGTGATAACGCAGTAATGTAACTCATTACATTTAAAATGTATGTAATTTGATTAGTTACTGATGTCAATAAAATTAAGTTACTTGCGTTACAAATCTATTGTTAGTAAAAAATATTTACTAAAATGCATTTCTAATAACGTTTGGCCGGCTGCGTCAGTTAATGAGCATGTGCTTTAATGAATTACCGGAGAAAGCGCTTCATGAGGCACACACACG
The DNA here is from genome assembly GCA_031834385.1 of Semotilus atromaculatus. NCBI lineage: Eukaryota > Metazoa > Chordata > Actinopteri > Cypriniformes > Leuciscidae > Semotilus > Semotilus atromaculatus. The sequence continues at coordinate 20,328,645 of JAULUF010000015.1, forward strand.
CAATGTCTCTTGCTCTCTCCCTCTCCGCCGTGCGAGTGCTACACGACTGCTACACAGTCTCTTCTGTCTCGCATGCACGCTCTTGCTCGCTCGTTCTAGATTCCAGGAGATTTGAACTAATTTGCGGGCATCCGGGAGCCGCTATCAATATGCGGGAGACTCCCAGAACTTCCGGGAGACTTGGGATGTCTGCAATATTAAATTACGGAAAGAACTGAGTTTCACTTTGTAGTGTATTCTTGTGGTTTTAATAGGTTTTCAAAGTAACTTGAAAGTAAAGTAATTAGTAATCTGATTACTTTTTACATGCAGTAATCAGTAATGTAATCAAATTACAAGTTTAAAGTAGTAATTAGTAATTTGTAGTGGATTACATTTTTTGAGTAACTTACCCAACACTGTTTATAACCATGTATAGGCCTATTGCAATATATTTTTAATATTTATGTAATAGCATGTGCTTCAGCCCTGCTTTTAAAAATATTGTGAAAAACATGTTTAACATTTTAATATATTTAAATAACACAATAAATATATCAGATATTCAAATGAATTTTTAAACTAATTGCATACCGGTATATGCATCATTATATATATATATATATATATATATATATATATATTAAGAATTATGTTTATTTATTTCGAGGTGCATAAATTTCGACCAATCAGAGCCAAGCGTTTCAAACCAAGCATGCATGTAATTGTCCAATCACACACTGCCATTTGAAATTACAAGTTGGGCAGGTGTTCTGACGGAACACCATACCCATCAGAATGGGATACCTTCGGTTAATGCGCATGCGCAGCAGTGAAATTTGTGGCATTGCGCATGCGTTAGATTTAAACCATCATTTCAGCATACCAGCGGTAAGTGTTGGTGTATTATATCGCATATTATATTTTTATTATATTTTTATTAAACCGTGGGGCTATCAAAACAGCATACCCCATTATAAACTGTATTTTTTATTAAACCATGGGGCTATCAAAACAGCATACCCCATTATAAACTGTATTTTTATTAAACCAGGGGGCTATCAAAACAGCATACCCCATTATAAACTGTATTCTTATTAAACCAGGGGGCTATCAAAACAGCATACCCCATTATAAACTGTATTCTTATTAAACCAGGGGGCTATCAAAACAGCATACCCCATTATAAACTGTATTCTTATTAAACCAGGGGGCTATCAAAACAGCATACCCTTCACAAACACTGGTATGCTGTTTTGACAAAGTAGGCTAAATTGACAGACACCGTGTTAAAACTCAACTTCCGGTATGCTATTCTGACAAAGTATGCTACATTGACAGAACAGGGGCAACGGATACTGTGGTATTCCAACTATATGGATATTTAAACAGAAATCATGTCTTTTCCAAAATTTGCTTAGTATTATTTCCCTGACTCTGACCTAGTGAAGGTGGACAGCACCGATCTAATATTAAGAGAACACAGACGAGCAGAATACCAGGTCAAGTTACCGCAGTGAAGAGGGCTAGAGGTGCGCCGACATGGACAGAGCAAGATACTGCCAGCAAAGATCTCACTTCTTGGGGGTAAGTTTATTAGTTTAAGTGATTAGTATAAGTGGCTTTATTCTCACTTTGGGTTTAGAAAATATTTTCAGAAGTTGATGCCGGTGTAGATAAAGTGGATTACTGAAGTTAACCGATAACTTGACACTGACACGAGCTACATAACGCTACGTCTATCAACTTAGTCAATTGTTATAGATAAGTTACTTAATCTAGACAGTGACATAAAACAACTATAAAAACATTGTACACTGTGTTTGCAGAAAACAAAATGGTTATTAATAGTGATTACACGGCTTGATTGTCCCTTGGATAAGTAACTTAAATCGGTGAACACAATAACGTAGCAGCTAGCAGCTAGGCCTACAATGTTAACGTAGGCCTACTTATTTGTGTTGTAATAATTTAATCTTAAGCTCTAATTAAACTTACACATTTGTGATATTAAAATCCATAAAATGTTAGGCTAATTCGTTAATATTAGGCTGTCAGTTTTCATGTCAATATCTTACATTTGATAAATAGGCCTATATTAAGTTGTAATCATCCACTATAAGCTTTTACAAAACGAATTAAATAACTTGCACTGCGAAATTAAAACGGTAATAACTAATGATATGAGAGTTTTTGAATTTAATACATAACCAATAAATTTGCATATTATTGCAAATATTTTTATTTATTTTTTATTAAAAACCTGTTAACCCTCGCCAGAGCGCCGGCGCACTGAAGCGTTTTTTTTTTTTAAATAGTTCAAAGTTACTATCAGATTTAATGTTATTACCTTGACAAACTATACATCATTAAAAAGATATAAGTCTCAAGGTTCAGTATTTGACCACTATTGTATTCTGATAAACTTATAGTGACAGTTATGTCTTAATTTGTGTCTGGAGTTAGCCTATGTAATCAAAAAATGAGTCGATACCTTTAATATGAATTATGAGCGTCAGCCGCTCTCATTCAGAAAAAAACTCCAGTGAGATCGTCATGACAGAGCTTGACAAAACAACGTCCATCAGGGCTTTTAGCTCAAAAATGTGCAGATTTGGAGAAATATTGATAGATTCTCATAGGTTTAGATCAGATTTATAAAGACAGGAATCATATTTATTGAATATATACCCAAATGCGTCGATGTAATCATTATGAGCGCTGGAGACTCTGATGTACTGTGTTATCAATCCATACTGGCAGCCTGAGGGCGCCGGCGCTCTGTGCACAGTATAATAGTCCATATATGAAACACACGAAGAAGTGCCATAATCATGTGACATTCCAGGAACAACAAAGCTAACAGAGATCGCTGTAACATGCATATAAAGATGTTTTGAAGACAATAAACATGATTGCAATGATATTTGATTTACCAATGTTCTTCGAGCCATGTCAGGTATTTTCATAATAATAGATTATATTGATAATGTAATGCTAATCGATATAGACTTTATCGTGCAGAATACTATAAAATAATATATTTTCTATCTGATTTTTTTATCTGAAATATAAATTTATCGGAGTTATTTAAAACACTCGACTTGTGCTATAAAGTAAGTTTTAGAGCACAAACATGGTTTTAATCTCATAAATTGTCGTGTATTGGTGGTGTGCTAAGCTAATATGCTAGCTAGCTTGGTGCACCTGCTACCTAGCTGTTATTTTTATGAATATTTTTAAATAGGACTGCTTGCTGAAATGTTTCTTTTTTCAAGAAGGTCATTTTATATAGTTTAAAATGTAAGGTGAGAACTTTCCCTAAAAGAGATTAGGGATTGAAAGAGTGTGAATAGCCAGTCGTTAGTAATTATAATGCAGACAAAAGAAAAGCATATTTAGAGCCATAACCAGGCCGGAGAGGTGTGAATGTGTGCAGGGGAGACTGACACTGAATGGAGATCGTTTACACCACATAAATAAACAGAGACAATAGACTGAATAGATGCTTAGAACATGCCAATAAACATCAGTTTGCATTTTAGAGTCTAATCAAAATAAAGTTGTATGACATGATCTTGAAAAACATTTAACTAAATAAAGAGTTTTAGACTTGTCATCTTCAGATGTTAAATATAACATGGTCAGATATGTGGCTTTAGCTGCAGTGCATTTCTAGATTGATACAATGCCAACTTCAATTTTATTTTCATGAAAATATGACATAAAAATAAATTTCTAATAACTTGACAAAACTTTGAAGCTATTTATAACAATTTTTTTTTCATTATGACAATAATTAATTCTACATTTACAATAAACTGCCAGGTGTCAGCTTTCAAATGAGATCATACTTGTGCTTTTAGAACAAATGGTTTATGAACTGTATCTGTTTCAGTTTGGGTATGCCATTTCTGGGGATTTTTCAAAAGTGGGGTTGCAGCTTAACAGGTTAAACCGTCAGTAGATGACGTCGAGTAAGTAATAGTTGAGCCTCTTTGTTTGTAACTTTTCGTTGGTGAAAAACAACAAAAACAGTCAATGGTGTCTCTAAAATGTAAGCGACTTATAATAACTGCTTGTATCTATCTTGTATAACTACTTGATTTTTATTTATTTATTTTTTTACCTGTGTGACAGTTGAAATCGTGATATTTTGGAAAACCGCATTCTTGAGATATTGTTAAGATAACGTTATATTAAATTTGAAAAATAAAAATATGAATCATTCTCTCAGTGTTACTACTTGTCTGGTAGGGCTAGTAAAAATACTCTTTTCACTTATCCCTTCAGAAAAATACACAGAAAAAGCGTTTATGTCGAGGCCTGTATTTTAGAATAGCTATAACATTACATTCAACAACAGAAATATGATTTCTATTGGAAATTGTAAAAGTGGTATTTTCCTCTGTTGTTTCTGTAAAATGTGGATCTATTCTGAGTAGTGTCAAGTCTTCATATATCCTCTATTAAAATAGTATAATATATTTATTTCTACCAAAGTAGAAAAAACACATTATGAACAAAACATACAATACTGTTGTATGTTCACTGTTGTTCAGCAAGACTTAATATTTTTGATGTAGATATATTATTAATTCCTTTTTTGAATTACATTAAAAAATGTTATTGAATGTCTACTGTTAAAATATATGAACTAAGCATTCTATGCAAAAATATAAAATTTTGACCAGGTGAAAAATACATACTATTAAAAATGTACTTAAGTATGTTTTTAGTACAATACAAATATAATTTAATGCATTTATAATACATTTAACAGTATGTCTTTTTCACCTTCTAATACAACATGTAGGGAAATGTCAAAACATCATACTGTGTTGTAATAAAAAAACGTGTTACGACTTTACGACTGTAAGCTCTGTTCCCTGAGAACAGGGAATAAGACACTGTATGGATTGTGCTAAGGTGAACCGGGTCTGAAAAGCTATAAAATCATAGCAATCAAATTTGGTGACAGCCTATGACTATATTAGTACGACCCAGAAGTATAACAGGGATACGCAGTGCAAGTTCCCTTTCAAAAGGGAACAGTGACTTTTTTAACAGAGGTTAATTTTGCTTTTTCCCTTTTCATAGATACTGTGATCAAACAGTTTCCGACCACGGCAGTGTCTGAGGTGCGAGCACTGATTAGAAGAACATGCAACAATGAGGCAAACTCCAAGACCAATCACTTCAATTCACTTTAAGGATGAAGGTTTTTTTGCAGCTATTGTATATCACTTTCACTTTGTTTGAGTTTTTTTTCTTTTCTGTTTAATACCTCTGCAGATCAATGCATTTTATGTATTTTGTTTAGTTTTTATATGATGCTGTACTGATGTAGTGCATTAAAGTTTACTATCTTTCAAAGAGTGTTTGAGTGTGTTTTATACAAATATTTTTTACTGTGTGTTTTACTGAATTATAAGTTTTCACTGTATTTTTAATACATTAAAATATATTATTTTTATATTTAATGGTTTTGTAAAAATATATATTTAATATACTGTCTTATAGTGTTCTACTAATACATTATTAATAAGCTGATATTATATTTAAAATATACTTGGAACACATTAATGTGAAGCTAAAAATATACTTAAGCTGTATTTCTAAAGTAGATTTAAAGTGTATTAAAAATACAATTTAAAGAAGTGCTATTATATTACACTAAATGTACTTAAAATAGTTCAATTTTAACACAAATATAATAAAATATATTACTATTACCTTAAAATTGAACTTAAATACATATTAAAGTACTTAGTATACTTAAAGTTGTTTAAAAATAACACATTTAATATTTACTTAATACAGTAAACTTAAAATACATTAAGTATATCAAAATAAGCACAATTTAAATATATTTCCTTTTCACCTGGGGATACAATACAATTGTACTGTAAGTGTGCTTAATTGCTCATGACTCTTGATTTTCATTAGTGTATTTTAGTGCACTTGAAGTTTAAAAAAAGTTGTTCCATTTTAGTATACTATTTACACTAGAAGTGTAGTCAAATAGATGTTCAGTTGAAGTTAATACATAATTTAATACACTTAACTATACTTGGATTTGACGAAAATAGTACAAAATGTAGAAAATATACTTAGTACACTTTATTAAAGTATATTTTTAATAGAATAATTTTTTACCTGCACTCTAAAAAGTCTAACCATGATTTACTAAATTTTTTTGGTGAAACATTTTTACACTTAAAAAAATTGAGTAAATTTTAAAGCTGTGAAATCAATTAAATATACTGTATGAATTGAGTAAATGCAAGTAAAAATATTAAGTAAATCTGAGTAAATGCATCTGGTATATCAACAAATAAAATTGAGTAGAAATAATTTAAACATTTAAAAACCAATATTTATGAGTAATATTAGCTGTTTTTATTTATGAGTAATATTAACTTTATTTCCTCTAAACCTTTGTAAAATAATATTCCATACAACCACCAGTATAAATGACATTGGCCTTTTATTGTCAATGAGTACAGCAAACAGCAAATTTTACACTGTTTTAACATACAATATTGCCTGCATTTAAACTAATTTAACAAACATTTTAGAAGTAAAAAATAAACATTAAACATTTAGGTAGCCTAATTCAAGAGTAATCAACAGGCCTGTTATCCAATATCCACCGTATCAGCGCTGGTCCTTGTGCCGGAGATGGACTCGCGGGTGAACTTCGGACTCCAGACCGCCGTCTTGCGTTTCACTCATAGCCGAAAGATGCTGCGACGACTGACTCCATAACCTGCCAATAAACAAACAGTGCACAGTTCTGAGGACATTTTATCATCCAAATTAATTATATTCATTTTCATTATGATGAATAAACTCGTGTGTTTTATGCAAGGCGTTTCAATCACGCGAAAAAACAGTCGTTTAGGTGTCACATTACGCCTTTGTATGTTGTTTTGCATTAAATACAATGATTTAAAGCACAGTAATGATTTTATAGATAAAATAAAACATACACAAACCTGAATTTCGCAGAGACTGGGAAGTTTCGGCGACACTGAGAAGAAAAGAGGAGAACTGTTCTTCTGGAGACTGGAGTTAAACAGCCCGCGCTCACTCGACCGTTGAGCTGTCATCACTTTAGAGGGTGGGGGAGGGGTACATTGTTTTAATTGAGTAAACTTACTCAATTTCTTAAGTGTGTTAAATATATTAATAATATTGACTTAAATTAAGTAATTTTTGTGGTTCTTGAAACAGATCTGTTTAATTCTCAATTCTCAAATATTTTGATAGAAATTTCACAAATATATTAAGTTTATTTAAAAGAAACAATTGGTTAGTCAAATACTAAATTCTTTTAGTGAAAAAAACTTATATATAACTGTAAATTCTAGACAAAATTAACTGTTGGATTTTTAGTCAATTATTTTGGTATGTTCAACTCAAACAATCAAGTAAATGATATTCATAGATTTTATTAAGTTAATACAGTTAATTATTACTGTGATATTTACTAAGCCCCTGAATTATTTTTTAGAGTGTGGGTCTCTTTGGTGCAGGAGTGTAGGAGCATTTTTTTTAATTTGTATTTGTATTTTTTTTTTTTTAAATATATAAAGCACTTAAATGTTAATTTCTAATGACTTAGGGGAACAGACTACTACTTAGTTTGGTTTTAAGAGGGTATATGCAGTGACAGACTGGGTAGATGATAAAAACAGAGAGAAGCAATCTAATATAACTACAACCAAATGACTACATACCATGAACTGTACAAAAACATACTTTATTTAATAAAGAACAAATAAATGAAAACAAACCATTTAGAAGATGATCGGGCTGGGACAGAGCCTTGTGATAAAGAGGTTGGGGCAGAGCCTGGTGATGGATGGAGACTGAGGCAGTGATGGAGAGAGACTGGGGAAGAGCAAGCGTGAGTGAAGATAAATCAACGTTGTAATCCCAAAAACTAAAGTAAAAAGCTAATTTAATAAAATCAGTTAACTCTGAGCTCCTCCTGCGGGTAAACGGCGTAGTTGTCAGAGCACAATCCAGTCTGACTACGGGTGTTTATTTGTCCGAAGCTGCAGCGCTGCTCCCCGTACACTTCCCCGTTCTTTAGCAGCTCTCCGTCAGCCAGCGGATTGTCATTAAACCGCTCGCACGGTCCTCTCCAAACAACCCTCCTAAGCCGCCGGTGATGGCCGTATTTACCCGTAATTACTCTCGCTCTATGCATCATAAAGAATATTATTTAATTTTTTCATCAAAAAAACAACAACAACAACATTGTTAATATATCAGAATAATTCCTGTGAACATCTGACTTACAGTGAAGAAAATAAGTATTTGAACACCCTGCTATTTTGCAAGTTCTCCCACTTAGAAATCATGGAGGGGTCTGAAATTGGCATCGTAGGTGCATGTCCACTGTGAGAGACATAATCTAAAAAAAAAAATCCAGAAATCACAATGTATGATTTTTTAACAATTTATTTGTAAGATACAGCTGCAAATAAGTATTTGAACACCTGAGAAAATCAATGTTAATATTTGGTACAGTAGCCTTTATTTGCAATTACAGAGGTCAAACGTTTCCTGTAGTTTTTCACCAGATTTGCACACACTGCAGGAGGGATTTTGGCCCACTCCTCCACACAGATCTTCTCTAGATCAGTCATGTTTCTGGGCTGTCGCTGAGAAACACAGAGTTTGAGCTCCCTCCAAAGATTCTCTATTGGGTTTAGGTCTGGAGACTGGCTAGGCCACGCCAGAACCTTGCTATGCTTCTTACAGAGCCACTCCATGGTTATCCTGGCTGTGTGCTTCGTGTCATTGTCATGTTGGAAGACCCAGCCTCGACCCATCTTCAATGCTCTAACTGAGGGAAGGAGGTTGTTCCCCAAAATCTCGCAATACATGGCCCTGGTCATCCTCTCCTTAATACAGTGCAGTCGCCCTGTCCCATGTGCAGAAAAAACACCCCCAAAGCATGATGCTACCACCCCCATGCTTCACAGTTGGGATGGTGTTCTTGGGATGGTACTCATCATTCTTCTTCCTCCAAACACGGTTAGTGGAATTATGACCAAAAAGTTATATTTTGGTCTCATCTGACCACATGACTTTCTCCCATGACTCCTCTGGATCATCCAAATGGTCATTGGCAAACTTAAGACGGGCCTTGACATGTGCTGGTTTAAGCAGGGGAACCTTCCGTGCCATGCATGATTTCAAACCATGACGTCTTAGTGTATTACCTACAGTAACCTTGGAAACGGTGGTCCCAGCTCTTTTCAGGTCTTTGGCCAGCTCCTCCCGTGTAGTTCTGGGCTGATTTATCACCTTTCTTAGGATCATTGAGACCCCATGAGGTGAGATCTTGCATGGAGCCCCAGTCCGAGGGAGATTAACAGTCATGTTTAGCTTCTTCCATTTTCTAATGATTGCTCCAACAGTGGACCTTTTTTCACCAAGCTGCTTGGCAATTTCCCCGTAGCCCTTTCCAGCCTTGTGGAGGTGTACAATTTTGTCTCTAGTGTCTTTGGACAGCTCTTTGGTCTTGGCCTTGTTAGTAGTTGGATTCTTACTGATTGTATGGAGTGGACAGGGGTCTTTATGCAGCTAACAACCTCAAACAGGAGCATCTAATTTAGGATAATAAATGGAGTGAAGGTGGACATTTTAAAGGCAGACTAACAGGTCTTTGAGGGTCAGAATTCTAGCTGATAGACAGGTGTTTAAATACTTATTTGCAGCTGTATCTTACAAATAAATTGTTAAAAAATCATACATTGTGATTTCTGGATTTTTTTTTAGATTATGTCTCTCACAGTGGACATGCACCTACGATGACAATTTCAGACCCCTCCATGATTTCTAAGTGGGAGAACTTGCAAAATAGCAGGGTGTTCAAATACTTATTTTCTTCACTGTAGGCTGTTTCAGTGTGTAGCCATTATTTGCTATGCAGAGAGAGACTAAATAGGCCTAGCCTGTTAATGAAAAGTGAAAGGACGCTATTTCTGCCGGCTTGTGAAAGGGTAATTTACAGGCTGCACTGACTGGATTTGAGTTACATTATTACAACAACCAATCCTTAAATTGAAAAGGTATTTGACTGATTTTCTCTAAATGTTTGCATCTGCCTAGCGCAACTAGCACAAGCGCACGATTAAAGATCTCCTGCGTAACTGCGCACAGAGCTTGGGTGACAGCTGATTTCGCCACCCCGGTCTGGATTACTAACCACACATTAGTTGATCAAGGCACAAGGCACGTACCAGTAGATTTTCAACTGAAGTTTTTATGTCTATTCACGATGTGGTTTACACCGTACATTCATACGTACATTCATATGGTTTTAGTAACAGTTCGCTGTTCTATCAGTGTAGCTGAGAATCATGGGACTCCACATGCAATCCTTGTGCATTTTATAACCTTAATCTAATTACCATCATGTTTCTAAGATTCTATGAATATTCGAAAATGCAAATACATACAACACATTAAATATTTTCCACGCTAACATTGTGTATTTCTATGATTGTAACCAAGTGTTTCAGTCAATGTTTAATTTTATATTCAGTGTAATCATTGCTCACACTGGAGATAGTCACACATTATGATTGTCACACATAAATGCTGAACAAAATTGTACCATTATGAAGAAATGTTAGAGAAATGGCAGCGATTAGGTAACAAGTCAGCTCAGCTGCCTAAAGGCCTCATTATGCTTCTGCGTCAACTCCACGGCGTAGCTACGGCATCGTGGCCGTTTTAGCCGTTTCTCAATGTCAAGGAAGGATCCTCGGAAGCCGGAATTTCGAGGATGCTACGTCATCGACATCCATCGAAGGACTGTTCCAATGCCGAGGATCCTCAGAATTTCAACCAAGGACTGAGTCCTTCATTCGGAAAATATCCCATACACAGGAAAGGATGCATATGTGTAGCCTTCGCGCTCTCAAATCGCCCACAATCCTATGCGCGCAGCTTTGCTATCTTGTTCAAAAAATAAAAGACGTTAGCTGAGTCGGAGCATATGCTTTCAAATGTAAATAAATTTACGTTACCATACATTTGTTATAACCGTCATATAAGTAAAGTTTAACGTTTAAATGCCAGTAGATTTACTATCATATTGATATTACAAATTATACAAATATACAAATTACGTTATTGATGGCTGAACCGGACCTGTAATTTTAACAATTGTTAGCTTGGTTGCCGTCACCGGTATTCCTTTTATAAATAATTAGTTAATTGTACAAAGTAATTTAACGTTAATATTATACCATTCACAGCGTTATTCATAGCTTTCTCGTCTTTTTAATCAGGGACCAAGGAACAAAACGGAGACATTCATACGAAAAATAAAGTCAATTAAATTGAACTGGTTTTGTCTTTGCTTTATTATTTAATATAAACGTCCGGTCATGATTTATTTAATATAACGTCCGGTCAAATTTATATTTACTGTATAAACTGTATATCCATTTTTTTTTAAACCTTGTTCTTTAGACTACAATAGAAGAAAAAAAACTTGGTAACAAATAACTATAGCATGTGAAGCCTAAAACAATGTATTGAACAATATCTTCACCCTTATTTACAGCGTTTTGTGATACAACGAAGGTATTCCAAGCTCTACAAAAAGCGGACCTTTTCACTGACGTACGGTCGTGCACTTGCTAGCCTGTTCCAAACGTGTTCTCGGAGCCTCGCCTGGAGCCTCTGAAGGAAATGACTTGGAAGGACGCGTCCTGCCAAGGAAGTTGCATCACGCTGAATCTGACCAAACACAGCCCTTCCGGTCTGCGTCGCCTCGATGCGTAGTTAAAAATTTTTTGCAGGTGCACGTCGAGCTATGGAGGGGTCGGACAGGGGTTCGCGGCGACGCAGAGGGCTCTGCGGGGGTACGCCGTCGATTCGGCGCAGAAGCATAAAACAGGCTTAAGTTTTCGGATGCAGCCTTTGACTTTAACCGATCAGACAGTTACACCCATTGTTTCCTTACCGAACTGCTAGTTTTATTGAACCTCATATCTTCCAACAGTCAAAAACCACATGTTGATTAAAATAGAATAGATTCCCAGAAACAAATTAATCAATATGCCCGATACCAAATTAAATTGATATTCAAAAAAATTATATAGATTTATAATTTTAAGATAAAATACATTTTACTGAAAAGTGTACTAACATATAAAACAAACAACATATAAACATATCTTAAAATGCAAAAAAAAAAAAAAACCCAATCCAAGCATGGTGTCAAAACTAAATTTCCAAGCAATTAGCGAACGACTTGGATGGTGAGAAGCATGCTACAATTAAACAAACAAAATTTACATGTATACTGAAATGACACTATCTTCAGAACTGAATAATCATTCAAATTGTGTGCATCCTTATGTTCACAGACATTCGGTCACAGTTCGCTGATAGACAAGTTGAAACACTTTCAGAGACCAATTGGGTTGTAGGGTAGTGCTGCGGGGCTACTGGACCAACAGTGGAAACATGTAAGGGTGGATTTCCTGCAGGGGTTCAAGCTGCAAGACTGCTGAATGACTAAAGAAATATTATCAGCAAGATGGTAGAAAACTGTACATTTATTGTCTATTCCACCCACTGCCACTTATACCAACGACGGAAATACGCGCAGATATGTGGGAGAGCGTTGCTATATGAGTGACAATATTGTATTGCAATAGGTAGCACTTCAAAGTCAATAGCAAATCAAAACTAGTTAGCACATTATTTCTAATTGACAAGGTTTAATGACAAAATATGGTTATGGTTACACTTAAAATAGTTACATAATAGTTGTATGAGATGATGTTATATAATTAATTGTACCCAGCATGTATGTAAAATGTTACCTGAGAGAGAGAGAGAGAGAGAGATAGCAGAGGAGGTAAAGAGAGAGAGAGAGTCCCAAGAGGGACCCAGAGAATCAGAGCGCCAGAGCATGAGAGAGAGAGAGAGCAAAAGATTCAATCTTGTTTCATCCTTTCCCTGACCATGTGACTAAAACCCAAATGTGAGACATTCAAACTGACCAATCAGATAATTACACTTCCCCCATTGTTCTAAAGGTGTGACAATTCATTGACCCCCAAAGTACAAACATCTTGGCCTACAGGCCTTGATCACTATCAGCCCCTCTGTGTCTTTGGGAACTCCATATGGTCCTTGTGGTTGAAACAAGAGGTGGAACACAGTAAAGCATATATCTTTGTTCATTTCAAATATCTTGGATTATTTTCAATCCTACAATTCCTCCCTTGGCACCGTTGGCCACACACATGGAGTCCAAAGGTGGCACAATCCATAAAGACATGCTTTCTGTTGTGTGTAGTTGCATCTTCAGACTTTTCGTCCAGGCTTGTTGCAATAGCAGTTGGTCAGTCTTGAGTCTCTGTTCTCCTTTCAGCCCTGCATGAGGAGGCTTCATCAAATGGTGTTGCACCTTTCATAGATATGCAAATCATTCATCACACACTTCACACTTCCACAAGAGCAGGCACTGAATCTAGGAGCAAACGAGTGGGACAGTGGGATAGCAATCTGGGAGCTGTCTCTTTCTGAGATAGGACTCTGGATGTGAACTTAGGTAGCAGGAATCCTGTGATTTTAAAAGAGCATATAGCACAACAAACAGAAAAAGCATACATATGGCATTTGTCATTGGTCAGATGTTTGATATGGTCAGATTAAAATTTGTCTCTGGCAAGTAAATTGATGTACTTAAAAATATGGTCAAGGGAGAATAAAAGAAGATCGTACAAGCTCTTACACTGTTTCTGGAAACATTTAAATAAATTGCGTTACAACAAAACAATAAATGCTGGTTTAAAACCCCATTTCATGAAGAGTATCAGCAAAATATTCAGTGTAACCAAACACAGAGATTCAATCGAATTAATGTCCAACAACATTGTTGCAAGTCAAATGGACAAAATAAGCATAAACCCAATACGTTTTAGAAATGTTTCAAAAGCATTAATGAGAGAATACAAATATAGCATTAAAGCATTAATGAGAGAAATACTGACATACATTTTAAAATGTAACTTGGTGAGACAATTGAAATTCAAAGTAAATTCAAAGAAAAACAAAACAAACAATTATTAGATGCAATTCACAGTTATAATTCAGTCTAGATGTAAAGACTTGAATAAAATTGTATGAATTACATTTTGTGAGGCAGAATCAGCAGCAGATTTGACTTTGTGTGTGAAGATCAAATGATGTTATCTATATGGCTGCATTTAGCTGTGGCTATGTGTAAATTCATCATGCCCCAAAACAAAGATGAGGGGGGTTTACAATTGTGATGCAAATTTGGTCCTGTTGTTGTAACAGGGAGCCAGCATGAGAATGTGAGTATGAGATGTGATCTGGCCCAAAATCTTCCCTCACCAATGTTTTTGTTAAGAAGCATGATAAAAGTGCAAATTTCAGAGTTACTGAATCCTGTTGTGAGGAAAGCATTTTCATGGTTAATGCAATTGTGAAGCACATTGTAGCCACATGGCCATTCTATGCTCCTTTACGTGGTTTTACTGCAGCTATATGGAAAATAGCAGAGTTTTCCACTAAGGAGAACAAACAAATTCAACATAGACACACATGCAACTTGAAATTGCTGTGCAATTCCAGAAAAACAATTATTCCAGTTTACACAAGATACATGGCCTAGAATGCACAGCATCTACAACCTTTTAACCTAAGTGTTTACGTACAACACTTACAGTAAAGCAATCATGTGTTTTAAAGAATAAACGTAATTAGCCTATGTGCACATTGTAGTAGCACAAACAACTATAAAGTGTGTTCTATGAGCAATGTGTTACGCACAATTACAAATTTGAAAATACAAACAGGATCATTGCAATTTGGATATTAAACTTGTTGCTATTGGGCTACTAACCCACTAGCAATTGAAGTTAATAACTGAAGGCCTTGCATGAACAAAGCAGTTAACTCACTAAGAGTTTTACCTGTACGTGCAGATCGCTGATTTTTGCTCTTTGAAAGTGGTTTGCTATTTTTCTGAAAATAAGGAGGAGGTCTTCCCCTGCCCAGCATTTTCCCTCTTTATGGCCTATTTTTTGACAGGAACTGCAAAACCTGCTTTCTTTACCATAGGGTTGATTGCTACGCTCTCCTGGAGTTTGAGGATTTTCATGCCTCTCTAATGCTAATACACCATGCGTTTTGGTACATGACTCTGCGCTATTACGGTGCTGCATCACCTTAAGAACTGAAATAGGCACACTTTCTTGAGCAGTTGCACATGCATTTTCTGAACTAAATGTTTCAGATTCATTAGAGCAAGTCACTTCCTCTGAGAAGTGAACATGCTTTCTAGTCCCATCGCTGTTAAGCATTTTGGGAGCCATGGACTTTTTAGCATTTAGCTTAGCCTTCAGATCGGCAATGGTCTCTTTGTGATTTTTACACTTTTCATTTAGGGCTAACTGCTCAGCTAGTAATTTATCTAGCTGTGTTTGAAGATATTTAATCTTTGCCTCAGACTCTTGTGCCTCTGCATTTTTAGATTGCACTTCTTTAGATTAGCATCTATACTTGAAGATAGACACAATGTTAACTCACGTAGCCTTGTAAAACTTATGAAGTTTAAAGCTTCAATTATTTCACCATGTTTTGATTTCTTTTGATGTTTGCCAATTGTGTCCCACCATTGGAACAATTCCTCATCTGGACATTTAAAATCAATGTACTCTTTCTTGAGTTTACATAAGGTAGGCTCAACTTTTTTGCTCCATAAAGCAAACAATACGTCACTATTATCAGAATTTTTCCCTTCCATCCCCGAGGAGATCTGAATATTCACGCTATTCACAAATTGTACAGTAATGAGACTATTAAAGCTATTCAAAACCTTCTAAATTCTGTTTCATTTAAATGGAGACTTTTCCGATCATACCATTAAACAATGAAAACAGACTTACCCATTCCATGGCCAGAAGGTCAGCTTTAATCCATTCTCAAAAATCAACTGTGAAAAAATGTCCTCATTCTGATGACCGATCAAAGTGAATTTCAGAAAACACACTGCAAGGGATCCCGGGTTTCGGCACCATCTGTAAGGGTGGATTTCCTGCAGGGGTTCAAGCTGCAAGACTGCCGAATGACTAAAGAAATATTATCAGCAAGATGGTAGAAAACTGTACATTTCTAGTCTATTCCACCCACTGCCACTTATACCAACGACGGAAATAAGCGCAGTTACAATAGCTTAATATGTGGGAGAGCGTTGCTATATGAGTGACAATATTGTATTACAATAGGTAGCACCTCAAAGTCAATACCAAATCAAAACTAGTTAGCACGTTATTTGTAATTGACAAGGTTTAATGACAAAATATGGTTATGGTTACACTTAAAATAGTTACATAATAGTTGTATGAGATGATGTTATATAATTAATTGTACCCAGCATGTATGTAAAATGTTACCTGAGAGATAGATAGAAAGAGAGAGAGAGAGAGAGAGAGAGAGAGAGAGAGCGCGCAGAGGAGGTAAAGAGAGAGAGAGTCCCAAGAGGGACCCAGAGAACCAGAGCGCCAGAGCATAAAAAAAGACAGAGCAACAGTTTCAATCTTGTTTTATCCTTTCCCTGACCATGTGACTAAAACCCAAATGTGAGACATTCAAACTGACCAATCAGATAATTACACTTCCCCCATTGTTCTAAAGGTGTGACAATTCATTGACCCCCAAAGTACAAACATCTTGGCCTACAGGCCTTGATCACTATCAGCCCCTCTGTGTCTTTGGGAACTCCAAATGGTCCTTGTGGTTGAAACAAGAGGTGGAACACAGTAAAGCATATGTCTTTGTTCATTTCAAATATCTTGGATTATTTTCAATCCTACAAACACAACTTGACTCGCAGTGGCTCGACAGTGGAAAAGCGGCTAATCAAACTCAGGAATAGAGCCAAGAGACTCCACTCCAGAGCTCCTTTTTGAACTTGTTTTGAAATGCCTCTCTTCAGGTGCTTCCTGCGATCTCTGGGACACATATGCTGAACTGAACCCTGAGGAAGGACTGCATCCTTCAGCAACTGCAAGGAAAGCAATTAATATATCAGACAATCCCTTTGAATATTGTACGATAAGCAAAAAAATAAAGAACAACTTACTATTTACTGGATAGTCCATGCTCTGTGCTCTTTTAATGGGTACAGCAACTGTCCTTTCAACTCTCTCTAAAGTCTCTCTGTCTATTTCATAAAGACTTCCTCTGTTTCCTGCCACCATCTCCTCGATCTTCTCCATCAGTTCTGTGATCTGAGATCCATCACCCCAGTTTTTAGTATTGAGAACATGATACCTGTTCCCACATTTCTCAATGAGTCGCTGGAGAGCGTCACCTTCACTTGCAATGAATAACTCTATGGGAGTGTCTCCTAGTTCATCTCCAACAGCGAACAGAGCCAGCGTGTGATTCCAGACTGTTTCACCGAGAGGCTCCATGATTTTCTCTAATGTGCTCTTCTCTTCCTCTGCAAAGGATGACTCAACACATAGGACTACAATGAAAGCATGTATTCCTGAGGACCATTCTGTTACAGTTCTCAAGATGTTGAGTTTAATGTCCTCAAGTTTCTTTCTAATTAGGTAATCTTTCTCAAAACCTGGTGTACAAACCACAGTGAGATTCCTTCCTGCAACTTCCCCATTTTCTTTTAAATTCTCTTCTTTTATTCTGTCAAATGCTTTCCTTCCCAAAATTGTGTTCCCTGTTGACCTCTTGCCAGAATAGTGTGATCCAAGCAATACCAACCTCATTTCAAAAAGTACAGAATCTCCTTAAAAAAACAGAGACAGACCATAAATATTCTCAATTACTTCACCATTGAAACCATGTTTCCACTGTTTACTCACCTGATGCTGAATTTCTCTGTTCATTTCTTTTTTGCCCTCCAGCCTTCATTTGTTTTGCTCTTTCCACTAGTTTCAGCCTTCTGTTTTTTGCCTCTTGTAAATTCTGCTTGTTTATCTCAAAACAGCATCCGTTTTTTCCTGCGACCTCTTCTATCTTTTCAAACAGCTCAGTCACTTGATTGCCATCATGTGTGTTCTTGTTGTTGAAGACATGATACCGGTTCCCACATTTGTCTATTATCGACTGCAGAGCTTCTCCTTCACTCTCAATGAACAGCTCAATACGTGTGTCTCTTAACCAGTCGCCAAAGGTAAAGAGAACAATCATGTGATCCCAGACTTTTACACCAAGATAGGCAACATGTTCTTCTACTGCCTTTTTGTACACTTCAGTGAAAGAAACATCCACTCGTATGACCAGGAGAAAGACGTGAGGACCTGGAGGACAGTGAGATGAACTCAACTCTACCTCATCTTTAAAGAGTCTGGGGGTGTATTTTGAGTGGTAATTTCTTCTTCGACCTGGAGTATCAGCAACTGTGATGTGTCTTCCTGCAACATCTCCTTCTCGAATCACAGATGTAAGTGATCTTTTGCAATCAAATGCAGATTTGCCCAGGATGGTGTTTCCTGCTGAACTCTTCCCAGATCCATTATAACCCAGTAGAACCATCCTCAGCTCTGAGAGGGAATGTTTATTTCCTGTTGGCAGACATCAATATTTTATTATGGTAGGTCAGCATTCTTTTACTCAGTTTTTATGACCTCAGTTAATATGAAGACATCTCTGTCGAGAAGGAACATCATGTCATAAATGGAGTAGGCTATAAATAAATAAAAAACATTAAAGAGGTCAAAGTCCCTTGAAGTCAAGTCAGGTGATCTAGGTAATGTTTTCAGGCACCCTATATAGAAATAAAATTGTGTTGTTTAAGCAGATATCAGCTTTACCTAAATAGAAAAACTGCTATCTGTTTGAACAATAATATTTCAAATTAGCAAATAGCTATGAGAACAATGGTAAAATAAATAGTTTCTTTATTACAAATTATGCTAAAACTTGGTTAATGTGTCTGAGCATTCTAGAGTGAACTGTATCAGAAAGAGGTTTTGATTGGTCCTTTAACTGAAAATTGGAACTTTATTCTTAGAGGTACCATTTTGAGTGTTACAATTACTCTTGCTCATTCATTAGGGCCAAGCTCTTTCCCCCCTTAAACGGTCTCTGATTAAAAACAATATCAATATACATATAAAATGCTCACCACTTGTTCTTGTCTTGTGTCTTGTATGATTCTTCATCCTTCTTTCCTCTGCTCTCTTTTCCTGTTCTCTCCTCTTCTCCTTCACATGCTGCAAAGTCTGTATGTCTATTTCATAATGGCCACCTCTGTTTCCTTCCACCATCTCCTGTATTTTCTTAAGCAGTTCTGTCACCTGAGATCCATCACTCCAGTTTTTAGTATTGAGCTCATGATATCTGTTCCCACATTTCTCAAAGAGCCACTGAAGGGTTTCACTTTCATTCTCAATAAACTGTGGTGTTGTTATACCTCCAGGTTGATCTGTACAGGTGAACAACACTATTGTGTGCCTCCAAACTTTCTCGCCAAAACATCTAATGTTATCACACAGAACGTTTTTTTCATTTTGTTTAAATGGTGTGTCCACATTTAAGACCAGGAGCAGGACATGAGGTCCTGGAGGACATTTAGTCACACTCAGGACAATTTCCTGTTTGTACAGTTCAGGATTTTCTTCAAATGGTAAATTTCCCCACCAGCCTGGAGTATCAACCACAGTGATCTTTACACCTGCTATTTCACTGCATATTTTCACACTGTGCAAAGTCTTCTTCAAGTCAAACTCGTTTTTGCCCAGGATAGTGTTTCCTGCTGAAGATTTCTCAGCATTTTTTGGACCAAAAAGGACAATCCTCAGCTCTGTTAAGAGAAAATAAGGGCAGAGCATGTTAGCATGTACTTATATATTTATACAACTATTATTTTGCCATGGCACTCAAGCAAATCCACCATATTTAAAACAAATACAGTACTACTGATGTGTCACGAAATGTATATAGTTGTAAGAGTTTATTTAGGTGAGAATGTAGTTATTTAGACCTAAAATATGTGACTAATATATAATCATATAGTGCCCATTATACGATCTGTTCAAAGCGGCCGTTCATATAAAGTCTAGATAAAACACCAAGCTGTTTATGTTAATATTGCATCAGGGTTGCACAATTAAAAAATGGTATTACATTAATGGCTGCAGCAATTATCTAATCACCAAAAGTGTTAATTAACATTCTATTTTGATTTACTACCATTGCTTTAATGGTTTCCAGTCATAAAGTGTTAATGCAGCAGTGTTGAACATTGTAGCCAGACAATCACAAACATTTCTTTTGAGCATTTGAATGCAATGGCCAATCAGAGACGTTTAAGTCACAGCTATTTGCTGAACAAATCCACACAATGCCACAAATAAATGCTATAGGTTGTTCAGAGTTCTTCACTCTGGTGAATGCTCTCTGTATAAGGTTTGCAGACACAATGTAAAATGAGATAAATTGTGCAATGTAGTCAGCTTCATTGTTTATAACGAGACCATAAAGGTAGTGTGCATAACTCAGTCAAGTCCCTTTCACACAGTGCGTTGAACGGCTTAATTTGAAACCAGGAAAATCTACTTTTGAAGTACATTTTCACAAAAAAACGGGACAGTCGCTCAAAAAAGAGAACAATCCCTGGAAAACGGGGATGGGTGGCAACGCTAGTGTGAACGCACTCACAGATTCCGGAAAATCACTGGCAGTGTGAATTATCCAAATCAAACCATCCCGGGACACATTATCAGTGTATTTTCCGGAATCTCTGTGTGAAAGGGGCTTCAGAGAGCTGAACTGAAATGATTGACAGCCTTATCGTGACAGACAATGTGATAAAGGGAGCATTCTCTGTAGCTTTCTGTATAATCTATTCAATTTGAATAATAGTTTTGTTTTTTCTTGTCGCTAAGTTGACTTTGTTCACTGTCTTAATTTGCTGAGACATAAAACCGCAATAAACTAAACAGTTCTCAGCTTGTTTTGGATGTGTACCCTAGATACACAAAAAAAGTATTTATACAAATTAATCAAAATTATTAATCATAATTACAATATCAAAGGCAATAATCGATTATAAGCAGAAAGCCATCATTTCTAGAGTAAAGTTTGATTAATCAAATGTGACTAAAACGGTTAGATCAAACTATGCAATAATCAATATTTATCACACTCACCTGAGGAGCTACGTGAACTTCTTCGATTCATGACGACACTCAAATTCCTTGTCTCGCGACCCAAAATTCTTTATTAACAGGTAAATATTAGCTCCAGTCCTTTAAAATAATGCATTAACTGCATTTAGTTAATACTACAAGCATTGTCAGAGACATGGTGTGCCTTACACTGTACAACTTGTTTACAGAGAACAGCAGAACTTTGCTCCCTTACTGGTGCTGTTTTATTGAACCATATTTTATACGACGGGCAAAGTACAGTCAGGTGTGTCGATTCCAAAAGAATATATCCATAACAAAAGGTATCAATATGCAAAATACAACATATAATCAACAACTGGTAATAAAAAAATAATTAAAAAAACGATTTATTCACCTTATTTTGCAATAGGGAAGCTGTTTTCTACTATATGACTGAATTTCTAAAAGCACCAAAATGAGAGAAACTGCCTGTCGTGTTCGTATGTAACTCCTGTTCCATGTTTTTTGTTCAATATCTGACTGATGTAAACGCGTATGGGAAAGGAAAAGCATGCATGATTGTCATGTACAAGTGAATGCAAATGAAAGTAAACTACACGTTTGAGATCAACTCTTCCTGTCTACGCAATCCTTCTTTAATTAGACAAGAAAGATGCTACAACTTGGTGATGAGTGATAAACGGATTAAAACAACGCACATGTGAGTCTTCCATGAAAAAAAGAAAGAAAGAAAGAAAGAAAGAAAGGCTGGTTGGATCACACGGATCACGACTCTCCCACATTTTCCTACTGTATGTTCGATTTTCACTCCAAATCCCGCTCAGTCGGCTCGTGATGGAAAATTCAATATCTTCCTACGACCATTCAACAACGAGGAGGACAATCAAAAAAAGAGCACTCTTACAATATCACATGGGACCTGAGGTGTTCATTTTTGATATGCTGCCAGAAACCCAGACTAAGATATTATTAGGAAACATGGCATTAGTTTTCACTGTTATGCTGATGATACTCAGCTGTATATTTCTTCAAAAGACGAAACGAAACTTACCAATTCACGAAATTAACGGAATGCATAGCTGATATAAAAAAATTGGATGACTAGTAATTTCCTACTACTAAATTCAGAAAAAAAACAGAGATTCTAATTATTGGACAAAAAACGTCCACACGTAATAACCTAGAATACTGTCTAACACTTGATGGCTGCTCTGTTAAGTCTTCGTCGTCGGTTAGGAACCTGGGTGTGCTCTTTGATACCAATCTTTAATTTCATTTTTCCATCTTAAAAATATATCTAAATTACGCCATATTTGTCATTGACAAATGCGGAACAATTAGTTAATGCGTTCATGACATAAAGGCTAGATTATTGTAATGCTCTACTGGGTGGTTGCCCTGCACGCTTAATAATCAAACTACAGCTAGTTCAAAACGCAGCAGCTCGAGTTCTTCCCAGAACCAGGAAGTATGACCATATTAGCCCGGTCCATATTAGCCCGATACTGTTAATGTTTACTTACAAAGCCCTTAATGGTTTAGCTCCGCAGTACTTGAGTGAGCTCTTAACGCATTATAGTCCTTCACGTCTATTGCGATATCAAAATTCCGGCCAGTCAATAATACCTAGAATATCAAAATTGACTGCTGGTGGTAGATCCTTTTCCTATTTAGCACCAAAACTTTGGAGCAGTCTTCCTACCATTGTCCGGGAAGCAGACACACTCTGTCAGTTCAAAGCTAGACTAAAAATACATCTCTTTGCCCTCGCATTCACATAATACATTATCGACTTCTATAACTCAATGTTAGGCTGCATAGAATTCTATGCAGCCTATGCATTCTATGCAGCAATAGGATGGCAGGCACGGGTCAAGGCAGGCAGCAAAGAATCAAATACAAGTAACAGTCCAAATCAAACACGGGTATTACAATCCACAATGAATAAATGCTCAGAAAAGATCACAGAGGCAAATCAAGACATTGCACTGCGTGCAGGGGTGTGATCTGCTTAAGAAGTGTGTGTGTGTGTGTGTGTGTGTGTGTGTGGGTTGGTTTATGTGATTTATGAGGACACAAATTTGTATAATGACATGTGTATTACACTGGTATTACAACTTATGGGTGGTTTGTGAGGACACTTCAAAAGTCATCATAAATCAAATGGCTTAACAAAATAAAAAACAATGTTTTATTAAACATTTTAAAATGCAGCATGTCTCCTGTGATGGGTAGGTTTAGGGACAGGGGCAGTGTAAGGGGACAGAATATATAGTTTGTACAGTATAAAAACCATTACGCCTATGGAGAGTCCTCATAATGCTGTTGCACCAACATGTGTGTGTGTGTGTGTGTGTGTGTGTGTGTGTGTGTGTGTGTGTGTGTGTGTGTTTGTGATGAAATGCAGGTGAGAGTGCAATCAGTCCCAAGAATGAGGGCCTGGAAATGAAGTCCAAATGAGAAAGTCAATATTCAGGTGATGGCTCCCTCTGGTGGTGCGAAGGAGGCGGTGTGGGAGCCTCACTTGTAACACTGCTCTATGCTAATCCAAGATCAGCATAGACTCATAGGAATAAAGTACAACCTCTTGTGTACTTGTGAACTGTATTTGTTTTAATCTAGAGCTTCAAATAAATTAAAATATTTGCATAATATCAGGTGTCTAAAGATTAAGATCCTAGTCATTCAAAAGTGTCTGAAGAAAGTAAGATTCCTGTATGATGGGGGCAATGTATCTCTCCATCCTCTGGGTCAGGATCAGAATTTTGCTTATGGAAAAAATGCTCCACTCCATGGAAAATGAAAAAATATTATCATTATTATTATTATTATTATTAGGGGATTTTACAGTATACAAAATATGTATCATCTGTAATACATGGTGTAACCAGTAGATGACTGTATAGCCCTATATATAAATATATATCCATGACTGTGTATTCCCAAGTTGCTTGACGTTTTCAGTCATACTTGCATGTATTATGTTGCAACTGAAGGCAAGCCTGGCCATGTTGTGCGGTCATTGGCTGAGGTTGTGCCAACACTTTTTATTTTTTTAATTTTTTTTTTTATCCTTTATTTAACCAGGTATAACCCATTGAGATTAAAAATCTCTTTTGCAAGGGAGACCTGGCCAAGATAGGCAGCAAAATTACATCACATCATTACATACGTACAAAGACACAAATAAAAGCCGATTATGCACTTACAATGAACTCTCAATGAAAACATTGACATGTGAGGGAGTCCAACTCAAAACTTCTCATTCTCAACTTAAAAACACTAAAAGGAATCAATTTACTAAGTTTTAAGTTGTTCTGCAGCAAATTCCATGTAGAGGGAGCAGAATAAACAAAGGCCTTTTTACCCAGCACAGTACTGACATGTGGGACAGAAAACAAGACAACATCTTGAGAACGGAGAGAGTAATGACCAACACTTTTTTTCATAAGAAGTGAACATAGATAGGAAGGTAGCACTCCAAGAATAGCCTTATATATAAATATATACCAATGACAAAGCCTCCGTGTTGTCAGACTAGACCACCCTACACGAGAATACAGCTCACAGTGATGGGTGCGAGCTTTACAATTAGTAATAAATCTCAACGATGCATGATAGGCTGCGTCAATCATGTGAAGGCATTGAACAGATGAATGCATATATAATATATCACCATAATCCAACACAGATAAAAAGGTGGATGCCACTAAACGTTTTTTAACATTAAAAGAAAAGCACAACTTATTTCGAAAGTAAAAACCCAGTTTTAGCCTCAACTTTCTCATTAGACAATGAACATGAGGCTTAAATGATAGGCAATCATCAATAACAATACCAAGATACTTATAAGTTGTAACAGACTGTATTTCACGTCCATCAAGAGTAATCACTGAGGGAATATTCAGTGATCTATTCTGAGGGCCTGTGAAAAGCATACATTTGGTTTTGTCTGCATTGAGCACAAGTTTCAACTGTAGCAAAGTGTGTTGGACCATATTGAAGGCATTCTGTAAATGTGCAATAGCTTGTGTAAGTGAGGGTGCACAGCAGTAAATAACTGTGTCATCTGCGTAAAAATGAAAGTTTGCATCAGGCACATGCCGATTAAGATTATTTATATAAATGGTAAATAAAATCGGGCCTAATACCGAGCCTTGTGGAACCCCTTTAAAGATTGGTAAAAAATCAGATTGAACACCATCATGCTTAATGCACTGAGTTCTGTCACTAAGATAGTTTGAGAACCAAGAGACAGTTTTCTTTGAAAACCCTGAATTAAGAAGCCTAATCTTTAAAACATCATGATCAACCGTGTCAAAAGCTTTTGACAAATCAATAAAAAGTGATGCACAGTGCTGCTTCTTGTCACGAGCAACAGAGATGTCATTTATCACCTTCATTTCAGCTGTGATGGTACTATGTTTTTTTCTAAAACCTGACTGAACTGGGGATAAAATGTCCTGTGCATGCAGGAAGTCTTTCATCTGATCACTCACCAGGGATTCAAGCGTTTTGGCCAAAACAGACAAATTAGAAATTGGCCTGTAATTATTTAAATTTGACGAATCACCCCCTTTCAATAATGGACAAACAAATGCAGATTTCCATGTTTTGGGAATTGTGTTGCTCTCCAAGGTAAGGTTAAAAAGGTACGTTAAAGGCTGTGCTACACAATCAGCAGCTATTTTTAGGAAATGAGGCTCTATAAGATCAGGACCTGGGGGGTTTTCAGGAGCCAGTCCTTTTAGGGCTTTTTGAACGTCGGCCACTAAAAATGGAGTGAGATTGAAGATGCTTGTAGAGACTGGTACATCTCTACAAGGTGTCTCAGTATAAGGACAAGCAGTGTCAAACAAAGAACCAGACTGAATGAAATGCTCATTAAAATGGTTCAATATCTCCAGCTTGTCATGAACTATTACAGAGTCTCTCATAATAGAAGAAGGAACATTAATACTATCTTTGTTTGGAGAAAGTAATTTTATAGCCTTCCAGAATTTTCTGGGATCATTTAAGGTGTTAGTAGTGGCTGACAGATAAAAATCAGATTTAGCTTTCTTAATAAGAGAAGAACATTTATTTCTTAACTGCCTAAAAACAAGCCAATCAGACGAAGAGCCCGTGTTTCTTGCTTTGGCCCACGCTAAATTGCACCAATGTCTGCTGCAACGGCAATGCTGTCATGAACATAATACAATAGCATGGTTAAAACAGTGCAGATGAAACACGAAGGCAGCTGTTACACTGGTGCCAATCACCCAGTCAGTCCGGTGGCTGCAACAGCTTAAGACGAATGCTGAACATAGATTAGTTAGCTTGATTTGTGCACGGAAAATACATGCGTTGCAAGGAACATCCAAGTTAAACACGTATAGGCCATAGCAACATGCATAGGTGCCTCAAAGGCCACTTGGCATCGGTTTCTGCAAAGTGTACGTGTTAGAGAAACCACAAATGATGACGGATTCCTTGTCTATGCTTTTTACACCGTGGTTGCCTACCTGCCTATATTGAACTAATATGAATTTCCAGTTTTCTGGGCTTGTGAACATGGTAATGGTGGTGGGAAAATATTGCACTCACACCATGTATGCTAAATGTACTAAATGGAAGAAACTCTTCTCTTTACTTGATTTCCTTTTGATATTGTGAGAATATTTCAAAGTTTAAAATACTATAAAAAAAAAAAGCTAAGTGGAAATATTAGATAGAAAATCTATTATGTCAAAATATTTACCTTTGAAGTCTTGCTTTTTTGGATGTGAGGTGTGCCTTATGATATAGTTATGCTCCTTGTCTTCCCAGCTAGCAAAAAGTCGTCTATTAGACGTTGAATATACGTAAATCTTCAACGTCTAATTACAACTTTTCAACGTTGAAAACAGGTTGATCTTCAAGGCCTTGATGGAATATGTAAAACTCTTTTAATTTATTTGAGATAATAATGAACATGGTTTGGTAGTTTGTTTTCCTCCGTTATTTTAGCATAGACTTATCCTGTCTTAGATTATCAGTTGAAATCACGTGGTAAACCACGCCTTATTTTCAACCATATTTCAAAGTTGAAAGACAGTAGGCTAATTGTTTACTGGGTTGCATTGTCAATGTGAAAAATGTGCCATTCAATTTAAAAAAGACATTAAAGACTTATAATGGTAATAAAACATTTATATTTTAAATAAGTTCAAATAATTCACAATATTTTCCTTTTCATAAAAACCTCACTTCTGGTATTCACTTCAGCTATACAGCAGACAATAAAGAGCCACTAATTCAAGTTCACATCTCAGATTCATGATGAATTAAAAACAAATCACATATGTCTGCTGAGAATATTCTGCAATTTCCTTTCTATCCACAGGCAAGTCCATATAGAGTCCACCACGTGGATTAAAGTTACGCTCAGTTATTTCCTAATTACGGTAATTATATTACGACAACTGGCGTGAATTCTGCTCCTCCAAACTTAATCAAACACACCTGAATTAGCTAATCAAAGTCTTCAAGATTAGGCGAAAGCTACAGGCAGGTGATTTTGATCAAGAGTTATTTACCCAGACGCGGTTTCAAATATATCTTTTATAGTGATTTAAGTTGTGGGATTCAGCAGCTTGCTTGTAGTGAAGTTTTGTGTGTTTGTCGATATCCCTGGCAGCGCGTTTACCAGCAGAGTTTTTTGAGATCGCAGGTCGAGAGGATGACAGCTCGGGTGTACTGCTCATTGAGTGCTGTTTTATTGTGTCTGTCTGCATGTTTGAGCTCAACCGACGCTGGATATGTTGCCTTCATTCAGCCGGAAGACCGTGCCTTTCAAAATACGACTTCTGTTTTAGGTAGCCTATACCTTTAGTTACATAGTAAATGTATGGACAACCTATGAACTGTCTTCTTAAGCATACATGTACTTCTGTTACACATCCTATTATGGTGGGTAGGTTGTAACAGCACTCTGTCTTTGAAACTAATTGACACAGTTTAGTGATAAATGGTTTTTCTACTTGATTTGAAGCAGATAAATATGAATATTAAATTTTGAGATGCATATTGCAAGACCCCGTGCTTACAAATGATGAAACAAACTAATACAGCACTCCCTGATGTTCCCGATCCTCTTGAATCCTCTGTAGTGTCCGGTCAGTGCCCGGTGAAGCTGAAGGTCGTGCTGTCCCGGCTAGGATGTTCTTGTGATAGCGACTGCTCTGGAGGACACAAATGCTGTCAATTTCCCAGTGGGCCTGTGTGCGTGCAGCCTGTTTTCAGTGAGTTTCAATTAATGATGGATGCTAGAGGTCTTCCAAAGGAAACACAGATTTTTTTTGTGTGTGTGTATCCTATATCCTATACGTTTTCATTCAGAAATTGCTAGCAAATTTCACAAATAATTGCAAAGAAATCCCAATTAACTCATTCAACTAAACATGAAACTTTGAAGTAGAAAGACTGAACTAGTATTTTCTTGTAAAACCTACTGATCTAACAACTTCTAAAAGCTATATATAATTGATGTCAGTCAATTAAACTAATTAATCACATGTTTTTTCTTGTAATTGTGATTTAATTAAAAACACTTACTTTGGTTAGTAATATTTTATATTGTAGTAATTTCACATTTACTCTCCAAATGAATATAGAAACAACTTCCAGTATTTTAAATATTTGTTGTAGTGGCATTTTATGAATGAAGGCCAGTATCACGGATCCTGTACTGATGTCTCTATGAAATGGCTTTTTTTTTTTTAAACAATGATAGACCTTAAACATTACAGTAGAATTGAAAGCTATCAATTTCAACATTTATTAGGCTTTAAAAAAATAACAACTTCAGTAAACTACATAAATTATAAATAAAAATGTAGATTTATCCTTTTTAAAGCTACAATGTTCTACCTTTGTTCCTTGATTAACATTTAAAGGGTTAGTTCCCCCAAAAATGAATTCTGTCAGTAATTACTCGCCCTCATGTTGTTCCAACCCCGTAAGACTTTCGTTCATCTTTGGAACACGAATTAAGAGAGCTGGATCACTCCTCCATAGGCTTCTAAGGGACTGAAACTTGCTGGCCCAGAAAAGTTATTAAATACATTGTTAAAATAGTCCAAGTGACTACAGTAGCTCAATCTTAAGTTTATCAAGCAGTGAGAATACTTTTTGTGCAAAAATAATGATTTTATTCAACTATTAATTTCCTTCTCTGTGGGCCTTGAGTGAGTTCACGTAGTAAAGCATCGCTTCTGTGTTGTACGTCACACGCATCACACACATGACCAGCGTCGGCCAATAGTGAGCCTACGTGTGACGTGCAACACAGAAGCGCTTCACTGTTTTACTACGTGAACTCACTCGAGACCCACAGAGAAGGAAATTAATAGTTGAGTAAAGTTTTGTTTTTGGCACACAAAGTATTCTCATTGCTTGATAAACTTAAGATTGAGCCACTGTAGTCACATGGACTATTTTAACAATGTCTTTAATAACTTTTCTGGGCTGGCAAGCCTATGGAGTAGTGATCCAGCTCTCAGATTTAATTAAAAAAATCATATTTTCTTAAGTTAATTTAAGACTGCTCTTATGAGAATACTCGACAAAACATTGTTTTATTGTTTGTTCAAGCGTGAAAGAGTTACAGCAGTACATTCACAGACAGCGCGTTCTTTTGTTTTGTCCCGCTTTAATGGTTTAAAAGCATTTTCATGAATGCGACCGTGATCATATGTAATAGGCTCTATCCACAAACGTATTTCTGGTAGAATCTCAGCCGCCGTCTTTACTTCCGCATAGTGCATTCTCTAGCGACGTGTACTAGCGGCAAAACTTTAATAAAATTTAATTTTCTCAGAAACGGAGGCAACGATTTTAAAACCTGATTCGCTAGTCGGATTAATACTCACCCTCAAAGTTGTCGATGTTGCTCAAAATATATAATTTAAAGCCCTTCTCTTTCTTACTCAAGATAACTGCCTCACAATATTGTTAACATCACGTTTACTGCAGGAAGTTCTTGTAAACAGCGAGTGTAATTTGCCATGATCTCGACCTAATGCAAAAACAGCTTCCGACGCAGCACCGGATGTAACTGGGCGGGCTGAGAGAACGCGGAAGCGATCGTGCATAGAGCCTATTAGCCAAAGGTTGACAGAACTTTTTTTCTTTTTTTTTCTTCTCCTTCCACTGACATGTCTGTATAACAGCGAAGCCAGGAGAGTGTCCAAGTGCACAACCAGAAGCAGGAGAGTGTGCCCAGTTGTGTGACTATGACAGTGACTGTCTGAACAATGAGAAATGCTGCAGCAATGGATGTGAACGTCAGTGTATGGATCCATATACAGGTATTTTTTTTAAATCATATTAGGTAATGTAGTGTTTGGGTTTTTCTCTTTTGTCAGCATGTCTCTTATAATTGTTATCCTACTCCATGACAAAAGTACCATAATTCAGCCCATAGCAGTTTCAAGCACAGAATAGATTTACAAAATTAATAAATTATAAATGCATCAATTACAATTTACTCTGTAAGGAAACCTTGCTATTAATGATTTGAGTTGTTGTACATCTGAGACGGAATGCTGTTGAAAGGACACTAAAGCTGAGTATCTGTTTCCATGCAGTGAAGCCTGCAGCTGAACCTCAAGCCGAACCGCCAAAGCCTGCAGTCGAACCACCGAAACCTGAAGCCGAAACGCCAAAGCCTGCAGTCGAACCACCGAAACCTGCAGTCGAACCACCGAAACCTGAAGCCGAAACGCCAAAGCCTGCAGTCGAACCACCGAAGCCTGCAGTCGAACCGCCAAAGCCTGCAGTCGAACCACCGAAACCTGCAGTCGAACCGCCAAAGCCTGCAGTCGAACCGCCGAAACCTGCAGTCGAACCACCGAAACCTGAAGCCGAAACGCCAAAGCCTGCAGTCGAACCACCGAAACCTGCAGTCGAACCACCGAAACCTGAAGCCGAAACGCCAAAGCCTGCAGTCGAACCACCGAAACCTGCAGTCGAACCACCGAAACCTGAAGCCGAACCGCCAAAGCCTGCAGTCGAACCACCGAAACCTGAAGCCTTCACTGAACCTGAAGTTCGTGCAGTGCACAAGTAGTACCGCATTAGCGGTTATCGCTGTATCAGTTATGGCCAATGTCAGTTGTCACAAGATTGATTTTGCGTAACTCATTGGAGTTCTTTTACAGATAAATTCAGTGCTTGGTTCAAATGGGATGTTTTCTGTATCACCAAATAAATCTTTCTTTTTTGGCCTGATTGAGGTTTGTATTTGGTTCCAAGAAACACTTCTCCATCACTGCTAAAATGCTAACTCTCTTATATTATTCATGTTACATCCTCTGTAGAGAAAACCAGGATGGAGTGGGTTAGAAAAATAAAAAGATAAGACATGAACAGTATAGGCAAAATGCTTTTATTTTTTCATCTACCAATACAATTTTAGGTGTCAGGATTCCTTTTTTTTTTTTTTTTTTTACCAAAAAAATTGTATAAAGATTCTCACCTGTTATCAAATATATAAGAGAATGAATTGATATACCATTTTAGTTTAAGCAATGTGTGAAGTGAATCAGGTAATTTGTAACTTTTGGAACTATACAACCATCCTGTCTCCCCTTATGGCTTCAGAAGACTTGGAATACAACTTGAGTCCATACTTTATATTGATTTTGGTTAGTTTTTGCACTGCATATCTGTGACTGTATTTTTATTTGCCTGTTGCATGTTTTACATTGTTTAGAGGTTTAGAATTAAGATTAGTTAGTACAATTCACCTGTTCCAATGGAATGGAGACAACAGAGATCCGTTAGTTTAGATAATGCTATCTGGAACTTTAAGACAGCCCCACTCCCCACATCAGATCAAACAAACAAGGAAGACATTTCACAATCCATAATTATTTTCCTCCTATTCATATTTTAACTCTCCATTAATTTTTTTTTTTTTTGCTGAACATCAAAGGTTTTTAAAAGGTTCTAAAATGTCTTATGTTACCCAAAAAGTGTTAATTTTAAACTACCGTAGCAGGGTATTAAGTTACGTTTAAAATGGATAATTATTCATTTGATATTACACGGCAATATCAAACAATTTATTAATCTTTATTAAATGTAAGAAGAAAAAGAACCTCACCCATTCCCTTTCTATAGCGGTCACTTTCAACATTGCGTCAGTTTGAAACTGTGGGAACTCCTCCCCTTCATCATAATTCCTGAAACCTTATAGGATAACGGCAGTAAAACAACTGGGCAATTGTTGTGAAGTATGCAAATCGCATGCAAATACTGACAAGCCTTCGGGCAGTATAAGGCCCTGTCCCAAATGGAACCCTAAGCACTCGCCGGTCTTCCTCTGAGTCCGCACTTTCGCGACGTAACGCCGCTTTGAATGTCGGGAAGAAGTCTGCTGTGGAGTCCGCATCAGCGTGGGCTCGGCAAAAGTGCGCCTCAAGGGCGCAAATCGACCGCAGAGGGGGCGCTCGCGGGCACCCTTCTCCCAGATAGCACAAGCCTATTTGATGTGATTTTTACATCTGGAAGACGTATTTTTAAGAGTGTTTGCTCATCTGCAATACGTCTATAGGACGTCTCCGTCAGATGTCAAATAGACGTTTAGAAGATGTCAGTTTAACGTGCATTCTAAATCATTACATCTTAAAGACATCTTCTAAACGTCTATTTGACATCTGACGGAGACGTCCTATAGACGTATTGCAGATGAGCAAACACTCTTAAAAATACGTCTTCCAGATGTAAAAATCACATCAAATAGGCTTGTGCTATCTGGGCTGAGATCTAAAAATGACAAATGGGACACACTGCGGTCTCACGGACTTAACGGACACGCGCACGCGGCAGCCATTGTAACGGCCGTTTCACACCGCAAGCATGAGCGGCGCGTGAGCAGCACGTCAGCGCAACTACTTCGTCACTGCAGCTGCAGACGCGCGCGAGTATTCACACTGGAAGCATTTGTACAGCGTCACAACAGCGGCTCCCAGGCTACATAAGCAAGCATTTCTTTACAAAGACTTTTGTTAAATTTGTTTTTAGAAGTTGGTCATAAACTTGATAGACTTGAAGTTTGTTCAAAGCCCAAACTGAATAATTAAAAACAAGCTTAATGGGTACATTTTACTATAAAATTCTCTTTTCTTTATGCTAGTCTTCATTTCCTTTTCTGACATACTGCAGTTCTTGTTAAAACACACTAGACATGCAAATTCTGTGCGTTTTGGGCACGTTTTGTGTGAAATCATATTCATTTTGTCCATCAAAAGTGTGCTTTCACTTTAATTGAGCGTGAGCAGCGCAGCAAAAATAGACTCAAAGCCGAAACCCCCGCTTCACTGCTGCTAACGCGACGCTCCTGCTTGACGCTCACGCGCTGCTGCTGCTCGCGGTGTGAACGCACTCATTGATTAACATGCAGGCGAAAAAAATACGCGCTGCTCACGCGCTGCTCACGCGCCGCTGACGCTTGCGGTGTGAAACGGCCGTAAGTCCACAAGACCGAAAGTGCACATGAAGTGTGCTATTTGGGATTGGGCCAAAGATGCGGAGGAGCGACAATTGCAACAGAATCTTCTTCACGCTGCCATCATTGAAGACGCAAAGGAAAAAGGCGCAATGGAATAACTTCACTGCATCTGATGGATTCCTTCTCCTGACTTTGCGTGGGTCCCCCCGGGTATTTGCATGCGATTTGCATACTTTGTGACAATTGGCCAGTTGTTGTACTGGCGTTATCCTATAAGGTTTCAGGAATTGTGAAGCAGGGGAGGAGTTCCCGCAGCGTCAAGCTGACGCAATGTCTCATTCCCGTCTCTCAGGGAACCGAGGTTACAATAGTAAATGGAGACAGTTTCTGTAGCTATCAACTCGTGGACAGACAGCTGAGAGAAGCATCCAAGCGCTGCACAAGATTTTACTTTCAATTCTGATGGTGATGTAATCGAAGCAAAACTCGCTCTGGGGTAATTCAGTCAGATTTTTTATGTGTGTAACCCAGGTCATTAACTCGGGTCACTGATATTATTAATTAGTATTATTTTATTTATATCGATATAACTAATAGTAAGAAAAGAACATGAGGTAAAATGTATATATTTTATTATAAATAATCCCAAAGAAAGTAAAAGTTCCTAAACTGATTTCTGATTGGTGAGGTGAAAGGTTAGCTCCGCCTCTCTGAAAAAGTTTTCAGAAGATGGCATACAAGCAGAATTAATGAGAAACACGAGAGATTGCGAACAACACGAGTGAGAGCAGATGCGATTGAGTGATTTGAGTGAGAACAAACTGTTTAATAGTCCAGCAATAGATTATTAACAAGCAAGAAATAGATTTGAGGTATTAATTCTTGAGAAAGCTCACGCTTTAAGAGTGCGTTGTGAATCTGAACGCGACGAGAAGACACACTGACGTGAATCTTCAAATATTTTTCTTTAAGAAACAATTTTTTGTTTTTTTGGTTCTCTGATTTATATTTCTCCTTGGTGAGTACCAATATCTTTTTAAGACATGTTTTCAAGTAATGTGCATACTGTTTTTGGAATATTAATGTGAAAAATACATTTGAAAAAGTGATAAGTGATGTATAAAATGTTTGAAAATGCTTTGTGTTTTCTAATACAATCTGTGAGTGCATATAGTTATGTTTAAATGGTTGAAAGACGTAGTATTTGTTGAGATTCAATATTTTTTCTATTGTGAAGTATGTGCCATGCGGTGCTAGCTTTGCTAGCTCTGTACATAGACTCAAGTGTGTCAATCAAGCACATGGTGACTAGCATGTATGTGTGCCTATATATCTAAATAACTGAAACGCATTTTGGTAATTTGAAACTGTTTATTGGAATGAGTTACTGATGATTGTGTTTGGCTTTGTTTTTCAAGGCCGGGTTTTTTGTTTTTTTTTGTTTTTTGTTCTGGTATATTTTTTTTCTCTTTCTTTTGATCTAAATTCTCTGCTGAGAGTTCCTGAATTGCTGCAGAGATTCTGATTTCTGTCCTGCTGTGGATTTCCTATCCCTGGTTGGACTGGCGAGCCATCCCATCATTTCGTCCCTGGAAACCTGTAAAAAGAGTGTGAGAAACAAAGTTTCTGAGTGGGTAGGACAGAACTACACACATTGCATATTTTTCCCAATTTACCTGGATTTTGCTGAAGAAAAGAAGTTTTTTTTTCATTTTTTTTCTCTTCATGGACTGAACTGTTTCCATTTTGATGAACATTCTTATTTCTTATTTTTGAAATTGAGAACACAACTGTGAATTTGAAATTTGAGATTGAGATTCAGAAAAGTGACATTGGGACATTTTGATTGTGTTTTTCTGGTAAATGTCATTTAATTGAAATACTGTATATTTCTGTCATTCAATTGTTTTATTTTATTTCATTTCTATAATTATTCCAACAACCAACAAAGAGAGAAAAATATACTTACCTTTTATTTAATTAATTGCAGTCCAGTAGTCTGAGTGATTAATTCATTTGAATTTATTATTACTATAAATTTTGCTAGTTTGCTTCAGCGAGTCGATCCGGAAATCTTCTGAGTCTGGTCCATAGTTTTGATATTATAGGATCTAGTAACTGAGCTGTGTGCTACATAAAACTTGGCGAGAGCCAGCCAGGAGCAAAATTACAGCAAAGTGTATATATAAAACAACTTGATAATCCCAAATAGACAATAAAGAGTTTAAGAGAAAAGTAAGAAGAAAACATTTAAGCCTGCTTGCTCAGTAAAATAACAGTTAAAACAGACAGAAATGGAAGTAGTGAAACGTGAAGATATTAACGTCCGGAGAGCAGTCATTGTAAGTGGGTTAACCCTTTCTGACTCAGATTTAGAGATAGAAGACTGCCTGCTAAAATATGGGTCCATCAAACGCAACGTAATCATTGACGATCCCAAGTCAGAGTATCACCACAGTGCTATTGTGGAATTCTCACATGAGTCTGCCATGCACAACTTGGAAGCCTCACTGCCCTTGACTATCAGAAGCACACTAGATTCTAATGTTGTATTCCATGTACGCAGCTTGAGGAGTGTATATACTTCTGCAACAAGTGACAACATTACTGAAGGGTATTTGGAAGAACTGAAGGCTATCGCCCGAGACAGCGGAATAACTGTGCAGGAAGTGCTTCAATGTGAGCTGCAAAAGATCTCCGCACTGATGTTTCCAGAAAATGAATCCACGAGACCTGAGCAAGAAATTGAACAGCCTGCAAATGACAGCGGTATGCATGTGAGTACCCCTCCACATTTGAATCAAGAATACCAACCATCTGCTAATGTGCAACAGGGGCAAGCAGAAACAACAGTAATGTCCTCACCAGGGATCTCACCACTACTGAGTGTTCCAACCCAAGAACCTGAAAACCCAGCCAAGGGGAGCACCCTGGCACAGTCCTCTCATAACATACGGAGTTCTGACGCCAGTGTTGCAGAGACTATGTCCTTGAACCTACCTGTTAGTGCTTTGAGTCCACCAGGAATCCAACGAGTAGTGATGGAGCATGTAGTAAAGACCAGTGAATCCTTGTCCTCTTCGCATGCTACTTTCCGACTGAAATCCTTTTCAGGAAGAATTCCTCGCCCAAGCCATGAACCAGACTTCGACACCTGGCGTGCGAGTGTGGATTTCCTACTGAATGACAAGTCTCTCTCTGATCTACACAAGACTGGGAAGATTCTCGACAGCCTACTGCCTCCAGCCTCGGATGTCGTCAAGCACATCGGTCCATATGCCCTGCCACTAGAGTGTTTGGAACTGTTGGAGTCTGTATATGGCTCAGTGGAAGATGGAGATGAATTGTTTGCGAAGTTCATTGGCACCTTGCAAAATCAAGGGGAAAAATCCTCCACCTACCTTCACCGTCTTCATGTAATGCTCAGTGTTGCAATTAGACGAGGTGGTGTTGCTGAAGCTGAACGGAACCGTTGCCTTCTCAAGCAATTTTGCAGAGGTTGCTGGGACAACAGCCTAATCACTGAGTTGCAGCTGGAAGGAAAGAGAGTCACATCCCCTTCTTTCGCTGAGCTGGTAGTTCTCATTCGTACTGCAGAAGACAAACAGACTTTAAAAGAAGAAAGGATGAGGAAGCATCTCGGACTAACCAGACATTCTACTGTTCCAATTAAAGCACGAACAGCAACCCATCAACATGTTGTGTGCTGCAGTGATG
Organism: Semotilus atromaculatus; assembly: GCA_031834385.1. Taxonomy (NCBI): domain Eukaryota; kingdom Metazoa; phylum Chordata; class Actinopteri; order Cypriniformes; family Leuciscidae; genus Semotilus; species Semotilus atromaculatus. Next base: position 20,365,998 of record JAULUF010000015.1, read on the forward strand.
TATCTGAAGATTCCACTGACGAGGTGCCAGGCCAGTCAAGTGAAAAGCCAAAGTCAGCCAAGTCCAAAAGCAAAGCTGAAAAGTCTGAAGTCGAAACCCTGAAGAAGGAGGTTGCAAAGCTCCAAGCCCAGATCTCTGCGATGAAACCACAGCCAGTTCGTAAAGAAAAGATCAGTCCTACTGTTGAGGAATTCTCTGAATTGAGACAGAAGATAGCTGAACTTCAAGCTCATCTTGTCCCAAAAGTGCAGAGGGAATATCGAGAGTCTCCAGTTTTGAGCACTTTTCCTGAAAAGTATCGACCCAAGCCGATGGAACCTGAGATGGATAGAAATTCAAGACACACATGGCAACCGCACAGCAGACCACGTCCCGGTTATTGTTTCCATTGTGGAGAGGATGGACATCTTGCCGTTAACTGCGGAAATGACCCAGACCCTCGTAAGGTTGAAGAGAAGCGGCGTGAGTTAAGAGAGCGACAAATCAAATGGGATCTGCAGAACCTCTCTCATCCTGTGCAGTTAAACTGAAATCCGTCTCAGTTGCGGGGCGAACAGAGACGGGAAGACGAGAACAATGCCCTAAGAAGAATAAATATCTGTTACAGCAGCATGCACATGAATCTCTATGTCGTGAATTACCTACCGGATTAGTAGGGACCAGGTGCACCACCAGGATTCGAATTGAAGGGAGGGAAGTGAACTGCCTTCTGGATACCGGGTCGCAGGTGACAACCATTCCCAAGTCCTACTATGATAAATACCTGTGCAAGCACCCCATGAAATCCTTGGAGCATCTTCTTGAAGTAGAGGGAGCCAATGGACAAGCTGTACCCTATTTGGGTTATGTCGAGCTCAACTTAAAGTTTCCCGAAAGTTTCCTGGGGGTGGAAGCCGAAGTCCCGACACTAGCTCTGATAGTCCCAGACCTGACAAACATACCACAGATTCTAATTGGTACCAACTCGCTTGATGTGTTATATGCCAATTGCACTCAAGGGGGCACGGGTGCTATCAAGTCACTTTCTTATGGCTATCAAGCTGTGATAAATGTGCTGCAGAAGAGGAAATTGCACGCTTCCAGTGGAACTGTGGGATGTGTGAAGTTGAAAGGGAATCAACAAGAAGTTGTACCGGCAGGGTGCACTGTAGTTCTGGATGGACTAGTTCAGGTGAGAGGTCCACTTTTTGAAAGATGGGTCGTAGTTGAGCCGCCTACCACAGTTTCCTTACCTGGTGGTCTTATGGTGGCAAGTTGTCTGCACAGCCTACCTTCAAGGCAACGTGTTGCTCAGTTGCCAGTAGTAGTGAAGAATGACACCCAAACTGATCTAGTAATTCGCTCGAAGGCTGTGATAGCTGAAATCCATGCAGTCCAGCGTGTGATGGAAAAAGATTCTTCTAAAGCGGATACTGGAAGTGAGAAGACAGAGCCACCTCTGTCAAAGATTCCAATTGACTTTGGAGAGTCTCCATTAACGTCACAGTGGAAAGCGAGAATAACATCACTGCTGAATTCGATGCCTGATGTGTTTGCATTACACGATTTGGACTACGGACATACCGACCATGTGAAACACCGAATAAAGCTCAGTGATGAGACACCATTCAAGCACCGAGCCAGACCAATTCACCCTCAAGATGTGGATGCGGTCAGGAAACACCTGCAAGAACTTCTTGAAGCTGGCGTTATCAGAGAATCAGAATCCCCATTCTCATCTCCCATAGTTGTGGTACGGAAAAAAAACAACTCTGTCCGATTATGTATAGATTTCAGGAAATTAAACTCTCAGACAATCAAGGATGCATACGCCCTTCCTAACCTGGAAGAAGCTTTCTCAGTCTTGACCGGATCGAGGTGGTTTTCAGTCCTTGACCTAAAGTCGGGCTATTATCAAATTGAAATGGAAGAGTCTGATAAACAGAAGACCGCTTTTGTATGCCCATTAGGATTCTGGGAATTTAACAGGATGCCACAAGGGATAACAAATGCACCTAGTACCTTTCAAAGGTTGATGGAACGTTGTATGGGAGATCTCAATCGGAAAGAAGTACTGGTGTTCATTGACGATTTAATAGTCTTTTCGAGAACTTTGGAAGAACATGAAGCTCGTCTCAAAGAAGTGCTCAAAAGGTTGCGTGAGTTCAAGCTAAAGCTTTCACCTGAGAAGTGCAAGTTCTGCCAAACTTCTGTCAAATACTTAGGCCACATAGTTTCGCAGAGTGGAGTTGAAACTGATCCAGCGAAAGTGGAAGCCCTCAAAACCTGGCCAAGGCCGAAAACGCTTAAGGAGCTCAGAGCTTTCCTCGGATTCTCTGGTTATTACCGAAGGTTTGTGCAAGATTATTCAAGAATAGTGAAGCCTCTTAATGATCTCACTGCTGGGTATCCTCCGTTACAGAAAGGTCGCAAGAAAAAAACAGACGAAGCAAAACAGTATTTCAGTCCGAAGGAAGAGTTTGGTGAAAGATGGACTCCAGAATGTCAAAGGGCTTTTGATGATGTCATTACGAAACTCACTTCTGCTCCAGTATTGGGATTTGCCGACCCCAAACTCCCGTATGTGTTGCACACGGACGCCAGTACCATCGGGCTTGGTGCAGCATTATACCAAGAGCAAGACGGACAGATGCGAGTCATCGCATATGCAAGTCGAGGACTTACCAGGAGTGAAGTAAGGTACCCCGCCCACAAATTGGAGTTTTTAGCATTGAAATGGGCTGTGACCGCTAAATTCAATGATTATTTGTATGGGGCTACTTTTACTGTGATAACAGACAGCAACCCATTGACTTACATCTTGTCTTCCGCCAAGTTAGATGCCACCAGTTATAGGTGGTTGTCAGGTCTGTCAACATTTACATTTAAGATAAAGTACCGAGCTGGGAGTAGAAACCAGGATGCAGATGGGTTATCCCGAAGACCACAGGAGGAAGTTCCAGATGACCTGGAAACACAAAAAGAAATGGAAAGGATTAGAAAATTTACTCACCAACACCTAACCGAAGACCCATCGCAGGTCGTTTCTGCCGAAGCCGTGGAAGCCATCTGTGAACGTCATCATCTTGGTCAATTGAATGGTCAGCCTGAGTCCTTTCATCTTCCAGTGACTTTAGTAGAATCCCTTGCTATAGATGTGGACGTTTTACCACAAGCTTTCCAACAAGAGGATACTTACCAACGTACAGAGATTTCCCATTTGTCTGAAGAAGAACTGAGAAGACGACAGCGAATGGATTCGGAAATTGGAGTAGTTATCAGACAGTTGGAATTAAATGATAAGCCCTGTTTCAAGACCATTCCACCTGACTTAATTCCATGGATCAAAGAGTGGAGCCGGTTGGAGTTGAGAAATGGAATACTTTTCAGGAGAATTCAAAAGCAAGGAGTTTCATCGTACCAGCTAGCATTACCTGCATATTTTCGTTCTACTGTCTTAATGGAGCTCCACGATGACATGGGTCATATGGGAATCGAACGGACTCTCGATCTTGTACGATCAAGGTTCTTCTGGCCTAAAATGGCCGCGGCAGTAGAAAAGAAGGTCAAAACCTGTGAGCGTTGTGTTCGAAGGAAGACTCTGCCAGAAAAAGCTGCTCCATTGGTGAACATCAGGACTAGTAGACCGTTAGAGCTAGTTTGCATGGATTTTCTGTCAGTGGAACCTGACCTGAGTAACACAAAAGATATCCTGGTGATCACTGACCATTTCACTAAATATGCTGTCGCTGTGCCAACGCGGAACCAGAAAGCTCAGACCGTGGCCAAGTGTCTATGGGACAATTTTCTGGTGCATTACGGGTTCCCAGAAAGGCTTCACAGTGATCAAGGCACTGATTTTGAGTCTCGCACAATTAAGGAACTGTGTAAATGTGCTGGGATATCCAAGACTAGAACTACCCCATATCACCCGAGAGGTAATCCAGTTGAACGTTTCAATCGAACGCTGCTACAAATGTTGGGAACTTTGAGCAACAAAGAAAAGGCAAAATGGAAAGATTATGTCAAACCACTTGTCCATGCCTATAATTGCACTAAGAGTGATGTGACTGGATTCTCCCCGTACGAACTAATGTTTGGGAGACAACCTCGACTACCGGTTGACCTGGCTTTTGGGTTGCCAGTTGATGGTCCATCTGAATCCCATTCTCAGTACGTACAAGGTCTCAAGAAGCGACTTGAAGAAAGCTACAAGGTTGCAATGACAAATGCTGAAAGGGTAGCAGGACGAAACAAGAGGAGGTATGATAAGCGTGTTACCGCCTCTACCCTGGAAGTTGGTGACCGAGTATTAGTGAAAAATGTTCGCCTGAAAGGAAAACATAAGTTAGCGGATAAGTGGGAATCTGATGTTTACCTTGTGACCAAGAAGGCAGGAGACTTACCTGTTTACACGGTGACTCCAGAAAGAAAGAATGGGCCTCTGAGGACTCTGCACAGGGATCTGCTGTTGCCCTGTGGATTCCTGTCGACACCTGATGAGCCTGTTGAGAGGAAAGTAATTCGCAAACCCAGAACCAGAGCCAGGCGTGCTGAAGAATCTGAAGAGTTTGAGAGTGTAAATGAGTGTTCAGAGTCAGATTATGACCCAGTAGGCCATTATGTTCCCGAAAGGTTTTTTGAGGTTGAAACCAGGATTCTCTCAAATCCAGGAGTCGGATCTTTCACTGGAGATAGGAGAACAGTCCACTTACCTAGAGCTGAATCTGTGGCTGAAAAGGAGGAAGGATGTTTTATCCCAAAAGAACCTGCTGAAAAAAATGAGAACTTGCCTGATGTGGAATCCTCCAATGTGCAGAAGGCTGATCATCCTACTTCAGAGGAATCGGAAGAAGGGAGCCCAACAGATCTGCCTGAAGTTGAAGTTCTTGACGAAAGTTCAGTTGACGAATCTGGAAAAGAAATTGAATCGGTGAGGAATTGTGAGAAATTAGATGCTGAGGGTGGACAGTCATCTGAAAATTTGCACAAAGAAGGAAGTATCCTTTCCCCTCAAAGAGAAATTGCCACTCCTTGTGACTCTCAAGATAATCAGAGTGAATTAACTGAAACTGGAGGAGGTCTTCGACGTTCAAAAAGACAATGTGAACCCCCGAAAAGACTTCAGTACCCACAATTGGGTAATCCCCTTAGTTTAGTTATTCAATCTTTGCTATCAAGTCTGAGTACTGTGATAACTACCTCTTTGGAAGACCCTTTGAAGTGACTCTGATAGAAATGATCTTAGTATGAGCATGCAGAGGGACCTGCCTACATTCAGGAGGGGAGAGTGTAACCCAGGTCATTAACTCGGGTCACTGATATTATTAATTAGTATTATTTTATTTATATCGATATAACTAATAGTAAGAAAAGAACATGAGGTAAAATGTATATATTTTATTATAAATAATCCCAAAGAAAGTAAAAGTTCCTAAACTGATTTCTGATTGGTGAGGTGAAAGGTTAGCTCCGCCTCTCTGAAAAAGTTTTCAGAAGATGGCATACAAGCAGAATTAATGAGAAACACGAGAGATTGCGAACAACACGAGTGAGAGCAGATGCGATTGAGTGATTTGAGTGAGAACAAACTGTTTAATAGTCCAGCAATAGATTATTAACAAGCAAGAAATAGATTTGAGGTATTAATTCTTGAGAAAGCTCACGCTTTAAGAGTGCGTTGTGAATCTGAACGCGACGAGAAGACACACTGACGTGAATCTTCAAATATTTTTCTTTAAGAAACAATTTTTTGTTTTTTTGGTTCTCTGATTTATATTTCTCCTTGGTGAGTACCAATATCTTTTTAAGACATGTTTTCAAGTAATGTGCATACTGTTTTTGGAATATTAATGTGAAAAATACATTTGAAAAAGTGATAAGTGATGTATAAAATGTTTGAAAATGCTTTGTGTTTTCTAATACAATCTGTGAGTGCATATAGTTATGTTTAAATGGTTGAAAGACGTAGTATTTGTTGAGATTCAATATTTTTTCTATTGTGAAGTATGTGCCATGCGGTGCTAGCTTTGCTAGCTCTGTACATAGACTCAAGTGTGTCAATCAAGCACATGGTGACTAGCATGTATGTGTGCCTATATATCTAAATAACTGAAACGCATTTTGGTAATTTGAAACTGTTTATTGGAATGAGTTACTGATGATTGTGTTTGGCTTTGTTTTTCAAGGCCGGGTTTTTTGTTTTTTTTTGTTTTTTGTTCTGGTATATTTTTTTTCTCTTTCTTTTGATCTAAATTCTCTGCTGAGAGTTCCTGAATTGCTGCAGAGATTCTGATTTCTGTCCTGCTGTGGATTTCCTATCCCTGGTTGGACTGGCGAGCCATCCCATCATTTCGTCCCTGGAAACCTGTAAAAAGAGTGTGAGAAACAAAGTTTCTGAGTGGGTAGGACAGAACTACACACATTGCATATTTTTCCCAATTTACCTGGATTTTGCTGAAGAAAAGAAGTTTTTTTTTCATTTTTTTTCTCTTCATGGACTGAACTGTTTCCATTTTGATGAACATTCTTATTTCTTATTTTTGAAATTGAGAACACAACTGTGAATTTGAAATTTGAGATTGAGATTCAGAAAAGTGACATTGGGACATTTTGATTGTGTTTTTCTGGTAAATGTCATTTAATTGAAATACTGTATATTTCTGTCATTCAATTGTTTTATTTTATTTCATTTCTATAATTATTCCAACAACCAACAAAGAGAGAAAAATATACTTACCTTTTATTTAATTAATTGCAGTCCAGTAGTCTGAGTGATTAATTCATTTGAATTTATTATTACTATAAATTTTGCTAGTTTGCTTCAGCGAGTCGATCCGGAAATCTTCTGAGTCTGGTCCATAGTTTTGATATTATAGGATCTAGTAACTGAGCTGTGTGCTACATGTGTCTCAGATTTCATGTGTGGAAAGCGTTCTGTAATGATCTGTACACAAATTGTCAACACATATCAGTGAAATGCAGCCGTGTGAGAGAATCATTCAGTATTGTATTGTAGAGTAGTGACGAACAGTTTATCTGAAGAAAATAACGTGTCGATTGTGAAAAACTTAAAAATTACTACACTGAAAACATTTGCTCATTAAAATTCAATAAGCTATGTGATACACCTGGCTGAAAGACATATTAGCTAAAATGAATTATGATACTTTTGACGCAGACTGGGTGTTTAGAAAGGCGTCGGGGAAAAAACGTTCAAGTAAGGAATTGTTGGTTGCTGCCATCTATGATATGTACAATCACAATTTTGGAGTTAGATTTCAGACGTGTATTTTAATGTGCATAATCTTAAATCATGTGCAGAAATACGATAAGACTAAAAACATAGAGTATGTAGAAATCTCTATTAGAAATCTCTGTGGTAACAAAATCTTGCCCAGGTTTGTTACACATCACTGTAATAAAAGTATAAGAGGAGGAATAGGTTAGTCATTGACATTACATTTGAATAATGTAATGTGTTTGTTTTACAATGTCCATTGATGAAGGCAGCACAATTACATGGCTTTGAGTGACAAAACTAGCATATTTCAGCCCGTTCTCATCTCAAGGCGTCATTTACTGACGCTCGTGACATTTCGTCTACATTCAACGCGCATGGCACCCTTTAGCGTCAATATGAGACGCAGATATATATGGGTCAGAAGGCGCCTCCTAGCGGTCTAACCCTAACCCTACCCCAGACCTAAACCTACCCATATCTGTGCGTGTTATATTGACGCTAAAGGGTACCATGCGCGTTGGATTTAGACGAAATGTCAAAATATGTCAGATATGACGCCCTAGGATGAGAATGCGTTGCATATTTTTGTTATTGTCAAAAATTATGCCAGTACTTACCATGTAAAGAAGTCTTCAGCCTGCCAGGATGATACAACCGTGGACATTATAGTGGAGTTTCTCCCTTCAGAAGTTCTCATATCATCTGCAGTGTCTCCGTTAAAGTTGCCACAAGCGCCACAAACCTTGTCTGTCAGGTCTCTGTTTACGGATAACACAACGCTTCCAGTGACAGAGAAAGTCAGTCTCATGGTCGACATCTTCTCAATGACCACGGCCTCATTTCTGTATGAGACTGACACCCCCTCCTCAGGCATAAAGGGATATGAGACCTTCTTTCCATTCACCTATTTCAATTAGATCAATATTTTCTCAACAGTTTCTCTGTCACCAGCACTTTTTATTTCTTTGAATCAAATATTTTAAGACTATGGTTAATGTACCACAAAAAAATAATGGTATATTTATAATCTTTAAAAACATATTCCACTGACCCAGCTGTGCCGACGATCGTTGACTGTGATGATCATGTCCTGGAAGAAGACGTGGACCATTGTCACTTTACCAGGATCATTCCTGGCACATGCAAGTGCATCTAACACCACACGGAACCAGCCATGAGACTCTTGATCACATAAGAAAGCCATTTGAAAGGCTCCTGGCCGGCCAACCATCCCCTTTACACCATCAAATGACTGCAACTGGTCATCTGCATCAAATACACAGTGGCCTTGATCAGGGTAACAATCTCGTCTGCCACCCTGAACATCACAGATGTCTCCTCTGGCACAGACTTGTTTCACACACTCCAGCACCCCCGCGGAATGACACACACACTTCATGTCGCAGGTGTCAGTCACTGAGACTTCGCCGACCTAAGAGAACAGAGCAGAGAAACCCATAGTTTCCTGCACCACCATGTGTGTGTGTGTGTGTTAAAATACATTTTCTTATAAATCTCAGTTTAATTTCAACAGACAACTTCACGTAGGATGATATAGGTAGGATGATATTATCATTATTCTGCAGAAATTGCACGTCAGCTTGAACAATGTTTCGAGTTAATCAAAAGACACCGAACAAAGGATTTATTTAAATATTTCTAAAAAGACATTCAAATGGCTGGCAGTTCATTTGGAGATTCATAGAATCTGTGACAAAGGTTTGTAAAAAAGTGGATAAGCAGCTCTTGTCAGACACAGAAACGATCATTGATGGATTTTAGAAAAGCAATAAATCCCACCTTTAGGTATTTGCCATTATGGACACATCCACAGTCTCCCACAGACACACACTTCTCACCATCTAAGAGCAAACCTTCATCACACTGACAGCCTTCCATGCAAATATTTGGGCAGCTGTAGGACCCACTAAGGCTGGCACAGGTGTTGGCACAGTTATTCGAGCACTGTACATAGTGACTGTTAGCTGGACAATCGGCCCCTTAGAGAAAGAAAATGCACAAATATATATTAATAAAATGCATTATATTAGAGGTTATACTGTATATATATATACTAAAGTTTAGAGTTGGAGATTTTTTTTTTTTTTTTACTCTTTTAAAAAGAAATCTGTCACATGATTCTTCAGAAATAATATTAATATGCAAATTTGATGCACAAGAAATATTTCTTATTATCAATGTTGAAAACAGTTGTGCTGCTTGATATTTTTGTGGCAACAAATTTTTTCAGGATTCTTAGATGAAAAGAGAGTTCAAAAGAACAGCATTTAATTGAAATAGAAATCTTTTGTAGCATTATAAATCTCTTTACTGTCACTTTTAATGCCTCCTTACCGATTGAAAGTTTTTTTTGTCTTCAAAAACCTTTGAAAGGTAGTTTATTTATATAGTTAAAATTAAAATGTCAGAAAAAGGTCAGGAAATGTAACACAAAAGTAATGTAATGCATTTCTTTCAAAAGTAACTTTCCCAACAATGGTTATGTGAATATATATAACAAATTGCATTAAATAAAGTGGTAAAAAGAAAAACAGCTTTAGGTTTACAAACTTACAGCAGAATGAACTATTTCTCCATGGCATGATTGGTATCCCTGCTTGTTGGCAGATAATGGCATAAGCCTGAAGATGTTGACATAGCATGGCTCTGTCTCCATCCATAATACACATGTCAAATACACAGTTAATCACATGGCTCTGGGGATTCACCCTATCATGACATGCACTGAAGGGACCAGCGGCAGTTGCCATTAGGCCACAGGCATCATCTCTGCGGTATCTCTCGGCTTCGATTTGGTTGCACTGCTTCGGGGAATCTACGTCTCCACACTGAACACCAGTTGCCGGCAATGCCCACGCCTGTCCGAACGCATCTACGCTGGAGCTCTGGGTCCCGTTGGGCATCAAGAAGTCATCGGCTGGGTTGCCATTGTAGTTGCCACAAAGGCCACACGTGATGCCTTGATAGTTGGAGGGTACATGGACTTCTGCATGGTAACCGGCATCATACAGAACTCTCAAGCCAAAATCAGTTTGCACTACAACAGTGAAACCAACCTGGTTAATGGTGACTTGATGGCCAAGCGATGTAGGGACATTCACAAACTCATCATTTACCTGTCAAAGAGAACCAACAGCAGACATGATTTCACTTATTTCTACTTATTAAAAATTAAGCTGATTTTATTTTATTTTCTATTTTTATTTTCTTTCATATTGGTTACTTATTAATCATTTATTAATATTTTTTTTTACATATTTATGCATTCTTTTATAAAGTGGTGTATACATTACTGTTCAAAAGTTTGAGATTGGTAAGATTGCCTCTTGCTTATTTCATCAAAATAGTTAAAACTTTAATATTGTGGAATATTATTACAATTTAAAATAACTGTTCTATTTGAATATACTGTAAATGTAATTTATTCCTGTGATGGCAAACATTCTGATATGCTGATTTGCTGCTCAATAAAAATTTCTTCTTATTGTCAATGTTGGAAATGGTTGTGCTGCTTTATATTTTATTTGTGGAAACTGTGATACTTTTTTTTTTTTTTTTTTGTATATTCTTTGATTAATGGAAAGTTCAGAAGAACAGCATTTATTTGAAACCAAAATCTTTTAAAACATCAGTATAATGGATACTTGCTGAATAAAAGTCATTTCTTACGGAGGCCGAACTAGATGAACACTTACGATGACTCTCCAGCGTTCACCTCGTCTGATGCTAATTGTCAAGTTGTAGACATTCACAGTCAAGTTCTTGATGACAGAAACTCCTATGTTTCCAATCTGCTCATTCTTGGTGTCCACAGAAAAATCCACCAGCCGCCCTCTGTTCCGATCACATACCTCAGCGAGTGTATAAGCGCATGCGCCTTGAAAGTCAAACCTCTTACCATCGAAAGAAAAATAGTGAGGGTCACCAGTGGCGACACATCTTCCGTAACCGACAGGGTGGCATCCTAATACTCCATTCACCAGCCTGCAAGCTTCCCCTGGGCCACAACTTGATGTCTGGCAGGAAACGGTTCCATTTCCCCCACACCTGCAGAGCTCCAAGCACTGCTCATGGGCGTAAAACATTTGGTGTTTCTTGTAATAACGTCCCTGATAGAAGCAGCCGCATTCTGCTTGTGGCACACAGGTTTGGCCGCTCAAGATGTATCCATGATCACACTGGCAGGCCTCAGCGCAGGGTCCGCTGCAGTTGAGCTCTGGGAGATTAACACAGGTCTCGGGACAGCCTGGGGCACAGGGGTTGTAGTGGCTGTTGGGTGGGCAGGGCAGAGCTGTGATAGATAGATTGGAGACATTGTTCATTTTTATTTCATTCAGTTTTTGTATTTTTGGTCAGTGTTGTAATTGTTAACATTAGAGCATGGTGATAGCAACATCAAGGTCAGGGATTTGATTCCCAGAGAAAAACAAGAACTGACAAAATGTGTACCTTAAATGCAATATAAGTCACCTTTTAGATTATGCATATACTGTATGTTCAGTAAAACTAAAACTATTAAAAATCGTTTTTGGTCATTTAAATAAAATGTATAAATTAGATGAAAAACTTTTTTATTTACTTCCCCCTCATGTCGCTCCAAACCTCTATGAAAAGATATTTTGAAAAATGCTGGTAACCAAACTCTTTTGGTGACTATTGACTTCCACTGTATAGACAAAAAATAAATAAATAAATAAATACACTGAGATACTTCTAAAATATATATTCTTTTAAGTTCTTGAGAAGAAAGAAAGTCATACAGGTTTGAAACGCAATGAGGGTGAGTAAATTCGATTTTTTTTGTACATTTGTAAATGTACAATTAACTTTGTCCTTGGCAACAAACTAAAACAAATAAGATTAAGTACTATTAAAGTGCAATAAAAGAATAAAAACTATAAGCAATATATAAAAAACTACTAAAAATGACAAAAGCACATACAAATATAAAAATAAAAAGATCCTTTTTTTTTTTTTTTTTACCAAAAATGCTTTACATTTAGTCAAGTCAGAATTATAAATCAGCATCTATTTTTTTGGTGCAAATTGCAGTTTAGTTGTGCAAATATTCAAAGATTTTATTTATTAATTTAACATTTCACAAAAAAAACAAAACAGTCTTTTGCAACAACAACAAAATCAAAAATTGTTAAAGGATCATGGATTTTTGAAAATGACCTTTCATGTAGTGTGTAATATAGCTCTAAGTGAATAAAAACAATAAATCTGAAAGTGCACCATATATAAAGTTATTGTTTTTCAAAAGTAAGAGTCACGATTTGGTCTTGTCTCTGTCACGGTTGTTCATGTCATGTTCCATGTCTGTCATGTGATTCCCTGTTTGTCATGTGATCCTACCATGTGTCTTGTCACTGGATAATCGTCTGTTCATTGTTCACAGGTGTCCCTTGTTTTGTCACTAGTCTTGTGTATTTAAGCCCTCATGTTTGCCATGTGTCTTTGTCAAGTATTGTTTCCTGTAACTACTGTGTGTGTGTAAGTTTATGTCCATGCTTTTGTTTCATGTAATGTTTTGATCTTGTTATATGTTTATTTTGAATAAATACTGCACTTGGGTTCTCGCTACAACTTGCTTCCAGTGGATCGCTTACAGAATACTTGACCTCCAACTATGAACCCAGCAGTTGCACTACTTTGCCTACGTCAAGGTAACAAAACCGTGGACATAGACTTACACACACAGTGGTTACAGGAAACAATACTTGACAAAGACACATGGCAAACATGATGGCTTAAATACACAAGACTAATGACAAAACAAGGGACACCTGTGAACAATGAACAGACGATTATCCAGTGACAAGACACATGGTAGGATCACATGACAAACAGGGAATCACATGACAGACATGGAACATGACATGAACAACCAAAACGTGACAGAGACAAGACCAAATCGTGACACTAACTTTTGAAAGACAATAACTTTATATACGGTGCACTTTCAGATTTATTGTTTTTATTCACTTAGAGCTATATTACATACTACATGAAAGGTCATTTTCAAAAATCCATGATCCTTTAACAATTTTGGATGTTGTTGTTGTTGCAAAAGACTGTTTTTTTTTTTTTTTTTTTGTGAAATGTTAAATTAATAAATAAAATCTTTGAATATTTGCACAACTAAAATGTAATTTGCAAAAAAAAAAATAGATCACCATGTCGAAGGAGACGCTGTGTGACACAATGTGACAGTAAATACATTTTTTACCCACTGCCCAAGGACAAACATGTGAAGAATCTGTGGTTAAAATGAATCTTTACCATGATACTACAGCAGTATAATCATAAACTTTTCCTGCAACCTTTATTTTACTGACGACTGCTTCTCAAATATCGGAGTCAGCTAATCAGCTGTGGGCCACTATTACATAAAACTGTCTATTAATGCAGATTATCTGTCGTTCTCACTACTTTGTGGAAAGATTAAGCATGAAGCAAAATTAGTTTTACCAATATTTATGTTAGATCAGTCATTCACGCTATAGAGCTCGGCTATTAGTTACGTCAAACTGAGTAGTTTATCACTGAAACGTCCTGCTCAAGTCGTCCTTGCGATGGAAAGATTATTATCTTTCATGTAGTGTGTAATATGGCTGTTTGTGTATGTAAAAGCTCTGCAAAGTTTAAAAGATCAAAGTACACAACAAATTAAGGTTTTGTCTCTTAAAAGAAAGAATCAACTCTGGAAATGCTGATGACTATGTAACAATGTAACAAATGTGCATAATGCTCAACTATGGTCTTCATTGACTGCCCTGTGAACATCTACTTTGACCCTCCCTCAAACACTGTTGTAGCAGAGACTGGAATAGTTTGGTTCGTGTTGCAAACATGCAGAGAAGACGCTGTTTTCAGCGCTGCGGATCACTTTGTTTCCACGCAAGGATGAGGAATTTATATGGAAAAACATGCGCTGTAATCTGCATCAATCAAAACAGATTTGGCAGTCAGGCCAATCAGAGCAGAATAGGCTCTCAGAAAGGAAGGGTTTAGAGAGACTGAATCTTCAAACAAACTGTTTTCAGACTCTTAGAGAAATGTGGTGATGTCCAATGTATATTATGAGAAAATGAAAGTGTTTTTTGACCTTTGATGCATGTAAACCTATTGTTGGAGACCTCCAAAACAAAATCAAAACCTTTATTATCAACCTTTAAAATAGCATAAATAGGGGCACTTATAAAAAAATCAGTCAATTACTTACGACAGAAAGTAGCATTTCTCCACGGGTGAATTGTGACACTTTGACTCTGACATGCAGAAACATAGACTGCCACCGCGTCACACAACACAACCTGATGTCCTTCGAAGTTGCAGGTGTCGAATATGCAATCCTCTAGATAAGATCTAGGATCAATCTGGTCGTGACAATCTCTGAAAGGTCCTGTCTGGTTTGTGATGATCTCACAATTGTGCCGGGCGTTCTCCCTTTGGGTCGCAGGGCAGGGTGAACATCCAGTGCCAAGGCAACCATCTGATGAACATTCAGGTGTTGCGGCAACCTGCCAATTCTGTCCCAGACTACTGGCATTGGGTGCCATCATACCATTGCGCATTGCAAGGTCATCCTGAACAACACCGTTGAAGTTCCCACAAAGGCCGCACACTGCACCTCTGTAATTGCTAGGCAAAGTGACCTTAGCCACACTGGACCAGTCAAAGGTCACCTGGAGACCAAAGTTTGTCTTCAACACAGCAGTGTTACCACGTATATAATAAAATACAAACACGTCTCGCATCGAAAAGGGAAGTTCTGCTAACTGGCCATCAACCTAAATAGAGAATAAAACACATTTGGTTACCATCACAAAGTGATTTATTGTTCATTTTTTCAATTGTTAAAGCTGTTTGAATAGTGTGCAGACCAGAGAACCAATTCCAGTTCCAATTCAAACAGATCCATTAATGATTAATGTTTAGTATTTTCGAAGCAAAAATATTGCAGGAAAAAACTGCAAATGAATTGGATTAAATAAATCATTAATAAATCTGTAAAACAAATCTTTGTTGTTTATATAGACATTTTAATGATTTTTCACATTTTATATTTTATAAAAATGCAAAAAAAAAAATGGTATTATATTTCATAATTTGTATAAAATACTGTACTACTGACAAAACTCATCTTTGTCTAATTTGAGCTTGAACTGCAATATAACCCAGTGCTATATAACGAAAATCAACAAGCTCAGAAGAGTCGGTAAGGGATTGTATGGTCTACACTGAATGTTTTTGATTGACTAATTCTGAATCAAAGTCTCTGTTTTAGGAATTGAACCACATTGTTTGCATTGTATGGATTTGATATACTGAAACGAACCTTTTTTTTTGTGAAACGCACTACACTTAGGGATTTAACTATACTGGTTCTTCTGTTTAGATTTGATTCACTAAAAGAACTAACTCAGTGTCATTTGTTTTGCAATGAGACTTCACTAGTCTGTTTTGTGATTTAATTCATTAGTGCCACAAAAAAAAATATTAATAAAAATAACCGTCTTAAAAAAAAATTAAGCAAAAAATGCTAAAATGTTCTGAATGCAAGTGAGTGAATCATTGATATAACCATTTTTTTTTTATGAAACTGATTCTAAACAAGAACGGTTCTCAACCCCACTAGTGTAAAGGTGTGTAAGTCTATATTGCGTACTCACCAGTATTCGATATGGATGTTCTCTGGTCATTGTGATGGTGAATCCATTCACAGACACATTGACAGTTTTAGTGAAGCTCACTGCTCTGCTCCAACGATGTTCATTCTGAATGGTCACATTAAACGGTACAAGACCCTCTTTATCAATGCACAGGGCCGCAAACTGATACACACACGTGCCCTGGAAGTCAAAACGGAGTCCGTCGAACGTGTGGTAATGTGGGTCTCCTGACGCTACACATACAGCAGAGCTCATTGGCTGACAGCTGCGTCTTCCATTAACCACTGAGCAGCTCTCACCAGAGGCGCAGGAAGATTCACGACACACCACGACTCTCAGGTTACGGTCACACTCGCACAACCGATGACATTGATCATCAGCCCAGAACGTTTGGCCTTGTTGGTAGTAGGCGCCTTCGAAAGAACAGCCACATTGATTGGTGGGCACACAAGCGCCAGAACTGAGGACAAGACCGCTGTCACAAACACAAGCTTCCACACAGGTGTTAGTGCAATAAAGCTGCTGATCTGGGTACGGACACGTTACTGGACACGGAGAAGCACAGGCCTCATAATGACTGTTCGGCGGGCAGCTCATGGCTGTTGAACAAGAAGATGTTAAACAAGAAGAACAAAATGATGTTAAAGTTAAGCAAACATCTATGCAAAACTTGACAACAGAATCACCAGTGGAATGCTATTTTTTGGGGTTTAAAGACTGATTTAAGACTTTTCAGAATAGATCTGCAACGCTGCTGCTGCTGCAGAGCAAGTACAGAGTCTTGCTACTGTCAATACATTCACAGACATTGCTGTGAGCATGTAAGACATGCTGCTGCACAGGTAACACATGATTTAATGATCTAGCCAATCAGATTGCTGCTTGGATTTCAAACACTCATCAAAGTGTTCAAGTGTAGGCGAGTGAAATGTATCTGTGCTAAACTTATTACCTTTTAATTCCATCACAGGAGAGTGAAATCGGATAGACTTTTAGTCGCCTGGTGTGAGGTTTACTTGCACTGTAGATGGTTGTTAAAGTCGGCATAAAACAGAAGTGTAACACTTTATTTCGATAGTCCACTTTAGACATTCTACAAACTATAAGTAACTTTTCAACTACATGTCATCTAACTGTCATTAGAGTACTGCCAACACTTTTATTTGTTGATCCCCCAACAGACATTCAACTGACTATAAGTAACTTGGTGACTACAAGTCAACTTATTCTCCTAACCCGAACCCTAACACCTAACCATAACCTAACAGTCTACTGACAGTCTACTATAATATATGAGAGTTAGTTGACATGTAGTTGAAAAGTTACTTATAATTAGTAGAAAGTCTAAAGTGACTATCGAAATAAAGTGTAACCAACAGAAGTTGTGATAGTCTTTTCTTCCCTATTGTCACGTTTATCTGAGTAGAATGGCTTCTTGAACAACTACAGGCGTGGCGTGTCTTGATTTTTGTCCATCGGAAATTAATTGGATTGTTTTTTATTCGCCGACAAACACGTCCTCAGAAAAGTCGTCACAAGATGGAAATGAATTAAAATAAAAAATAATGATGAGCAGCACGGCTATATAATTTACAATAAACACTGTGATATTCCATTGAAAAATAAGAATAGTCCATTTTGATTTCATGGTGACTATACAAACGTGTGCCTTATGAGCTTAGGCAAACTTACAGCATTGGAATTTCTCCCTCCAATCTGAAATAACGACGCCCTCTTGACGACACATAGCGACGTAGGTCTCCAGAGCCTGACAGAGAATTCCTCGGTCTCCGTTACTGAAGCACAGGTCAAACACACAGCTTTGCTGGAAGGCCTGTGGGTTCACTTTAGTATGACATGCACTAAAGACACTCAAACCTGTAGAAGTAAGGACACCACAGAAAGCGTCTGTTTCATACAGGGCATGTATGTCAGGAGAGCAAACAGGGCAGCCGGTCTCACAGCCATCATGACATGCAGATGTGACATTGTCTTCTGCTCTCCAGCTCTTTGCCCACTGGTACACACTTGGCAGAAGGTTTCCAGCAGGGTTTCTCAGCTCATCTTTAGCATTCTCATTGAAATTTCCACACAGGCCACACACAACTCCATAGTAACTGCTAGGCAGCTGCAGGTCAACCCTTGACTTCCAGTCGTATGAGACGCGCAGACCGAAATCAGTTTCCAAAAGCGCAGCATTGGCACTCTCTCGCACCCTCACACGGCCATCATGAAGATCAAGTGGAAGATTAAAAACCAAACCATCCACCTGACAGAAGAAATCAGAATAATTAAAGAGATTAATTAGAATTATTGTTTTATTACTTTAATATTGTTTTATTACTGCCTGTCTGTTTCTTAAGTTGTTGTTCTGTTTTGGTTGGCCAAAGACAAATTTCCACCCCGGTTGACAAAAAAGATCTATTCTATATTCTATTCTATTATTTTGGTGGGAAAGTATTCTAATATTTAAACAAAACACTTATGTTCCACACAGAAAAAAAAATATCAATATCAATATATTTGACAAATACAAGTAGTTGAAATGAAATATAATTTCTAAATGATACAAATATTTTCAAAACAAATTACTTTATATATTCTCTTTTTAACATATGCACAAAATAGCTTAAAATTCTTGGAAAAATAAACATCTAAAATATATTTTAATACATGTAAACATTCAAAAAATCATTTACATTTAAAAACTATTTAATACAATTTCCAAATGTTTTCCATTATTTATTTATTATGTGGTTTGGATATAGTTGACGGTCAATGGGTGTTTTGGGGTCCGTTTAATAGGATTGTTGGTTTTGTATTCATTTAATATTATATTAAAATGAATATACTAAAATTTAAACTAAACATTTTATTATCAATAAAAATATATACTAAGATAAAAGCTTATTTGTGTTTATGACTCCATTCATGAAATTAATAAGATAAATAATCTTCATTTATCTAAAAAAGGCACTGCTGTAAATACAAACAGGCTGAGTAGATCTGTTCATATCATGAATTTAAAATCATACTTTGACAGATGACACTGAGTGAGTTTGTATCTTTAAAATATCTGAAGTGACTCATTACCATGATCAGTCCCTTCTGATGGTTCACCACGGTAAGAGTGTTACCATATACAATAACCTCCACCTCCCGCACATCAGAGTTGCCACGGTTTTCATTGCTCTGTGTCACAGAGAAGGGCACCAGTCCGCTCAGATTCCCACAGGTCTTAGACAAGACGTATCTGCAGGTACCCTGGAAGTCATATTCATATCCATCAAAGGTGTGGAAGTGCAGATCGCCCCACGCCCAGCAGGTGCTGTTGTACAGGGGCACACACACCGCCTTGCCACGTTCAAGACGGCAGGTCTCTTTCTCTCGACAGTGGATGTCTTGACATGGATCTGTAGGCAGAAACAGTGTGAATAAACACACACAAAATCTGCTATTTAATACTACACTACATATGCTGTTTGTCTGCATTTTTCCTGTAATTTGCATATTGGTAATAAACACAATATACTCAAAACCAAAATTAACATATTTTTACTGATTCCTTACACAAAGGAAATGAATAAAGAACATGTATCTTGACCTGAGTGATAACAGGCCCACACTCCCGCTCTCAGCAAACACCGTGTGTCGTGAGGACAGTTGACTCTCTCACAGGAAAGTCCCTTCCCTGGTTCACATTGACACTTCTGCTCACACTGGTTCAGGTAAACCACTTCCCCAGCCTGAAAAAACAAACTCGGTCATATGCAGGACAAGAAAGAGAAGGAAATCCAGATAAGCTAATATGTGCGCATATCCAACATCTCTACGATACTGATAGTGATCACCTTAAACGTGTGTCCCAGCTCATGGCAGCCGCATTGCTGGTGTTCAACACACTGTTGGCCATCAAAAAGATAACCATTGTCACAAGCGCAGCCCTCTGTGCAGGTCTGAGGACACTGGATTATTGTAGTGATCCCAGGACAGGGAGCAGAGCAGACGTCTGCACACAGCTCATAATGACTGCGAGCTGGACACCACATTGCTGGAAGATAGTGATTAAGAAAGAAATTACTTGTGAAAAAAACTTGTGATAAAACAGCAAAGACACTGGTTTAAATTTCAGACTGTGACTAATAGTTGCAACTAAATATTACAGCCCACAATATGCCAAGATCTATCGATTAACAGAGGGTCCCAGACATGACAAGTAATTATAATATATTTATAAATAAGTAAATAAAAATGGGAAGTTTTATTTTGAATATTTTTTCTGGGAATATTTTGCCCATTTTTTATATGAAATATTAAAATATAAAAGCGTATTATTAAAATATTTTTATACATTTTAAAATTGCATTTCAGCAGGAATGTCGTGACTCCATTATCTAGCCCCAGATTTTTTTTAATTCTTCAATTTAAGGAAGTGTTTTCACCAAGGCTTCATTTATTTGATAAAAAAATACAGTAACAGTAAACACAAAAACAGTAAAACTGTGAAACATTATTACAATTAAAAATAACTAAATGTCATTTATTGAATGTGAATTTAGTGTGTCTTTGCTGAATAAAAGTAATTCTTACTGAGCTTTCCGACCTCATATTTTGAACGGTAGTTCATTTCAAAAATGCAAAAATGTGCATAGCATATTTACAATATATAATAAAATATTTAGGTAAAATTTTTTTTTTTAGCTGTTTGTGAAATAATCATTTTGTGATGCTGTGATAATTATAAAATTATATAAAATTATATAAAATTAGAAAAAATTAGAAGAAAAAAAAATTATCTCCAGAAGAACAAACTTACGGCAGAAAGAGTCTGTCCTCCATTTTTGGATAACGACTCCGGCTCCACGGCAACTAAAAGCGTATCTCGCCACACTGTCGCAAACCACCTTGCTGTTTCCGCCAGACGCGCACGTATCAAAGACACAGTCGTTCAGATAAGCTGAAGGGTTCAGCACAGCATGACAGGCGGCAAACGGTCCGTTGGGGTCAACCAGAACTCCACAGTAGGGATGCTTCTCATAGATGGCTTTCAGTCTGGGATCACAGTCCACACATGTGCCGCTTTCACATCTGTCCCCACACACCGCTCCAGGGACGTCTACTTTCCAGGCTCTCCCGAATGCATTCACGTCATGTGTAATATTGCCATCTGGGAGGCGGAAGTCATTGGAAGGGACTCCGTCAAAGTTACCGCAGAGCCCGCAGGTCTTTCCACCGTAGGTGCCAGGGACGGTAACAGTAACTTGGTAAACCCGGTCATAGGTCACCTGGAGGCCAAAGCCGGTCTTAATGATGTAGTTACTACCGTCAGAATAGACCTGGACCAAGGAGCCATTTAAACTGTTTGAACTGTACGGCACATTAGTCAAAACCCCATTGACCTGTGGGAATAGTGTTGTATTAGAGTCATACTACATTGACAGCAATTCAACAAAAGTTTCACATGTTTAAGAAACTCAAATTCACATATCACCAGCCATTATGGGAGCTTCATTGAGCAGCATCTGAAGGACAAAAGCAGACGAACCTCCACTTACCAAGATCTGCGGCTTGTTTTGTCTTACGACGACGGTGCTGCCGTAGACGGTTAAGGCCACTAGCTTGGTAACAGCAACTATGCTATTGGGCCACCATCTCTCATTCTCCACCTGGACGGAGAAAGGGGTCAGGCTGGTCTGTTCCAGGCCACAGGATTGGGACAGGACGTAGGTACAGGTGCCCTGGAAATCAAAGCGCTGGCCATCAAAGGACACATAGTGTGGGTCTCCAACAGCTTCACAAATGGCATTCCTGATTGGCTGGCATCTGCGAACGCCATTCATCAACTCGCACTTCTCATAGGGGCCACAAAATAACTTATTACAGACCACCTGTGGAAACAAACACAGGGCTTTCATGTCTTTTGTATTGTGCAAGATTTGTGAGGTGGCTTTAAATAGATGATCTGAAATGCAGAGATCTAGATCTAAAGAGACAACTAACAAGATAATGATAAAGCTATAAAACATTAAGTGCCACATCAAATGTCTTATATCCATGTCTTTTAATATATATAGCATATTAAAATATTCTTTATAAACTAGGGAGAAAGACTGAACTCTTATTATATTAAAAGATTAAGGAAAAATATGATTTCTCATTATATGACTCCTCTAAACCCTTTCTTAAAATAACAAGCCCTTTCTAACCCTACAAATCAAATCCAATCCAATCCAATCACAATTACAATGTCAAAACTGTAGAATATTCTCCCTAACATCACTTTGGCGTGTCCACTTACCTGGCCACCCACTGTGCATGTGCACACCTCCTCACAGTTATTGCCAGGATAGAACTCTTGGTAAAGCAAATAGTAGAGTTTGCCATAGAGACAGCCACACTGAGAGAGGGGGACGCAGTGGGCGCCACTCCTGACGAAACCCTGGTCACACACACAGCCCTCCGTACAGCGGCTACGACAGCCAGTGGGAGGAGCCAAGCTATGACATGTGACTTCACAGGCAGAACCACAGAGCTCATAGTGGCTGTGAACAGGACACTGAACACCTGACAAGAGACAGACATGTGACTGGTTAATATATATTTTAAAATGGTTCGTTACAATAGTATAGTATAATAGCATGTGACATTTCAATGAAAACTATATAAGGTCTGTGGCACCAATCACTTTGAAAACCCTCAGACTAGATTACATGTCAGATTTGATTATTAACTTAATACCCTTCTGTTGAATGTTTTAAAACATCCTTTTATCCTTAACAATTTTGTTTTTGAGCTCTGCTTTATATTTGTTGGCCTTTGTTGAGATGAATGGAACTGGTACATTAGTGACCAGAAAGAAAACTCTTGTGTATGAACACAATATTACACTGTATACGGTTTCTAGATACTAAAGATCTAGATACAATCGGCCAGTATTTGTCTCACCACAGAATTCAGCAGTTCTCCAGGGGCTGATGGTTTTTCCCATCGCCTGACAGGCAGATATGTATGCTGTTATGGACTGGCACAGTATATCTCTCCTTCCGTTATACAAACAGACATCATAAACACAATCCTCAAAAAAGGGTTCAGGGTTCAGCCCAGTCTGACAGTCCCCGAAAGGCCCCTGTGGGTCACGCAGCAGCCCACAGAAATCAGACGTTTTATAGAGACTCTTTTTGGCCGGGTCACAATTTAGACAACTGTCTGTGCAGCCATGGACACAGCCTGGGATCTCGGCTACAAGCCAGCCGGCACCAAACTCCACCGGTCCTGAGGAAGGTAATGTTGTTCCTCTGACGGTCAGATCATCTTCTGGATTTCCATTGTAGTTCCCACAGAGACCACAGACGGCACCCATGTAGGTGCTGGGGACGGTGACGGTGGTTAAGCTGTTCCAGTCAAACGTGACTCTGAGACCAAAATGTGTTTGAACGACAGCAGACCAGCCACTTCTGAAAACTGAAACCTGACCTTCAATAAGACTGAAAGGGAGGTTCAACAGCTTACCATTGACCTAAAAGAGAAATCAAATTTTTCTTACATTTCTCATTAAAGACAACATCAAGCATCATTTGGAAAGATAAAATTGTTTGCCAGAGGTTTAATGCATGTAACTAGAACTTACGGTAACAAAACTGCTGTATTCTCTATCAATAACAATGCTGATATTATATACTTTGATCTCCAGTAACTTAGTGAACGTCACCGCTCTGCTTCCCCGAAACTCATTTTGCACCAGTACATCAAATGAAACCAGTCCAGGATCTGAGACACAAACTCCAACCAGCTGATATTTACAGTTTCCCTAAAGGGAGAATATAATAATGCTAGCATTTTACACAAAGGGTAAACATATGGACATTTTGATCTAACACTACATGCTACGTTTTTTTAAATGTTGTCTTTCCAGGACTTTCCATGCACTTTGAGTATGCAGGAAATATTCAGGCAGAAGAAAATATAGTTTTGTAGTTAATGTGGGAGAAAAGAAACAACTATATTTCACCAAGTCCAACATGTTCCTGCATCAACGTCTTTGTTAATCCTGGATCGACATTCAAATCAACCAATCGAATTTGAAGGAGTTTAGTCATTTCCCTCTGATTTTAGTGAGAAGTTATGGGTCGGGTTAGGTTTAAGGGTAGGGATAGGATTAGGACAACATTTTCAGACAGAAATGTTGTTCCAGGATCAACAAAATATGTTGATCCAGGAACATGTCTTAATTGGCAAATCACGATGACTATTTATCTACACTACAGAAGCCATGAAGAGAGAGGTTTTAAAACAATTTTTGTTGTTGTTACACACTGCAGAACATATAATGTAGAAAAAAACTGCACAGTTATTTTGTGTGTCGAAAAGAATAGTACCTGGAAGTCGAATCGCTTCTTGTCAAAGGTGTAGTAGTGGGGGTCGCCCCATGCCATGCAGGTGCTTTGGGATACAGGATAACAGTCCCTAATGCCATTCACCAGCTGGCAGTGCTGTCCAGCCCCACAGCCTCCATTTTGGCAGTCTAGTCGTCCACCTTCTGTGGAGCAACGACAAAGCCGCTGGCAAGCATCATCTGCCCAGAAAGCCTCCCCAGCGGGAATGTAGCGTCCATTGTAGGAACAGCCACATTGGGCAGAGTGTACACATTTTGATTCACTCAGAACAAAACCAGGATCACAAGCGCATGTTTCGACACAGGGCAAAGTGCAGTTCAAATGAGCCCTGAGGCCGCAGGTCAAAGGGCAAGCGCTACCACAAAATTCATAATGACTGTTTTCAGGGCATCTGTAAGCTGAAGACACATTCGGAAATAAAACATAACAATTTTGCTGAACAATGTCAAGTCAAGATGCTTATCATACTTTTACTCACAACAATTGGCTGCTTCTCTCCAGTTGGTTAGTTGTATCCCAAAATTTTGACATGCACTTGAATAGACCTCCAAGACATTACATAAGTAGTTTCTGTGGCCATCTGCCAAACAGACGTCATACAAGCAGTTCTGAATGTAAATAGCAGGATTGATAACAGAATGACACTGTCTGAATGGCCCCTTCATTAAGAGTCCACAGTAGTTTTCACCCTCCCATTGTTTAAGTGCTTGAGCATCACATTCATGGCCGCTATTGTCATCTCTACAGCCCTCATCCCGTGCTAAGTTGTGAACTTTCCAACTCTGGCCAAACGCTGTTGGATTGGGAGCCTGGGTGTTTGAAGGCATTGTGAAATCATCATTGGGATCACCATTAAAGTTGCCACAGAGGCCACAGACTTTGTTCATGAAGGCAGTGGGCATGGAGACCACAAGATAGTGATTATAGTCATACTGCACATTCAGCCCAAAAGAAAAAAGAATGGTGATGAAGCTGCCGGACTGGAAAATGGATACTCCAACATCATCAAGAATGACAGGAAGGCTCCACACACTTTGGTCAATCTGTACAAATAAAAACATATTATTGTATATTAAACTGCAAAAAAATTATCAGTCGGTATTTTTTGTCTTGTTTTACAATAAAAAAGCTCTAAATTGTAAGCATTTTCTCTTAAAATATGTTTTAGGCTTTTATCAGTATTTAAAGTCACCATGAAATCAAAATATACTTATTTTTTATAGAATATTTAAAATTTAGTGTTTAAATGACAATGTTTAAGTGTGCTAACAGCAACGACACAACAATCCAATAAAACAAGGCCCACCCTATTTTTTTCTGGTTTGAAAAGCCATTGCACATGGATATACTCTATTATTATAACATTATTATATTTTATAATAAAAGAAAATTCTGGTTTTAAGCATTAGCCTCACTATTTTTTTGTTAAAGATTTATGCTTAACCCTTAATCTCTTATGCAATGTTGCTTACTGAGTAAACTGATAATTATAAGGATGTTTAGATATGTTTATAAAAATAGGACAAAATACTGATCATTTTTTTAAATGAATGGCTTAATAGTTATGAGGTCTAAGCTATTATTTTCACATGAGACAATACTGTCAAAATTGCAGTTGCAGTTTAAGTACTAAAACCAAGCAATAAATAAAAATAAAAAATGTTTACCCAGACTTTCCCGGGATCGGAACCTTCAACGGTGATGGTGATACCGCCGACATTCACAATTACAAGTGCCACATAGGAGACTCTCATGTCACCGCGGTTTTCATTTTTAGCCAAGACTTCGAAAGCTGGAAGACTGTCATTTTTCTGACAGTTCCTGGTGACAACATAAGTGCAAGTGCCCATAAAGTCAAAATAACGTTGGTCAAATGTGCTGTAGTGAGGGTCACCCATAGCCCAACACATTCCAACTGATTTCTTCGCACAGGAACCCATCATCTGGCACTCCTCATCCTGACTACAGCCGATGCTGAAGCAAGAGCGAGGCACAACTACAACAAATGGAGAAAACAGAAAATACACATGATGCTGATGTAGCAAAGTGAGGCAATTGGGAGATTACTATGGTTTTAATAAAGTAATTAAGACAGCTGTGTTAGCTATTAAAAATACATTGTTGGTACAAGGGACATAATTTACTTAAAGGAATAGTTTACACAAAAATAAAATAAAAAGCTGTCATAATTTACTCACCCTTATTTTTTCCAAACCTGTTGTGTTTCTTTCTTCTATTAAACACAAAAGAAGATATTTGGAAGAATGCTGGTAATTAAACAGTTGACGGTAGCCATTGATTTCCATAGTATTTTTTTCCTACTATAGAAGTCAATGGCTATCGTCAACTGTCTGGTTACCCATATTCTTCAAAATATCTTCTTTTGTGTTCAACAGAAGAAAGAAACTCATACAGGTTTGGAAAAACATAAGGTAAATGGTGACAGAAATGTAATTTTTAGGTGAACTATCCCTTTAAGACTTCTATACTGTATTAACAACATACCTGGATCAATGCATGGGGCTGGAGCTCCGTATCCATTCACTTGCTCGATTCCCACACTATAGACCCCAAAAGAAGCACTTGCATGGGTTACTTTGTGCCCACCTACCCCAGGTCGATAAACCAGCTCAGTCCAGGAGTACTGGCTGTTTTTGATGACCCTCCACTGACTTTTTCCAGGTAAAGGCAAGTTATCAAAAAGAATCCCTGCTTGTTCATTTGTAGGCACAATCAACAGGGCTCGGTTGTCAAAGCCAGCTATCCCATCAAGTGCGTACGAAGAACCGAAACGGTTGTTGGGCAGAAGATTTACAAGAAACGGGTCGTACATCACAGTATAGGATGTTCGCACACCATTAAACAGAAAAAACACCTGGATTCCGCTGTCAGCAATAATGTTAAGACCATCTGGAAACTGGATTTTGTATTCTATGATCATACCACGCTGAAGTACATCATTTAATATAGTACGGCCAAATTGAACAGTTACATTCGTTGACTGCGATGCCTGGATATAGACGCTGTCAAACTGGCTCTGGATGCTTAACGGAGCCACCAGGAATTGAGTTCCCCATCTTTGCACCGGCAGGAGTTGCTCATAAACGTGATTGCACTTAGAAAAGCGCCACGTGCACATGTGGCCCGAGTACACGGCGATGGGAAGTTGCGAGGATACATGGGTTCCTGTCAAGTCTCCTTGGCTTTGGATTTGTGCATTTTCGAAAGGGTCCATCACCAAAACTAGTTTACTGCCGACTCCATACAAGCGGCCTTCGAACCGGACCGCCGCTCGAAGAAACACTTCCACTGTATTCTGCTCTTTACCGTTGACAAGCACAAACTCCTTCAGCATGGATGGAGGGGAATTAGTAGGGGTGAACACAAAATATTCAGTGCCCCACTCGCTCATAGGGTAGACCAGGGACGTATCTGCCGTGTATTGTTTTGAGTTTAGTGAGGAAACTGTTATGTCATCGGTTGCCTGAATGAGGGCAGTATTGCGGGACCTCTTGGTGCCAGACAGCTCGACTTCTTTGGGGAGGGTCACAGTGATGCCCTGACCTGCAGTCAGTTGCATCTCCTGGGTGAAACGAAGACCAGGTACGTCGACCTTCACCAGGCAATTCGAATTCACAGAGGTGATATAAAGCTGAAAGAGCGGGACATCAAAGGGGGGTACATAGTTTTGCATAAACGCAGTGGCAAATTCTTGTCCTGCAGATCGAGCCTGGCAGCCATCTTTAAGAGGTCAAGAGAGAAAGACTAAGTGCGTTTAACAAAACTTTCAAAAAGTTTCCAAAAATTGTTATAATAATATATTATCAAATATTTCATTCAAAAAATATTTTAAGTAATTCATAAATCTCGAAATGTGTTTACATAACAGATAGTATTTAATTCAATTAACTCCAAAGAAAAGATAGAGCCTTACCCCAAAACAGAAATATCACAAAACAAACCAGTAAAAGTTTTGCTCCCATGATTAGCTGTAAATAAATGTTAGTCAAATTGATAAAGAAGCAGTACATTTCAACATGCATTCTTTATTTATTTATTTATTTATTGCAGCATAGCCTACACAATAAGTATCATCCACAATATATTTATTATGAAAAGCTACAAATTGCTACTTCATTTCACACACCACATGAAAATAACTCTATAATGCTGCTTACCTTCATGGGAATCAAGAAATATACAGTCGATCTTATGCAGCCTTTTAAATACCTATATTATCCCAATCTCAAAACCAATCAGAGATTAGTTCCTGGAACCGAGGGAGTGACCCATTTAAAAGGATCCATTTTCTCCCCAAGGAAATGAATGGATAGGCTATGGTTAAATAATAGCGATATAATTTTCAGCATACAACAAACATACAACCTTTACAAACATTTAAAACAATCTATGTTTGACTTCTAGCACACCACAAATTATGTAAATAGTCATACAAACAATGTGTACGTAAATTGAAATACTCATAGTGCAGTGAAATAAACAAGTCTGCCAAAAAAAAAGGAGAATGCTTTTCAAAACACGCAAACAATTGTGAAAAATGAAAGCCTGATACATTGTGAGTTTGTGATGGTAAATGATGTAAATGATATGTGATGTGGAATTGAGTTTTCATCAGCATAACAAATGGTCCCGAATCGGCAGCTCAGAAAAAGAAAAAAAAAAACAGTCTACAGCAATCTGTCTCAAGACTATGATATTCCTGAAGGACCCAAGGGTAGTGGATCCTTTCTATCAATTGCTGAATGAATCATTCCGAAGGTTTTATGAACCTGAGCCTGCAAACAAGTCTGGTTGAGCTGATTAAAACATTGGTTAGTGCATTTGAAAATTATTAAAAAAGAATTTGCAATCTACAGTAATATCTTTTCCAAATAGACACTAAAAAGTTAGTCTAGCTATATGCCACAGGTTATTACACACTGTCACAAAGTCTGGGAAAAGACAATCCACATGGGTTTTGAGCATCAAAAAAGGCCTGCAAACCTCACAAACACTATTATCAGAGCACACAAGAGAGGATGTCACGATTGTAACCACAAAACTTCCTGCCTGGTTTGATGTTGTGTGAAAAGATATTCCCAGAGCGTCTACAGCTGAGATGTATGGCAAAAGAGAGAGATTAACAAAACACACCCCACAATGAAGACGGACAGAAGGAGAGGAAATAAAGTTTACACTTTAGTTCACTGTGGTTTCTGTTCATCTACAATGAAGTCCCATGAGTCCAGACGAATACTGGAATTAACATCACTGTACATCTCACCCTCAATTTACAGAATAAGCATGTTTATCTCTTAGATGTTTATGAGTTTTTATTTTTTTATTTTTTTAAAGTTTATTTACTTATTTTAGCAGTGCAGAAAGCTGCCATTCCCTTGTGCTAAATCATAAGCAACGTTATCACTTACTGAAGACGTCCTCTGGGGCTCGACATTCACATACAACGCTATCTGTCTACAGGAAAAGCTTCGTTCTCTGACCTTTCTACACGCACACACACACACACACACACACATACACACACACACACGCACACGCACGCACGCACGCGCACACACACACACACACGCACACACACACACGCAGACACACACACGCAATGGCCAAACAACGGTTTCTGGGTTTTCCACAGATGTGCTAACGGTGAGTGAGGAAAGCACATTCTTAATTAACAATGTAGTGTTGATGCTATAGCCTACTGTCAATCGTTATTGGAAGTTCTGATATAAGTGGTTAAGATTGCAAGTTATGGATTAGAAGTTCTGATATAAGTGGTTAAGATGGCAAGTTATTGCATTTCCTCGCCTTTTTGGACTGTGCGATGCCATTGTATTTCCAGTGAGGATCTGGATAAAGAAAAAACGATATTGATCAATACACAAATGTGTATTAAGGCAACTTAAAAGAGATAAAGCACGCCAGTTTAAAGTAAACCTACAGTTAGGCTGTGTGAAATGTGTATTTAAAAGCTGTTGGTGCAAATGGGTACATCTAGGCTACATTACTTGTTCCACACACAGCTCTAAATACATAGTGCAATACAGCCATCTAGTGGTGATATATACAATCAATTTAGGCCCTATTGGCTGCTCTGTTCTTAACCCTCTATTGCATAGTGTTGCTTCAAGGTAACATACCCATTTTCCCTCATATTCTCAGGCTTACAAAATCATACACCAAAAAAAAAGCTTATTTTAATCTGTAGGAAGTATGAAAAGCCGATAGAATGCTTGTATTTGATCAAATTACTTGTCCAACCCCCTTTTCAATGTCTTTTCCTCACCTGCACTCACATGCGGCAGCCATGTTTTTTCAGCTCCACAAAACTTTGAAAAAGTGAAATTTTCCTTAGGATTTCCATGAAATAAAAAATATTTTCACAATTTTGGGTAAGTTCTGATTTAATTTCACTCTGTTGATTATGTTTTCATTGAATATTTCTTTTGTAAATGGGTAAAATAGCTATGTTGCCTCAAAGCAACAATATGCAACAGTGGAATGAGAATTTCCTGTTTTCATGCTAGTTAGCAATACAATATTATCACCAATATAACATTTCACACAGATTTTTGTGTCAGTATTTGTCATTATGTGCCTTGTTTTTTAAAATTTTAAAATACTTAATAACAATAACAATATTTATGATGACAGTTTAGCTATAAGTATGCATAGAATTTGTAGCTTTGTAAGCTCAGATGTGTGTGTGTGTGTGTGTGTGTGTGTGCGTGCGTGCGTGTGAGTGCACCAAATGTTCAATCTGCCTCCAATATTTCCAGATACATATAATAATTGTGTAATTATCTTTTTCAGTGACAATGAACATAACAACATTCTATGGCAGAAAGAGAAAATGTAATGAGAATGAATGCATAAAAATAATACTCCTTTGTTGCGCATTGTTACTTCTAGGTAACAAACCCCACTAAAATGGTAACTGGATTAAACTGCATTACTTTTTCAGCACAAATGTTTTTTTTAAATGAAGTTGATGTTGAAGATCTTTCATAAAATGTGTTTTGTTATGAAATAAAGAGATATATATTAAATAGACTGCACTTTTTGTTTTTAGTCCCATTATTGCATGTTGTTGCGCCAAAGTAACATACCTAGATCTACCCCCTATTATTATAATTTTTGTAAATTATGTGTTGAATTGTTCAATGTGCTCTATGACTGGTAATAAAATGGGTGGAAATATTTTTTTTCTCTATTATTTCATATATCATGCAATAGAGGGTTAAATAGATGCCAAGATGAAATTGCTCATCTAAATACTTGTCGTCAATAACGGCTGTGCATTAAGAATACATTGCACAAAGCTGCCAAGGCTCACATCTGAATATGAATAGCCCAAACTCACAGCTTACCGTCATTTACTCTGCACTAGTGCCATCAATTTCATCTTATGATAAATCCAGGGGCTTCCTTTGGCATGGTTTCATTTGGCAATATGCCATAAGTGGCTCAATATGGCGCAATTAATGCATCAAACTTGCTGTGGGTTGCATGAATGTGAACAGTAAAAAAAAAATCTTGTCACTCAGTGCAGAGGGGAATGATCTGCTGCATAGGCCAAAATAAGTTTGTTAAAATTCTGCATAGAACTAATAATACAAACACAGTACCTTCACCAGCATTTATCCAAAACCCAGGACCGCCCATTTAAACATCACTGTATGATAAAAGCAGTTCTCAACTGGTTGGTTGTGACCTGAAAATGATTTCAATGAGCGTGACAGACAGCAAGGGAGAAAAATGCTAAATGCAACTAACAAAACGTAACTGTTTAATCATGCAAAGATAGCAAAATAAAAAGGCTTATAAACGAGAAAACATTACTGTCTTGCAACAAAACATTGTAGATTTGTCGGATGCAAATTCATCTGCCACTTCGGCAGGTGTCAAAAACCATGAACTAAAGACATGAAACAGAGGTTTCACCTGACACAAGGACAAACCCAGGGTGTTTTGTTCATATTTCTGTGCAAAATCAAGGCACTTTAATAAACTAAAAAAAACAACAACAACATATATTGGAACATATATAAAAATGTTAATTTTTAGGTGAACTATCCATTTAAACTCTACATGAACATGCAGCACATTTTGGAAATGAAAAACAGCTGTTCAGCATTGACAGTAAATGGACAGGTGTTTCAAGAAGAACAAGTTCAACCCTTCTTTTACATAACAGTTGCAGTTCCCACAGAGGCCACAGGTTGCAGCAAAGCATTTGCTAAAGAGGGCAAGACTGTGGAGATTTTGAGTCACCTTTTTGCTAAACAAACGCAAATCTTACATTAAAAAGGCAGTGAATGAGTTATATCTATGTTATTTATGTTCAAAATATTATTAGTCTCAGGAAGTAAGTGCACAATACTGTCCCATGTCTTAAAAATGCCAAAGTGCAGTGCCCTGAATGCACACAAACCCACACTCTCCGAAGAGGAATGCGAGGCTAAGCGTATCCCATCATGCATCATGTTTTGGAACTCACGTGCCCTGAAAACGCGAGATGTCCGTGAAAACATTCCACTGTAAGTTACATTAATTAGATATTACATATAATTTGGTAGTAAAACAAAGTGTTGCACATTTGATTGGTGCAAAGATGAGGCTGTGTATTTTGTACAACATTTGCAACTGCCTTTTATCACCATAATTTTTTTTTTTTAAAAGCTGAATTTTACAGTTTCGGGTTGTTGGAGATGATTGGAATTTCAAACACACCCATAACTATGTTTAATACAAGCCTTCTCTGGCCGTTAACGTAGTTATATCACTCCTTATCGTAACCATACCAAACTTACCTGACACCTATAACCTACCTGTTGATTTTCATATACAAATATTCAGTCCATTTGTTCTCCTCAAAGCTCCATTAGAACGCCTCAGGCTGTTGTTCAAATTTTTGTCTCTAACCATGAACTAATTGTTTAATGAGGCGCTTCAATATCTGTATGTCAACGCATCTACCTGTGCAGATCACCTAAGGCTAAGTCAAAGCATCATGGAAAATATGTGACCTGTTTTTCAACTCGGCTTGCAAACGCATTGACCTTGCAAACATTTGTGTACGTGGACACACAACATGTACTGAAGCACATTTGCGCTGGAACCTGCTAGTTATGACGCAACCCTTGCAGTTGGAAACAAGCTGCCCCCATTCTTGACTCACTGTTTCCTCCACACACCTCCACAGCACACAAACACTCAATAGAGCGTGTTTCTGTTTGTGGCTACAGCAGGAACGTATCCAGACAACACTCCTTTCTGCCCTTTTTGATTGGTTATGGGGTCTTTGGGCAAAAGAGTGTGAAGAGTTTTCACTGAGGAGACTTTCTAGATCCTGATCATTCTCAAAACAACTTGTTCTTCACTATCAGTCCATCAAAGCTACAGTGCCTTATCACAAGCCATCTTCATTTTTTGCGCATGCAAGTATTGAGTTCATGTTAGTTTACTTCTAAAAGTTGACAAAATTAGCTTTTATCCAAGCATTTGAAAACTTTTCTCTTCAGGGAGAACAGAGCATAAAGATTCATGACTCATCCAGCACCAAACAGATCTTTGGCCAATCAAATGTAGTATGAGATTATCCCTGGCTGTGTCCGATATTTGCATTTTGAGTAGGTACTACGCTAAAAAAGCATGTTCTATGTAGTAAGTGTGTGTAGTATGAATGTAATCTGGATGTACTACATCCGCCATACTGTGATTATCATTATCATTATCACTCTTTTATGAGTACTGTGAATTCGGACATACTACTTTTGTCACATACTGTTTTTCGCCTACTTCATTTTGGGGGAAAGTATTCGATTTCAGTCTGACTAGCAATACCTGGGAGCAAATAATTGCTCATGGCTTTAACCCAAACTAAAGGCTACTTCCTGTTTCAATAGGAAATATGCAAACACAGCAAAGAAAACAAATCTCCCACACAAGAAAACTTGTCTTCAAGGAAGCATCTGTACAACAGCATTTTAGTGATATGCTAAAATAAAAGTAAAATAATAATGATAATTATCAACATAATTTCATAATAACACTTTTAAGGAGAATATTGTCACAGTTTCAAATCATAAAAAGTCATCAAAAATACATTTTAAATTACATTATGAAATAAATGTTTCAGCATTGATAAATACCTTTCTGTGTATTTAAGTGTGATTTGAATAACATTTATATTAAATTTAAATTATATTCCAAAGTTTTGACTCAGTAAGATTTTATTTCAGCAAGGAATCATTGTTGATAAAAAATTACAGTAAAGACATTTACAATGTTACAAAATAGTAACACTGAATAATGATAATTCAATAATGATGATAAAAAAAAAAATCAGCTTTGCATCACAGGAATGAATTATATCAACAAAGAAATCAGTTATTTTAATTTGTAATAATATTTAGCGGTATTACAGGACAAGAGGATCATACAGAACGGATTTCTTGCACAGACTTTGCAAGCATGGATTTCACAGGACGTTTCAAAGTGGTATGTTTTTTTTGTAATTTTATTATACATTATAGATACAATGTTATCCACCATTTAATAGTGCCATTTGTCGGAAAACTAAGGTAATACAAACGTAGGAATTCATTCCTAAGATCCGGAAAAAAAAAGTGACTTTTCTTTAACATTTTCAAATTTGGTCTCATGACAAGCATGAAGATCAGGAACTAATTATATAATAAATTCCAGGGTGACTGATTAATTATTTTAAGAATACAGCAAAGATCTCATATAGTTCTCATAGTTAGAGACTTTATACAGTATTCCTCCTTTCTTTGGAAGTGATAAACAGTGTCAAGTACCTTATCAAACTAACTGTTTATCAGATCACCAGCTCAGAGGCTTGAGTCACGTATCCAAGAGTGACGAATAACAATGCATTTCGCAAAGCCACCTTTCACAACAAGTGTGGGACTACCATAACTGGTTATTTTGCTTCTTGACAGCTGTATGAATGCCAGCAGAACCAGTCGTACATTTGGTGACTTCAGCTGAAAAATCCGTTAGAAAGGGCATGGGCAGAGCCCTGCGGGTAAGTGTTATTTTGGCACTTTAAAGTAGCTGAGGAGTAACACCTTTGCCTGCAGGTCTTCAGCAATCCTTCCTCAGCTAACTAGTAGAAAGCCAGATGTGAGAAAGTCAGATGCATGACCAATACTCAAAACAAAATTATATCATGGCGTCAAGGAGCCAGGCATACAAATCACCCATATCTTCAATACAAATAGAGATTTTCATTAAAAAACAAATTAAAAAAATTAAAAAAACCTTTTTAGAATAGTTCATTCATATGGAAACTTGTTTCCACTAGGGAATACAAATAACAACTTTTTTTTATCCTATAATTCTGACTTCATTCTGAATTCTGAGAAGAAAACAAGTCAGAACTACCTTTTTTTCCCCTCGTGGCGGAAACAAGCTTCCATACTTTTGTCATTAACTCGTCCTCTTTCAAAACCTATAAGAATTTCTTTCTTCCAAGGAGCACACAAAAAGAGGTTTACAGCACATGTCCAAGCTGCTAAAATACCAAAGGATAGGTTTAGCAGAGTGTCTGAGCTGTGCTCTTTCATACAATGAAACTGAATGGTGACCACTGCAGCGTTTCCCAAAAGCATCGTAAGCTAAGCTGATCGTAGAGACTAATGGTGGCAATGGTTCTAGGCTGCACTTATAGGCTTACAATGCTTTTGGGCTTTCATGCAAGATTTTTAGTGAATAATGACATGGTCTGTATGTTCTGTGATAATGAAATGGTCTGCTCCAGTCCTCACACAAAGCTATTGTATGGCTTTGGAAAACTTGAGATATAGTGCAAAAGTCGTATGGACTGCTTTTATGAAGCTTTGACAACCCGTGGTCACCATCCACTGTCATTGTTGGAAAGAACACTCCTTTGGTATTCTACTGCAAAAAGAAAATCATCCTTTTGGGGTGAAATAACTCTATTACACAGACTCATTTGGTATACAGGAGCCTCTCTTCCACTGACAATCGGATCGGATTCAGCACAATCATTTGCTTAGACATTGTGTCCGTACATATGTTTTAATGGGAGTTGGCTGAGCAAGTCAAGGCTTGACTGCAGTTTTGAAGGACAGGAGGATTGTTCCTTTAGTTTAGGTGGATTATATGACTAATCCAACCCTTAACGTGTTTGCCGATACCCAAAAGTCATGAAATCAATCAAACACCTGACATTAAAATAAATCTTTCACAAAATTACGTTTCAGTTGTGTAATCCTTATTTACACATGTAAAGCCTGACATATGATTTTTTTTATAAAATGGAACAGTTTAATA
Organism: Semotilus atromaculatus; assembly: GCA_031834385.1. Lineage (NCBI taxonomy): Eukaryota > Metazoa > Chordata > Actinopteri > Cypriniformes > Leuciscidae > Semotilus > Semotilus atromaculatus. The sequence continues at coordinate 20,402,654 of JAULUF010000015.1, forward strand.
AAACTTTTATTTGCATTAGACTTTCATGTCTCTTTTATGAGAACATTGATCTTATAATCCAGAAGGGGAAAAAACAATAATTTTATTCAGAGGCCCAAACTAAGCAAAAATATTAGTGGCGGCATTAGATGACTGTAGAAAATCAAAGTTTTGATTAGGCTGATAATTTAGAGGCCTTATGAATGCAAGGATCAATTATGATATAGGCTTTGAAGGGCCTTATCTTGCACCCGGCACAAATTACTTTGTACACTGACGCATGTATCATTCCTATTTTGCACCCGCGCAAAGCGGACTTTTCCCTCCACAGACGCACGTCGGTAAACTAGAGAATGACCTTGCGCTCCCTGGGCGGGTCGGCGCAAAAAGGAGGCGTGTTCCGGCGCAAACATTCCCTAGTGCTATTTTGCAGTTCCAGAAAACAATTCCGCCACTGACCAGAAAAAACCTCGTCTAAAGTCAGTGGCGCGTTGCTCGTTGTTCATAATACTATTTTAAGCGCGCATGCTTGGCCATAATGTAGCGGGTGCACAACGCGCATACACTTTGATTCTCTCATCAACACAGATGCAGCAGGTTTTATTTATGCAAATCATACATTTTAACAAGGAAAAATATGAACACATGAGGGAAATCATTGTGGTGTCCATGAAGATGTAAAAAAATGTCTAAATCTAGCTTACACATTTACCCAAATTTTTCAGGCTAATTGTAGTAATGACGGATCAGACTTGTTTGCCCAATAGTGGTAAGACACATATGTATATAAGGACTAATCTGAATAATCTGACTAATTAGTTTGTTGTCAAGAACCAGGAAAAAAAAATCTGAAGGCTGCGAAATCACCAGTGTGAACCGCTCCTGGAGCGCGCCTGGTAAATCCGCCATAATAATAACAATCCGCTGTGCAACATGCACACCTGCTCTTAAAGAGTATGTTGGATGACGCTCTGATTGGTTTATTTCACGTTACGCCCAAACCACACCTATGAATAATGAAGCTACTTCAGACCAACCCCTTTTAAACTTGCGTCGGGCGCAAGAGGCATTTATCCCGCCGGTAAAATAGCAACAGCGCCCAAGACCCGCCCACACAGTTACTTGCGCTTCACGCTTGATACTTGCGTTTCAGATCGTTAAAATAGGGCCCATAGGGTTAAACACTAATCCCTACATTACTCCACTAAAATAGTCCCCTTGAAGGAGTGAATGAAAACGAGTGAGTGAATTCTGACACAGTCAGTGTGTTTTGTTTAGTTTGTGCTTGCTGTTTAATAATCATTTGAAATTTAACAAACTGTCAACTCAAGTAGTAATGAAAAGATTTATCTAGAAGCCTGTCGTGGAAACTAGCATGTACAAACCTTACTTATATGATTTAAAATCAATTAAAAAGGAATTTTTACCAGCATGATATTACGCTGTACCCACATTGGACCAAAGTGTGCCAACTTCTGGCGAGACAGGAATTCATTCAGTACTAACAGTGCATTATGGGTATTTCTAGCATTGAGCGTATAGATATATACACATAGATGCCTCATTAGTAGCTGTTTCAACGGCTGTTATACTGTACGTAAGCGGCCCGCCATATTGGAACGGTCAAACACCGGTCTGTGAACGTTCGAGGGCAAGTTGACCGTGCATCTGCAACCGCTTGTAGGAATATCTATATCTACAATAGACTTCAGCAGATGATTTTGCTAAACTCAATACAACAAGACGAAGGAGTCAGCTAACACGACACTAAAAAGTTACCATCTAGAAACCTGTAATATTACATTAATACACATAAAACATGCTATGTTGTGGCATCATTGATTCTTACTGTGAATGACGACTAATCGGCCGATCCAAGATGGCGGGTGAGCCATGTCTGGTGCGGATTAATTTTTCTGTATCTATGGTTGAGCATACTTTAATTGTACACTCGTTATTACGGTGCATTATGAGATTGAAAGAGTGGTTTCAGACACCACCACGAATGGCGTCACAAAATAATATGTTCTAATATGACTAATATGATCGTTCAACTAAAGAAACTCTTAATTATTTAGCCTAGTGTCTACATAAGAACCTTGTCTTTTGTTTACTTAAAATTATGCAGTTGACAAAAAAAAAAGAAGAATACATAATATATTTGCTCTGTTGACATTTTTGGGAAAAGAGTATGATACTTAAACACCGTTTCTGGAGTCTTTTAGTAGTATTATATGCAAGGTTGGTTGTGGCTGTGACGAATGACTCATGAACATGAAAAGACTTGCAACCTACTGACGTAACGATAACCTGAAGGGTCACTGAATGAGTCCTGATTCAAAAGAGTTATTCAACCCTAAATAAAATGTTAATCATTTCTGATTTTAAACAGCCAAAAGAGACAACTGTAAATATATATTTATTGCTGAAAAATAGACAATAAAAAATGTTACATTTTAGTGTTTCACAATGCGACATGCAAGGCTACTTAATCAATTAGCGTCGCTACTAATTTAAAAATATAGCAATTCCATAACATCTAGTAAAATAAGTTTTTTTTTATAATGGGTAATAAAGCAACAATTATATCTAGTAAAATACTAAACGAATAGGCTTCATGTACTGGTAAACATGTTAATACAAATTATGCATTATACAACCTTTGAGTTTGTGTACTGGTTGCTGAAACATAAAACAATGACAACATTAAAGTCACCATGAATTCAGAATTGACAATTCTTATTTTTGTATGGAAAATTGCAGTATTTGTAAAGGATTTATCTGTGCACATCATTTTTTTTTATTTATTCATGTGCTCTCATAATCTCAAAATTGGGGGTCAATTTGACCCTTTTTGAAGTGTTGGAAATATCGGTTAACCTATGCTTTTTTTTGTTGACATTTTGTGACTTTTTCATATTTAGGGTCATGAACATGCGCGCACATTTTCAACTCGCTGATGTGTAGTGAAACGTGCATACAGACATTGTTATACAATCTTGATGTTCATGGGTCAATTTGACCCAAATAGGGAGCTATTCAAAAGCAATTGTACAGACACAAAATAACAAAATTCCTTTGTTGTATGTCAGAGCTCTTCACCTCTAGTCCTGAAGTGTAGAACTTTTTTAAGTTTTTGAAAACAAAACTGTTTTACCTGTTTAACTGTTAGTCCCACTTTTTGAGCATAGACGTAGCATTAAAAACTTGAATACTTTGGAGCACAGACTTTGTTTCTAAAGTGATACATCACAGATTATTGTACAACTAAAAAAACAGTTAAAAAAGTAAAGTTATAAAAAGTTATAAAAGTTTAAGTTTATGAAAATGTAAAATATAAAAACTAGAGGTGGGCATAGATTAATTTTTTTAATCTAGATTAATCTCACTGTAATCTTGGAATTAATCTAGATTAATCTAGATTAAAATGGCTCATTTGAATTCTGCCGAAGGCATTCAGAATATGTGTGCTACCTAAAAAATGACTAAAAGTAAGTCTTTGAGAACGGGTTTCCAGGTGACGCATTAGACCACCATTATTATTTTATTTTTTTAATATAAGTAGAATTTCTATAACTCTGTGTGTTGAACTGATAATCACTCGTTTGTGTGAACAAAATCTACTTAATACGTTACAGAGAAAAACAACAAATCAAAAAAATATATTGTACTCTATCTACATTAGTGGATAATTAAATAAAACAATAATTTGATAAAATCTGAACATTTAGTGAAAAAAACATTATTTGAATAATTAAGAGACAATAAGTGTACTAATAAATCTGATAAAATGTTAGGCTACATTGCTCTTTGTGTTGTTGTAAAATACATTCATGAAAAAAAAAGATGAAAAAAAAAAACAGAAAGGCAATTAATAATATTTCATTGCGCAAAAAAAGTATTATGATATGAAAGGCTCCAAGCGCTTATGCGCATCCCGAGCGCAGAATGATGCGCTTAAACTTTAAAGCAACATGAGTGAGTCAACATGAGCGCGTCGAGTCCTGTCCGCATTGAAAAGTTCAATTCATTCTTTGTCCGTAGTGGTGTGCGATGTATATTGTCTATTATGCTATTGTAATCATTGTTTTAACGATGTACGAGGCACTGTGAGGTGACATCGCTTTTGTGTCTCGTGCTTTCACTGCGTGACGTGTGCAGTTATAGACATGTTATCATACAATATCACATCAGCAAGAGGGCCGTTTTCCCGTCTTTATTAAGTTTATATAAAATTTATATAAAATTTTATATTTATATAAAAGTTAAATTAACAATTTCTTCGAGTCTTAAAAGCCTTAAATTTGAATAAAAAAAGTGTGCAGAAACCCTGATGAATGACGGTGGCGCGCAAGTTTTTCAAGCAACGCAAAGCAAAGCAGCTCGTTTACATTTAAATGTAAATGTACTACATAGTAATTTGACGCTAAAATATCAAGGTAAAAGTCAACATAGCTTGCGTAGTATAGACCCAGCTCCCAACCCAACTTTGAGAATAGATTAAAGGTGCTCTAAGTGATGTCAGGCCAAAATATTTTTTGTCACATACAGCAAACATCTCCTCACGCTAGCTGCCTGTCCCCTGAACACACTGTAAAAAAACGTGGTCTCTGTAGACACCACAGGCTCCACAAACGGCAACAAAAACAAACTGCGGCGACCCGCTCCACGAAACATAACAAACAGTGTTCCAGCCAATCACTGGCAAGAAGTATTTGATGGTGGGTCTGGGGGGTTAGTGCGCGTGCACATGAAGGGGGTGTGTGAAGGAGAGAGAAGCATCAAGAGGGAAGTTTGAATAATGGCCGACACACGACCAAAGAGACGACGTTCCGATGATCAACTTACAAAGAAGAGGGAAAAGGATAAAGAACGCGCGAAGTACCGAATTTACATCGGTAAAGCATTCGAAAGATGGCGAGAACTCCACCGGCAGAAGGGCTTCCAGTCCGACATTCAGGTAGGAAGGGAAGGGAGGGGGAGGAGACGAGATGCGGAGGAGGGAGGGTCTAGCTAGCCTCCGTTTTGTTTGACAACAATTCGAATGTCAACAACAAGTTACGACTCCCGGCATCGCTTAGAGCACCTTTAATATTATCTTTGATATTTTTTTTATCGCCCGATAAGAGTCTCCCGTTAACGCAGCACGTTAACGCCGATAACGGCCCACCACTAATAAAAACAAATATATGTTTATGTTTTAAAATACACATATTTTACAAAGCATGGTTGACTCTGAATCTAATAAAATCAAAGCTAAATATCAGAACAAGTTCTGTGCCAAATTTTAGGTTGATATTTCAGGAAATTAACTTTTAATTAAGATTGTTTGGGTAATGTACCAAACTTTTCCAGGTGACATTCAGTCTCCACTGGTGACCAAAGGACTCTTAGATTTCCATATATGGTTTGAGTGATCTGAACCATATATTTCCATAATTTTCTAAATATTTATGAAGTAGACATCCTATTCAGAAGTAGTTTGGGCAGTAAATCAATCTCTAAAACACATACAAACATACGTAAATAACCAGAATGTGGGTCTTTGCCACCATATTAGAAATGGAGAATCTATCGCTATTTATCTATTGCTCTGTCATTTCTTTTGTCATCAAATATGAAAACTAGAGTCAGTAAGCTTTCAAATGATATATAGTTTGTCAAGATTACTTTAGATATACACTAAGATATTATAGTTATAAATGTGCAATGGCAAATGTCCCACCGGTGTGGGGGAGGGGCAGTCTTAAATGTTTTTTTTATAAATCATACATTTCGATATTTATTCTTTGTGATGTGTGAAAAGTAGGCTATTGATATTAAAAGTTAATTGTTTTTATCTCATTATATGGGGGGGGGGGGGGGGGAATTGTGATTTTTGTGGAATTGTCTTGAATCCAATTAGGGTCAATTTGACCCGATCCAATGAGGCCGTACCCAGAAATCGAACAGCGCACAAGGGTTAATCAAAATAACTTCCCTTCCCTCTTGCAGCAACATCTCTTTATGCTTCTCTGAGGTTCTCAGCGTGAAGACGGGACCTGTCACTCACTCGAGATCAATAGTATACCACAATATGAAGAATATGAGAACAGTGACACTTTCACCAGTGCAGCTTTACTTATTATTATGCAAACTAATGACCAATGCAATACAATCGGATCTTGCTGGATCTTGTACAGAAGAAAATGTAAAACAGTGTGCTAAAGATGTGTCTGGTTTCCGGAAAATGATGTTGAGCAGATGAAAGATGTATAGAAGTAACTCATTGTGATATTCATCATGATATTCAGCACCTGAGGGGGCCAGCCAATCCTAGTTCTTGTCAAACATGTAATTCATACAAAAGTACAACACTCCCGAAACATCAATTCCTATTCATTTGAGATTCATGGAATCTTTCCCCTCAGCATTTACAACTATCCTATATAAATCATTCATGCGAAAATGCTGACTGCGTGAGGGAGAACCAGAATTTGAACTGATATATGATACAGAAAAGGCCTATGCATAAATGTCAATAATACACATTGTACGAATCCACTCTTTACAGTCAGTATGGTGTAGGTGAAACTTGTGCAGGTGTCAGGTTTCATGAGGAACGTCAGCCAATGAGACATTCACATCACAGCCCTGTCAAACGCGCACAGGGATTAAGACAGTCAGGAAGTTCCCATTCTGCCAGGAAGGTTGACAAAGGAGCTCATGTAAGAATAGAGGCGGTCATAAGCGCATGAGAACGATACCTGCAGTGGAGTAAAATTTGGTGAGTGAGACTTTTTTTCCCCACTTATTCTAAAAGCACTGCAGGAGTGAATGACTGCAAAGTAAGAAGGGGTTTTCATTTCTCTCTAATAAAACATTTAGGTTAGCTACCTCAGGAATCTGAAAAAGCCGTACATCTTTAATGAAAATTGTTCTTTTTCAAATGCACACCTTTATGATATGCAACACAGAGTAAATGAAATAGCAGCAAGCTACAAGACTAATAATTGTTTGACAGTATGTTTACTCTGCAGATTCAGTTGTAGGATACTTTGCAGAAACCTGCAGGTGCTCAAAGCACAGCATAACTCATCACACACCGGGTTATACATTAAAGGGGAATTAGGCGACATGACGGCTCAAAGAAAGACATCTTTGTTCACAAAGTTCAAATTAGTCAGTCAGTCAATTGACAGTCATCAATTAAGGCAGCGGGCTCTGTGACTAAACAGAACGTGTTGCCACTTGTGTTCCGTGTCCAAACAATTGCATCAAACATGCAGGTCAGTATTAGCTAACCAGTCTAGTTTTTAACTTGTGTTTTGCATATTCCATGGATTTGGGTGTCAGACTAATAAATTATGCAACTATGAAAAACAACAAGAATTGAAACTTATATGTCATATACAAAACAGGAACAGTTGCATCCTTTAAAAAAAAAACAAAAAAAAAAACACATTTTATTTCCTTTAAATTCTCTGTAGCTTAAATAGGGATTTAGTTTCTACTGAACAGTAATTGTGTTGCAACTCCAAACCTTCAGTGCTTGTGTGTGGTTGGGATGTAAACTGAGGACTGTTCGATTTTCCAGCGAAGCATTGACAATCTCTTGTTTAAACAGATCAAAACAATAAAACTGTCAACTTTTAGCACACTTTTTGGCCGGAACATTTTAAAAGAAGGTCTCGAGACGCACTGTCAGCTGGGCATCAACACATTTGACACTTTTATCAACACGCAAATTGTTGTTTGCCACAGACATGCATGCACATTTCAGCAGTGCCTAATACGGGCATAATATTTACAAGTTTATTATTAGGATCATTTAATATTATGCATGCATCCTATTGACTGGAGGAATAATTTCAGGTTTCCAAACTTTTTAAATGTTGACTCGTTTTGGCAGTGCATCATCACAAATGTTTTATTTTTGATACAGCGGAACATTTGAAGCTTTTATGTTTTCATTCAGCTGCTGAACTTCACTCCCCCACATAAGACTCACTTTTATCTTCTGCTGTTGCAGGTGAAGTGAAACTCTGTGCACATGAGCTCCGATCTGAAACTAGCGCTGTTCACGTCACGTCGTAATTACCGTAATTTCGAGATGGCAACGCTGCATTCACGCCATGTCATAATTACCGTAGTAAGTAAAGCTCCGTATGCTTTCGAATCGCTCTTGCGGTACTCTAATTTCATACGCCGATCGGTCTGCACAGCAAACATACGTTAAATCTGCAGTGGTCAGGTGGTACAGTGGCCACATGGTGCAATATGTTGTTTTCAGAAAATTATGAGTTTACAGGTTGTAATTACAAGTTCTACAAGCACGTGAAGGCTTTTTACAGTTCAGAATTGGTTCGGTAATTACAACATGGTGTGAACACATCTCAACACGTAACGTACTCAGAGCTGTTCACGTCCTCGGACTGGAAATTATGCGTTTCTGTCAACATATTAATGTCTAAATTATGTGGAGTGGTCAGGTGATACAAATATGAGCTCTCAGAAAATACCCAGCTTACAAGCTGTAATTACGTGCTCTATGAGGATGTGAACACTTTTTACAAGTTCTTGTAATTACGACACGGCGTGAACGCAGCTTACCTTTGCAGCAAAGTAGCAAAGCTGACCGCTCATTTGGCTCGTTGTTGTTTAAAATCGGACAATTAAATTGATTGACATTTAAAGATTTTAAAAGTTTGACATTTCTATTGTCGCTATTATTGTAAAGAATACTTTGTTGCAATGGCGCGCTGAAAAATCGTAGCTATATAGCCTACGCCACAGATTAGCCTATAATGGAAGCGTTCTGGTTTCGTGGCCTTTGGAACGAAACGTAACAAATAAGTTTACAAACGTGTTGCGTAGTCGAAATACAGCCTTCAACTGTCTGTCCAAGTGTTCATGGCACACTGCATAATCAAATATTTACATGATCAAATCCACATAACGCGTCTAAGTATGACGTGCGCAAAACGACTGTAGCCCGATTGAGGTTCTTCCTCTGGGATCGCAAGTTTAACCACAGATAATTACTTGACATTTCTAGTTTATTCTAATAAAAAGGTTGATAACAAACAGCTTTATTATAATTACAGCATAAGTACCAGAGGACATATATGGTGAGCTTCTGAAATGTCTTGCAGTCAAAACGGATGAGAACTACTTGTGTAGACAGTTTTTCTTGCACTAGTAAGGTGACACGCATACAGTAGTGCAGTGTTTGTGACTGAGCTCAGCTTCAGTCAGCTTCCTGTCCTATAACGTGCAGCAGGGGCCAAGGAAGTGGTGAGTTTGTAATTCAACTTTGTGTTATTATCAATATTTTATGCTTGAGAATAAGTTTTAGTAGTTCCAGTGTTTCATTGGCTGTTGGATGTTTCTCTAATGATATTTGTATAGTGAAAGCCATATGGTCAATGGGAGTGCAGATTCTGAAAATAACAACTAAAAGTGTTCTAGGTGTTTCCTCCTGTGTAATGACAGTTATTTTCAAAACTTTGTCAGGCTACTTTTTCCAGATATATAAAAAAGCTCATTAATATTAAAATTACTACCGTAACATTGCTGTTTTCATTGCATTACAATTATAATGGTTAAAGGAGATTTCTATCTCAAAAGCTCATTCTTGTGATTCATCTTCAAAATGTGCTAGCTTATTTTTTTGTAAAGGCAATAGTGCGTGTCTGTAAAATAAGTCTATATGTGGTCTAGCAGAGCACAGTGCAGAGAAAAACCTTGGATGCAGACTTGCTTCTCTAGACTGTTTTTCTAAAGTGACCAAACATTTGACTGTTTGCACAGTCATGTTAGCTTTCAGATACTGAAGGAAGATTGTGCAACATGTCTTGATTGCACTAAAGAACGCTCTTTAACCTGTCATGTTTGTGAACATTGTCGGTTTAGTTTTAAGGGTTTTGAGTTCCGTGTCAACAGGTGCCCTAAATTACGTCACACAGTTAAAGAGAATTTCAAAGCGCTACTCGCCAGACCTGTGGTTTTGTTTCACACACTGAATTTTTCAGCAAATTTCCCTTCTACAAACTCCCCAGTTCCTGAGCCGTCTCACTCGATTACTTTTGGGGTTTTTTTTGTGTGCTTGCATATCTTTTCAGTCTTTTTTACCCAGACCTACGTCACCAAATTACTGTTTAACACAAACCTTATTATAATCATATACTTGCATAATTGCATGAGCTCCATGTGGTCGGTTGCTGTGGTTAGGTTTGTGTCTGAGGCTGTGTTTTATGTGCTGCTTTTCTCTGTAACCCTTTGATTAATATTTGATGTCCCTAAAGAGCAACAATGATGATAGACAGGACCTGCAGTACAATAGTACACTATAGTATACTATTTGTACTGTAGGTCCTGTCTATCACCATTGTTGCTCTTTTGTAACATGTCAACCCTGTCATGGCTAATAAAATAAATAAAAGAATAGTTTGCCTTAAATGAAGTATTATGTTTACTTAACCTCACGCCATTTCAACTTTCGTTCCTTTCTGAAATGCAAAAGGAAAGCACTTTGAATATTGTGCTGATCACTCTTTTCCATGCAATGGCTATGAATAGGGACTATAGGTTGATGACTTCAAAAAACGTATAGCAGAAGAGTCGTGTATATACTTGTATGATATTGTAATAGTGCCTTTGAGATTGTTCAGTCCTCATTAAAATAAAATGGGAAACCAGCACAGTCAAAAAAATAAAACCAACATTGAGCAACTTAAAGTCCCCCTGTAAGTCAATAATTGTATCTCTTAAAACTCATCTTTGATCACCAAAATGACAAAAATGTAAAAAAACAACAACAAAAATGTCATGCCTTAAAATAGCTTGAATGCAGCTCTACACCCTTGCTTCATTTAGTATGTAGAACCATGTATATGCTAATTAGCCACGCCTCCACTCACACCAGCTGACAGGTTCACTTGGCCAACTTACTGAGGTAAACACTGGACAATGGTATCGCTCTTTACAACGTCGAACACATAACGGTAAATAAAATGATTATCCTTTTGCTTGACTATCAAACAGCTTATAATGTGTTGCTAATGTTTCACAAACCATGTTCCCATTCGCCATCTTTATTTAATGATAGGTGGCTTTTTACACATATAGGGCCCTATTTTAACGATCTGAACCACAAGTATAGTGGATCTTGGGCGCTGATGCTATTATACCGGCGGGATAAATGACTCTTGCGCCCGACGCAACTAAAATGGGTTGGTCTGAATAGCTACATCACTCGTAGGTGTGGTTTGGGCGTAACATGAAATAAACCAATAAGAGCGACATGTCACATTCCCTTAAGAGCAGGCGCGCTTGTTCTATTATAACGGTGGATTTGCCAGGCGCACGCCAGGAGCGTTTCACAGCCGAGGAGACCGACGTTCTCGTCAGGGCCGTAAAAGACAGAGAAGTGCCATTGTATGGGGATGGGAGAAACCCACCCAAATTAGCTTCGGTTAAACAGGCGTATAATAATTTGGGTAGATGTGTAAGCTATATTGCCTATTTTTTCACATCTTCATGGACACCATAATGATTTCCCTCGTGTGGAATATTTTTCCTTGTAATTATGTATGGTTTGCAAAAATGGCAACTGCTGCATCTGTGTAGATGAGAGAAGCAAAGTGCATGCGCGTTGTGCACACGCTACATAATGGCCAAGGATACGCCCTTAAAATAACATCTGAATATCGGGGCACTGACTTTAGACTAGGTTTTTCCTGGTCAGTGGCGGGATTGTTTTCTGGAACTGCTAAATAGCACCAGGGAACGTTTGCGCAGGAACAGGCCTCCTCTTTTCGCTGAACCCCCCCCGGAAGCGCAAGTTCATTCCCTAATTTACCGAAGTGAGTCTGTGGAGGGAAAAGTCTGCTGTGCTTCGGGTGCAAAATACGAATGATACATGCGTCGGTATACAAAGTCAATTGCGCTGGGTGCAAGATAGGGCCCGGTTTGTCTTAACGCACACTAAAAACAGCACATAGACACAAACAACATTAAACACTTGATTTTCACCACAGAGGGACATTGAGTTGACATTGACATTGGGTTGAGTAAATGAGAGGATTTTTATTTGTTGAATTATTCCCTTAAATCTAATACTAAAACTATAAAACGATCAAACTTCTCATTTACACCTTGTTTTAATTTCTGTTGTATGTTGTTGTTTTGATCATTGAATGTCTTTCTCATGGACCATTTTAAGAAAGTACCCAAGCAGGAATTCAGCTTCTGTTTTTCAGCTTCTGCGATCACACCTGTGAAAGATTTGTTTGTGTGGCTTATATAAACTATGTGTACTAGCCCACAAGTTTTTCGCTTTCAGTTCGGGGCTAATTTAAACATTTGCCTAAACCATATCTATTAAGTTTATCTCTGTGGCATTTTTAAGGTTTTTGGTTCACACAAGGTGACGGCACTGAGGAACTGTGTATCAGGAGACGGTTTTCTATGTTTAGAATCATTGATGCCATATATAACATGTAAAATCTGCCACTAAGCCAGATGTAGAACTGTGAAATATATATATATAAAAAAACGCTGGCAGAACAAGGATTCACACTTTGTGACCTGGCATAATGGTGAAAAAAGCAACAAATTATGTTCAATTAAAAATAATTTGATTTAGGCAGCTAATGACTGGAAATAAAATCAGCCTCTTATACTGCATAACCATTATGCTTTAGACCTTTGAGTTTATTAAAAGAAAAGTTTTTAATGTTCACTTTCACATAAAGTAAGAGTTTTTATGCTACTCACCCATATCAGTCATAAACTCTTATTGTCAAGTTTGGTTAGGACACTATGTACTATACGCTTATAGAATTTGTGCCAAATGCTACATGCAATTATGACATTATAAATTTAACTGGAAGTTAATGAGTCTGGTCTAGGTATGTTTGAGACTTAGATGACTGTTTGTTACTCAGACTATCAAAACAATCAGACAAAATTAATTTCCATAAAATCGCCGCATGACGATTTCTTAGTCAGCAGTTTATTTGCTCCTGTTCCTGATCATTTTTGTGCTGCGCAGAATCATTTTCATATTTTCGGTCCCTAATCTGCCCGAAAGTCTATGAAATCAGCTGACCCTATTAACCATCTTAATACATGTCCCTTCTCCTTTTGTGCATGTCATTCCCCCAAAAAAGTCTAGCTTCACAGTAGTCACAATCTACTTCTGTAGTCATTTTCTTTCAACATAGACACACCACCATCAGCTCAACCTGTTTGAACAATGGAAGACGCAGAAATCGCACATTGTAGTATGAGGCAAAAAAATATAATAATCCTGTTATACTTTGCTGTTGTTGATTTACGATTTTATGAGGTATGAAAGAGGTTTTTCATTGGTGGCTTTGCTGCAGGCTCATGTCGGGCCTCTTTCACAGAGCTACGTGTATGATAGAGCACAAATTAGGTGGAGGCAAAACAAGTGCAAAAACTGGAGAATAGACCAAATTCAATTTGAATTCAAATACACATAAATATATTAGCCAATTGTTCAGCAACACAAGCTTCAGGAGGACTGTCAACTCGCAGGCGTTGGACTGCACTGATAAATATTTTCAAATTGGTTCAGCTTATTATTTCTCCGAGGCAGCAGGGCGCACCAAATTGGAATTTAGGGAGGGGGTCTGATGGGGTTTCAGACGGCTGTAGGTTACTGTTGATGGGAGATTTGCTGTCACATTTTTACAAGCTTGGATCGTGCTTGCTCCGACAACCAGACCCACATCTTCTGATTAACAGCTTAATTGAGAGAATCTCTCTTGCCGTGACGACCTGAATTGAGCGTGGAAATTCCAAATTACGAGACGAGTTAAGCCACCGCAATCTCTCTCTCTTTACGGAGCCAGCCTGTTTTTCTTTCTGGCTGCTGCACAGATACTGCAGTCCCTTAAGGATGAGTTTACCAAGACAGCCTATCATTAAGACATACATACTGATATCGCTACCACGATACTTCTTTAATTTTCACTTACTAATAGTTTTGGACACATTTAAGACATGTAAGCCACAGTTGAAGACATCACAATGTAATTAGGACAAAGTGTTCCAGGCTGGGTTCAGCTGCTGTTACCATTATATGATCATTTGCTAATTAGAATATCAAATATAGCTTTGTTAGGGTCAAAGCAAACTCTCCTCTCAGCACAGTTCTCAGTATTCACGGGCTGTTGTACAAACATAGCTAATATTTCAGTATTTTGCTATTATTGACAAGTTCACACATGTCACCAACACACAACGTATCTCTGTTGGGCAGTATAGGCCTTGATACTTCAAGTGAAATCTAGGAGTTAACTGGTGTGACATCATTTTGAACAAAATCAGGCCTAAACGAAGTTTGTTTAGAGCTGTTTAGAGTTTGTTCCGATAGTTTGAAACTAAAGCAAGCTATCTGACATTTTTGTTTTGTGTTTGTTTCATTATTGAGAGGAAAGTCCTCATCTAAACGCCGCTCTCGGGATATTGGCTATATACCACTGAAATGGTATGTCAAACGTAATCATTGCAATTATACACCTTGTAAATGAAATGACTTGGTAGGTCATGGAAAAAAATATGTTTTTATAAGTTTCTATAGAAATATATTTTATTCTTGAGAATACATTAAATGTACAACGTTATATTAACGCTATTAATGATTTTAATATCTGAACTAGTCTAAGGGAATAATAAAACGTGCACGCCTAAAACTGCCCCCATCTCAAATCTGTCAGAAAATCCAAAATGAATCAGTTCATCCAAAAAGGTACTTTTTCTCATAGCATTATTAAGCCTGAGTCATTATAGTTAATTGGTTCGTCCTAAAAGGGCTGCTCTCATATGGATCGTTGGAATATCGGTTTCATTTCATGTTGTTGTTTTCTAAATTTACCTGTTCTATTTGAGAATGTTCATTCATTCAAAATCACTTACTGTTTTTGTGTCAGCAAAAATATGACTTTGATACAATTATATAGGCTTCTTGTTTTTAAAATAGTTGCAAGCTTTGCACAGCTAGGGAAACCGTACAAAGTTGACGTCCAGTTGGGGTAGTAGAATGTGAATGGAGAAAGCAGGTGTATAAAGTCCTGGTGTCACTTCCCTGCATGGAGATCCCAGTTATTGTCAAGGCAGCAGGAAGTGGAAGCCCAACACAATGGCACCAATAACAATATCTGGATGAAGAGTAGAGGCTTGTGAGATTGATATGCAGACCACAGAAGGGGAATTTGGACCTTGGGCACTATAGCACTTATTTGACTGTATGGCATAAGCCTTTGCTATATTTAACCATTTTAAATAGAACTCAGGAAAAGGTCATTCCCAGGCTAGTTCCCATTTCCTAGTCCATAAGTGGGAACCAAAATAAATAGGTGTAATTGTTAAGAGGAACAGCCAGCGGAAGCTGAACTCAGCCAGCTGTGTGTGTTAAACATCTGCCTAGATTATTATCATCAGGACGTTATGGGAAAGGTACCATGGAAGTCAAGTCTGGAAAACATAATTGTTCCTCCTTCTGTACATGTCTATTTGTGTTTTAGTTTTATTGAATAAAGTCATTTGGCAGCTTGTCAGATGGTTTCGCAATGAAGGCTGTTAAATAATAAAGGTGTGAGGCAGGTTCATAAAACCACATGCAAGTCTGAAATGAATCACTTCTTACCGTTACAGGAAAACTTCTTTACATTTCTATTAAAATGTCCCAACCTCTGCTTGCCTCCAATTTAAGTTTAAGACTCTGTGAATGTTGTGTAGTTGTTCCGGTGCGACTTCACAAGATCACATGTATTATTCAGCTTCTGACTGAAAATCTCCATGAATGGTCAATACAATTGAGTTTTTTTTGGGTCTACTGGGTTTTCTTCCTTGAATATTCAAAAAAAAACATTGTTGCAGCACCTCTCTCCCCCCCCCCCCTCCCCACCCCACTGTGTTGTCTGTATTTTGACAAACAAAAAAGGTTGCATTCACAAGTGCACACCAGACAAGTTGACAAATCATGAAGCATGAGTCAGCCCTCAGTAAGTTCCTGAAAAGATAAAGCCGACAGACTAACTTCTGGTGAATTTGTACTGTTTAGTCTGGTCATTTAGTCAGTTTCACACAAGACTGATTATATTCCTAGTTGTTTATTAACACTGACATATTTTCAATGGCATGCCCATGGTGCAATAGATTACTGTGTATCTGTTTGAGATTAAAGAATGTTTTTCTATGTGAATTTATCTAGCTTACACATAGGCCGGGTCCACAGGGTTGACTGTGTATCAAAGCTTTTGAGAAATTTAGATGTAGTGTTCTAATGTGTAGATTTATTTTTTTCCTCTTCCTTTCTTTCTTTTCCTAGAACAAGACGATGCTGCGTTTACTTATTCTGGTTTTGATTCTTCAAGGTTCATGTAAGTTCAATTATTCTGTCCTTCTTTGATCAAAAAACTCTCTGTCCTATATTCAGATGTTTATTTTTGGTCTCAATCCATCTTTTACTTCTCATGTCGGTCTAAAGTATCTGTTTCAGTGACAGGCATGGAAACCAATCCCCCTGTTACTCGCCATTTAGCAGACACTTTTTATCCAAAATGCCTTGAAAACACTTTTTTTTAAACAGCCATCACTTAGATATGTGACAAATGCTATATATATATGTGTGTGTTTAAATAGTCACCTTCACTATCTGGCAGTGGAATAACCCCTGAAGACACTCAGTTGTGACCTTTATAATAATTAGTTATAGGTTCATGTGAGCGCTAACCTCTTATTTATGTATTCGAATGAACAGTTGTAACATCAGAAGACACAGAAGGGAATTCTTCAGGAACTGACGGTATGACCTCTCATATTTTTTGACAATTCTGTCAATTAAGTACACTTTCTTCCCCAAAAATCTATTTTTCTTTACTTTAATGTAATACAATACATTATATAAAACATAACATTGAAATTAAAACTTGATAACATGTTGTATTTGTTGTACTTCCCTTGATTTATGCGATTTAAATACATTGATTATTATATTATCAATAATTACATAATAAAATGTTTCTATAACGTGGAAAAAATACTATAACAAGGAGAATCTAATGGGATTCACTATGGAAAATAATGGGGAAAATCAGACAGTTGTAACAGAGTTTGAAGGGGGGGGGGGCATTGCTTAATTGTCATGAAATATATTTCACAGGCTTTTTTCAATGCAAAATATTATATTTTATGACACCATGACATATAGTTTTTTAATGTATTTTTCTATATTCTTCATCTCGTTTACCCAGATGACGATGAGGATGGTGATAGGTTTCCTGTGGAAGGTGGGTATTCCTCTCCAGTCGCACATGTAACATGAAGACCGGTTGTTACTGTAAGACGTGACCAGCTCATCCGCCACATTAATTCTTGAAAGCAATCAATTAGCGTGTCCCAGCGGAGCGCCGCTGATAGCCCCGGCTCCATCCGCACCCCTGTCCGTCCCCTTAATGGACGTTGGCAGTCTCATTCAGCTCTCCTGTGCGAGGAGCTGTCCGTCTTCATCAGCAGAATGATTGCTCTCTGATAGAATTACTGAGCTGTTAAAGCAAGCCCTACTCACCAGCTCTGGCCAGAGGCAGATGGGAGGGGTGGGAGGTGATATGGAGAGATCTACGATCAGAATTGTGATTCATTTCCCAGCTAATTTCCTAGAAAAGACAAAAGAAATGTCAGTGATTAACAAGAAGAATGGGCTCAGAGATGTGGCCTAGATACATCGAGCTGTGCTGCTCATATGGGTGCAAATCTGGCATTTGTTTTATCTCACCACTATTAAAACTGTTCCTGTCCCTGCTACACTGTAAAGATCAATACGTTATGACAACATGTGTTTTTACATTGATTGATCTATTGAACTATTTACATTGATTGATCTATTGAAGATTGAACTATTTTTTAAGTCAGTTTAATGTAATTTAAGTTGAAATTACTTAAACATCCAAGTGGATTGTACTTAAAAATGTAAGGCAGCAGCTTTTTTTTCCTACATGGTATGTGGCAGATATCACTTTGGGAAGCCATAAACTCTGTAATGTGAATGTGTGAAAGAATGTGGCTGACCAACGACAGATGATGAAATGTTTGGGAAAACAGCTTAAAAACAATCGTATTTTTTAGGACTTCCATTTAGTGCCACTAGAAGCACAGAAAACATTCACAGTAGCTTTAATAACACGCTTTAAAAAGCTGTAATGGGTCCCTGTTTAAACACATTCATTATTAGTAACATTAAAAATTGTGTTACCATTGTTGATGTGATAGCAGTTAATCCACAAAATATGAATTTTTTTTTTCAGATACAACGGGGCATCACTCTGTTGGTTCAGAACTTCTGGAAGCAAGTCCTGAATTAGATAAATCCACAGGAGACGAAGCTGGAGGTTTAAAAAAACATCAAATTCATGGATTAATTCATATTTCAGACTTGCATCAATGAATATGTGCACAAATTTAATGTACATCCTCCTTGTTTTTATTGTTAATTTGTAGGTGGAACCTTGGTAATCATCATAGCTGCCGTTAGCGTCACAATTCTGGCCATTGGGTGTATTGTAGGTAGGTTGGGTCTGTTAAAACAGGCATTTATTAGACGACATAGTGTGCCATATTATAAAGTCATGCATTTAGCTTTCACAAATAGTGTGTATAAAAATCTTCAAACAATTTCAAGATGTAGTTCAAGATTAATTTTACGTTTCTTGTTGATGTATGAGCTGTACTTCCTTTCCAGCAAATGGCAGCTTGATCTCATTAGTATTCGTAGGTATTTGTATAAGATTTACATGTTGATTTTTGTGTGTTTGTGACAGCTCATATGAAGTAAAAGTATTTAGGGTTAGGGTCATACAAATATTAATGTTTTATTTATTTTCAAAATATAAATTGCATAGACATAGTATATTTTACTACCGTATATGTATATTTTAAAACCCCTAACCTCACCTATTCTGTAAACCTGCTTATTAACAATATAAAATACATAATATACAGATATGAACATATTTAATGAATGCATTTTAATAAAAATGCAAATGGCAGTATAAAATATAATATGCAATTTAGATTTTAGATGCTGTCAATTCGATAGTAAAGTACATTTCAGTGCCTATGCAAATGTATGAAAACTTGTACTATAAATACACTACTAATGAGATCATGTTGCAAATGCAAGCCCAGGAATACTTCCTTTTTTATAGTTATACATTTTATGGGATACATGCTGTAAATTAATATCTAAAGTATTGCCCTATTGTCAAAAGTCATGTAATATGGGTGTGTTCTTCACATGCTCACTGAATCTAAATCTCTAGGCCAAATTCTTGTCAAGCCAAACTATAGTGATGTGTGCTGAATGTCCTAGTTTATTTAGCCAAAAAAAGCAACACAATTTTCATACAGTTGGCGTTCTATGCGGTTGTTCGGTTCGGAGACTTATGATGTCACAATGCCAAGCCCTGTAATGCAAAAACTAAAATAAAATATTTTTTTATTTTTATCTTTACAGCTATTGTCCTCTTCAGACGCTACTTGCAAAACCGAGAACAGGGGTAAGACTGATTTAGCTTTGCTTGCAAGCAATTTTCTAATGACCTGTGCGCCAGACAAGCATTTATTGAAGAAATGTTATTAAAGACTCATGCTGGGTTGAATATAGGCAAATCCATTTGACAAAAATGTGTGTGTACACCCCACAAACTATTACCCGCATATGCAGTGTGGATTTGTGCATGTCTTTGTGTGTAGAGGTTTGCCTCACCTCACTAATAATTTGGAAAATATTGAAGCTGAAGCTATTTGGGCTGCTATTGCTTGTTTATTAGTTGCTCCGCATGGTCCCTTAATAATGGTTCTAAGAAGGATTTGGCAGCACTTACTGGAAAATGGGTGAAAAAAAATTTCTCACCTTTAGCTTACTAGACACTTTATCTTGAGTGACACTTCAGTGTTTATATTAACAAGGCGGTTTTAGTGCTCCACCCCGTCAACTTTTGGGGTGGTCCAACCAGTCCGATGGGTAACAGATCTCTGAGTCCCTGGTAACCCACTAAAACACATGACGACAGCAGTATGCGAGACAATAGAGGGCCGCATGCAGGAGGGATAGGCCACCATTAGCAGCGGGTTGGTACATGTGCATCGATGACTCTACTTTCCAGCCATCTGTCAAACGCTCCTCAAGCCCTGAGCTATTAGAAACAAGTCCCTGAAACAAAAAGAAAAAAAAAAGGACAGAAAACAAGCCAGGCGTTGACTAACATGAACAAGATATGACCTGCTAAACTCTGCGAGAGTTTACAGTGTGGGAATATTTCATGGCCACATTCGAAAATGAAAAGTTGCATTTAAAAAAAATAAGAAAACCGACTTTTTCTATGTCTGTTTGTCATGATGTTATCAGACAAAAACAGTCAGGGACAAAACTGCTCAAACCAGTTTCTTAGAGAGAGCGAGAGCGAGAGAGAGAGAGAGAGAGAGAGAAGGAAGAGGGAAGAAAAGGGTGTTGCAATTAGTTGCATTTGAATTATTATTGTTTTTTGTGCAAACACAGCCACACTTCCATACCGCAGTATAACAAATTACATGCCATTTATCTGTAGCCTACATTGCATGTATAGTGAACCCCTCAAAATGATTAATTTTTTGGTTAAGGTTCAGGCCATTTTAAAATCTCTACATTTTATACACTGCTTCTCTAAGTAAGCATTCATTCACAAATGAAGATTAGTTTTCCCTTGGTGCTTGCATCCAATTCGTAAATTAAAATTCAGTTTACAATATCTGAATGATTCTTTCACAAATTGGACTCATCCGATTCTTGGGTTCAACTCACTGATTCAATGGATTTTTGTCACTGAGGTTAACAGCTTTCGTCCTGTCCCAAATGGCACACTTCATGTGCACTTGCGATCTTGTAGACTCACAACGGTACATGTGTCTGTTAAGTCCACAAGACTGCATCCTAAATCGCATACTTCCCTACTAAATAGCAGGCGAAAAAACAAATTCATAAAGTTGTGCAAGGCAAAATGTACCAAGATGATCTACTTCTTCCAGAGAGATTCTGAAGTCCACATTCAATAGACACTTTACAGTCCCATGAGGCCACGGGAGAGGATTTGTGAATGGAGGTGACGCGACGTAACTGATGCTAGTAGGTCACTTGATAGTGACAACATGGCGAATGTAGTACGTCTGGATTACTTTCATACTACACACGTTCATACTATATAGAACAGACTTTTTAGCGGTCGTAAAGTAATTACTTATTCAAAATAAGTACCTACTCAAGAGAGTATGCGATTTCAGACACAGCCTACAAATCCGTACGGTCTTCAACCCAGCTCCTGGGGACCCACTGTCCAGCAAAGTTTATTTCCATCCTGCTTCAGCACACCTGTGATCCTGAAAACCTTGATTAGCTACTTCAGGTGTGTTTGATTAAGGTTGGAGCTAAACTCTGCAGGACAATGTGTTCTCAGGAGCAGGGTTGAAGACCTCTGCCGTATATGGTGTGCCATTTTCATTTTAGTTTTCTTTGCGGCCGATATGCGCCCTTGATTAGCACTTTTGCAGAGGCCGCAAGCCCACGAGCTACACAGTAGACTTCTACAGTACCCAGCAGTCAAAGCGGCATTACGCATGAAAGTGTGGACTTGAAGGAAGATCAGGAGGGCTCAAGACCCAGATATACTTCATTATCAGCGTTCCGCTCCGTCTCACAAACAGTTGAGCGCGCCAGCCTTTCAAAGTATATTTGTTTGGCTGTGAGCGTGGAAAGATTCTGTGACTGAGCACAGTGGATTTTGTTTTTAAGCGCTCAAGTGACTCGTACATGTGCTGTTGTATGCACACGGGCTGTATGTGGACGGGGTGTGCGGATATCCTTGGACCCTCTTGAAGACGAAAATGACATCACACGGACAGTGACCGCATCGCAGATGGCCGAAGTATACTTTGTGCTTTAGGGTTCCATTTGGGACAAGGCCTTAATGCTGGGAAAGACTTTCAGTAAACAATGACTTAAATTAAAGTTTGTTTCTTATGACCTCTGAAGACTGTGTACAAATATGCCTAATTATATGATATATAGTATGCGAAAACAGTACATCAAAATAGTACACTCCTAGAAGAAAAGGCTCTATATAGAACCTTAAAGGGTTCTGGTCAGGTGCTTCATTTATACACTGTAAAAAAAATAGTTGGATTAACTTAAAAAAGTAAGTTACCTGGTTGCCTTAAAATTTTGAGTTCATTGAAATTAAAAATTTTAGTTAATACAACAAAGGAGATTGGTTTAATAAATAGAAACTCAAAATATGATGCTATCTGAACTACATTAATTATCTAAGTTGATTTGACAAAATATAAAAAGTTGTGAAAACAAATCATCAAAATTCATTTTCGCACCTCATTTTCGCAACTAAATCCATAAAATGATCCCATGATGGGAACCCCTAAAATAAAATATTTTAGGGGTTCCCATCATGGGATAATTTTATGGATTTAGTTTGAATTCATTTTGAATTCAATCCAAACGAGGTTCCTACTAGACAGTATGCAAGTATGAGTCACATGGACTACTTTTATGATTTTAGTGCCTTTGCATCCTTTTTGAAGTTTAAAAGCTTCATATTCTGCCCATATTCGATTTAATTGCAATAAAAGGGCAAACAGGTTTGGAACTTCGGAACAACATCAAGGTGCGAAAATGACAACACATATTGTATTTCGTGGGCGAACTATCCCTTTAAGGTGACAAAATCAGTTAGGTAATTAAAAGAAAAAAAACTGTTTTTTTTTCTCCCTCTCTATCTGAGATTGTTTTGCAAAGTAGACAAGAACTGCATTTTTCTTTCTCTCTCTCTTTCTCTCTCACGTCCTGTCCCCCTCTTTGTGGCCTTTCGCTGTCGTCCTGATAGGTTGTGTAACTGAACTTGGCTGCTATGCTTACCTGTTTTGCAAAGTAATCAGTTTCAGTGAGTTGCTGAGTATGGTGTAATGTGAGAGAAGGCTGGGAGGGAGCGGAGTTTGTCTGACACCTGCCTCCCAACAGCAAGCTTAAAGATCCTCTGTTTTCTCTTTTTCTCTCTCACCCGCTCCTACTCTCTCTTTCTTTATTGAGGTTAAATTCTTCTGCGGGATTACAGGTTACCTCAGGGGAATGCAGTTAGCTGAGCCACGGCTTCTACTTTTTTTCGGTGTTGAGTGATAGGGTGGCTGAAAGGGGCTTAATCACACAGCAACCACAGGCTCTGTGGATCAACACTGAACCTTTCTGAGCATGTTCACAGAAAGCACACTCAATAAAAACACGATAAAAGCACCCCGAAATGGCTTGCGGGGCAAAAAAAAATCCTGCCATAGAGTTCATAAAGCCAGGAAAACTGTGAACGAATTCATCACTGAGGTAAATTAAACAGCATTTACCTGAGGAGAGCAAGCGTACGTACATGTGTTTGAACAGCATGAATGTGTCACAAAGAGCTCCATTCATCCTTCTCCTGAACTGTAAGCTGAATGTCTCTCTATTCAAAACGAAAGTCAGGGTTAAGCTCCTCTCACATATATGTATGTGTCTTGCTTTGAGTAAAATATGACCCATAGCTGACCCTATTCTTTACAGATATCAGCCTGGCTGTGTAAATTTGTCCAATAATTGTCAGTGCTACTGCAATGCTTTCTTTCTTAACACATTGAATAGGTATTGGAGATGTTTAGCTTGGTGTGTCTGAATCATGTTTAAATGGTCCACATCAGTGTTTAAAATATTTTGAGATAACATTTCAACTTCATTCCCAATTCAAAAAAGACCATATTTTGATGTTTGAATATGGATTTAGAATGTCAGAAACACAACTGTATTATGATTGCTTTTGCCACACAAAACAGACTCTAAATGTCATGTGTGGTGCTTCATGGGAGTGGGCGGAGCTAAAGAGTTGGTTTGGCACAATAGAGCACTGCAGTGATCATTTTTTATATATATAAAACAAATGTAATACACACGCTATACTGTGTTATATTACCTTGCCAGTAAATGGCAAAAACCGAATCAAGGCTCCTGAATGATTTGACATCTTTCTCTCTTCCGACCAACGTTATCAATCTCTGCATGTCTATTTCCCTCTTTTGGAAAGTCGGGGACATGCTGTTGTAGATTTTTTTCTTTTGCTAATAGAGCAAATGCAAATACAAAAATGATATCTGCTGTCATCTCCCGTTCACTGCTATAGAAGTTTACCCAACTATGACGATTTCCGCTTTTGGTAAACCCGGAAATGTGGAGAGGGTCCATAGGATTTTTCAATTGATTATTGAAATATTGCAGAAAAGAAGCTCTGTGACCAACACAAGTTCATGATTTTTACACATTTCGTCCATCATAATAATCTTCACAAATTTTTAAGCCTAAATTCAACCACCAGAAGTGAAAATCTAAACGTAGAATATATGGACACATGACTTGTGCTATAAGTATTTGACTAGTTAACTATCAGTACATAAGTTCAGTTGCAGTACAAATGAAAAAAATGTAGTTGTAAACTAGTTGTGTACTCAGTTTACAACTGTTACATTTAAAGTTGACTTAAAAGTATTACTACACCAAAAAGTAGTATTTAAATAGTACACCCAAGTAAACTACTAGTACATTGATATTAGTATATTTACTACATAAAGTACGGTTAAAAATATACTTGAACTTGAACTATACTTAATGAACCTAAGGGATACTATATTCTGTCATAATTTACCCATTAGACTTGAAACACAAATTAATATTTTTTTAATGAAACCTAAGACGTTTCTGCACTGAAAGGCCAGATAAACAAAACTTAACTTACCTTTTTATTTTGCACTATTTACAGTCAGCGAAAGTATCAAATGTACCTATAAAAAGTGAATAATATTTGACTAATCTCATGACATGCCCCATTAAAAAATAAACGCCTCTTTTATTAAGCTTTTATGTGTGTCATTTTAAAAATGTTTCTCATTAATTTCATTATGTGTTTTAATGTAGAAAAACCGGTTCAGGGGAAAGTATAATAGAGCTCGAGCAAGTCTTAAAGATTTAATCAATGTCTCCATAGTGAACTGACTGTTCTCATCTCTGTGTGTTTCTCTAGGGTCTACTCTGTGCCAGTAGAGCAAGGACAGAAAGCTGCTGTCTAACCGTCAGGGCCTTTTCATTTCCTCTCTCCACTGGATCCTTTCAGGGACGTGCCGCGAGCGTGTGATTTCTCATCCAAACGTATCTATATCTACAGCGGATTCTATAACGTCAGTAGACGACAGTGTGTTGCAATCATGAATTTTCTATGAATCGTTTATAAATGCACAACGTGTAGCGTTCATGCACGTATGCCATATGTTGCACTCACAGAGAAAGTCCTTGGACTGTGTAATGCAGCTCATTGGACCTTCTCCATCTACACCTGCAATACTTTTATATTTAAACCCAAGTTCAGAACCTTTTTCAAAGGTGAAGTGTGTAATATTTTTCAATCTCTAAATACTTTCTTCTAAAAACTAACCCATTCATAGTTGTCTTCCACACACAGTATAAACAAACACTGAGGCTCTGTTTATTTGAACACAAAAACATTGGCTAAACCTATGGCGTGAGTTTGGGGGCGGGACTATCTGTTCGACTAGCCAATGGTAGACAAACTGCAGCTTTAAGCAAACATTCTCCCGTTTTTCTATCCAGTACTCTGATGTCAGCCGTCCCCTGTGCGCTAAAGTGATAAAGCTGGTCTTCGTCTCTGATTATCTGACAAAATAGAGAAAGAAGCAGAGAGAGAAATGCGAATGGAAAAGTGGCTCTGAACACCCACTTGTCAAGCGTTGAATTAATCAACCACTTTAAATCATCTTGTTGTTTTTTTCCTTTCTTTCACGGCGGACAACTCTTCTAAAGCACTGCAGATTGTAAATAGCGCTGGGATGCTGGGATGCTGGGTAGCAGATTAACGTTTCATCCTTTTAGCTTTAATGGGGATGGGGGCAATCCAATGGGTGGATGAATAAGGACACAGCCCTCGTACAACGGGCGTCCAAATGTTTACTTGTGAAATGTTTCGAATTTTCCTTGTCATTGAGTGAAAAGTAAATTAGTGCACCAAAAAAAGTGCTAAAGTATATTTTCAGGATTAAATTAGATTTTGAATCCCAGATCTATTCGGACCCCATCGAATCTAAAGCATCATCGATTTAAACTAAGACACTATAGTGAGATACTGACTTTTATCTTCCTCTTTCTGTCTCTCTCACGATTCTTTTTTTCCCTCCATTTATTAGATTAAAATAGAAATCAATCAAAGCCCTTTTAATCTGAGTTTGAAGACTCAGTGTCTCGGCTCTTTATTCTGAATTTACACAAAGACGGCAGGCTAGCAAACACTTTAACGCTGCTGTTGAGACGAGAAAATTTTTCTGCGCTTTCTTACTGTCTTGTTAAATGCTTTGTTCACCTAAAAATGTGTGACTTTCTTTTTTGCTTCTGTTGAACACAAAAGAAGATATTTGGTAGAACATTTGGGGTCCAAACAACACTGGACCACATTGACTTTTACAAAGGCATAAAATAATTTTTTTCTGGCAAAAACATATTTTTTTATGTAAGTCAAACAGATTTGGAATTACATGATGATGAGTAAATACTGACAAAACTTTCACTTTAATGAAACAACTGTCTGCCCACCCGGCATCTGTGTGTAACAGAGGAGGGCTGCTAACCCAGATTTCTAAAAGTGTTCCATTTCTTTTCTAGCTCTAATTTATGTTTCTTGATTACCAGCTTTTTCTTGTGCGTGCTGGTTTTCTATTTAAATCTAAATGAAATCCAATCTTGCGTGCATCAGACAGCTCGAGCTTGTTACTTTGACGCGTGTGGCCGTGTATAAAGGCATTAGTCTGCAACATTAATCAAGATTTGCAATATAGCTATTCTGGTAAATCATTTGCTTAAAATGTGTCCTTACTGACAATAACATTTCAGATAACTGGAATTGGAAAAACAGACTAAATAAATATAGCATTTCAGCTCCTTTGAGTCAATCTGAAATCCTTTTTTTTATTTTTTTATAAATGTATATATTAAAACTGTTGGGCTTCATTAACTCCAACAACTTTGTCTTGGGCACGTTGCTTTATTCCATGTGAAGGGACTTTATACTTCTGTAAAGAAACAAAATTAAAGATGTGTTTAATATTCCTCCATTCAAGTAACTCCACAAATGAATCAGCAATGCAAGATAACCTTCAGCTCACATAGATTCACATTTCAATTCTGTTATTGTTTCTCTTAGTTGATGTAAGAATGGAGTGGAAAGTGCAGATGTAGATTTTCCTTCTAAAAGTGGCTGTCGACTGCCTTTGAAGGGAAAATCATAAGAGATTGTATTGTTTTTCCTGTCAATGGAGGCTGTTTCTGACATCAGCGCTTATTTTCTTTTATGTTATGTAAGGTATTCTGTCAGCAAAAAGGTATATGTATGACTTTCGGAGTACATTTGAAAAGCGATTTGATAATGTAGTAGTATACAACACTCCCAGTACTTGACCTCTGCTAAACATTACTGTTATTCATGTGTGATTTACTCAAGTTTAAATGTTAATGCCCATTGCTGTATATATTTTATAAGACAACCTGTCAAACTATTTGTTGTATGAGACTTTTATTTTAAATAAATATTATTGTTCTCAACCGTGCTATTATGTATTTGATTTAGGAGGAATTATGTATAATGTGGGGACATGAAATAATTATTATGTAAATCTGAATACATAGATTCAAATCTGAATATATAAATGTAAATCCTGGATATATAGTTATACCTTTGAATATATAGTTATAAATCTGAATATATTCAGAGTTAGAACTATATATTCAGGATTTATAAATATATATTCAAATATAATATATTTGCGGCATTTCTCATTTTATGCAATATGGAAGAAAAATATTCTTTCTAGAATTTGCATGTTCAACTATAAACACCTTGCTCTGATTTCTGATACGCTAATGGTAAATGTCACAGAGAGATAATTTAGATATTTTCATTTTCCCTAATATCATCATACGCTCATTTTCCCACTGCTGACAGTCCAACTGAGCTCGTGCGAGATAAGCAATGTGAAACTTATCACTTATTTTGCTGTATTTTTTCACAAGGACAAGATGTAGATGTTGAATTCAGATACATGAGTCAGAGTCAAACGGTTTTTATTCTGTCCTCCTGGGAGAACTCATGATAAATGTGTCTGGAAGCCTCTTGAGGGCGCTTGTGAGCTACACAACGCTTCCCTCCAATTCCAAATGATTGACACACCTGAAGATGCACGTATTGAAATAATAATAATAAAACACAAGTGCAGGCCTGTGTTGTACAAAGTTTGACGCTTAAACAGAGCTGTTTGGTGCAGGAGAGCAAAGGGATGAAGGGATTTTGTGTCTGGGAAGCGTGATTACATTGGGATCTGCCGAAGTCTCAGCCGGTGTGTTACCGTTGGCGTTTAGTGCTGCACGATAGCACACATCTTATTCCCCGGCGCTTCAGCGTGACAAACCCGGAGATCAGTTTGAAATAATGAACACGTTCACACACACACAACCTCTCCATCTTGTACTTGTTCTCACAAGGGGGAAATGTAAGTCTGTAACCGCTGTCGGAACAGGTCTGACTGGCTCCTTTGTGTTCTCCTGCTGTTCTTCTGTTTATTGGCGAGACGGCTGATCAATGCCGGGAACTTGTTAACTTCTGGTCACCACGTATGAACTACACAACCAGACAAAACAAAGAGGTTAGAAAGAGGTTGAAAAACAAAGGTTTTTTCAAAGCCAATAAGTCAGTTTAAAGTAAACCAGTTCACTTAGAAGTCATTTTGATGATTCATCAAGGCATCTTTTCTAACAACAGCTATTTAAAAAAACAGCTAGGAAACTGATTCATCAAATTTGAATGACGTATTTTTACCCGTAACAAATCCCATTTGTGATCAGATTTTGCACTGTACTGCCTGTGGGAATGCTCTTAATAAATCAACTGGAAGTCGCTTTTATTAAAGGTGCCCTAGAATGTGAAATTGAATTTATTTTGGCATAGTTAAATAACAAGAGTTCAGTACATGGACATGACCAACGCATCCTCATCCCAAGGCGTCATATTCTGACACTTTGACAAAGCGTCTAAATCCAACGCCCATGGAACCCTTTAGCGTCAATATAACACGCAGAGAGATGGGTAGACATACAGTGAGTCTCTCAAACACCATTGTTTTCTCCTTCTTACTTAAATCTCGTTTTTGAAAAACACCCCTGAAAAATAGGCGAATCTCCACATGACACCGACTGTGACGCAACAGTCGGGATCATTAATATGTACGACTCCAAAAATTTGCATATGCCAGCCCATGTTCAATGACAGGCGGAACTGCGCAGCCGAAGCATGGCAGTTGTTCAGTGTTTGGATGTACAAATGAACACAAAAGTACTTTTTAGTTCCTTCATCCGAGCCTCTGAAGAAACAATGGGTTAATTTTATTTTCTCTGGAAATTTCCAAACATTTCACTGACGAGACTGTTTCCTCAACTTATATACAGGGCCAATACAGAGCTGGCCTCGATGAACGTCTGAAAATATATCGATCGAGCTACCAAGCAACACTTTCTGATGTGTAATTGTTCAAGTTCAGACAGGTAATTTTTCTCTCAAAATCGTTCAATACTGTATTTACATCATCGTGTTTGCATTGGTGAAAGCATTAGAGAGAGTGCAGAAACTGCGTTGCAATGATAAGATCTTTATTCTTGCGATCAACACACTGTCATCTGTTTGCTCAATGCTCATCACGGCAACATTTTATGTGATGGGAATAGATCTAAAGACTTTAAAAACATCTCACGATTCGTTAATCTCAATAGCTGTAATAGTAAAAACTTATAATATCTGTAGTAAAAGTATTCGAGAGAGTTTCACATGTAATACGTAGCTATTTCATATGCAAGCATGTCAGCCAATCACAGCAGAGGCCGGTTACACACAGCAGACACGCCCCTTGAAACAGAGCATTCAAATCAGAGGCTAAAATGCCTTTTATTTCAAAATTATGACTATTTTTTATCTAAAAAACAAACTAACATTATAAGGGCAACCCAGAAAACATTATACAATAAAAATAAAAACCATTCTAGGGCACCTTTAAAGTTGGCATGAAACGGAAGTCACGATAGTTACGAAAGTTTTTCGTCTTTTTTCTTTTTTTACGAATTTCTTCTGTGAAGTACATGCAAGTGAAAGCCTTTCGAAAAAAAAAAAAAATGTAGGGCAGAACTTGATTTTGTCCATCGGGAATTGATTGGATTGCTATGGTTTGCTATTGGCCGATCTCATGTGAGTGACACGTTGCCCCGCCCTCATGCCGGTAAACACATCATCGGAGAAGAGAAGTTGTTGGAAGAGGGGGGAGCTGTTTTGATTAAAGATTTCATGGCGACTTTAAAAGTGTGTGCTTCTTGCTTACAAAATGTAACCTTCCCTCCAAAGTCATATAATGCAAAATGATATCCCATAGGGCATTACATATTTTATTAAATATAGCATAAATCAACTGTTAAAGCGCAGGTTTTCACATCAGCTCTGTGAGAGGTAAGGCCATGTCAACAACTGCTTTCTTTCCAGGTAAAGCGTTACCGTTTCTAACTATTTTGCAAAGAAAGAAAATTATGCCCTTTTACCTTAATAGCCGAGACCATTTGAAGGCTCTTTTCAAAGAGAAGCATGTCATTACTCTTCTCTTATATTACTAAAATTATATACTGTTTTGTTGTCTCTCTTGCACAAGTCAATTCAGTTGGCATTCTGCCTATGCAATTGCTGTGTATTTTCATTTTTAAATCTCCATGTTAAAGTGGCACAGAAGGGTGTATAATAAGCACATTAAAGTTAAATTCATATGTGGCAAGATTAAAATCATGTGCTTTAGAACAATTTGTATAAAATCCCCAATGGCGTCTAAACACAATGAAGTCTGTAATGATTATAAAGACTCATCATGAAGTTACAAAAGAGGTCAAATGTTATTAGGTACCCAATCATTGAATGCTTTCAAGTAGCAAACAATGGCTATAGAATACTAGCATACCACTTTTAATATTACTGCAGTATGTAGCATGTATACTATGCACAGTACGCAAATATATGCTTATGCATATGTAACTTGAATTAACTACATTTGCCTAATTGATCAGTTTACAGGAGAGCTAACAGCATGGACTACTGCATCCCATATTACATGTTTGTTAGTATGCCATTGACTTGAACTTTGAGCATCACACACAAGACACAAACACACACACTCACACTAGAGAGATTTTGCTCACCTTCCTTTGCCAATTCGACACCGTGGGATTCGTTTAACTTTGCCGCCTTTCAGACGAAGGAAGAATGGAAAAAAGTGAGGAAAGATGTTTGAGAAATTGAAACGTGACTGTTCAAAGCAGTCATGACTGAAACTTGAAGTTGGGTTAACTTACAACCAAGCACCATGATTCCCATCACGAAAAGAACTGCAGCAATGATCAACCCTCCTTGACGCAGAGATGTGTAATCTGAAAAATACCCAAGTCATGTTATGCATAAATCAAAATGCAAAGCACACACACACACACACACACACAGTCTGGTTCGCTATCTTTGTGGGGACTCTCCATAGGCGTAATGGTTTTTATACTGTACAAACTGTATATTCTGTCCCCTTACACTGCCCCTGTCCCTAAACCTACCCATCACAGGAGACATTCTGCATTTTTACATTTTCAAAAAACATTACTTAGTGTGATTTATACGCTGTTCTCCTCATGGGGACCGCTGACTGGTCCCCACAATGTAGGTGATCTCAGGTTTTACTATACTTGTGGGGACATTTGGTCCCCACAATGTAATATAAACACGAGCACACACACACACACACACACACACACACACACACACACACACACAAATCTGGTCTAACAGTCTGAAAACACAAAGTCACATTCATTTTAATGTCATGTTTGTGTGAGGATGTCGTAGGAGACTTGAAATCATCAAGTGTCTCTCTCAGCAGGAGAAGCAGTAAAAGTCAGATTTATAAACATCTTCAACTTTATCACATTCATAAATAATAAAAACATTTAATGAGCTCTCTCATCGTTTAAGGGTGAATTTCACAAACATGATCACATCGCACCCCCCAATTTTTTTTATATATATACTATATATATATATATATATATATATATATATATATATATATATATAAATTTAATTAAATATAAAATAAATCATGGAATATTATGCATTACTATTTTAATAATTTGCATTTTTATTAAGTCATTATTTAGTATGTTTAATAAGCTCTTTTCCCAAGGGACTGATGTCTGGTAGCTGATTCCTGGTTTTACTATCCTTGTGGGAGAATTTGGTATCCACAAAGCAGGCAAAACCTCTCACACACACACACACACGCTTTGAAGTAACAGTGAACATCAACCGGCATAAAACACCCTCAACTGATGACTCTGGAACATATTGAAGCACTTCTAAACTCAGTTCCTGGGGAATGAATGCAGAACAGAGGCACGCGGGTCACGGCTAATGAGGATATTTCTTGAACATCAGATGCCCTGCAGCTGCCCTAACAATAGGAAGTGATTGAAACAGCGACTGTCGCCAGGTCGTAAGCTTTCAACTACAGCACTTGAGACAGTAATAGCGCTCATGCTCGGCACCTCTGTGCTTCTTATAAACACAATGCTTTCCACTGACAGGGAGATGGAGTTCCTCTGGTCTTTGTGTGGGGACGCACTGTCAGCGGCTCGTGTGCCACTGTACCAGAAAAGCCAGCAGACAATTAACACCTGAACAGTTGTGATATTAAAAATGAAACTGCCACATTTCGTGATCAGTTGTTAATGGGTTACACAAAGACAGGGTTTGTTAAATAAAATGCTGCGTCCAAAATAACCCCACTTCCTTAGTAGGCGTAAAACAATCTGTAAGCTGAGTAGTATGTCTGAATTCATAGTATTAAAAAAAACAACAGGAGAAAACTCCCGCTACTTCCGGCAAGATTCTGAAGTGCACAATCGATGGACACTTTACTATCCCATGAGGCCACAGGAGAGGATTTGTGAATGAAAGTGAAGCGACGCAACTGAAGCCATATACCGTAGGACACATCATAAAGTCCCCCTGTGGTGAAAATCAAGCGTTTAATGTTGTTTATTTGTCTAAGTGGTGTTTTTAATATGCTTTAAGACAAACCATGTGCAAATTCATAAGTCAACACCATTGCGGAGTATTTTCTCCTTAAAACTAGAGCGAATCAAAGAAAGTCTCAAAAACGCGGTTCGAAATCGCTGGTATTTCGGACATCACAAACTACCTTGTAACCAACAGAGGTGTAAGTCCAGGGGTCAAAAAGAAAAAGTCCTGCCATATGTTTATTCCACCCATGAACTCAGCCAGCAGATTTCACTAAATAGTTCTATCTCATTGCTGAAAAACAGGTGATTGAAACAAAATACTGAGCAGGACTTTTACTTTTTGAACCTGGACTTTACACCTCTGGTAACCAATCAGGTCAATGTGTGCTCGTCAACGAGTGGATCTCTGAGCTGGTGTGAGTGAGTGGAGGCGGGGCTAATTTGCATATTCATAGAACAACGTATAGTAAATGAGGCAAGGGTGTAGACTTACATTCAAGCTATTTTTTTTAAGGAAAAAACTTTTAAATATGTCATTTTGGTGATCAAAGATGAGTTTTAAGGGATAAAATGATTGACTACAGGGGGACTGCAACACCAGCCGGAAGTAAACAGTTAACTGACGTAGCTAAAGAACTCAAAATTCACTAAGCAAGAGTGAAGAGGACGGTGTGGGGATCATTTCATTTGATGAAACATAATTGACGCAGTTAATGTTGCGCCTGCGCAATAGAACGCCAAAATGCCATTGTTGTTCTGTTGCTTAAAGTCCCTATTGTGAGAACATGACGGATATAATACGCCCGCATTTCATTCATACCAACTATCATACTATATAGAACATACTTTTTTAACAGTCGCAAAGTAAGTTTCAAACCAAATGTAGAAACTACCTACTGTACAGTATGTGATTTCGAACGCAGTAAAACTATTAAGACATTTCTGTTAATCAAAATAAAGCTGAAATAAAATCAAATGTAAATATTAGTTGATAAACTTCATTTAAAATTGACATTTAGTTTATGCCTTGGCAATAAACTGAAATTTAAGTTTAAGTAGAATCACTAAAATTATTAACAGGAATTACATAAAAACTAAAGACTAACTAAAACTGATAAAACTGATATAAATAAATGAAAACTACATAAGGTATAAAAAATTTATAAAAAATACAAAAGCACATAATGAAATTGCTGGAAATGAAAGAAATTAAACTAAAACTAACATGCAAAATAAAAATATAAAAATAAAAGCTAATTCAAAATATTAAAACAACTGTAATAAAACTAAAATAAACACCAACATAACGCTGCCACAAGATCACACAATATTTGGTCTATTAGAAAGTGTTGTTATTTTTAACAAAAAAAAAATAATTAAACTATTAACTGTTAATAAATCTAAATAGAAATATAAAAAGAAAACTAATGAAAAGGACAAAAGCACAGTGAAACCTGAAAATATAAAAAATAAAAGGCTACTTCAAATTAGTGCTAAATGCTATAATGGTATATAAATAATACTAAAATAACCCTGTGATCAGATTACTGTGATGTTTAATCATCCCTCACGTGTGAATCAAAAAGTCAAATCACTTAAAAACCTTCTAACACAACTCTTTCCAAAAAACACATGATTTATAAAGTATCATCCATGTCTGTAGCACAAACGGTGCAGGACGGTTTACAGGCTAACGTTTAAAGGGCACCTATTATGGATTTTTGAAAATTACCTTTCATGTAGTGTGTAACATACACTCACCGGCCACTTTATTAGGTACCCCATGCTAGTAACGGGTTGGACCCCCTTTTGCCTTCAGAACTGCCTCAATTCTTCGTGGCATAGATTCAACAAGGTGCTGGAAGCATTCCTCAGGGAGTTTGGTCCATATTGACATGATGGCATCACACAGTTGCCGCAGATTTGTCGGCTGCACATCCATGATGCGAATCTCCCGTTCAACCACATCCCAAAGATGCTCTATTGGATTGAGATCTGGTGACTGTGGAGGCCATTTGAGTACAGCGAACTCATTGTCATGTTCAAGAAACCAGTCTGAGATGATTCCAGCTTTATGACATGGCGCATTATCCTGCTGAAAGTAGCCATCAGAAGTTGGGTACATTGTGGTCATAAAGGGATGGACATGGTCAGCAACAATACTCAGGTAGGCTGTGGCGTTGCAACGATACTCAATTGGTACCAAGGGGCCCAAAGAGTGCCAAGAAAATATTCCCCACACCATGACACCACCACCACCAGCCTGAACCGTTGATACAAGGCAGGATGGATCCATGCTTTCATGTTGTAGACGCCAAATTCTGACCCTACCATCCGAATGTCGCAGCAGAAATCGAGACTCATCAGACCAGGCAACGTTTTTCCAATCTTCTATTGTCCAATTTCGATGAGCTTGTGCAAATTGTAGCCTCAGTTTCCTGTTCTTAGCTGAAAGGAGTGGCACCCGGTGTGGTCTTCTGCTGTTGTAGCCCATCTGCCTCAAAGTTCGACGTACTGTGCGTTCAGAGATGCTCTTCTGCCCACCTTGGTTGTAACGGGTGGTTATTTGAGTCACTGTTGCCCTTCTATCAGCTCGAACCAGTCTGGCCATTCTCCTCTGACCTCTGGCATCAACAAGGCATTTCCGCCCACAGAACTGCCGCTCACTGGATGTTTTTTCTTTTTCGGACCATTCTCTGTAAACCCTAGAGATGGTTGTGCGTGAAAATCCCAGTAGATTAGCAGTTTCTGAAATACTCAGACCAGCCCTTCTGGCACCAACAATCATGCCACGTTCAAAGTCACTCAAATCACCTTTCTTCCCCATACTGATGCTCGGTTTGAACTGCAGGAGATTGTCTTGACCATGTCTACATGCCTAAATGCACTGAGTTGCCGCCATGTGATTGGCTGCTTAGAAATTAAGTGTTAACGAGCAGTTGGACAGGTGTACCTAATAAAGTGGCCGGTGAGTGTAGATCTAAATGAACGAAAACAACCTGCAAAGTTTTAAATATGAAAGTTCACCGTATACAAAGTTATTGTCTCTCAAAAGTAAGAGTCGACTCTGAGTCGCTGATATGAATCAATAGATGAACGATGCTTTTTCTCTGTCTAGATGACGTCAACAAGTTATTTGAATAAGATACGCCCACTTATTGCGCTCGTAGACGCCAGGGAAAACTTGAAAACATCATGTCGACGAGACGCTGTGTTCTGAAGTGTGACGCAAAAGCGAACTTTTTTTATCTGCCCAGGGAGGAGCACTTGAAGACTAAGTGGCTAAAGTTCATATATACAACTATACCACAGAAGTATAGCCGTTCATATATACAACTATACCACAGAAGTATAGCCGTTCATATATACAACTATACCACAGAAGTATAGCCCGGACCTTGTGCTTTGTTCGCGTCATTTTGAAGATGATTGCTTCACAAACATAAATGCTGTAAAATGTGGATTCGCGAGCCGGCTGATATTGAAGTAATTCAGGTTCAGTAACGTTACCAAGTTTATTTGGGTCAGCTTCCTGCTCCGAATCACAACCTGTAAGTATTATTAATATTAATAATTGTTGCTTTTATGTTTTATGTAGCATGCTCAATAATTATTTTGTGTGATGTGTACGCACAGCGCAGCTTCTATAGTCTTCAATGACAATTGTATTGAAATATGTGAAGTGTTTGTCGTTGTTATTGGAGTTGTCATAAAAAATAGAGCAATACCTCGTAGTACTGCATTATCAATATGTTTATGCATTGGGCTGACGCAAACAAAGACTGAATGTGCTTTTACCACTGAACTTTGGGCTATGGTCGCTAACATAACTCAACTTAAATTCCTTCTCTTATTTGGAATTTTTTACTACAAAGCGGGGCACTATCATTATTATAACACAATGTAATTGATAAAAGCATTGTACACTGTACTCCGTGTTAACCAATAGAAGTATTATCTCTGTAAACACCGCTAACATTTTACTTATACACACATTGTCAATCACAACTGACTGGGTCATCTGACCAATCACAGCAGATTAGCGTCACGCAAAGGCGGGGTTTGGAAAAATGAGTCGTTGAACGATTCATATGGGAGTCACTGAGCAAATCAGGTAAAAATAAATGCATATTATAAAACAACAAAAGTGTTTTTTGTCATTGCATGCTTGTAAAACTGTTGTTGGGGACACCCAAACCAATAGGAGGAACATTTTAAATGCCATAATAGGTGCCCTTTAATACTTTGGGTTAGGGGTTTGTTCCAGTGGTAAAGTGATGTCTGCATTAGTAAACACTATTAATTACTGAATGATTAAATAGATACTTACTGTATTGAAATGGCTCATCCCATCTCTTATCTGTTAAGGAACATGTACAAATGTAAGTTTTCACATAATACACAAGACTTGAAGTTAGTTTATGTGCCTATAAAATGTAAATGGACTCTGTCATTTTCATGATATGCAAAATAAGCCACTAGTAGGCTATATGTGTGGGTGTGTGTTGGCATATTCGTGTTCACTGTGATGGATCCATGAGCCTGGCTGCTTCTAATGGGATGACACAATCAGAGGACTTTTCCTTTCACCCGTCCACCTTAAATTACCACCAACACGAATCTCTATGTTTCGTTCAGGGTTCAGCCAATGGGATGCTGTTTATACAAATGACTTAATGGGTAAAAAGCAGTGGAGAGAGTCTGATATGGGTTTTTCCATATTTTAATATATGCTGTAGTCATGATGGAATTCATGATGGAGAATTATGTAATGAAAAGTATGTCATTATTTATTCACTATTATGCAATTTCTAACTAATTGATTTTGTTTGAATTAATTAATTACTACTACAATGAAGAGTGTATATAAATAAATATTATATATATATATATATATTGTTACTGGCACAAGGGGAAACTACCACCTCCAAAATATCAATCAATCATGAGTGAATGGTCAGTATAAGCAGAAGATGAGAAAGTTTACCCCACACTGTTGCTTTGGTGGTTGTGGTTTTGGTGGTGGTGGTGGTGCTGGTGCTGGTCTTTTTAACGCCAGTTGCTATAAGAAAATGAGAGGGAGAGGAGGTCAGTGAGAAAGACAAGGAGAGAAAACCTAATCTAGCATGTACACTCTTTCCTCAAACTCACAGAATTATGAATAGGAGTGAGCTTTTGAATCCCGTTTTTTTGTCCATAAATGTAAGTTGACAGCAAAGACTTTCGGTGTGAAAAGCAGACGCTTCCCCTTATCTCAATCCTATGCATTTGTCCGTAATTGCTTCTAATTAAATTCCAGCAGCACTCGTTCTCTGTCCGGCCCTGTCTTTCAAATTCAATTCTTGCATATTTCAATGGCACCGCTCTCCCAGGATATATGGTTGGTTGATTCTTCATAAAGCATATCAGCTCTCCACGACAGTGCTCCGCAATCCCGCGGAAATGCCGCATTATCTTTAAGCCTCTCAGCATGGAAAGAGCGTTGAACATTTTCTAATTACCTGCTAATTAGTTTCTAAGTTATGTGTGCCCTTGATATGAATTGCATGAGTAAAGAGGAAGCCTCTCAGCTATTCATGCAATCCTCGGCTCTGTTACCCTCCCCCAATCCCCCGGTCCCGCAATCCCACACTGAAAGTCCTTCTGTTTGAGTGGAAGGTTTTACCGAAGCTGTACTTCATCAAAGCTTACACTGTCCGGCAGACGTCTTGTCGGGGGTCAGGGCGGAGGTCACGGATGAGATGTTTGTGATCGCCACAGGTACGGTGAGGTTTAACTGCTGTGCATGTGGGCTCATTGTCACCCCTGTCGCAGTCAGGTTAACTGAAGGAACGAAGAGAACACTTGTGATTGAATTGTATTTGAGATTTGAGACTGTGATATCAGTCGAAACAAACAGCTCTGGTTTATTATGCCACCAGAAATCAATTCTTTCCACAACAGATCAAACTTTATGTGCGTTATCAAGGTAAGGGAGACCAGGGAATGTCGTTACACATTTTGTACTGGATCTGTAACTCGGTTTAGCTCTATTGGAAACACTTAGATTCAAAACAGCAAACATAGCTTAGGAAAAACAATTCTATAAGACATAATAGGCGATCCTGGAATTGTTATGCGGTGAAATAAAAATCAATACAATTGAAATCCTACCATGACCCATGGGTCCAGTAGTGTCAGACGGAGGTGCAGCGCTTTCCGGTGGTGTCGGCGTGGTGTCCTCTGTTTCTGTCACATTCTCAGCTGCATAACCTTCACAGACAGAAAAAGACGCACATTTTGGCTTTGGTGAGTAAAATAAATCATGTGAAGAAATCTTGCAACCATCTATACGTGTGGTCATTTGGATGCTGATAATACTCTCACATATTTTGGAGTTGCCGTAAAGTACGTTTTCTGGGATACTGTTCAAGATCTTGGGATATTGATTTCCCTGGGGAATTTTCAACAATGTGCCTTGGCAACTATTCAAATATTATTTTGAAGGCTGATGGCTATCTTATAATATTATTTATAGTGAATAAAAAGACCAGAAAAAGGCATTAGTAAACTCCCTATCTATTAAGCTTAAAAAATATTCATTTCAAAGTAACAGTGAGAAATGAAAGTTCGTATGAATATGAAGACACCATATTTAAATATATAAAGATAATACACACATTTGTGTAATATAAACTATGAACTGAATGAACGGAGGGGTTAAATACAGAGAAATCAGGGGAAAACAGAACAGGTGCGTAAATCAATTAACCAAGGAAACTAAAGAGGACTAGGAACTATATTATATTATATTCACTTTAAACGGTCAAATAAAAAAAGTAATATATATAGGCCTATAGAAGGAGTGAGAACGTGATAGAGTTCAGTGGCACCCTCATTAAGACTGTAGAGACAAATATCTGAGATTGTCAAGACGATATGAGTTATTTTTTTATAGAGCATAACCAACATCTCCATCTGACACCATAATGACTTATGAGTGTTTAAAGAACACATTCAGCACAATGATGGTGGCTGGCTTCAGAGTTCAAGATTACACATGCAGCAGATGAATGCAAATGTATTCTGAGTCTGGCATAATAACAGCGTGGTGATGTAGAGTGCAGTGGTTTGTAATGAAGGCAGGCCT
This sequence comes from Semotilus atromaculatus, assembly GCA_031834385.1. NCBI lineage: Eukaryota > Metazoa > Chordata > Actinopteri > Cypriniformes > Leuciscidae > Semotilus > Semotilus atromaculatus. The sequence continues at coordinate 20,443,033 of JAULUF010000015.1, forward strand.
CTCATAGACCCTGCCACAGAACAAGGACTAATTGTGGTCTAGCAGAGATGAGTCGCAGCATTTTTTCTACGCATTTTCCGGCTACGCACAGTTTTTCCAATGAATCCCTTCACAAGATGAATGGCCACATGAGACTGAGCAATTCTACTGGCAAACGCTGTGATTATTGCAGAAAGGCTATAATCAATCTTTTATCTGAAGTTTTCATCTGAAAAAGCCCACATATTAGAACCCGCTGGTCATTTGTGGTTTTTGGTAATGTAGGATTTTATTAAAAATAGGCTTTATCAGATTATGCTGACAAATGTTTATAGTGTACAGCCTACGTGTAACGTAATAAAAGATGGAGTGTGAGAGTGTGTGTGTGTGTGTGTGTAAGAGAGAAAATAGAGAGGAGCAGAATAGTGATAACTCACTTCTAAAGACGAGTAACAGAAAAAAGGGCACCCCTCGCAACATGATCTGAAAGAGAGAAGCACTCACAATCACAAATACACAAACAGGTTATACTTAGAAAACATGATGTGTTCCATGTACAAAATTACTGATTTTCCCACAAATATCTGCTGTTATTTCAGCATTCTATTCTCTTATCCTATTGCACGTTTAAAGCAATGTGAAAGGCCCTTTTTGCAACCCATTTTACTTCTATACTGTGACTTTTTTTTAATACTGTATGTGAGAAACATGTTTGATCACACTTTAATTTAGGGAACTCATATTGGGCCCTTGACCTTGACTTTGTACACTAACGCATGTATCATTCGTATTTTGCACATGCGCAAAGCAGACTTTTTCCCTCCACAGACGCACGCCGGCAAACTAGAGAATGAACTTGCGCTCCCTGGGCGGTTCAGCGCAAAAAAGGAGCCGTGTTCCGGCGCAAACAATCCCTGGTGCTATTTTGCAGTTCCAGAAAACAATTGCGCCACTGACTAGAAAAAACCTTGTCTAAAGTCAGTGGCGCGTTCAAATACTATTTTAAGCGCACATGCTTGGTCATAATACAGAGTGTGAAAAATGCGCATACACTTTAGATGATTCTCTCATCTACACAGATGCATTTTCCTTTTTGCAAATGATACATTATTATTAGGAAAAATATTAAAACACGAGGGAAATAATTGTTGTGCATGACGATGGGAAAAATAGGCATTTACGTATTTACCCAAATTATGATATGCATGTATAACCGAAGCTAATTTGGGTGGTTTGTCCCATCTCCAATGTCACTTCACTTCGGCCCTGATGAGAACCTCGATCTCCTCGGCTGTGAAACCGATTCTGAAGCGCGCCTGGTAAATGCGCCCTTATAATAGTATTGCGCCATGGAACAAGCGCACCTCGTTCATCATGCTCTTAAAGGGAATGTGATATGACGCTCTGATTGGTTTATTTCACGTTACCGCACCTATGAATAATGAAGCTACTTCAGACCAACCCCTTTTAAACTTGAGTCGGGCGCAAGAGTCAATTATAAAATAGCAACAGCGCCCAAGACCCGCCCACAAAGTTACTTGCACTTCGCGCTTGATACTTGCGTTTCAGAACGTTAATAAACTCCTAATTTACTGTAATAACCTTTATTAAAACTAATTCACCTTTAGTAAGGTAGTAGAATATGGTCATGCAGAACGAGGCATTAAGCATCACGTCAGCACATTAGAATGATTTCTGAAAGATCATGTGACACTGAACACTGGAGTAATGAAAATTCAGCTTTTCATCACAGCAATACAATTAGCCTACATTTTAAAATATATTAAAATAGAAATAAGTTCATTTAAATTGTAATATTTCACAACATTTCTGTTTTTACTGTAGTTCTGATCATATAAATACAGCTTTTGTGAGCAGAAAAGACTTCTTTCAAAAACATTCAATTTAAAAAAAAATCTATTTTTTAATTTAATTTAGAATATTCAGCAAACGTGTATGTGTCATTGTGCTTTGCGCTTCTCTCATGTTGCCCGTAAACATTCTGCCCATGTAATGAGAGCGTTTGAGATGAAAGGTCTTGACATTTCCCAACGTTACCATTAGCCAATCAATCCTGAGATCTGTTTGTTTTAGAAATTTGTGCCTTTTCATCCATTAAATCCAAACAATAGAAGGCTGCCAGTGTTTCTGATGGGAGGGGTTACTTAGCAACAGTGCATAATACAAACACTGGATTATGACACTTCAGATGACAGGCCGCCATTACAGTCACCAAGCTCTCCATTAGTATAATCAAACAACTGCAGGACCAAAATACAGCAATCCTGTAGGTGTGGAGAACAGACTGCAGCAGACTTGGCCAAAACTCACGGCTTTGAATGTGAACCAATGATAGCAGAGTAATAGGGTGTCATAGAGAGTGGGGTAAGATGTGTCACTGGGTAAACTGTGTCGTCCCTGCATTTAGAAAACTGTGCGCACATATACAGGTCCTTCTCAAAAAATTTGCATATTGTGAAAAAGTTAATTATTTTCCATAATGTAATGATAAAAATTAAACTTTCATATATTTTAGATTCATTGCACACCAACTGAAATATTTCAGGTCTTTTATTGTTTTAATACTGATGATTTTGGCATACAGCTCATGAAAACCCCAAATTCCTATCTAAAAAAATTAGCATATTTCATCCGACCAATAAAATAAGTGTTTTTAATACAAAAAAAGTCAACCTTCAAATCATTATGTTCAGTTATGCACTCAATACTTGGTCGGGAATCCTTTTGCAGAAATGACTGCTTCAATGCGGTGTGGCATGGAGGCAATCAGCCTGTGGCACTGCTGAGGTGTTATGGAGGCCCAGGATGCTTCGATAGCGGCCTTAAGCTCATCCAGAGTGTTGGGTCTTGCGTCTCTTAACTTTCTCTTCACAATATCCCACAGATTCTCTATGGGGTTCAGGTCAGGAGAGTTGGCAGGCCAATTGAGCACAGTAAACCATTTACCAGTGGTTTTGGCACTGTGAGCAGGTGCCAGGTCGTGCTGAAAAATGAAATCTTCATCTCCATAAAGCTTTTCAGCAGATGGAAGCATGAAGTGCTCCAAAATCTCCTGATAGCTAGCTGCATTGACCCTGCCCTTGATAAAACACAGTGGACCAACACCAGCAGCTGACATGGCACCCCAGACCATCACTGACTGTGGGCATTTCCTTCTCCCCAGTCTTCCTCCAGACTCTGGCACCTTGATTTCCAAATGACATGCACAATTTGCTTTCATCCGAAAAAAGTACTTTGGACCACTGAGCAACAGTCCAGTGCTGCTTCTCTGTAGCCCAGGTCAGGCGCTTCTGCCGCTGTTTCTGGTTCAAAAGTGGCTTGACCTGGGGAATGCGGCACCTGTAGCCCATTTCCTGCACACGCCTGTGCACGGTGGCTCTGGATGTTTCTACTCCAGACTCGGTCACCTCTTCTCGTTGTGCAGCGTTTTTTGCCACACTTTTTCCTTCCCACAGACTTCCCACTGAGGTGCCTTGATACAGCACCCTGGGAACAGCCTATTTGTTCAGAAATTTCTTTCTGTGTCTTACCCTCTTGCTTGAGGGTGTCAATGATGGCCTTCTGGACAGCAGTCAGGTCGGCAGTCTTACCCATGATTGCGGTTTTGAGTAATGAAACAGGCTGGGAGTTTTTAAAAGCCTCAGGAATCTTTTGCAGGTGTTTAGAGTTAATTAGTTGATTCAGATGATTAGGTTAATAGCTCGTTTAGAGAACCTTTTCATGATATGCTAATTTTTTTAGATAGGAATTTTGGGTTTTCATGAGCTGTATGCCAAAATCATCAGTATTAAAACAATAAAAGACCTGAAATATTTCAGTTGGTGTGCAATGAATCTAAAATATATGGAAGTTTAATTTTAATCATTACATTATGGAAAATAATGAACTTTATCACAGTATGCAAATTTTTTGAGAAGGACCTGTATTTAGAAAAGATCCATTACAAGGATGCACGTGAGAAAAACGATAAGTATCTTTGTTTTTTCCATGTTAGATTTTCTATATCATGCTAGTTGTTAATATAAGCCATGAATTATTAAAATGAGAACCCCCCAAAATGATACAGTACTGTTATTGTATACTGTATATAGTAAGTTTTTGTAAAAAATGATTTGTCTCTTCTGCTCACCAAGGCTACATTATTTTAACAAAAAATGCAGTAAAAACTGTAATAATGTGAAATCTTATTACAATTTAGAAGAAAAGCTTCTATCTTAATATATTTCAAACGTAATTTATTCTTGTGATCAAAGCTGAAATTTCAGCATCATTACTCCAGTCTTCGGAGTCACATGACCCTTCAGAAATCATTCTCATTGGCTGATTTGCTACTCAAGAAATATTTCTGATTATTGTGATCGATACTGAAAACAGTTGTGCTGCTTACAATTTTTATAATACTTTTTTAGGATCCTTTGATTAATTTGAAAGTTCAAAAGAACAGCATTATGCGAAATAGAAATGTTTGTAACAACGCAAAAGTCTTTCGTTTTCACTTTTAAGTGCATTCTTTCTCAGTAAAAGTACCAATTACTTAAATAAAGAAAAGTTAACTTTTGAATGGCAGATTAGCTGTGAAATAAACTATGTCAGATAGCTTTGGGGTAAGTTGTGCCAGCATCAACACATACGGTGATACTGAGATTTGCATTGAAATGCAGTAAATAATGTTGGATTCATCTTGTTGACAAATTAGGGGTGATTTTTTTCTAATAATGTGAAGGAGAAACGGTATTAAAACGCTGAGTAACATTACTAAATGCATTCTTTACTAAGATCACAAATAACAAACAATCAGTAACAACTAATACAGATTTGTTTAATTTTTTTGAAGGGTTGAAATTTAAATTACAATCATTTTAATAGTTATCTCTACATAACAAGTCATCGTGCTGTTTAAATAGTTTCATGCCCAGACAACTTCCGGCAAATTTAGATTTGCTCTGAAAGTTAGTCTGGCAAAGAACTCATTCAAGCCCATTTCCAGTCCGCAGAAATCGAGGCATCAGTCAGAAATGTTAGGGCGGGCTTTACACGATGACGACAGCGCTGGGATTTTGAAGCAGATACATTACAAAGATGGATGCCGCCGTCGAACATCACTCGTTCGAATCAGCTATCGCGTCTGTTTTAAGCGATTTAAAATTTTCCTTTTCGTTAAAACCCAAGCAAAGAACAACACTCAAAGCCTTCATGTCTAAAAAAATGTTATCGCCGTCTTACCGACTGGATTCGGCAAAAGTCTGATATACCAGTGTGGCGAGCAGGACGATCGAGGCCGAGGGACGTGAGAGAACGGCGTGAGTGAGGCCGGTCTCGCATCTCTCACGGAGGAGCGGAAGCATAAAAGGAGGAGCGACGACGGTGAAGATCGAGAGAGGACAGGCCTGAATTTTAATTGATGTTTTGCTTTATTATGTGTGGCGGCAGTCGACCGTGAGGGACTTTGTATTTGTTTTATTTTTGTCATTAAAATGTGTGAATGTTCGCTGGTTTCCGCCTCCTCCTTCCCATAACAACGAGCCCCGTTGGTCAATACTAAACTAATGGGTGGGTCTTATTAGCCATAGACTGTCTTAGCGAGAGCCCTCTGCATACGTCCGTTGGTGACGCCTCTTTGGAAATGATTTGTCTATGGAGCTTTGCCAGACCCTTACTCAGGTTCAACTGAGAAGGGTCTGGTTTTAACCAGGCTATAGCAATATTACAACACATTGTGCAATGAACTGAATGAAACAGCTTCCTCTAAGCCGGCAGAAATGTGTCCCAATGCATGTTCTGCTGAAACCGCCACATGGAGAACACAACCCAGTAGGAAGCCTTTGCACCCATTTATTGTTTAAATTTTGTATCGAACTCAAGTTATAAACTTCATTAAGACAGTAATGACTGTTGACATGCAAGATGATTAATGCATCATATCAAAGCTTTAGACTAAACATTTTCTGAAAAAATGAGCAAAACCATACTGTGATACAGTTATCTCCACTTTCCCCTATAACAATAAATAAGAAAGGTTGTAGTGCCGATACGAAAATAAAAAAAAACATATAGTACTCTGCACTACTTCCTGTAAAGTGTGAACCGCTGCATGTGTTTTCACTGAACATTCACTTTAAGTTAGCGTGTAGAGTTGAAAATTTAGATCAAGCTAATCATTCCCATCTTTTATAACACTATTCAATGCAGAGATGATTCTGATTCATGAAGAAATGGAGTGAATGGATCTATCTATTAATGCCTGCAGACATGGCTACAGTAACATTCCTAGCATGGTGTTAACCAATAAAACAATGCAAACTTGGAACTTTATAAGCTGATACTGAATAAATGCAAGAGTGTCTGTGACATTATTTTAATGATACATCTAACGTCATATGATGCTTTTTTTTTTATATTTACTAAAATATGCCCTGTTTTCTTCATGCTAAATATAATTGTATTTTTTTGTACTTCTGATTATCGGGTGAAATATTACCTATAACATTTCTACATGAAACACAGAGAAGCCTTTATCTTTTCAAACTATTCCAAACATTCATAATATACTAGCTGCATGTTTATTTGTCCCTTTTCCATAAATTTGAATCTTTAATTTTGTGGCCTCCAAGACCTTTTTTTCCTTAGAAGTAGCCACTTTGATATATGGAGGGCAAGCCTGTATTGAACTGTGGCTGTGTAACTGCAGGTGAGTGAGTGTGTTTACCTGTTTCTAAAGACAGATCGTCCTCTGGGTCTTACGTGATCGATGGATCAGATAAACCGAAAGGCTGGTCCACGGTGACCTCACATGCTTGGAGCACGTGTGCCTTCAACAAAGCATATATCTCTACTTCTCTCTCTTTCTCTAATGCTTACTTTGTATTTCATACTCAACAAGCTCAAAATCTCTTAAAACAAGTCTACCTCCAAATATTGACTGCTTTGACTTACCTTGATGCTCATTTCGATCCAATCAGAGTTGAACAGAGCGCAGCATCTGTAGGTTCCTCGTAACTGAGAGAAAATGGAAGTTGGGTTGACCACGCCCTTGTTGAACTTCCTCTAACGCTCTGTCGTTCTCACTGGTGCCGAGGCCTCTCACTCCATCTGCCAGCCCTCTTTTATGCCCGTCTCATCAGCTATTGTCTACAATTCAAGCTGTGTTAATGCCAGCCTCCCTCACATTGTGTGTGTTTCATCACTGTAACTCATTGCCTAGGCAGCTCTTCTTCATGTCTGTCCATTCAAAATCTACCATGAGATCAAAATAAAGTCTGTATTGATGCAGAGCACTAATTAAAATCAATTTAATATATATATTTTTTGTAGAAAAACCAACATATTTGCTAAGCAAGTTTCATTTGTCAATAAACTGTGAATGTGTAAAAAACATAGAATTACATTGAACCCTATGTTGCTCTTTGCGGATTTCAATGAAATGAATGTACTATATTATAGTTTGATAATGTTTTTTAATTACTATTTTGTATTTTTAGGGGATTATATTGTACAAATAAAACAATTGTAAAACAATTTTATTGTACAAAAGTATATTTATGCAGAGTTATAATCCATTTATTCACTTTTAGAAAATGAACATGTCTAACTTAAACTGACATAAGTCTTGAATGATTTGGAGCACATACTTAAGTTTGGTGTCTTTTTAAAGATGACACTTTAAACAAGTTGATTTCTGTTTTAAAATGTAGAAATTTGAGGGTAATCTCTCAAAAAAATGAGCCTTCTGTATGATTTTGTCAGGGCGCAGTACCAAATTTTTCCATGAGATGAAATTCAATGCGATCATATTTGACTGCAAACAATACAAGTTTTACTTTTTTCAGGGCCACTTAGCCTTTAAAATAGGCAAATATATACAGGTATACACTTCAGGGTAATTCTAAGGGTGTCATTAGTGTCTATCATACATACGTGTTAACAAATACTTAATTTAACTCTCTGTGTGTGTGTGTGCCCTTGTTTATGTGATTTATGAGGACACAAATTTGTATAATGACATGTGTATTACACTGGTATTACAACTTAAACGTGGTTTATGAGGACATTTCATGAGTCCTCGTAATTCAAATAGCTTAAAAAACATAAAAAACAATGTTTTATTAAAAATGTAAAAATGCAGCATGTCTCCTGTGATGGGTAGGTTTAGGGTCAGTGTAAGGGGATGGAATATACAGTTTGTACAGTATAAAAAACCATTATGCCTATGGAGAGTCCTCATAATGTAGTTGCACCAACGTGTGTGTGTGTGTGTGTGTTCACATAGCAAGTGCCAAAACCTTTACGAAGCTTTGTATCATGCCGATGAACAACGCATTCTCACCCCAAGGCGTCATTTAATTGAGACTTTTGACCATGCTTCAATAACTGACGCTAAAGGCACCCTTTAGCGTCAGTTATTGAAGCACGGTCAAAAGTCTCAATTAAATGACGCCTTGGGGTGAGAATGGGCTGCGATGAAGTAAACAATTCAAAATCCCCAAAAAAATCCTTAACTAAATGTAACATTTTTCAAAATGTAATATTGAAACACGAAGAGCATCAGAGGGTTAAGGATGGATCTGAATCATATTAAGACTTAGCAACAACCAAACAAAACCCAAGCAACCAACTAACAATGCCTTAACACCACATAAAAAGCATCACTCACATTAGAAAATGTAAACATTTACTTTAAAGGGGTGGTTGATTACGATTTCACTTTTCTAACTTTAGTTAGTGTGTAATGTTGCTGTTTGAGCATAAACAACATCTGCAAAGTTACGACGCTCAAGTTCAAAGCAAAGGGAGATATTTTCTTTTAAATAAATTGCTTTTAAAGGACTACAACAAACGGCTGGTAAGAACTACACAAGCTTCCTCCCGGGATTCATAGTTTATCATGACAGAATATGCTAATCATTGATTAGAAGATAACTACACATAAGCTACATAAATTCATCAACTAAACATTTAGCAATGTTGTCTGTTATCACTTCTTCTTGAGTCTCTCCATCATTGTCTGACTCCAGTTTGAACATAAAAGGCTAAAAGTTTTAGAAATTTTCAGTGCATGTCTGTGTGAAGTAATCGAAGCTGCTAAGAATGAGTTGTTGAAGCTCCGCCCCCAGTGCTGGGAGCAGCAGCTCATTTGCATTTAAAGGGACAGACACAAAAACTGTGCGTTTTTGCTCACCCTCAAAAAGTGACAATTTTAACATGCTATATAAAAATATCTGTGGGGTATTTTGAGCTAAAACTTCACATACACACTCTGGGGACATCAGATACTTACTTTACATCTTGTGAAAAGGGCACACCCCTTTAAGTATCAACTTTTTCTCATCGTTATTAAAATCCTATTAAAAAAGAATGTTACGTATAAGATACATATGAGATAACTGCTGATATAGCAACACTTTAAAAGTCTAAAAATTAATGTGGAATACAAATTGTTCAGATAAGGAGCATTGGAAAGAGTTGCTGAAAAATGCTTGATATCATTCACTATAAAAAAAAAAGTAAAGTTGTAAATAAAACAGATAATTGTGTTTCAGTCTTATACTATTTCAAATATTCTAAAATACTATTTCAGTCTTTCTACTTCAAAATTCCATGCACTGTATAGGTCAATGTGTTACATGCTTCTTCTTTGTAATTATTATTATGAATGAAAATTGTCTGAAAATTTCTTGTGCTGAAATCAAATGCTTTGGTATCTTCATAATTTGTAAAGCAGCAGACTTAAACAAAAGTCTCATTTGCCCGCCATTCAATAACATTGCAATAACATAACAATATAGGAAAAACAGCTGAAATATTAAAGATTTTATTTGAGAATATTTTCTCTTAGTTTGCACTCTTCTCCTTTAAATGATTACCGGTGATTGACATGCAGGAGTATACAGAGTTCTCTGAAATCGAGAGGAAGGAAACCACGTAACCACAGCTAAATGTGGTAAAGGAATAGAACACTACGTTCCAGAGGTTGTCATGACAGCAAGCCCTCCTATGCCTACAATTTGTTTAGATTACAATCACAAAACAATTGAAACTTTTGTTTCTGTTTAGATGTTTTTAGCCTCCTCAAAAGAGCTGTAATGAACATCAAGCGATCTCTGAAAACCCTCCTCCTACAACCTCCAACATTTCTTGAGAAAGAAATTAGATTGCACAATTCTCAAATGATCAACATCTTCATCGCTCTGATTCAATAGTACAAGGTTAAGCATGGTTGACTGAACCCACCTAATATAGACCACTGCTATTATCATATTTAAACACCTACACATTATATAATAAGACTGTAAACTGTCTGTTCTGCAACAATAAACAATAGAAGATTTCCAGAATTCAGAACAGCTCGTCCCCATGTCACGTTCTCGACACTAACCCCCGCAATCCCAGGATTCCTTTCCTTCCACAGAATGCTGCATATTGTCACAGTTTTCCCTGTGTCTTGTCAATTTAAAAATAAGTCTTTTTAAATATGCAAAACAATAATAAAAATGTTTGCACCCTTGTTACCAGGGTGTTGCTATGTCGTTGCTAGGGTTCTCTGGGTGGTTGCTAGGGGGTTACTTACTGATCATTATAATATCTATTTCCTAGACATGGAAGAGGTTAAAGAGTCAAAAATGACTCTAGAGTCTAAATGACTTAAGAGGTTAAAGGTGACACAAAAATGTTTATTCTGTCATCATTAACTCACCATCAAGTTGTTCCAAATATGTATGAAACAGTTGAAACCGAACAGTTGATGGACCCCATTGACTTCCATAGTATGGAAACAAATACAGTGTAAGTCAATGGGGTCCATCAACTGTTTGGTTACCGAAATTCTTCAAAATATCTTCTTTTGTGTTCAGCAGCAGAAAGAAATTCATACAGTTTTGGAACAACTTGAGGGTGAATAAATTATAACATTTTTATTTTTGGGTGAACTATCCCTTTAAGGCACGTTCACACCAAGGACAATAACTATAACAATAACTATAAAGTTTTAATAGTCCCTTTAAAACTCTAAAAGAAGTCCACACTACAACACTACACCAGAGGGGAACAATATCATTGTAATTGATTTCAGAGCAATTTTATTTCTAGCTGATGAACAATAAAAACACTGATAGCCAACCAGAATTCATTTCTTTTTCCATTTTTCCTGTTTTAAGGAGCACAAGAATTTAAAGTGACAGAAACCATAAATGCAGCACACTTATAATAAACAATGTTATCAATGTTATCATACTCTATTAATGGTAAATGGCCTGCATTTCTATAGTGCTTTCACAGACCCAATGGCCACCAAAGCGCTTTACATATTGCCCCACATTCACACATTCACATCCATTTCATGCCAACTTTACTAATTAGGGTAGGAATTGCAAAAAACTTTTTTTAAAGGATTTTACAAGGACTCAATGGTCTTGTCATGTCAATCCACTAAATGTAATCCAGACTGCCTAAAAAAAAAAGAAAAGTGTAATTTCCCCAAAAGCTTTTTTTATTAACTGAAGTGGGATAGATCTAGTTAATTTCTTCCCACTCTAGCACTACCTAGCATAATGAAGAGAACAGAGTTTTAACAAGGACGTTTATGGAGCACCACTTAGCTTTGAGTGCAAGTCCTTGCAGATGACAGAAAAAGTGGCAATTAGGGACCAATGTAGCCATAATTGGTCACTGGTCATCACAGGATGGGACAGACCCATCATTATGAAATGATAAAAAATAACTAGCTATAAAACAATAGAAACCATGTATGCATGTAGAGCATGCATATGAGTGTGTCGGTCCAGCAAATCTATTCAAGTGCATTAACATTTAGACTGATTCAACTCCTTTTTCTCTTTAAAGGAATAGGTAATAATTCTGTCATTAAACACTAGAGCCTCATGTCATTTTTTGTAAAAGAATCATTCAGCCCAGTTTTATGAACTGGATCAATTGATTAATTCAAAAAGACTAACCTCAAAAGAAAGTTTTAAATAAATAATGTCTTACATTTAAGTCTGTTTCTCAAACATAGTTATCGTATGACTTCATATGGACCACTTTTATGATACTTCTACTATGCTTTTTGGAAAAAGTGTGAGATGTACATGATTCACATTTTACCTTTTGGGGAAATACATGACAAAATTTTCATTGTGAAAGCTCTGACAAGAAGTAACATTCTGAGAATAAATATAATCAATAACTCATCGATTAAACTTTTTCTTATAAATATAATTAGAGAAAAAAAACATTACGTACAATGCTGGAATCAAACTGCTTTTGATGCGAGAAGTGGAAAAGAAAACACCACCAGATGAGTCTTTGAATACACCAATTTGGCTGAAACATGTCTGGGTTATTATTGCATGTTTTATAGAGGTAATTACCTGATTGAAATCTTCTGAGGTGTTCAGTAAACGCCTGTGCAGAAACGTCTTTCTGATTGTCAAGTGTCTTAAAAAAAGATATAAAAAAAAGATTGACGTTAAATAGGAAATTAATCTGTCAGAGAGTTTAGTCTGCCATGGACTGTCAGTTTCAATCACTCTCACTTTCTTTAATGGTAGACTACTATTTTAATTACTGGCTCTCGCATTTGTTTTTCCATAAAAATGAATTATACCTTAAATTGTGCAGATTGTTCAGGAGAGGTGTGCTAGAACATTTCAAAGAGATACTGTATGATTTTGACCTGGTAGTAATTAACTTTTTTTTAAAAGCTACAATATGTAATTTTCGCCGCTAGGTGTCGCTAACCTCTTACAATAACAACGGCGTAGGTTGATGAACTTGTCGTCAGGCTGATGAATCTAAACATGTTTATGGATAAGTGAATACATTGATGTTTTTAACATGACCGTATTATGAAGCAGGTCGCTATTGCTAATGAGAGACAGATATCAGCTAGATATCATTTCATTTGTACAGAGAGTCTGGCCTCTCTCCATTGAGAAACGTTTACTTCCTTGCAGGCGGGTTCTCTGTTAAAGTTCAAAACTATTGGATCTGCCCAGAGTCACTCAGGATCTGCCATAGCCAATCGCTAATGTGTGCTCGTGCGCCGAAACCGTCCGGAAACAACCGAATGATCAGAGGATTATGTTTAGAATAAGATGTCTGTCAACGAGAGCTGCAGGTTTTGTTCATCGAATTTAAGAGTTCAAGGAACAATTATAAATTCTAAATGTATATTTGACACTAAGGACAGTGATGTATTCAGTCAACTGTCGAAGCTGGGTCTAATCATTAACAATACGCCGCTGCGGTCGTTTCGGATCTGCAACAACGGACCGAATAGCTTTTCTCACGTCTTTCTCCACTGCCATTACTGAACTCCAACTCAAACTGACACGTCATCGTTCTCAGCCACTCCCTCTATTCACTGATTGGTCCTACAAAAAATTTATTTCTGAAAACCTAAGAATATACAGCAGTCCCAGACGTAGTACTGAAGGAAAATGAAATTGAGCGGAAGTGCGTAGGAGGGCGCAACCAGGCTAGATATCAGCGCCACACGCGATATAAAGCAATATATATCCTGCGCATATAAAGGAATAAGGACATTTCATTCTACTGAACTAGAACTTACTCACACATGTCAGTTTATTAGACGAATGAAACTTGACTGACACTAAACTGTACTTGAGTGTGTTGAAAGTTATGTTATTCTATGTGTTAGTTTGTCTGTATGAGACTAGCAGTAAGCTAGATCAACATTATATAGCATACTGATCACATTCTAACATTTCATCATGTTGAGCTATCATCGATTATGATGTTTGCTCACCTGTCTAATAAAGTACACGGAAGAGTGGCGTGTCTGTCAAATTGAAGTTAGTCGCGGATGTGGAGCTCTCGGCATGGTTACTATGGCAGTACGACCGGAAACCAGGGATAACGCGGATATTACGTTATTGACAGATGACAAGTGAACATGGACGAGCCATTATTTAAAACTGGAAGTTCTCTGAAATTAAAAATCTTTGGGAAGTTTTGGGATATTGTAAGTACACAACTGCAGGAAATATATCACACTGAGCCTGAGCAAGTGATTTTTGGATATTTTATTACAAAAATCTTACATATTGTAGCTTTAATATCATATATTATAAAATATAGTCTGGTATTACGTAATAAACATAGTGCTGTCTGAGAGAACAAGGCTGAAATGCTGCATTTGGAAATGTCACAGCAAAACCTGTGCATTGAGAGCAAAGCCTCCTGAGTAATGTCTGAGAATAACCATATTTGCAGAACTGTATCATCTGTGATTATGGAATAATTTATCTTTGCTCACTGTTTTGGCCAACTCCACAATGCTCTGATTGCTAATGTACTGCGTTTTGTGTCACTTTCTGATGGTAAATGAGTAGAAACCAGGAACCAAAACATACTGGCGCCGCGGAGTAATGGGAGATATAGACTGCAAGCCAAATTCAATCAAAATTCTTATTACCTTAGTTCGTCTTGCTTTATTATTCATGTAATATTAAAATCTGCAGTGTGAAAAGGCAATTTTGACAGAAAACTTCAGCATGCAAATTCCATTATAAAATGCTGCTAGTTTGCACTGAAGTGCTTATGAGCTGACGACAAACAGTGTTTCCCAGCAACCCGCTGCCAGAACCAGAGATGCGAGATGTGACCAGCAGGACATGCGACTAAAACCCAACATTTGAGACTCGAAACAAATCTTTAAGACAAGAATAAAGCAACATACACAGTAGCCTAGACAGAACAGTTTACATCACCCCAAAAGCGCCAAAGATACACCATAAATTAGCCGGATTCCCCTGCTTCCCTGTCCCTGATGAATATCCTGGGATTGTGATTAATGACAAGTCATCTTTTATATACACATATAAAAAATAGATTAATCCGTCCTCTGCAGATAAAAGTAATTTGTCACTTTTCAAAGTTAGAAAAAAAAAGTGCAGAGTCAAGCGTTCTGTGGGCCTTTAACAGCGGTGACATAATCTATGAGTGCACAGCTGCAGCTACAGTAAACCTACTGGATGTAGTTTATTACAGCGCTATACCCACAAATCCCTGCGACAGATTTGTGCATGAAAGCTGGTTGGCTGTCGCTGATCACGCTGACAGAGCTAAAAACTGCTTTATTGTGGGACGCCCATCCTGATTTGAGCTAATGCTTCAATGGAAATGAGGAAATGACAACATGCACTTACAAACCAAGACTAATTGCAGGAAATATTCATTAACTCTCTGTGCCTTTTAAATGGAAATTGTTCAAAGTCTAATTTCCAAGGGTCTCTCAAGACAATACCCTAGGTCTTGTTCATTTTTGTTATATGATGACCACAAATTAGTATCAAAAGGATGCTTTTTTTTAAATAAAAATATTTAAATTAATTAATTCATAGTAAAGTAGCCTAAATAAATAATAAATAATTAATTGAGCTAATTGAAATATAATTAAATTAACTGATTTTACATTTTCTTAAAGGCAGCATGAAACGTAAGTTGCGATCGTATTTTCTTCCCAATACTGTGATGTAGAGTAAAATGGCTTCTCGAACAAGTCAAAATTTAGGCCGGGACTTGATTTTGTTCATCGGGAAGTGATTGGATGGTTGTGGTTTGCTATTGCTGTGATATCATGAGTGACATGTTGTCAGATTGCAAGGCACTTAAAAAATTTTTTTTTAATTATATACATATATATATATATATATATATTAGAATTGTCGATTTTTATTTCATTGTGACATAAGTTAGCCTACTTTATTACCCATGATGAAAGAATCATGTCCGATCCCTTAAAAAAGTAATAGCACACCGCTTAGCACAATTTTGTGGATCAATAGACCAATTTCAAGCCGACGTCACAGTTACGTCACGGCGCTAGCTGGAGGCAAAACTGGAGGCGGCCAATAGAGCCCTTTTCAGTTAGTAAACATGGTGATGTTTTTTGTGGGCGGAGCTTAGGTGGTGGCAGAACGATCCCTCTGGCCAATTCACTGACGTTAGTTTGCAAGTTTTGTTAGCTTGTTTTTTAACAATGACTGGAGAAAATCCGATTTTATCTTAAAGGGCACCTATTATGGAATTTTGAAAATTACCTTTCATGTAGTGTGTAACATAGATCTAAATGAACGAAAACATCCTGCAAAGTTTTAAATATGAAAGTTCACGTATACAAAGTTATTGTCTCTCAAAAGTAAGAGTCGACTCTGAGTCGCTGATATGAATCGATAGATGAACGATGCTTTTTCTCTGTCTAGATGACGTCAACAAGTTATTTGAATAAGATACGCCCACTTTAAGATACGCCGCTCGTAGACGCCAGGGAAAACTTGAAAACATCATGTAGACGAGACGCTGTGTTCTGAAGTGTGACGCAAAAGCGAACTTTTTTTATCTGCCCAGGGAGGAGCACTTGGCTACAGTTCATATATACAACTATACCACAGAAGTATAGCCTGAACCTTGCTTTGTTCGCGTCATTTTGAAGATGATTTCTTCACAAACATATGCTATCAAATATGGATTCGCGAGCCGGCTGATATTGAAGGAAGGTTCAGTACCAAGTTTATTTGGATCAGCTTCCTCCTCCGAATCACAACCTGTAAGTATTATTAATATTAATAATTGTTGCTTTTATGTTTTATGTAGCATGCTCAATAATTATTTTGTGTGTTGTGTACGCACAGCGCAGCTTCTATAGTCTTCTATGTCAATTGTATTAAAATATGTAAAGTGTTTATCAATTATGATATCATAATTATCAATATGTTTATACGTTGGGCTGACGCAAACAAAGACTGAATGTGCTTTTACCACTGAACTTTGGGCTACGGTCGCTAACATAACTCAACTTAAATTCCTTCTCTTATTTTGAATTTATTTACTACAAAGCGGTGCACTATAATCATTATTTTAACACAATGTAATTGATAAAAGCATTGTACACTGTACTCCCTGTTAACCAACTGACTGGGTCATCTGACCAATCACCGCAGATTAGCATCACGCAAAGGCGGGGTTTGGAAAAATGAGTCACTGAGCAAATCAGGTAAAAATAAATGCATATTATAAAACAACAAAAGTGTTTTTTGTCATTGCATGCTTGTAAAACTGTTGTTGGGGAACATTTTAAATGCCATAAAAGGTGCCCTTTAATGTACAAGGTTACTCACTGTCCAGGACCGCGATTGTTATTTGCAAAAGCAGATTGGCTGACCCGTACACGCTGTCAAAGGATGGACGATCTGACACTATTAACGTTAACGCTACCTCCGGTTGAGTGGCCTGACTTCTACACCTGATAGAGAAACAGAGCGGAAAAAGAAACTGAGGGCATATAAATCTTTAGATGCCTAAAACTGTGTTGAATGGTCAAGTACAAGATTTGTGTGGTACGATCTGCAGTTCTGCCAGCGCCAAGAAGACGTCAACGTAAAGAGTGACATTACGGTGCAATTTTAATGATGTGAATATTTTCTAGAAATAAAAATTCCAGATACAGCATATTCATTTTTCATCGATGCTTGCACCCAACAACACAACAAGATGACATTTTATAATAATAATACCATAATTATTATTATAAATGCCCTATATACTAGCCTTAATGCCCTATATACTAGCGTTATAAGCTAAACAGTTTTTAGAGATAAAACTCTTTACATTCGACAATCATGAAAACAAATCTCAGAGAACGGCTGACTATGTACCAATCTGTAATTAGACCAAAGGTTCATTTTGCGCCGGAGTTGTCCTTTAATTGGATGGTCTTTTTTGCTTATTTGTTTCTACTTGTTTAAGAATATTCAGCGAACATTAAATTTTTGCAAAATGATAAAAATGTAATGTTCCCTAAATGTTCACATGACATAGCCTACAAGAAGGGGATTCAGAAATAACTTCATGTGAACATTAACAAAAGCGTTTTTTGAATATTTTTTCAGCCCTTTACCTTGACCTCTGGATGGTGCAGTTTTCGAGATGAGACCCATACAAGATCCGCAGTGTTCATTGCTCCCTACTCCTGAGCACGTCGAAACATAATAGGCTAGCCTATACTCTTTTAAATAAATATAAATTGCCATACGTTCACGTAACATACATGTGTATATAATACATACAAATATACATGTATTATTCATTCATTTAATATTAAAAGGTCACATTTGAAAGTGCTGAACTGAGACCTGATTCTGTTGCAATGTTTAATATGAAAATAAATTTGGTTATACTAGATATGTCTTTTATCTTATTAATCAAGCATAATCAAGATGCTTCTCCTGCACCTAGGACTAATTTACACCTGGATGTATAAGTACCTTTGGACTTACAGACTTACCCTGTGTATATGTACACATGGAGAAACAGTGTGATGAATACTAAGAGGAAACAATATATACAGCGTAATAACATTTTCTTTTAATATCCTGCTGTACTACTTGACAATCAACACCTCCTCCTTCATTTGCATATTTCTGCTGTTGTAAGACTGGTTTATTGATCTGAGTTTTATAGATTATAAAGGAGAATGAGAAGAAAAAGCATAAAAAAAGACACTTTTTTTCATGTGAAATCACATCCGCTTGGAAGCTGAAGATGATCACCAATAGGTTCCTTCCAATCTAAGAAATAATCTTTAGGAAAAACAACTATGCCCATATGCTCTAAATAAATATCATGGAATACTAAAAAAAAAACACGTATTTCCTCCATCATAAAGCACCTGCAATGTGGACAACATTAAACGTGGTGGAAAGGGATAGTAACTATGGCAATAATAACTTCCCATCTCCAGACATCGTGGCTGCGTTTGACATGGCTGGTGAACCGGTCAACAGGGCAAGTGGATTGTGTCTACACAGAAGAGAGGAGATAAGATCGGCCCACCTCAAGCCAGGTGTCTGAACAGTTGTTTTCACATTAGCAGAGTTGGAAGTCTGTTCCCTGTCACGCCGGCGCCAGGGCGCAGGGTCACGGCCGGGTCTCCATGGACATGAAGGAGAATCTCAGCATTAAGGAGCATCGGAGAAAAAGGGAGGGAAGATTGCAGTGTTAGTTCTCGTGCCAAACGACAGCAATAAAATCTCAGAAATTAGAGCCACAGAAGACAATGGGTTATAGACTACCTTTGATTTACAATTAAACAAGCTGTTACGCACTGGCATCCTTCCCAACCTGTAATTTACCATCCACTCTTGATAAGCCAGCTTAGTTGAAAGCATCCAGCAAAGCAGACAGAAGAAACAAGATGGATTTTAAAGGAACAGTTCACCCAGAAATAACCACACCGGTATGATTTTCTTTCTTCAGTGGAACACAAAGGAGATGTTTAATCTAAAAGCTGCTTTTTTTTCCCCATAAAACAAAGGTAGATAGAGACAATGGACTGTCAAGATCCAGAAAGGAACAAAGAAGCACCACAAAAGTAGGCCATGTGATACTTTTGCCCCCCGAAACGGCAACATAACAGAAACCCCAATAAATTCCAACATAAAAGAACATTAACCACTAATGGATCTCCATCTATATTAATTCTGTGCAAAAACACACAAAGTAACACTTCATTTCAGTATTTACTCTGTCTGTATCAAAGCACTCTGGGAAAATCTAATTTTGTCCCCTCTTTGAGTCTCAATTTGCTAATTTGTTGTTAAGAATATTGATATGAAATGAGTAATAATTGTAGTTCTTGAAACTGATCAGTATCATTTCTCCATCCTCAAATATTTTGATTGAAATGTAATACAAATATTAAGTATATCTTACAAATATAATATGTTGGTCAAATACCAATTTCTTTTTGTTACAAAAACTTAAATATGCTAAATGAACTGTTGGATATTTAGTAATTTATCTTGGTATGTCCAACTTAGACAATCATTTAAGTGATATTCAAATATTTAATAGATAGTACACTTATTTATTATTTTTTTAGGGTATGTTTAAACAAAATGATGTACTAAAAGCGGAAAAGTTTTCCTTTGCATTTTTCACATACGACATGTATTATTCATGCCAGGCCAGTAGTTGGCGATGTCACTTTCTAAAGAAAAGCTACACGCCTATAGACTGAACACGTAATACGCATGCATATGACGTCACTGTTTTTCACAAATTTGTGACAATAGCGGTATCGTTTTCAAAAACTTGCACTGTTAAACCTGTTTTCAAAAGCATTTTCAGGCCCCCAAAACGTTGTTGTCGTGTAAATGAACGACCAAAACGAATAAAAAGTTTCCGGTTATGGTTGAAACTGGTGTCGTGTGGCCCCTTAAAGAGTATGTTGTATTTAGTCTTTGGAGCTTGATAGCACTTTTTTTTTCATGGTGTATGAAAAAGTGCAGCATGTTTCACAATTTTTTTTTTTTTAAATAATGAATATTGGAAGGTAAATAAATGTAAGGATTTAAATGTTTTCTCTTTAAGGCAACTTTTTCCTTTTCCAAGCCAATGATTTCTTCTCAGACTATATAACATGTTTTACCCTTTGCCTATTTTCCCTGTTTAGCTTGGCGTAATGACATATGTGATGACATATACATGATAACAACACAAATGTGTGTCAAAGACGACTGTTGTTGATGTTGTTATTGTTGTCGGCTTCCGCAGACTCAAGGACTCGAGACTTTTATCTCTGTTCTCACATTCAAAGACTTCCTCTTGGGACAAAGCTCCACGCTTTCCAAGAATCCCAAGAGGAACGTATGCCATCAGGAAAAACGATTAAGCTCAGTATAAATAATAGCATGTTTGATAGTACCTCATCGCTTAAAAAGCTGCATTACATAACGCGTGTGTTCTTAACAGTTTTTTTTTTTTGTTTATTCCTGAAGGTAGATGAGAACACTAAGTAAATGCTAAACTAGGCCTCACAAAGATATATACTAAAGTACAGATAAGGGTCACACTTAGTAACTAACACATAATCAAGTACTTAGTAATACAAATGAATGAGCTAATATGCAATAGAGTAGCTTGTAATTGCACATTGTTATTGCTATTGTAATTTATATTAATGTATACAAACTGACTCATTTTTAAAGGTTCTGTTAAAAAATACTTCTCTACACCCAGGCCTGTAAGAAGAGACATGTTTTTTTTTTTGAAAACAGAAAGTAGGTTGTTTTGCAAGAAATCAATTGCATTTAAATTTATGCATTTATCAGACCATATTTATTCATTTTAATTCACAATTTATAATGTTACAAAATATTTATATTTATTTCTGCTGTTTTTTGGAACTTTCTATTCATAAAAAACATAAAATCACAGTTTCCACCAAAATATTAAGCTGCACAACTGTTTTTAACATTTATAATAATAATAATAATAAATTTTTCTTAAGCATAAAATCAGCATATTAGAATGATTTCTGAAGGATCATGAGACACTGAAGACTGGAGTAATGATGCTGAAAATTCAGCTTTGATCACATGAATAAATAACATTTAAAAATATATTCAGATGGGAAAAAAAGATTTTAAATTGTAATAATATTTCACAATATAACTGTTTTTACTGTATTTTTGATCAAATATGTGTAGCCTTTGTGAGCATAAGAGAACCAAGACAACCAAACGTTTGAACAGTAGTGTATAAGTAAGTTAAAACATTTAAGCCTATAATGTAACGGCTAACATATTTTAGAAAATATTAATAATAGGAAAAGTAAAAGAAAAATTGTTTCATAAACACGTAAACCCAAGCCGGTCTAGACTGGTGCATTCACCAGCCCCACTCTTATTAAACAAGCTCCCCTCTGAGCTCAAACGGCAAGTCTGTGTCTCTCCTTCGTCTGTACACCATAGAATCATAAACTCCGGCTGTTACGTCCACATCAGCTTTACCGTACACCCTCCCCTGTGGAGAAAAGTGCAATAAACGACAGCTATAAACAAAAGAGAAACAGCAAACTGACAGAATCTATCATATAAAAATTATTCTGCAATACCATAATTCAGAGCTTGTGTATATACCATGTATACCTTTGAATTAAAACTGGGAATTTAGATACTGTATGAAATGTACAGTTGAGAATTAGAGATCACACATTTGGCATCCCTAAGTGCATCTTTTCAGACTGGTTGTTGGGTTAAAGACCCACCTCATGGTATGTGGAGACTGGTGCTCGTGGATCCGAGTGGCCAGCAGGGGGCAGCAGTGAGTAGCTCTGCAGGTCCTGGGACGTCCCCCAGCCTCTTACCTCCTCATAGTCATGAGCGAGAGGGCTGGTGCCGAATCTGCCATCTGGAGGGAAGGAAACTCAGCACATCAATACTTCAGCCGTGAACCTTCAAGATGCAAAAACGTTTGAACGTTTGCTCAAATATTGAACACTCACTTTGCATAAAAACAAAAGAGCTTTTAAAAGCAGAGAACTTGTGTGATGGAGTGATCTAAACAGACTCCCCTCACACATTCAGAGAGAAATAATATATTTCTTTGTAGCCAAGGATAACTATAGGTATTACTCATACTTAAGCAGGGGACACACTTAACGACTGTAAGGCTGATCATGAATGTAATTGGATACTTACGACTGATCATGCCCAAACATGCCGAGTCACGTTAAGTCGGTGTTCACAGTCGGTTTAAAATCTGCTGGAGTCGATGGAAACAGTCTGCGTTCAGTTAAATGTTAGAATGTTTCAGCTAGTCGTTAAGTGTGTTCCTGGCATAAGGCATGTTCAAATCCCTAACAAACTATTAAATTAGTTACATGTTGTTTGTGCAATAGGTGTGAATGATACATCAAATCATGTGGCTTGATGAGAGAAAAGATAATAGTTTTCTAAGTGATTTTGTCTGGCAGGTGGAAAAAACGGTGAACAAATCCCACAAACTTGCATCTAGGGACACACTGACACTCTGAATAACCTAGCAACTGCATAGCGATGGGCTACAGACACTCAGAACACCTTAGCAACTGCATAACGATGGGCTATAACCAGTGTTGTGCCTGAACGCGTTCATTGAACGATAGTTCATGAACTCGTTCATATTTTAGGCGAACGTGAACTGAACGTACTGTATTAATGCCTGATGAACGTTACTGTGAACTCGTTCATTCTAGTGTCTGTGAACGAACGCTCTCCCAGTTTAACTTCGTTCAATTGGGTGCCATATTTCTATAAAGCCTTCCAGGCAAAACCCGGCTAAAACACACCATAAACAGGCCTTAATATGTAGCGAAAAAAACACCCAATCTGGCAACACCAGCCACCAGTGTCGCACCGCCGCATGCGTCATCAAAACAAAAAGCAGCATGTAGTCGACAAAGCAGCGAGGACTGGATGCGTCGTATTGTAACGCCGGGATAGCTCACAGCCGAAGTCACTAAGCCAGACAAACTCACGGAGGCGATTGCCATAATCACAACAGCTCACGCTTTATTTCCCCAATCAAACTTGGGGAAACTGTTTGTCCCACGCTCCGTCCACAGCGTTACCAAACTAAACATAAACAGATCAAATAAAATGAGCACCATTAACCGCTAGGGATGGGCATTCGATTAAATTTTCTTAGTCGATCGTCGGGAGAATTAACGATCGACTATCGATTAATCATTAATATTTTTTATATATTAAAAACACGCTCTATTTTTGTATTTTCATTGCATTTTTAATTTATAAAAAGTTAAATAAATAATTAATTTTAATATATAAAAAATATTAATGATTAATCGATAGTCGATCGTTACTTCTCCCGACGATCGACTATCGATTAATCATTAATATTTTTTATATATTAAAATTAATTATTTATTTAACTTTTTATAAATTAAAAATGCAATGAAAATACAAAAATAGAGCGTGTTTTTCCTCGATGAGATCTTTATTACAAGATGATCAACTGGACATTCGGCTAAACTTGAAGATATGCGCTGCGGTGCTCTAGTCTAAAGCAACGGAACCTGCAGCTGCGAGTTGGCGTTCTCAAACAGAGACCCGATCGTTTGTTCCAAAATAATAATAAAAAAATCATGTTAAACAATAACTTAACCAAAAACATAATATTACTCAAAATGTAACTCAAAACTATCCAAGGCACGGAGTCGAGAAAGAGTGTGAGAGAGATTTAGCCTACAACACATAGGCTACTTAACAAAGCCTCATAAAAAATAACTAGTAACTCACATACAACTTCTGCACCAGTCTACTGATTTTTGTTGAGAAAGATAAGCATGTTGATGACATGAACTGGGGTCAGACGCGACCGCAACCTGGTGACTGTCAAGCCTTGTTTATACTTTCGCCTGGCTCTGCAGCGCGAGTCTCCGCAAACAGACGAGGCGTTTATAGCCTACTCGATGCGCTCGCCTGTGAAACACCTAATACCGCAATGAAGTAATTTTTTGCCGCGCGCACATTCGCGCTCGTGCGGACGCGTCGAGTGTAAACAAACTCTTCAGTCCAGCCGCAGAAAACACCCGTTCTGAGGGGACTGACGTTGCCGGGATGCACAGGTACCTCCCGCGCTAACTTGACCAGCCCGGGGAACCTTATTCCGTTCACAGTGGTGCAATCCAGCGGTTCATTGCTTCAAGGCTCACACTACGCAACTCAACCATATTAGTTTAATCGATAACAAATTAACATGATCGACTAAATTCTTAACGATCAATAATCGATCGTCGATTAATCATGCCCATCCCTATTAACCGCATACATCGAGGCACACGGTACAATACCATACAAGAGTGTGTAGACAGTTTAACAGGGGCCACACCTTATATCCACTCGTTACAGTATGATCATTTAAACGAGTTTTATGACAAGGTCGGTGAGGATGGGAAAAATCGTACATTTCTGAGCAAACTTTGCCCGCCGATAAAATAATTGCTGTCTGTTGTTGTGGGCTGTGGCAATAATTTAAAAAAAATAGCTAGCAAAAAATTTATGCAAAAAAAAAAAAAAGACCTATGAACTAGTTAATTTTTTGAATTGTGAACTATGACCTGAACTAGTTCATTTTAAAATGTGTGAACTGAACTTTGAACTAGTTCATGTAGAAAGTGAACTTTCCCAACACTGGCTCAGAACACCATAGCAACTGCATAGCAATGACATACAGACACTCAGAACACCATAACAATTGCATAGCAATGAGTTAAAAACACTCAGAACAACATAGCAACTGGATAGTGATGGGCTACAACCACTCAGAACATCCTAGCAACTGCATAGTGATGGGGGGGGGGGGTAGTATTGGTCATATTGGTAGTATTGATCTGTTGTTTTTTACAACAAAAAAAAGTTGTACTGTATCACGTGCCGTTTGAGCTGAAGCGCTACAGCGGTCTGTCACATTTAAAAGCTTGTAAGTGAAAGTATTTTTATTTATTGTTTGAATCTCGTAAAAATATTGACATAATATGAGAGCAGAGAATTTGTTCCATATCAAAAGTAGCCTATAACTTTCTCTGTCTTGTCTGTCGGTGTCAGTGTCCTCTTTGACTCGCGATTTTTCTCTGCTTGAGAAAGATGTGTGCCATCAGCGCGTGAAGCGCGTGAAAAGGGTAAATTACGGTCACAGACGTCACTGACGTAACGACGACAAATGTTTCCAGCGAATCGACAATCAGAGAAAGGCATTAGACACAGCAGTGGTCCAATCAGTAGTTAAGAGCCTGAACTTGTTTAGTAATTCGGAAATTAGAGATTAGAGATTTCTTTGTCGAGCGTGAGAGCGTGAGATTGAGGCTGAATGCGTGACTGTCACGCTAGATGCGTGAGAGTTGGCAACCTTGTGCATTACAAACACTCAGAACAGCCTAGCAACTGCATAGTGATGGGCAAAAAACATTCAGAACACCCTAGCAACTGCATAGTGATGAGCAACAAACACTCAGAACACCCTAGCAACTGCATAGTTATGAGCAGAGCCATATAGAGAGAGAGTTGCGACAACTCCATTCACTCCAATGGAACGTTTTTTTACAGCAATGGCGGCTCACGGAGCCTCTCAATAGTTCCCGGAAGTAGCAGCAGCGCCGTACAGTTACAGCAGAACAGACCGTTTGTGATGCACTTTTAAAAGGTAAGACGTTTAAAGAATAAGATTGTATATTATCAGTACATCTGAATCAAATTAACTTGTGTATTAAAGCGTGCTAGTTGATTATTGCTCTCTAAATAAGTAGTTTTAGAGGACGTTAAAAGATGGGTCATGATACCGTTAGTAGCGCATAACAAACCACGAACAGCCTATTATAGTTAAAATTAACGTTATATTAATGCAGTTTTGTCCTTTGTTGTGTAATAAGAGGGAAAGGCTTCTAACAGGGGTTAAATATAACATTGGGGATTGTGATAGTGATTGAAGTGATAAAATGCAGACATCCCAAGTCTCCCGTTAGTTCCGTTAGTCTCCCGCATATTGATAGCGGCTCCCTGATGACCATAACTGTATATACACTACTATAATCTGTCCCATTTGTGTCTCCTTTATCTCTTTCAAAACAAGAAGCACAAAGGGATTCAGTGGATCCTGAAGACTCCCTGCACTGACGCTGTACCCTCACCTTCAGTCTCAGCTCCTTGGATTTTGCAAGACTTTCCTTGCTCCCTATTTTTAATAAACATTAAACTTCCCAGTGTTGGTCTTTGTGAAAAAGTGTAGATACTAAGTATGATTAGCACAAAATTGAGCATATTTTCTCCTCTGTGTCAGACAGTACAAGAACACTAGAGGAAAGTACAGACAACATGCTTGACGTTTATTAGACATTTATGAATCCCATTGTGCTAAATAAGTGCAAAAGTATATATATATGTCATTGACAAATTAACCTTCAAAAAGTTTTTTTTTTTATCTTTTCAAAACTTATTGTTATTCTTAAGACACCATTTAAAATAGGTTTTTTTAGACTTCATTTGTGCGGACAGTTGCACAACCTGACATTTTTGAGGATTTAAGATAACAAAACATAAAATATCTGTTATTTATATAGCCTATTTTAAATGTACTAAAAATGAAATTAAACTAAATAGGTTTTATAGATTAAAGTGATGTATGTCATGAATTTGTTCATTATTTTAAAAGGAAATAATGCACTTGGACACTTATTAAATATGTGTGTGTATAATCATGATTTGTTTTAAAATTAATTAAATATATTATGTATTAATGTATATAGTAATAAGTGCATGGGGTGCATAAGCGTTGTAAACATTAAGATTAAAGAAAGTTTACTTGTTTGCAATAGCCTAGATTTTTTTTAAGACAATCACCTGTTTCCTGCAAGTCTCCTGTCCTTGTGAAACCTTAGTGAACATTATGTGATACCCTTAAATAACATACAAGTTTAAGAACACAAAAATACTTCAAAACAACTGCAATATGGTCTTTATCCAAGGTAACGTTAGCCAGAAATATGTTAACAAAGGTAGATAAGGCTGGTTGAACACACTAAAAATGAAATATTATCAGATTTTTATCTTTTAAAAACAACATTGCTGTACCTACATACACATACTATATTCACGTATCAGTGTATTATACACATATTGTAAATCAATGCATTTATTGACTATAAAACTACCAAAAAGCACAGTTCTGCTCTCTAACTCCATCGATTTGAATTGGCGCCGGAGCACTTCCTGGAACTATCTGAGGTCTACGCGAATCACGTGACAACTAAGCATTTCGAACTTCCGTTGTCGCAACTCTCTCTCTATATGGCTCTGGTTATGAGCAACAAACAGTCAGAACACCGTAACAACTGCCTACTGACGAGCCATAGACATATATACTAGACGTCACCTTGGCTACAGCAGTTCATTGGAACGAATGCGTTAATAGAGCCGCCATCTTGGAACAGGGGAGCCCCTCCTCTTTATGCATCAGCGTCAAAGGTCTAACGGAAATAAAATCACCATAAATCGTCATGAATGCGATTTTCTAGTTATTTGGTTCGTTCCAACAGTCAGACATGTATTTATCATCGAGTCCAGAGAAATTTATTAAAAAAAATAAAAAATTTAAAAACATTCTTCCTAGTTCAGATTTCGTTCGTGAACATCCATACGCAGCGCAAAAGTCCGGCATCATCCATGAATTTGAAGTACAGGCGGAGATAGCAGCGTTACCTAGATACTTCCTATGACAAGACCCCTGTTCCAAGATGGCGGCGGTTTTGACGCATGCTTAGAACCCCAAGGTGACGTCTAGTGTATATGTCTATGCTGACGAGCAACAAAAACTTAGAACCCCATAGCAACTGGATAGCGATGAGCAACAAACAGTCTGAACACCCTAGCAACAAACAGTGATGAGCTACACACACTTAGAACCCCATAGAAACTGCATAGCGATAGGCTACAGGCACTCAATACACCCTATAGCAATTGCATAGTGATGAGCAACAAAGAGTCAGAACACAATAGCATCTGCAGAGCGATGAGCAACAAACAGTCAGAACACCCTAGCAACAAACAGTGATGAGCTACACACATTCAGAACACACTAGCAACTCCATAGCGATGAGTTATAAACACTTAGAACACCCTAGCAACTGCATAGCGATGAGCAACAAACAGTCAGAACACCCTAGCAACAAACAGTGATGAGCTACACACACTCAGAACACTCTAGCAACTCCATAGCGACGAGTTATAAACACTTAGAACACCCTAGCAACTGCATAGCGATGATCAACAAACACTCAGAACATCTCAGCAACTGCATAGCGATAAGCAAAAAACAGAACATTTAGCAGTCACATAGCAATGCCCTGGCAACCGCCTACAACACCCTAACATTGTGGCAGTGACATTAGAAGTAAAATATGTAGTCCATTCTGGGATTTTTGCTAAAATAGGCAGGAAGTTATTTGAGAAAGGGAGATTATTTGAACCTAAAAAATATAAAAAGTTAAGCTTTAAATCCATATAAAGTGTGCATAACCACAATAAATGTAGCCTCACCATGATCCTCGGGGCCTTCAGGGTGAGTATACAGCGCAGGACTGTAGTAATAATGAGAACTCTGCTGCTATTGAGATGTAGGAAAAAGAAAGGACATCTTCAGTAGCAATACATATTGTTTGTGGATTCAGGTGGGATCTTTTTCATTACAAGTCAGCAAACGTTCTTTTTTTATGTATTTTTATCTGAACGTTATGTATTTTTATCAGAACGTTTTGCTAGAACAGCCCTTTCCATTGGCTGAGTGAGTGTCCATTGATATACCCGTCCGTAGCTCTCATAGACACTGCTGTCAGGCTCAGAGCTGCTGTCGACGAGAAGCGTTCGCTGTGCAGAGGCGTTGATAAGCTCTCTGCTCGCATAGCGTGTTGAGCTGCTCGACATGGACCTGCAGAAACAGAGAAACGTCACATTCACAAATCACAACTGCAAGTTAGAAAACCAGACAAGAAAGAAGAACTTCTGCAACCTGGGAGGATTTTCCAAGAAGCAGTTAATAAATATAGAAGTCTGGGACATAGGAAATGATTAGAAGGTTTACATTTCCAATAACAATTCATTCACTTAATGCATGTTGTATACATACACAGAATCATCATATGTGTATGATTTTGGCATGAATACAATTTTATATACACACATACATTCCATATTAATATATTTAAAAGAATTGTGTCACAGTTAATATTTCCCATATTAGACTATGCGGACGTCGTCTATCAAAACACATCAGAATCAAACCTGAAGGTATTGAATGTTGCTTTCAATAATATATGTAGATTTGTGCTGAGATGTCCTTTTACTACTCACCACTGCGTAATGTATGACTCACTGAACCTATTATCACCAAAAGCTAGAAGACAGTATCACTGGTACCAGGTCATTTTTAAATGTGTGTATTATAATTATCCTTCTTATTTGAAGGAATATTTACATCCATATAGACCCAGCTATAGATTGAGACACACTGAATATCTCTGCTTCACTGTGCCAAACATTTTCAAAGAGAGTGGTAGACGTGCTTTTAAAGGTGCCCTATAATGTGAAATTGAATTTATGTTGGCATAGTTAAATAACAAGAGTTCAGTACATGGACATGACATACAGTGAGTTTCAAACACCATTGTTTTCTCCTTCTTATTTAAATCTCGTTTTTAAAAAACACCCCTGAAAAACAGGCGAATCTCCACATAATACCGACTGTGACGCAACAGTCGGGGATCACGCCTCCAAAGATTTGCATATCCCAGCCCTCAATGACAAGCACTGCACAGCCGAGTCATCATCGGAACAAGCGAGGATCAGAGAGAAAATGGCAGATCATGGAATAAATGCTATGTTCCAGGCTGTGCAGGGGATGTGAGGTATTTTCATACCCTTCCCACAGAAAAGAAATGTCAACAGGCGTGGACGCGTGGTTGATGTTTATATTAATCGGATACCGCAACAGTTTAATTCGAAGTTGTTAGTTTGCTCTGCCCATTTCACCACGGACTTATTTTCGAACCTGGGACAATATCAAGCTTCTCTCAGCGTCTCAAACTGAAGAAGGGGGTAATTCCAACTATATTCCCGCAACCGGTAAGTAGTGATTTTATTAAAGATAATTTACACTGTGTTAGATCCAGCGCAAGATCCTAGTACAGTAATAGCAAACTCCAAGTAACGAGCATACATAACTAACGTTAAATAGGCTAATTCTCAGTGAAAAAAGTATACAGAAAGCGGTCAAAGAACAATCCACACAGCGCGAGTTTATCTCTCTTGCCAAACTCGTTATGAAATCAATGACGCTGTTACACTGCACAACGAAGCTCTCATAGAAGTAGGCTATGTCATCGTTTGCATTGGTGAAAGCATTAGAGAGAGAAACTGCGTTGTCTCGCGATCAACAGACTGTCATCTGTTTGCTCAATGCTCATCACAGCAACATTTTATCTGATGGAAATAGATTTAAATACTTTAAAAACATCTCACGATTCGTTAATCTCGATAGCTGTAATAGTTAAAACGTATATAACAGCTGTAATAAAAGTATTCGAGAGAGTTTCACATGTCATATTTCATATGCAAGCATGTCAGCCAATCACAGCAGTGGCCGGTTCTCACAGCAGACACGCCCCTTCAAACAGAGTGTTCAAATCAGAGACTAAAATCAGGCTAGGAAAAATGCCTTTTATTTCTAAATTATGACTATTTTTGATCTAAAAAACATACTAACATTATAAGGGCAACCCAGGAAACATTATAAAATAATAAAAAAAAACATTCTAGGGCACCTTTAAATTCAAAGCCCCCTCAGACTGGAATAGCTTGCCCGGGTCTCTAAGATCTGTCACATCATTGTGTTCCTTCAAAACATCTCTCTTTACTTACTTGCAAGCAAACTGTTGCTGTAAATGTTTTCCTCATGTGTGACTTGACTTTGCTTCTTATACCCCTTATATCTGGGATACTTATTTTATTTTTATTTTATTTATTTTGTGTACATATGCGAGTATGGGTGTAGGTGTGCGTATACATTATGTATGTATGTATGTGTGTGCATGTATGTATAGACATATGTGTATGTAAGGGCTAAATGTTGTCATGCATCTTAATACTGCAATATGTTTTATATATGGATTTGTATCCAATAAGGAGTTGGGGGGCCTGGTGGGTAGGGCAAGGCGGGATGAGGTAGAGCTTTAGTGTGAGTGAATGTATATGTGTTGTATTATCTTTGTTTTTGTCTCGAGGACCCCCTCGAAAACGAGATGTTTCATCTCAAGGGGTTATCCTCAACAATAAATTCAAATTCAAATTCAAATTCAAAAATCTGTTAATACATTAAAAATAATATCAATTATTGAAGGTTACAAACTAATATATTATATATAATTTTGATCCGCTTTCTTACCCGTATTTCAATTATAATCATCTTAACCACGAAGTAATGCCCACTTTTCACGATCAATTCCCAAAGGGTAAAATATATAATGTATATTTTTCATTGAATATCCTGGGATATTTGCTGCTTTACAAATGTAATTTTCTGTAAAATTTAGAGGTACACTATGTAACTTCTGGCCCTCTAACAGTTAAAAAACACAACTGCATGTATTTTGCAGAAGAACATTGTTTTGGTTGTGCTTCTGCATGACTTTGCGGATGAATATGGTTATCCTACTGCTCAAAAATATCACTAATAGGCTTAAGAGAAATAATCCGTATAGATGGAGAGGATCTCAAGCTGACTATCTGAAGATGTTACTGTAGCCATACTCATTAATAGACTTCTAAACTCCAGCACAGTGCTACAACAACCATAATGAAATGACCCTTCACAATAGATAATGCTTTACAATCAACTCTGTTAGAAAGACACATATGGCTTTACTCACATGTTGAGTAATAAAAACACCAACTCAGCGTCCCTTTGACAACATTCCACATAACTCAGTTCTCACCATCTCTGAAAAGCCAAGCCAATGTTGGTTCTTGTTTTATTACAAGATCTGTCGTGTTCTCTTTTTGCCAGCAGACTCTCCTCTGTTCGGTGTTTGTTTAAAACGGTGATTCCCCTGAGATGGGAGAATCGTTTTTGCTCGTTGTGACAACTAACCTCTGCCACTCCCACACGCCTCAAAGTTGCCGGAGCAGCTTTTCTCTATTTACAGATATGACTAAAACGCACAGGTGAGTGACAAAATTTCCTTTGAAAACCATACCGACAAGTCTAAAATACAAACACTTATAATAGGCTTACAAGTTACCATAGTGACTCAGGGCAAGACAAAAACATGTTTTGGAAGAAGGATTGATCACATTATTTAGTTGATTTTGAACAAAAACAAAGTCACACTGTGCACCGTTAAAGTCACATGCACTTAAGTTAAGTTACACACCTAAGGTTTAGGTTTCCATTTTTTTTTTTTTACTCTAAAACTTTTGTCTATTCTGCTCATGACTCTGTCAAATGTAGGCTGGTGAAATAAAAAACTCTGTACTTCTCTGGAGTCTATTTATGGAGATGCAAGCTAAGCAGCATTTCTATACACCGTCTTGAGGGCTTCTATAGCCACTGGAAGCTGGAAGGCTCACCCAGACAGGCAGAAGTTGTTCTGAATGCCTTCGAGCCATCACAGCATGCTGGTCTTGCTTGTTAGTGCGGCTTTCTAAGCCACACATCACCATTACTATTGCTCACATTAAGGCGTAGGGGTTTGTTCACTCTCCTAATCCCAAGCATTACACTTTGGCAGTAAATAACAACCTAGCAACCAAGTAACAGGTTTTGCAGTCACATGTTCATCAGAAACTAGTTTTTTCAGGGTGAAGACACCTCAGGGTCAGGGCTGAGTGGGCATACTTGCAACAGAACTAACATGACTGACCTCTGCTCCTCACTTTTCGTATCCTGTGAAATGCTCCTGGTGTCGTCTGGAGGTAAAAACCAAAGGAGAGTGGGCTGTTAGAGGGCAAAGGTCACAGGAAGGAGAGCATGACAGAAATGGAAGGACACCGGAAAAGACAGAACACCAGAAAGACAGAACACAAGATTATTTTGTGTACGGAACATTCATCATACGCCATTTCAATTATTGGTTCCTCCCTTACAAATTGTGTTGTGACAGTAGCTTTAATAAACTGATAAAAAGGGCCAAATTGAAAGCGAGAAGAGAGGATGACAGGTTCATGAATAGAGAGGAAAAGAAAAAAAAAAGTCGTGAGCGAGAGATGAGAGGGGAGAGACAAGACACCTGACAGTTTGAAGGAAGGGGCGAGGCGAAAAAAAGACAGATGGGGTGAGTGAGAGAGAGAATGACAGAGGACGAAAGGGAAAGGGGCGAGATAAGGGGAGAGACGAAGGGAGGAAGTGACAGCTGCCGTGGAAAGGAGAGATGGCGGGATGATGCAGATGGCTGAGGAGCCAGCGAGCGAGATAAGAGAAAGAGAGAGAGATGGATTTAAAAGTGAGAAGTCATATTAGGATTCAGACAGTTCATCCCTTTTGCGCTGCGTGCTGTCGCCGAGAGTCGGCCAGTCTGGGACACGCTGTCTAACAGCGCA
The DNA here is from genome assembly GCA_031834385.1 of Semotilus atromaculatus. Taxonomy (NCBI): domain Eukaryota; kingdom Metazoa; phylum Chordata; class Actinopteri; order Cypriniformes; family Leuciscidae; genus Semotilus; species Semotilus atromaculatus. Next base: position 20,476,974 of record JAULUF010000015.1, read on the forward strand.
GAGTAGAAGCGGTGACACGCCGAGTTTCGCTGTCGGATACCTTTCAGGCTCCGCCCTCTTTTTTTATATCTGACGAATAGAAAGCAGCTCAGTGGATTTAGGAATAACAGGAGGCCGCCCACAACCAGGATCACCACGGCATAGACAGGAAGACCACGACCTGTTGAGAAACAAGTGTTATGTAAAAACAAAACAAAAAAACAGTGTGTATTGTATTAAAGGGATATACAGTCAGTGGCCCCAAAAAGTATCTGGACACTAAAGACAAGTGACTTTTCAAGCTAAACATTTTACAAAAGAAGTATGGTTTTAAAAGTGTAAAACAATTATTAACTATCAAATTAAGATCAAAATGTTGAAAGTATTTGGACACTTTCTGGTGGTTTCCATTCACACAAATTTATTTATTTTTTTGCTAACTTAAAAACTGTCTGGACAGGAATGTGAGAAAATGCAGCATATCATTATTATATAATACAATTAAATAATTGGTTACACTTTTTTTTTATTTCGATAGTCACTAGACTTTCTACTAATTATAAGTAACTTTTCAACTACATGTCAACTAACTCTCATTAGAGTATTAGTATATTATAGTAGACTGTCAGTAGACTGGTAGGTTATGGTTAGGTGTTAGGGTTCGGGTTAGGAGAATAAGTTGACTTGTAGTCGCCAAGTTACTTATAGTCAGTTGAATGTCAGTTGGGGGACCAACAAAATAAAGTGTTAGCAGATATTAAGCAGACAGTCTACTAATACTCTAATGACAGTTAGTTGACATGTAGTTGAAAAGTTACTTATAGTTTGTAGAATGTTTAAAGTGGACTATCGAAATAAAGCGTTACCAATCATTTTTTAAACACCACAACAAATCATAATTTAAAATAATAATAAAAATGCTAATAATCATAATTATACTTAATATTATTGTTAAACATTGTATTATTAATTACAAATAATAATTATTATTTGTAGTTTTATAATAATTTTTAATACTTTTTTTATAACGGCTCATTTACATTTACCAGCCAGAGTTGAATAGTGGAACTAACGCCAGTTTTCTAATAAATAAATTGTAACCAGTGTTATTTTAGTATCATTGATGCAATATTATAGTTTTTGTTAATGTATTCAATTAGATTTTATTTTCTGTTTCAATTTTCTTTTTTAAAGTTTTAGTCAGTTTATTTTATGTCTATATACGAGTTTTAGTACTTCAACTTCAATTAAACAAAAATGAGAATGTTGCCTTGTAACATATATAATTGCTTTGTATTTTAATTTGAATTAATTTGATCATTATTATATTTCAAGTAATGCATTTTGTTATGGTTTTAGTTAATGCTATGTCGATTGTAACTTAATTTTTTTATGCCAATTAAATAGTACTTTTGGTGGAAAATACACTTAATACGTCCACTAAAAATCACCCTGACACCAGTTGCTTAAAGGTATTTGCAAAAACAGCTTAGAAATGTGTTAGCTGGACTTACTCAGAGCATCTTTTGTTGCTACTTTGGTAGATATATATTGTCAAGCAGTGCAATGGCATTTTAAAGCATGACTTAAGCACTCAAATACTTTTTGGGCACAAGATGCATATATTAATGGCAGATGTGCCATATACATGTTCATGAAGTTGAAAGATGTCATGGGTTGAATTTTCACAACTATTCTCTGTCACTGTCTTGTTGGATTTGCAATATGTCACTGTTTTGTAGAAGAGAGTGTGCAGATTTGACACGCTCGAGTCATGCCTCGCCGCGTGAAAAGACCTCCAATGCCGCATGAACTAGTTTATTCACATAGACGAGAGACATTGATAAATCTCTCCCTGAAAAAAAAAAAAATCCCTCGCACAGTGTATCATTCCCAAATCAATCTGATGACATAGGAACTATCCAAGGAAATTGAAAACCCTAATGAATCTTTTCTACACAAACCCAATCAAAATGCAAAGCAGTATCCGGAGGACCTCGAATTTGTCGCAAGCTAATGTCAGTTTATTCCGTATCCCGAATCAAGGGTCAATAACTGCCACTGTGTCCCATTAAATGGCACCAAAGCGTTCAGCCTGAGCAAAACTGCACCAAACCGCAGAAGAGAAAACATTGAGCCCCAAGGCTTTATGAAAGCACATGAAACAGGCCGGTAAAGGCCATGGAAACTGAAGTACGAGCTGAGAAATTGATCTGAATTCTGGGGTGTCAGGCCTTTTCTACATTTGATAAATAGCAGCTGCAGTGAGCCGGAGGAGGAAATGCAGCACCTGCAAAAGCTGAATCCTGGTCTTCTGGTGAGACCCCACCGTCAGCTTCCTCCGCATCTGAGAGAGAAACAGAGACAAGGTAAATCACTTAATGCAGAGGTTACCGAGCGCAGCCACTTTCTTCTGCTCGGACCATGAGTCTAAGCTCAGAAAATCCAAAACGGATATTGATTCATGCATTGTTTTTGTTTGCGATTTATTTAAAAACACGCTGTATTATGTAGAACCTACAACACTAGTACTATGTGTAGTCGGCATTAGAGTCCATTAGAGTGGACGGCAAGTACAAAGTGGAAAATAATGAATTCCAATGTGTAAAATCGAAGATTATAGACTTAGTCTAGCCTGAAAAGCCCCACTGTGATATGCAAAGACTTGTGTCAGAGTAAATGGCTTCTTTATTTTGACACAAATGAAACGAGGTACTTGAATGGACTGTACGGAACTTTCACACACTTGTTTTCATTTGCATTAAATTACATATGGCTTAAACTGAGTTGAAATAAGGGGATCGATTGCAGAATCAATTGCAGAATACATACCTATGAAACTCACTCGTGCTTTTTCGTAGTCTAGTTATTGCCGAATGCTTCTCAAGCAAAAGCATACACCAACGGAATTGAGGATTTGAGTTTGGGATAAATAAGGAATAAATACTTTTCTTCAGCAAGAATGCATTGAATTAATCAAAAGTGAAGGGAAAGACATTTGTAATATTACAAAACATTTCTATTTCAAAATGATTTTAAACTTTCTATTCACCAATGTATACTGGAAAAAAACCCATAAAAACACATACATTGAGGATAATAATAAGAAATGGTTCTTGAGCTGCAAATCAGCATATTATATTGATTTCGGAAGTATCATGTGACACTAAAGACTGAAATGAATAAATTACATTTTCAAATATATAAAAATAGAAAACAGTTATTTTAAATTGTATTAATATTTCACAATAGTACTGTTTACTGTGTTTTTGATCAAATAAAGGCAACCTTAGTGAGCAGAAGAGACTTAAGTGACATCAAACACGGCAATTACAATAATTTAAGACATTTTAGCAAAGAAAATAAATAATTTTGGTCTGTTCTTCACAGAAATCTACTTGCTTTTTTTCCGATCTCGACAGCCACTGGTCACTGTGTGGTTTTGTTGTATGTAAAGAGCAGCTTGGATATTCTTAAAATATTTCCTTTTGTGCTCAATGGAAGAGATGGGTTTGTTATGATGAAAGGGAGTCAAATATACCAGAATTTCCCTTTAAATAACTCATAATTCTTAAATAAGTAAGGTTTGTCAGTTCTACTATCAGTGAACTCTGTGGCAGAGCCATGTTGTGTTTTCTGTACTTCCGCCAGCTGCCTGTGCTCATGACTAATTTGTTTTGCAAATCAAATGCTATGACATTACAATTGCAGAATTCATTATGTTTGCCGAGGGAATGTAGCTTATCATCATTTATCATACATCACACGTTTTTTTTTTTTTCTGTCCCTCTTCCTCTATCGCTCGATTTTTCTCCCTCTCCCTCGCGCAACCGGGCAAACTGAAATATGCATTCAGAAAACACACTGGTGCACTGATTGGTGTAGACGTTCAGTCATTCGGCTTATTTGCATGAGACTCAGCCGTGATCTTTGCTTTACAAATGAAATGTGATCGGTCAGATTGATGAATGGCTCATCAAATCAGTGGAAAGTAAAGCCTATATCTAAACCTGCAAGAAAACCCACCGTGGTCAGAACCCAAATGATGAATAATTTGGTTTATGTGTCGGGAAAGCTTTATTAGACGGGCTGAGCTGAATTTACCAGCAGTGGTGACCGTCAGTATTTTGTTGTTGTCTGCATAGCTGCTCTCTCCCATTGTATTGAGGGCGTTGACCGAAAAGTTGTACGCAGTGGAAGGGTTGAGGCCCGTGACGCTATACACTGTAGCTGTCGGAGGAAACACGTCCACATACATGAAACTCGCAGATCCTGCCCACTGGTACCTGACAAAAAAAACAGATGCTAATGTTTACTTCTTTATTTATATACATTTCTAAATTAAACTTTCTTTCATTCTTTATTCATCTTGTGTTTTTAAATGAAACCTGACTTGGGTCCAAAAGTCTGAGACCATCGATTTTTATTACCAAATGTATTATCACATAAACATCTATGTGAAAAGTTGAATACAAAAAATATCAATTGATGTCCTTTTTTATTATTATTATTATTTATTTTCATACATTTTTATATTAAACTTTATATCTAAATTCTGCTTTTTGTTTTTAAAGCCATGAACGGATTAGCTCCAAACTACTCTTTTGAAAATAAATAACTCTGCTCGATCATTTAGGTCATCTCAACGAAGACTGTGGAATAGTCTTCCTCTATCAAAGGTCACAGAAACCTACCTCTTTTCTCAGGCTTATGACTGTCCTTGATTTTATTGTTGAATTTTCAAATTGGAGGTTCTGATTTAAACTCCCTTTATCATTTGTTTTGCGGTCTTTCTTGTTTTTTAGATATTTATCCTGTTGTACAGCACAATGGCCAACTACTGTTGCTTTCATTGTGCTATATAAATAAAAGTTGATTGCTTGATTGATTGATGACGCAATGCATCGTTCCCTTCTCTGGAAACTGGGTTACATATGTAACCCTGAGATGTTCCCTTTTGAGGTTGAAATTACACTTTATTATTTATGAATGTGAAGTTTAAATCAGATTTTCAATGCCACACTTTCAACGTGATCTCAAACTTTTGAACCAGACAAGACTGAATTACTATGAAATAAACCTACCTTTCATATCAGGGAATCATATAGAAATTATGGTGCCATGGACTTAGATAAACATTTATATCAGCCAACTGAAATGTCTGCAGTATTGACACTAGACTGAGAGATAAAACATATTCACGTTTCAGACACCTCACAGCTGGATTTATGACAACTTCACCTGACACGGAAGTTCTGAGTCAAACCACCGTCAAACCCGGGCATCCATTCCAGAGTCACAGAGTTATGGTTGACACGGAGCAGCTTCAGGTCGGATGGGGGATCGGGGTGGTCTAAGAGAGACAGACAACACAAGCTCATTAAAACAAGAAAAAACAACTACTGCCTAAATCATTTAGCACTGCTTCTAGAATGTTTATTTATAAGAGGCAGAGAGACTGAGAGAGAGACAACGAGAAATAAATGAATAGGCTACTCTACAGACAGAAAGAAATATGTGTGTCAATACACTATGAAACTGGTTAATTATCTTGTTGGCTCTCTTGGGAGGGGGTGAAGGGGTCAATCCGAAATAGCAAAGCAGAGAGCAAAAATCTGCACCATTCTGTTCCCCAGTCGACTGATGATAAGAAGCAAATAAAATTTATTATCGCTGTGTCAGATTAATTATGAATATTCACGGCAGTAAAATCAGAGAAGGAGGTGTGGACAAAAAGAGGCGGATATTGGATTGTATTTCATGGTTTTTATGATAAACATTAAAACGTGCCTGCCTGAGTCGATTCCACAGACCTCAGAGAGAGAGAGAGAGAGAGATTTTTTTTATTTAAATACACCTTTATTAAAACAATAAGGAGTTCACAATAATATTACAAACTCACAAAACAAGAACAAATATAATATATACTAGAGCAAGCATTAAATCATCCTCATCATCTACTGGGCAAATGACCTAATTTCCCCCCAAATGTACATGAAAGATTCTACACAATTAACCATTTTATAATAGGCATGCTCAATTCTCAGCCGAGTCGCCACCAAGCCTTTGAAGATCATCAACACATCCAGAGAACCCTGTCCCAGCAACTTATTTTTTCTGGATTTCCATACAGCAAGTTTTGCTGTACCAGACAAAAAATTTTATAAAGTCAACTAGCTTTTTCCTTTTTCTGTATATCTTGGACCATATATAAACATTTCAAAAGAGAAAGCTTCACCAATTGTAAAGATTGAGATAAAAATGAAAACAATTCATTTAGCCGAGCACACTGTACGAATAAATGAAAAAGCGGTTCAACATCTTTACAGAAAGGATAACCCACACAGAAGGATCAATATGCACCAAGTATCTGTTTGTGGCTATCGCCCCATGTACAATCCTCCACTGAAGGTCGCCCGTTCTTTTGTCAATTGAACGTTTGTATAAGGACCGCCAGCATCCTCTAGTCTAAGGGAAGAAATAGTTTGAAAAAAATCTGTCCATTTAGTTGAAGGAAGTCCACTCAAAAGCCCAGGATTGGATACCTTCACACATGAAATATAGAGGAATTTTTTCCCTACTTCCTCAAAAACTCCAAAAGACACCTCATCATCTTGCCAATCTCTAGGGCCATATGATTTCCGTGATGCGGAAAACGCGGACGGAATCACGGAATTTACACATGAAAACGGAATTATAGTTTGCACGCGGAATTTGCATTTTGTTGACATATTAAATAAAAGATTTGTATTTAAATAAATAAACAAACTTCCTTCTCATTTTCAGTTTAAAACAACAAACGTAGAAAGGTCTCTAACGTTACCTAAACCGTGGCCAAAAATGGCATTGTTAAACATGTTGCCTAGAAACCAAACGTCCTCACGTTCACGTGTAGGGTAAAAAATGTCGAAGCGAGTGGCAAAAACTATGACGAAAATCTATTGACAATAACGAATACAAACCACTGATCTATATAGAATGACTATATATATATATTTCAGTGATAAAAACTAGACGAAAATGTAACTAGATAGTGACGATTTAGGAAGCGATCCAGTCAGAACGGATGTCTTGCGTTTGTGGTAGATGCGCACATTTGTATACTGTAACGCGCTGATCTAACGTTACCCAGCGGTCTCATAAAACGTAAAAAAAATAAACGTCTGGGAGAATGAGTAGAGCAGGCGATCTGAAGAATTAGAGTGATGATGCAAAAAAGAGCTCTATTCGGTCCGGTTTTCTGTACGCGCACACCCGACCTGAAGCGTGTCGTGCACAATAGACACCTATTCAGCGCGCGAGTACTGAATTGAGCTCTCTTTCATGTTTGAATAGACTAATACACACAACATTATGTCTAAATGTGCTCTTTGTTGAGTATTCATGTAAACTATGTCGGTTATGTCGTAAACAGTTGTGAGTGTATCGGATGTGCGATGCATCAGATCAGTGCAATTGCATCCGCATGTCATTGGACATGATCCGACGTCTTAAAGTGACAGTGGGTAATAATAATCCTAAAGCGGTCCGTGTCATTAATATTGGTCAAGCAACAAAAGAAAAAGAGAAAAGAAGCATTCACTGTTTGTTAATAGCTTTAAGGATTAATTATATTTAATTCATAAAAATAAATATGTCTGCTTGAAAGAATAAAGTCAGGGGTAAAGATGATAGATGATGAAGATGGTAAAGGCCAGTTGATTCAAATATGATGTTTTTTTGTTTTGTTTTTTTGTAGATAGAAAATACATTGTTCTGCATCATCACTTATGATGATGTGTTAACACTGTACTTTATGGCTGTAATATGTCATTGTGTTGGCTTTCTGTCAGGCACATAGATATCGTTGTTTCAATGTTTCTGTCTCCCTGGAGCATGGCTGCATTTAATCTTTAATTTAATATTCATCAATCCTACCATGTAACTGTTACCTTCATGTTACTGTTATTTTTGCCCAGATATTTGTTGAAGGTTTGGCTGAATTTTGGAGAATTTTGAATGTGCTTTGCTGAATATATTAACAGTTTAAATAAAAAAGCTGAATTGTGAGTTTGTGTAACTGAATTTTTAAAGGTCAATACTGCTTAGAAGTGAAAAGAAAACAAGAAAATCCGAAAAATCCGAAAGGGCTAAAAATAAATCCAAAAAAACGGAATTTGGAAAAAAATAAAACGGAATTTGAGAAAAAATAAAACGGATTTCATAGGGCCCTAAATCTCCCACAGCATTAGTCACATTAAGAGAGGGGAACACATAAGGAACCCCCTTTCTCCATTGATCAATTGCTACCGAGTCATTTGTCAGTGTTTAGATCCACATGCAAAGACTTGAACATTTCAGTAGTAGCTTGTTTCAGCAGCCTCAAAGATCTCACCTCAGTCCTTTCACTCATTTCCTCTAAGCTTATGGTCAAAATATGTCCCAACTTTGTGCATCCAGCAGCAGTTAAACATGCACCCAGACATAAGTCTTGATGGTAAAAAGTCATTAAGAAAAAGTGGCTCTTCAAAAAGCCATAATCAGGCAAGTGTATCTAATGTACGTGAAATGATAAACACCTCCCACGCCTCCAGAACTGACTTATGATGCATATCTGTGCTGCTTGTAACCGGAAAACCATATATCTGGGAAAAAATAAGCTCAACAGGTGGCTGTAACAGTTATTTTATGCCATAAAGTAGAAGCAGCCAAATAATTGGTCACTAAAATCATTCCCCTTTAGGACAACTGAGGTAGCAACCATTTCCATTTAGACAACTTGCAGCACATTTTCTCCATTAGACCCTCCCAATTTTGCTTTTGAAAATCATTTGACCCCCAACAATTTAAGTCCCTCTCTACCCCACTTAAGGTTAACTTTGAGAGACTCTTAAACTCCCCTTTCCCGGCACAAAAAGCATCACTTTTTGCCCAGTACAATTAGCTGATGAAGCTTTCTCATAAAGACTGAGTACCTGAGATAGACACATAATATATTCAGCAAGATTTACAAAATAATAATAATTCGTTACATTTATATAACATTTTTTCTGGGTACTCAAAGTGCTTTACATGGAAGGGGGAATCTCCTCAATCACCACCAATGTGCAGCATCCACCTGGATGATGAGACGGCAGCCATATTGCGCCAGTACGCCCACCACTCACCAGCTTACTGGTGGAGAGGAGACAGTGATGAAGCCAATCAGTTTATGGGGATGATTAGGAGGACATGATGGACCGAGGCCAAGGGGCACATTTTATTTGCATTTACATTTTAATAATGGAAAGTGACCACTCCAGGGCGATCTACTACTGTGTTGTGCTGCTGGCATCTGTGGGACACTCAGCGAGACAGATTGACAAGCTCAAAGTTCCAAACGTTTTGCTCTGCTCTTGCTGCAATGTAAAAAGCGGAAATATGACTTAATACACGTCGATTTACACGTTATCTCGGGAAAATATTCTTACCGTTGTCTCTATACGAGCTGGCATCTTGCCGACAACATCTCGCTTTGAGTTTGACATATCGCGTGGTTCTGTGTGATTTTGACAACTTCAAGTTACGCCCACATTCTGTTACGGCCCTCTCTTGCAGTCCGCAGACAGATCTCCTTAAAATAGGAATTGGCCGACTCAAAGCGCCCCCTATCTTAACCATACATGATGTACTATTACATAATATCCGTATCAAATTTTTAAATGTTTCACCAAAACCAAAAACCTTCAATACATTAAAAAGATAATTGTGATCAACACGATCAAAAGCCTTCTCTTGATCCAGGGCAATTAATCCAAATTCACATTGAAACCATTACACATATCTACAATGTCTCGCACTAAAAACAAATGATCCATAATAGACCGTTTTGGAATGCAATATGACCGATCCTTGTGTACAACAGGTGTACAGACAGTCCATCATTAGGGTGTTTAATTCTCCACATATCCAAGAGCTGGAATTCTTTAATGAGTTTTGACAATGCACTTGAGGACTGTATATGAGGTTCCTCAGTATTACGGTCTATAGTAAAATGTACAGTGCAGTTCCAGTCTCAACCAATAACAACACAGCCTTCACTAGAACACTTTTTAAGACTCTCACTAAGTATATTTAAAAAATGTAGGTGTTCCTGTCCCACTGTTGGTGCATAAATATTTATTTCTTGAATTTGAGCTTTAGCCACCAACAATTGATCCTTTACTGGTTCCTCTGTACTTATAATACAAACAACTTTTCCAAAACGTCATCAAAAGTTACAAAAGCATCTTTAACATTAAGGCCATTTACTATTAAGCGATTAACAAAATTTTGTTCCTCCAAAAAAACAAAACAATGACAGCCTGATTCATTCGTGATGCAGATACAATGTCTTAATAACCAATCTGATCGCCAACTGTAATTAACACATCCTTCGCTGTGGCATTATCCTCAGGATCAGGAATACATCTCAAACCATTGCGGAGTGATAATGACGGCGTCTCATCAAGAGACACATAATCACCAATATATGTACAATTCGTTTTCTAAACCATGTATTTTCTGGAAAGAAAAAGTAAATAGAAAAAAACTAAGAAAACACTCACTACTCACACAGCAGCTCTCACCACCACCACCACTCTCACCAACTCCCAGCGAGAGAGAGAGAGCAATGAAAGAAAGAGAGTACTAGCTATCGTGGCCAGGAATCAGTAAATAAACTGACAGAATATTATCCTAAAAATGTTTTCAGTGATAAATATTCAGAATTTCATCTCTTTTTATTTTTTTTGTATAACAACCTTGGTACAAATCTCCATTCTACGTGTGTTAATGTTTGTGTAGTTTTAAAGCCACGAGTTTCCAGATGGTAATCGAGAGCTCATTTTTTAAAAGAGATTTTTCTGATAATAATACTCTGAGGAACTCTCAGTGCTGGAGAAATTGAGAGGTGGTTTTCAACATAAATAAGTAACTTCATAAGTATTACAAAGAGAGAGGGTGGCAGTCATTGTGTGAGAGAGGCAGACAGATCGATCCACCCAATTGTTCTGTAAATAAAGGGACAGACTGAAAACGAGCGGATGTTGATTACCACAACTTCATAATTAATTGGTGCTCAGGTCGAGAAAAATGTTCATTGCAGGGCAGAAATCTCTTTCATGGCTCTGCTCATCATCTTTGTGTGCGTTTATGAGTTGGAGATAAGAACCGCGACACCTAGACACTGGTGTCTGTTTGTTTGAATTGATTATGCTTTTATTTATTTATAAATTTATGCTAATTCACTTTCCCCTTTCAGTGGGGTTCAAGAGAAGGTGACCTGACAATGCAGCTAAAGCTGACCGTTCCAACTTGGCCCTGAACCGCTCACTTCCTGTTTGTACGTACTGGTGCTGAGGAGCTGGATGTCTAGAGAGTCTTCTCCCATGCTGTTGTGGGCAGTGCAGGAGAAGATGGCATAGTCCAGAGCTGCACTCACGTTTATGACGGTCAGAATGCTGGTGTGGACGGTACCTGTCACCACCGTCTTCTCCTCGTACCTGTATAACGTCACATAAACACTAAAATGAGACATTCAGTATTAAAGCACAGGCAAAACTGTTTTGCATTTCTCAAAGGAATTTAAAGCCCTGCAAGGCAGCAAAAGCAACAAATCATATATAGATACGCCAATTACATTTGGGTATGCAAATAAATGCAGCACACACACACACACACGCACAATATAGATAATTTGTATATAAAATTATATCATTTAAATATATAAAACACTAGTAGATAGATAGATATATAGATAGATAGATAGATAGATAGATAGATAGATATATAGATAGATAGATAGATAGATAGATAGATCGATAGATCGATAGATCGATAGATAGATCAACCTGGGGTTGCCCAAGTCCAAAGGGAATCCATTCTTTGCCCAGGTGAAGTGCACACGAGGAACACCTTCTGCCTGACACACCACATTTGCATCATTGCTGCCGTCCCCTCGGCTGGCCACCTTTCTCCACTGCGGTCCCTTCTGAAGGTCTGGAGCAACTGCAGGAACATGGAACAAGTGTTTTGAAGACCAGTACTCATTTACAAGAAACTGAATAGAGCCCGTTCAAACGTATGGGGTCGGTAAGATCTTTTGAATGATTAATTTTGAATCAAACTAAAATGACATCTAAATGTAGTCGATGAAAATAAACTCAATTTTAGTTGATGAGAAAGTGGAAAGTTCAAAAAGTATTCAACATAAATTTAAACATACTTAATCATTTCACAAAAGAAATCAAAAGCAATTTTCATTTACGGAATAACCACTGGCAATATTTGTGTACTGTACATGTACCATGCACAATGTACTAAAAAGAAATGTTTTTTTTCCACCTTAAACAAACATTGTACATGATGTGACTCACAGCGCACGATGAGCTGTCCTTCTACACTGCCTGGTGGTGCTATGCCGTTGTCTGCTGTACACTGGTAAAAACCTGCCCGGTCACGGGTCACCTCATATATAGTTAACAAACCAGTGCCTTCATCTTCACTCTGCTCTCCCAGATCATCGACTTCCTCTTCACCCTATATGTAAAGCACACACACACACATACACATGTAGAAAAAAGCCACAAACTCACAAACAAGAAAGCAGGCACCGACCTCATACCAAATACAATTTTCCCGAAACGCACACATAAAAACAAGAGAAAGAGGGCGGCTTGAGGTATTTCTGACTAAGAATATGGGGCACAAAAGACGCACAAATGGTAGGAAACGGCCGCAATAGCGGCTAACACTGAGAAATGTGGCCTTTGGAAAGGGGGCTTTAATGAAAGATATTTTTCTCCATTTAGACCAGAAGTATTAAGCATAAAGGTGAGACATTGTGGTAGTTAGAATGGTGAAATATAGCACCTCTATTACAGAATAGCTGTGACACATGGTGAGAAAAGAGAAGTCAGAGAGAAAGAGGGCGTTAGAGACAAAGAGGAGAGATGTGAGAGATAAATAGACGTGATAAAAAGAGAGATAGCGAGTTAACTTACCTAACAAAGGACAATATAGCGGGAAAGGGTGAGAATAAGCAAAAGAGAAAGAGGGGAGAAAGAAAAACAGACGTGACAAAGACATCACTCACCATCCACTTCCACGAAAACATACTGGAGGTGATGGGGTTGGCATCAGCGACACACAGTAAGTCAGCGGTGTCTCCAAGGTTCACGGACACAGGATCAGACTTCATATGAACAGTTGGGGCATCTGGAAACCAAACCAAAAGATCAATAAAGAGAAGAATTAATTTTATGTGACTATCATAAAAAGGGTGACAGAATGTTAATCAAATAATATCATATATTTTTACACGGCTCTGTGGAATACTTGATTCCGATTGGTCAATCGCACCATAGCGGTATATATTTTCTTTGTGGAAGTTTTTGCGTTTGGTGAGATAATATAACATAATATATAGACCTATCTCTGTTTTTTATGTGTGGATATATACAGTATATATATATATATATATAGTTTGTTTTAGTTATTTTCCGTAAATTTTTGCCAATTTGATTAGTTTTAGTTTTTTTTATATTTATATTTAGCTTCAGTTTATTTGTTATAACATTTATATTTTATTCTATTAATTTTATTCTAATATATTATTATTCTATTATTCTATTTCAATTAACGAAAATGTTTTTTAATACTGTAGTTTCAGCTTTAGTTAACAAAGGATGGTTGCCAGGGCATTGTCAGGGTATTCTGACATATTTAGTAATACAAATATTAATATAATTACTCCAACATATTCACCTATTTGTCTGTGCTTTGTATATTTTGTGCTTAGAGTCGTTCGAGGCATTAGCATAACAACATGTTAACATCCGAGTCTTTGAGTCAACTGTGAATGTTAGTCTCTGGTGCTTCATACAGTATAGGGTGGTGTGCAACATGTGAACATTAACCACTTCCCATGAAAAACTTCATTTTGGTTAAGATACTTCCTTAAAAGCTATCTCACTAGGTGTTCAGCCTATAGCATAGCGTGAGCTAATTGTAGCGTTCCTTTTGTCAAGGCCGTGACAGTTCAATTTCCACCTCAGCCAATTTCTACTACATCACAAAAGATTTTGTGGGAAAGTTAACTTACGGTGTTTGATTTTCTAAATTTGGATGCGTTGATGCTAGAGTTGCCATTGTTTAAGTCTCGATACAGTGTGTCTCTGCAATTCCTTTTTGAATTATTCATAGGGTGTGGAAAAAAAGCCTTTAAAATCAAGGTCTATTGTGATGTCGTCCCCATTATCTGCAGTGTAGAAACACTTTTATTTAAATCCTTCGGTATTCCTACATGGCTGGTTGCAAACAGTGTTCAAGTCGCTGTCACTACAGCACAGGACGCACATGTTGGAACAGAGGTAATGCTTACTGAGGCAAATTAACAACACTCTCGAAAGGCTACAGAATTAACGTCCCCTTAAAAAGTATCTGTCACACTCTGTCAGGATAACTGTATTATTAAAATGGATCAGAGAACATTAATGAAGAATTGCATCTGCAGAAGCAAAGTAGATATTAATAATAATAATAATAATAAAAAACATTAAGAAGCTGATTTCATTCAGGTATGTATACCTATTTTTATAGCTGAGCACAGCTGACATTTCTAGATCACAGATCTATAGTGATACAATGTAAGCATTGCTAAATTAATGTGTCAATAATAATTACATTTACGCCTAAGGTTCTCTCTCCCAGAGCTCTAAAAAAAAACCTGTATAAACTCACTTTTAACTCAGTTTTAGCAGGAGTAGTAATAAAGGTTCTAGATTTAAATCATCATTTTACATCTTTAAAAATTGAATTTGTACTGTAAGTATGGACAAAATGTATGGCTAATTATTTGATGGCGTCCAATAAAACCTGTATATGTGACCCTGGACCACAAAAGCAGTATAATGTGTCATTTTTTTTTAAATTGAGATTTATATATCACAACCACATGAAAGCTGAATACATATACGCTTTCCATTGATGTATGGTTTGTTAGGATAGGACAATATTTGGCCGAGATACAACTATTTTAATTCGGGAATCTGAGGGTTCAAAAATATTGAGAAAATCGCCTTTAAAGGTTTCCATTTCTGTTGGCGATTGTGCTGCATCCACTGCATCCCCTCAAACAAAAATAGAATTCTGATATATTTAAGGTAGTACATTTACTAAATATCTTCGTGGATCATGAGCTTTACTTAATATCCTAATAATTTTTGGCATAAAAGAAAAATCGATCATTTTGACCCATACAGTGTTTTGTTGACTATTGCCACAAATATACCCGTGCGACTTAAGACACATATTAGGTATAGTTTTACACAATATCTGTAAGTCTGTGAGTTTTCACCACTAAAACCTATTCTGTGGATCTTCGCGATTTCGGTTTTATATCGCGTATCGTTACAGCCCTAATAAATATATTTAAATTGATCAAATATAAACAAAAAAATTAATATAATTATACAATATAAAAATAAGATGTACAAATTATTGAATAAAAATCAAATAAAAAATGAAATATCACTGCTTTGCCTCTGAGAAGCAAGTTGTGTTGAAGTTCCTAGAAAAAATGGACCTAAAATGGTTGCCTCAGGCACGTACGGTAAACCCCACCAATGCGGTTCTTCTGCCTCATCTCCATCCCTGCCCCCAGGAGGATCATATCCTCAACCAAGTGGGCCATTACCACCAGCCTAATCTCTGGCGTGTTGGCGTGTACAATCCTCCTCTGCATTGTTCCTAACGGGCAGAAAGAGGGGGGCCTACACGGAAAACAGTACCATTGGTAAAAGCTATTCAAATGGCCCATACATAATGAATATCTACCACTGTCAGATGCTATTGTATTAGGACGAGGAGATCCATTAGTGCAGAAGGATTTGCAGGAACATGCAGGCCTAGATTTGAAGAAGTGCTATTATTAAATCATTAAGGAAGTGGGAGTGCTCGTTCTTTCTTTTTTCCTCTCTCTCTCTCCGTGTCCCTCTCTTTCTCTCCGTTTCACTTTCAAGTGTGTGTACGTCTGTGTGGGTTTGAATTGGCAAATAAATATGTGGTACAAATATTGAGAACAACATTGATTGGCTTTGGAGTGCAACTTTTGTGGTAATTTATACTGAGGGAAAAAAAACCATGTGCTATTCTGACTGACAGCATTGTAATGATTAAATGAGATTTTCACAGTACTGTGACAATACATTCTGATTAGATTAATAAACATTTATAGATATTACATTTGAGGATTAAATGCTAACATCTTCAATTCACGTGGCGTTGGAGTTTATTAGCTGAGACTGTGTCACCTCTCATGTGAATATATCTTAAAATGTGATGCAAAGCTGAATTTTAAGTATCATTACTCTAGTCTTTGGTGTCACATGACCTTTCAGGATACAATATGCTAATTTGCTACTCATTTATTATAATTTTTTATTAGTAGTGCTCGATTATTAATAGTGGTTCTTATTATAATCAATGTTTAAAAAGTTTTTTGCTGCTTTATATATTTTGGTGAAAACCATGATTAATTTTTATCAGGATTCGTTTATTAAAATAAATGTATTTTGAAATTGAAATCTTCTGTAACACTATAAAAGTCTTTACTGTCACTTTTGATCAAATTAATTTGTTGTTGCTCATAACAATATCTTAACAATCTTACCTAAACATTTGCGCCACGGTTTCCACAAAAATATGAACTGTTTTCAACATTAATAATAATGAGAAATGTTTCTTGAGCAGCAAATCAGCATTAGAATGATTTCTGAAGGATCGTGTGACACTGAAGACTGGAGAAATCACAGGAATAAATTATTTCATAAAATCATGGTTTCTTGTCATGGTTTCTTATTTCCACATATTTTGAATGTGGTCTCAGATTTTTGAAACTCCCCTATATATTCCGATTGGTTGGATAAACTAAATTCCAGGGAGGTTAAACTTTATCAATTGTTGCATGTGGCCAAGTTAAGAGTTAGTTTTGTGTTCCTCACACTGTACATCCAGTTTGAGCTTTGTGTGGTTCTTCCCCTCGTCGTTGGAACACTCTATGATGTAATCGCCCCCGTCTCGCCGAGAAACGTTCACGATTTCCAGGGTCCAGTCGTCGAAGTGATAGCGAGGATCTCTTTCTGTTGCAAACATACAGAGACAGGAAACAACCCACAAAAAACAGGTGTATCACAGAGCTGTGACAATAACAGTTCCACAAAAACAAACACAAAAGTTCAAATCCTGCACATATACACACTGAAACAAGTGGCTTATCCGCTAAAACACTTCTCCCAGGGAAACCTCTTTGGAGGAATACCACAGGGAGTTCGACACAGGACTGCGGAGATGCTTTCAACATGGAGATGAAGACCGGAAATGCTGAGACGCATTCAGAGCGACAGCGACGCTCATTTAGCCTGCATACATTATCACAAGATCACATCTGCCAAGGTGCAGTGCCAGAATCCATGCATGTTTTATTCAGAATGCATATGGCAACGTGTGTTTGCGTCTGTTTGAGTGTTTAGAGCGCCTGCGAGGGTGACACGGCTCGTAGTGTCATTTTTTTTTTACCTTTCACAAGCTTCTCGCCCTGAAAAATCCACTCGCAGGTGATTTCGTCCGGATTGGCCAAGACTTTGACAGGAAGTGTGGCGGTTTCATCCTCAGTGACCTGGACCAGATCGGGCTGGTCATCTGAAAACTCTGGAGGAACTGAATCACACACAATGACACAGAGATGTATCACATACGTTTGAAGGTGCTAATGTGGAAGCAACATCATGTTGAACACAGGAGTCAGTTACACACAAAGCGGAGTGCTTGTCACACCATACGGTACACAAGCAACATATTCAACAAATAATCACATCATACATTAGCAGCTCTAATTCAAGACTAACACTTTCTCTGCACTGACATTAACACGCCAGTATTACACAGATGTAACCACGTCAAATTAAAATGCACATCATTTTTATAATTGAATGTTTTTAAATAAAAGTATTGAAATATTTGTAATATTTAATAAGCTCAATTGGTGACACTTCCTAGCCTATATGTTTAAAAATATTAAATTCTAATTAAAACTAATATATTAAATTCTAAAATATTAAATTCTCAGATTATATCATAATAATCAATCAAAACACCTATCTACTTTTTGTAGTCAATGTAGGGGGTATAGTATCTTTATTTTCCTACTGGACAGAAAAGAAAAATAATAATAGTAAAATGATCATCTGAAAATGGAAATATTGAAATACATTTTTTTAAATACTCATAGGGTCCAAATTAACCCTTAAACGCATACCTTAGACGTCATCCACGACCCTCCTCCTCATTTTTTTCTAAAGTTAGACATCAACTTTCTTAGTATTCCTCAATCAATTCATTATAAACAATATAGAAAAAATATATATATATATATATAAAAGAATGCCTGTTTTCCCATTCGTTTGTGGAAAAATTGTATATGGTCGCTAACGACCCGAGGTGTTTAACAGTGTGTTTATTTCTGCACAACAATAATTTAATCTTTGATGACTGAATAAGTGCAATTCAATGTCTGATACACAATGATGAAGTGACGTTTCACTCATAGTTACAGCAGGCAGAAAACAAAAGAATAGGAAGCATCATCAGAAAAACTTGATATGGCTCAGCGATTTACTGCAGAGCAAGTACTGAACACAATCAAATATTAGTGTCACTGTCACTTGATGGTGGATCTGGAGAAGAAACTGTCAGCTGTCAGATGTTGAAAATGATAGTTTTGAGAACATGTTTGAGATATATGAGATTAAGATATTGCGAATATGAGCCAGATGCTGAATGTACTGGGAAATGAGCTCTGATGAGAACAGTGCTGATTATATAAAGCATCTGCTCAAACTGAACCCTTCCAAGCTCCAAAAGGTAACAAAATATGCTTTATTTTATTCTTCTGTTATCATTACTCTAATATCAGGAGAGTTCATATGATCGTGACAGGTAGAGATCCATCCGTGTAAGACCTGAATATGTAATAATGATTGGCAAAGCATTCGTGCATGTAAGGGTTAACAAGTGTTGAAATGCAAGCAAACACTGGCTTTGGAGAGTTAATTATTACTGGACAGCTGTCTGGTAATGTTTTTAGAAATTGCAAAATACAAGAGCAATATTCTATTGTTTTAATGTGAAACAAATCCAGGAGATACAGATGCACTACTGAAGAAAAGTTTAAAAGACATTGTGAAAATCACTCATATTTATGGCTAGTAACATTCTTAATTCATATAGGGCAAAAAGTTAATTTGGCAAATTCTCATAAAAACTGATTCGAGAAAGCAGACGATTTTGAATCGTTTTTCTCTCTAACATCTGAGTGTGAATAAGCTGTGTGATTTATTGTGCTGTTGATCTCTCAGAGGGGCTTCTGTGTCTTTGTCTCATTAATGTACATTGTGTCACTTCAGAGCAAATGAAAATGCAAATGCAGATTTTAACACAAACGATTTACTTACATCTACAAGCAGACACGCACATGCTCAAAAACACACACACACACACACACACTAGGACAGTGAAAGATGAAATATAATATTAACATAATACAATAAAACAGACAAAGTAATCATTTATGGTCTGTTCTTACACAAATCACAGACAGACACACACACACACACACACACACACACACACACACACACACACCTGGTTCGCTATCCTTGTGGTGACTCTCCATAGACGTAATGGATTTTATACTGTCTAAACTGTATATTCTGTCCCCTTGGCTTACACTAACCCTACCTTTAAACCTACCCAAAAAAACCTGTAAAAACTAATTCTGTATGATTTATAATCTTGTTTCCTCATGGGGACGTCAATTTAGGTCCCCACAGTGACACATGTCCCCATGAGTCAGTGTGCATTCAGTTTGAAGTCCCCACCGGGATAGAAAAACATGAACACACACACACACAGACACACACATTCATGCTCACAAAGCGTGTCAGGCTTTGAAGAGGTGGCTGGCTGGATCAGACAAAACAACATCAAAGTCAAACCATAATCATTGCAGACACAAAGACACACACAAACAAACACACACAACCATATACTCGCTATACGCATTATCAGGAATAGACTCATTCAAACATACATCAGAATGCTTAACAGATCAAAATAACAGTATAAATTCAATCTTCATACCAGTAACCATACAGCAACAAAACTCATGTTAAAACCAAGGCTATCAATTATTGTATAAAAATAATACAATATTTTGTAAGAAAAAACAATATTTTGTATTGTGTAAAAAAAAGAAAAAGAAATGTTTTAATGAATTAATGGGATAATAATTAATTAATCCCTTTCATTTATAAATAATTAAATACATAAATGAATTAGTTAATGGCATATACAGGATAATACGGAAGTAAATGATCCCATTATTTATTCATTTATAAAAAATGAATTAGTCATCAAATTATTTCTAAATAAATAAATAAATAACAGGATAATTTATTTACTTAATGTATGGGATATATTGTAAATAAATTAGTAAACTGTCCAATTATTTAATGTATTTATGTATTTATTTATAAATACTTTTATTTTTATTTTTATAAAGCACAGTTAAAAATAACCATGGGTTGACCTAAGCGTTGTACATAAAATGACCTTAAGAACATAGAAGACAAATAAATGAATATAAAAATGTTCAAACAATACTATCAAACTATTTGACTATTTGATATTTTAAACCATCCTCATCAGCTCAAATAAATAGGATTTAAGCATAGATTTGAAACCAAAAAGAGAAGGAGCTAATTTGGAGATTGTTCCAAAGTGTCGGGACGGAATTTTCAAATTCTGGTTCACCACACTGTGCTTCAGTCTGGGCCTATAAGGACTCGGACAGCACTCTTACATGTCCCCATCTGAGACGTCTCGCTGATTTGTGTGGACGCACCAACTTATGTAATGATTCAAAAACCAAAATGAAAATTTTGAATTCTATACTTTCTAAGTTTTATGGGCAACCAATGCAAAGGTGATGTGCCGAAATTTAAACATGCCAGTCCGAAACCTGGTCTTTATCCCATAATAAATTAATAAATTAATATATTGCAGAGGCTTACAAAATGGCTGATGTTCAGAATGGAAATAAAACAATGTACAGTATTGACTCCTAAAGTCACTTGTTGTATATCAAATGCTTCACTCAGCTCCAGCTAATCATTTATTTTAATCGATTATCTGTGCAATTAGTCATGATCAATTTCGTTGACTATATTTGCATCTGTAGCGGACAGTCCATGTAAAAACACATTCAAACATGCTCCAAAAAAAGAATACTCACAGAGCACATCGAGACTGTAGAAGTTGTTGACACCCTCGGACAGCACGCTACTGAAGGCCTGGCAGGTGATCCTTTTCTTCCAGTGATGGGAGCCGAGATTGAGGGAAAGCTTACTGGTTCGGGACATCCCACCAAATTCAGCCTTTTTAGGAGCCTGGTCAACTCCTTTCAGCCTGAGAGAGTGAAAGTCAAGAGTACAACGTTATTTCTCATGGATATTTTATACAAAGAAGAATTTCAAAAACATCCCCTTGGAGCAACACTGCAAAAATAGACTATGAATATTCGATAAAGCCTTCCATAGTAACAGTGTTCACCTGCTGTGAAATCTTTTTGTTTGCCTGACATGCGTTAGGGTCCCGTGGGGACCATTCGACAAAACTGAAACCCTATAAAACTCGAAGCGGGCCACTCCTCTGCTCACAAACACTGTGGTTGTATAGCTGAATTTCTAGAAATAAAAGCTGATCTGCTCACAATTTACGTAAAGATTTTTTTCCAAATGGCTACATATTGACAGCGCAAGAGACAGACTCTAACAAGGTAATGACTTAGTGATCACCAGCTGCCGGTCGAAATCTAATACTGAAGTAAAAAAGGTCTTGGGATGGATTTCCAAACTGCGCATCAGCCTTTGCTAACATTTCACACTTTACTGTTTCTACAAATAGCTTAGAGCCATTCTGCTCTTTTTGTACAGATACACATCACAAGTCATCTATTACTGCACACTTCTCAGTAAAATAAGTCTGGGTAATTTTAGAGCCAAATTCATCTTAAATGCATTCCGGTGAGACTGAACATAGCCAAGTTTCCATCCAATTTTTTGCACTGTTTTGTCATAAAAAAAAGTGAATATGCTTTAAAAAAAAAACACTGCAAAATTAGCTGTCTTCAGCCTGTTTCCATCCAATTGGTCTTTTACAGATAAAATGGTGTGCGTAAATGACGTCCTCCCTAAAAAAAGCATTTTAGTTGTTTTGTAGTATTGCTAATAAAAATCTTCCCTCAAGTTGTTTCTATACATAATTTTGCCTACAGTATATCGCAAATCACAGGCCCATTGTATGTTATTTGTATAGGTTGTATAGTATTTACAGTCATTACGTTCCTGTGTATATTGCGTGAATGACGGGTGGTGGGGCAGATATTATGTTTTGCGGTAGGTGGTATGCCATACGGAACCGTTGCCACTGTAACTGCTTTAACACACCAGTGGGGCTCGACAGCCTTAGTCAAACGGGTTGGCGCGTATGGTTGGGTTGCGGAGAGATAGTGAGATTGTGGTTAGGTCTCAGCAGCAGGAGGGATGTAGAGGTCAGTAAGCTGGGCTGAGTTGAGTGGGGGACGGAGGGGGGTGACTCTGGGACACCAGAGTCACTGTCGAGCCCTCTTGAGGTGTCGTGGGCTAGTCGACGAAACACTGAGGACGGAAGGTGCCCACTTGAAGACCCTAGAGATGTCCCCTACTCGGCTCAATCCAGACGGTTGTCGTGTTGGTCCACAAGGGAGACCACACTGTAGTTGCAGCCGTCGTGTGTGCTGACGCGCCAAGTACACTGCAGCCGTTAACGCCGGACAGAAGGGGAGTCACACCCTCATATGGAAAGAAGCGTAAATGGATGGAGAAGCATAGTTTACTGTAAAGCTACGTCTTAGTGTTGCTTATCTTGGCGAAAGCAGAGTAAATCAGCATGAAGTTTTAACATCTACTCTCGTGTAATGGAAATCATTAGCATCGCAAATATTCATAAAATGCAAAGAGTAATGAGCCAATTGAAATTAGCCAGTTTACCGCTTACTAATTTCACGAATAATAGGCCTATTACTAAATTAGGAAATATTCGTCGGAAGATCACGGAGAAGTGTGAAAGGACTGTATGTTACTGCATGGTTTTGTACACAGGGCAGCTCATTTGTCCTGAACATTTTAGGATTCATAAAAAAAATGGTACAGTAAAATGTTCGTTCATAAAGCAACAGTCTTTAACGTAAGCCTTGAACATGCAGTCAACCAGTCGCAGTATGACGCGGCCGAGAACGCATGTATTCAAATCATTCAAGCTAAAAAAAAAAGTTATTCGTTCTGGTTTCAGTTCAATAGCATCAAATCATTGAAAAACATCAAATCGTTGCTATTTTATTTTCAGAGACAGATGCAGCTGTAACAATTTTTTTGTTTGTGTAGGCCTATATTTAACTTTTTTTTTAAAATGGTAGCCTATATAGCATCCGTCTTAACAATTATAAAAAATTGTTTAGAACTTTTTGGATTCAACCCACTTTATTCTTTCTAATTTGTTTGAAATAAAAATATATTAGATATTAAGAAATTGTATTTATAAAATCATTTTATTAACAAGTGTCATGTTTGTGATTTTCATCTGGCAAGAAGCCAGATCCTACCCATGAAATCGTGATTATTTATTATTAAATTGTATACATAAAATGATTAATTATACGACTATTTAGCAATATATTTTGTATTTTGTGCTAAATATATTTAGCAATATTTATATTATAATATACAAAATTACAAAATAAAAAACAGACAAAATTACAAAAATAAGGATGAATGATGTTTGAGAGTTAACATGTCTTATTCTTAACAATAGTAATACAATTATTTAGTATACAGTTTAATTATATGAATACGATTGAATGTGCGAACTTTGTACAGATGTTTGAAGTTTCGACATATAATTTTATATGCTCAAGTTAAACGGAATAAATTGTGTCGGCATTTGCAAAAAAATTATAGATACTTGGCATTTCCATCAGTTATACCAGTAAACATTTTGATGCGCTAAACCTTTTTTCACAAAAAAAATCCTTGGATGGAGACCTGGCTTATGATGTATTTACCTGCGTTTTGTGAATCAAGGGTCAATGCTCTGCAGTTTTATTGATGTGAATAAATTAGATGGGTGGCGAAATGCCCTTGGGAGTGTTAAACTAAGTAATACGGTATTAGCAGTGAGTGTGTAATGTGTAATGTGGTGCTATATGTATAAGTGAGTGTTTTAGTACATGATAGGGCCCAAACTCCAGCTGATATTTGCAGTGGGATTGCTGCTCCCAGCCAGGCAGTCCAGATCCAGAGTCTGACCACTGCGCAGCTCCTTCTGCTTGACCACGATCTTCACGCTCACTGCGGGAACTGATCGACGGACAACACAAAGAACCACCAATTAGAATGTGAGTGGGGATTGCCTTAGTGGATCCTCATTTTAAGGCATATTCAAAAAGAAGTTGTGCTAATTGACATTTACCAGATACTTTTATCCTAACTCACAAGACAGAGTTCAAACCCAAACCATTAAAGGATTAGTTCACCTCAGAATAAATTTGACTCACCCCCACGTCATCCAAGATATTCATGTCTGTCTTTCTTCAGTCGAAAAGAAATGAAGGTTTTTGAGGAAAACATTCCAGGATTTTTCTCCATAATAGTGAACTTCAACGGTTATCAACGGGTTGAAGGTCCAAATTGCAGTTTCAATGCAGCTTGAAACGGCTCTACACGATCCCAGCCGAGGAATAAGGGTCTTATCTAGCCAAACGATAGTCCTTTTCTAAAACGAAATTTTAATTCTGAAGTGAACTAATCCTTTAACAATCCCTACAAGATTGATACAAAATGTTAAGAGTCCTTGATAAGAAAATTGTATGATCAACTCTATGATGACAGTTCTATTCACTGCACACACTAAATAATTGTACTCGTTGAACACTTATTATATCACTTAGTAGGCAATATATATATATATATATGGGCTCCAAATTCCCCAGATCATCTCAATCCAATTGAGCATCTGTGGGATGTGCTGGACCAACAAGTTGATTCATGGCCGCTCCACCTCGCAACCTACAGGATCTGCTGCTAATGTCTTTCCCAAACCCTGCAGGACACCTTCAGAGGTCTTGTAGACTAGAATCTATGCCTTGCCTCGATGGGTCAGCGCTGTTTTGGCAGCACACGGAGGACAATCAGCATATTAGGCAGGTGGTCATAAAGTTTTGGCTCATTTGATAAATGGTATGTATTAATTAAGAGTTAAAAACACAAACCCAAACAATTGATATGGTTTCGGATGTACACAGCACAGTATCATGTGAGTGGGGTTTAGAAACGTACACAGAACCCTGAGTTTGCTTTGAGCGGAGAGCACTTTCTTGGCTTTGTTGGAGGAGTCGCAGCGGTAGGTGGCCAGATTGTCGCTGGGCTGGAGGGTGAAGAGGAGATCTCGTGACACACCACGCTCTGAAGACACCTGCTTCGATGCGGTTGGCACGACTTTGTTGTTCTGTAGTTCACACACAGACATGGAGGATTTTTTAATGGCAGAAATAACCAAACACACTTGTTACTAAAACACCATCAACAAAAAAGCTTGCATGTCACTACACACCTTGAACCACACCAGCTGACCTGTGGGATTTCCACCACTGGAGAAACAGACTAAACGGAGAGTTGTACCAGAGTGTAAGAAGACGTTTGGTGGAGGAGCATCTAACCACACCTTCTGAGGAGGATCTAAGAATAAGACGAACAGACGTTAACAGAACTAATATTCCAGTCAGCACAAGTGCATTGATGAGACGTTTGAAAAAGTGCATCATCATGTTTACATTTATTTATTTTAGATAAGCTTTTATCCAAATTGCAATGGATTAATTTTTCTCGACAATCGCTACAGTTCAAATGTCTGGGATCGCTAACAATTGTTAAATGTTTTTGATAGAAGTCTCTTATGCTCACAATGGCTGCATTTAGTTGATAAAAAAATACAGTAAAGCTGTAATAATAAACTAAATTAATAAAAAACTAAATGTTTTCTATTTTAATATACTTTAATATGTATTTTATTTCTGTGATGGCAAAGCTAAATTTTTTCAGCATCATTACTCCAGACTTCAGCATCACATGATCCATCAGAAATCATTCTAATACAATGATTTTTTTTTTATCAAGAAACTTTTCTGACCATTATCGATGTTTAAAACAGTTGTGCAACTGGAAACCGTGATACAGTTTTTTTTTTATTGTTTATGGATAATTTAATTCAGTACAATTAAAATATTGTAAAATTACAAATGTCTACTGTCACTTTTGCACAATTTAATGCATCCTTACATAAGTATTCATTTCTCTAAATCAAACAAACAAACAAAACGGTAGTGTATGTGTTCTCTCGTAAACATACCTATAACTTTGCCAATGACTAAGCTACTGAAATAAAATAATTAATTTAGCAGGGATCATTCCACCTAAATGTTAGATAAAAATGTTAGTGGTCTCTCACAGTAAACGATGAGCTCTTCAGTCCGAACACTAGAGAAGCGGGTGCCTTTGTTGAACGCCTCACAAGTCAGAGCAAGACCGTTGTCCTCACGTGACACTTTATGTGTCAAGTTAGACATCGTCATCATCCCACCATTATCCCCCTGCAACACAAATACAAAATCTGAGACCTTACCTTTTTACTGAGAACAATATGGTCACCGTAAAGAGCCATTATAAGGTAACATAATACTCTTTGCACACAAGAGTGAAAACATCAAAATAGGGAAGGAATATATATATATATATATATATATATATATATATATAAAAATATATTTTATTTAATTAATAAAGAAACATCTTACTATTGCAATGATACATACTACTGTACTGTAAATTAAAGAAAATCAACTATTTAATAAACATGATAATAATATTTTATATTTATAATACAATATGTTATAATAAAAGTAGTAATGTAATTGTTAACACTAGGCTACTACTACTACTACTACTACTACTATTCATATTTTATTTTATTTTACAGATCAACAGTAAAAATACAATACTAGCATGTATGGTCATCTTAATTTCTTTGCTTTCTACTATTAAACCATTGAGCTTTTATTTTGGCGGAAAACCACAGTAAGACCTTAACGCTCCTCCATGTTCACAACAACAGATTTATGAACAATTCTTGTTATGAATTTGGGAAGAATGGTTGGCACATGTTGCATTCCCAAATGCAAATTATAAGCGACTCACTCTTTGTTTATTGTTGGTAGTATGTTTTTTTTTCTCTCTCTCTCTTCATTTACTAGATTTTAAGTTTTGAAGCTATATTACTTTATAATAGCCTATTTAAAATTCTTAACATGCAATTGTTTTAATATTTTTTTTACATTATTTTAAAGAGTACTTATCTACTATAATTAAATACATATATTTTTTAATTCTATTAATAAGAAACAAAAAGTAGATCAAGGAACGTTTTGGAATCGGATCGTGAGGTGCCTAAAGATTCCCACCCATGTGAAAAATCACATTCACTCTGATATATATATATATCACAATATAGAAGAAATGACAATAGTAAATTCTGTTTCGTGCCATCTATAATTGGCAGAGTTTTTAATTCTGCTCAGTTGCTAAGCTCTAATTTACACCTGTTCAGAGAGTTGACCCTGGCTTCATGGTTACTTACGGCCAAACTATTAGAAAATATCATAAAGAGTAGCTCGGAGAGAAAAAAGAGAAAAATAATAAATTAACACCGGCATGTAAATGAAAGATCAGATGTAAAACACCTCCAAATGAACAAGGAGTGTCCTGTGAAGCACAGAGCAGCCTCGGGTCGGCTTTTATTCACTTATGTTTCATTCTAATCAACCTCTGGAGAGGAAGAGCTAAAAAAAAAAAAAAAAAAAGAGACTCTAAAAGCCCCTGATCTCGCAGAATATTATGTAGTAACTAATAGAATCTAAAGTAAAAGCACAGTCTTGATGGAGACTTTGAATCACTCTCGGTTTAAGGCTCGCCGGCTTTATTTCACACAATAATTGAAAAATATTCCTTTAATCAAGCGCTACACCTCACAAAGCCTTTCTCTGTCGGTGAAATGGCTCATGTGAGTGTTTAGATGGTAGTTTGTGTTGTTGATGAACCTATCAAAAGCAAGACATGGAAACAGTTTCAGAGTGCCAAATAAAACAATAGGTTTAATTATAATTTATATATTTTTGTAAGAGAAGACGTTTTCAGATCCTCTATCTTGACTGTTAAGTGTTAGGTTAAATACCTCAGACATGGTAACAATCGTTCTGTTGAGCTCCTTGAACCCGAGCCACCAGCGTATGTGAACCGGTGGATTACTGGAGGAAGTGTAACAGCATAGATTGATCTCCTGTCCCTCTACAGCTTCAAAGGAGCCCAGTAACGTTACTTCAGCTGGCTCAACTGTGACCAAAAGTGATTACCACAACAGAAAGAGAAGCAAGATAAATCGAGTCAGCATATCCTCCCAGCAAATTGTTTAAACACGCTAGTCATGTCACAAAGGAATCGAGGCCATTACAATACGTTCTCATGATGCTCTTACAGTACTGAAATAATGATCTAGCTGATCAATGAAATGAGAAATGTCTAAAGAGATCTTCAAATAAATGCCCAAATGTCATCAGTATTTGTGTGACTATATATTCTCAATAAGCCGTATGTGCCAATGACAGTAGATTTGTGATAAGACATGGTTATTTGACTTTTAAAATTTGTGGTGACAAGACCACTGTTACAAACCATCCTCTGTTAATGAAAGATTACAGAAACTGCAAGTAGCAGCAAGTATTGACCTGATTAAGTTGTCAGCCATGATACAGCCATGTGTAATTGGCTTATGGTAAGTGACAGTGTGTCATGAAAGATCAAGCTATTGTTTTAAGGCTATGCTGAAAACTACTAGCGACAACAGGCTTTTGGCCTTCTTAGAAGTTTAATGGGTTTTTGAGCAGAAGTTTTTTAAGATTATTTTTTACTGACTACTCACACATGACGGTAAGAGTGCGAGTGAGGGACATTGGTGAACGAGACACTTGGTTGACGCTTTCGCACTGCAGCACGGCATGATTGTCCTCTGGCTTCACCTCCATTCTCAATATGCTACTGGACCTACGGGACACAACATCCACCTCCCAGCTAGTGGACAGGACTTCTCCATTCTGAAAAAGAGAAAAGATGGTACTAACAGACTGACAGACATACCAAGAGAAAGAAGGAAGGAAGGAAGGAAGGAATGAAGGAAGGAAGACAGACAGACAGACAGACAGACAGACAGACAGACAGACAGACAGACAGACAGACAAATACATTTGTGTCTGAACTGAAGATAGATAGAAAAAGACATTTGTGTCTGAAATCAGTCATCCAGTCAACGGCTTTGCAGACACTAACATTTGCATTAGCTGAAAATTATTAGAGATGTCAGGACTGACACATTTTATCAAAGTAAAACTAGAGTCTCCACTGTGAGTCTGTCTGCGGGACACTACATGAATGGACAAGTAGATTTGGCTGCCTAGACTTCACTTGCAAATGATTTAAAGCTTGACATCTTCTCTCTGTCTCTACATAGACATTTAATAAAGTTCTTCGTTGTAGCTCTCAGCTTTCCCGTAGGCGTGCTGATTTTAGTAATTCACACACAGATACACACACACACACTCACACAAACTAAATACATGGTTGAATTACAAAAAAAATACATTTTAGATTCTTAATGTCCCATTTAAGAGAATAATTTACACAAGGGCAGTCCGCTTAACATTACCCGAGATCAACGCTCAGAGTGTCTTTATGAAATGTTGAATGGCCTTTATAAGAAAGCACTGCTTTTGTTCATTCTCTGCTCTTGGCTCAGTCTCTTTGTGAACATATGCACGCTGTTATCTTGAGTTAGTCTTCCGACACAGTCTCAGCAGAGTTTTCAGTGGCACTGAAGCTTTGCAACACAATTATTAAGTTGTTTGAGATACCAATGCTTCATAATTTCTGAGGTTGGAAAAATTTAAAGAATATAAAACTGGTGCACCTGCCAGATTCTAGCTAGCTTCAAATTACTTTAGCAACCTGCGTTCAACTGTGACCTTACTCTGGCATTGCATTCATGGTAATTGGCCTGCAAAGCATTTTGGTAAACAGCTCTCACATGGTTGAATGATGCAGCCCATAATTTTTCATCTAACAGCTACCTGCTTAACGTAACATTTGGGCCAATTTATCTAAGTGGCACTTTCTATAAATGCAGCACACTTTGGTGTCTCATGACTTTTTAGACATTTTTGGATTGTGAACTATTACATATGTCAAGTAAACTATAAAATGATCATAACTACTTAACTGCTCAACAGCACCCCCTTGAACAAGGTCCGAAACCTTGGTCCATATATCAAAGACGCTTGCATGAATTAATATGAAACTCGGTACACATATATATCTCATTGGGCCGAACAACTTTCCCTCAGTCAAGTTATACGCCAGCCCAACAGGAAGTCGGCCATTATGGGTTGTTTGGAAAACGCTTGCTGTGGAATTTGAAATACTCCTCCTAGGCAATTCACCCGATCGCCACCAAACTCGGTCAGCATGAAGTTGAACAAGACACTGAGGATGCTAAATTGCGGACATATTTTTGATATCTCAAACGGTTTGGCCGTGGCGAGGAAACAAATTTATGGAGAGAAAAGACAGACAGGAAGTGTGTTATAACTTCTGCTATTAATCGTAAACATAAACTGATCTTGATGACACATTACATTTATTAGCTAGTAGACATGTGCAAAGTTTCAAAAACGGGCGTGGTGAGGGGGCTCAGTTGCGCCACCTTTAGTCAAAAATGGGGTATTAGATTTACCTACAGTAACAAAAATCGGTATGTATATTTTGCTCCTCGAGCCGGACAACTTTCTAATTTACAGTCATTAGCTCCGACCAACAGATATTTTGGTTTGAATGTGAACTTTTTGTGAGAAAATCTCAGAATTTTGCCAGTCTCTCTGAGTCTCCAAAAGTGTGAGAGTGGTGGCGCTGTTTTGAAAACCTGTGTAAACACCAAAGAAAATTATTCCAGAAGAGATAAGAGAATTCGATGTTGAGTGTTATAAGTGGTGTCTGAGAACAGATTTATTCTTACATTTTCTTTATACAGATCACCATTTCTATTCATTTGCGACTGAATTAAGCGATCTGAAGAGCTTGGAATGGCATACAGAGCACTGTTTACTTCCGTGCGGGTCTGTTATGAGTCAGAGAGTTCATTTGCTCTAGAGCTGTCAATCATATTAAGTATGTGATCATAACTCCTGCCCTTCCGAATGACGACGTTGTGTTCATTTCCTCGTTCCTGTGTTCATTTCCTCGTTCCACACGGTTACGCACATAAACAACTGAGAGTAACCCTTATTGTAAAGTGTTACCAATCAAACAAAATGTTGTAACACTTTATTTTACAGTGTCCCTGTTACACATTTTACATGTGTGGTGGCGGTTTTATGATATTCATTGATCTTTAGAAAAGTCAGATGATTCAAAGAATGTCACATGTGTGTCTCTCACTTGTAGTGAGAGAAGATTCTGTTTATGTACCTGGGGAGGCAGAAGGGGGAGACACTCCAGAGAACAGACGAACAAGGACCTCTGACCTAGATGTCAGAAGGCCATTCGGTGCAGGGGGAGGCTTAGTGGGCCAACTAGTGACGTCTATGGAAAACTACTGGGAGGAAGGCTCCAGGGGGAAGAAGGCCTTGAAACTAAGATAAAAGCTAGTTCAGTCTGTCTGGAGGTGTGTCACTCTTCTGCACAGGGTAACAACTGTGTATTAGACTGCTCCTATTCTTGCAAGAATAAATACTTCTATTTCTATAATTTGACTATGAGTGTCTCTTACGCAGTGATGTTTGTTTAATGAATTTTCGCCACAACACATGTAATTACTATATATAGTAATAACAGTCAATTATGCATAGAGACACACAACTAACGCTAAACCAAACCTTAACCCTAATTATATAGTAAGTACATGTAGTTCATTAATATTACTTAGCATGGGCGTAGATTACGGGGGGGACGCGGGGGACGTGTCCCCCCCACTTTTTATAAAATGTAAATTCGTCCCCCGCACTTTTTCATAGGGCAAGTGTGTCTACGACAAACTGAGGTTTTCGCGGGTGTGTAACGTTATAGACTACATTGAGATTTAAAATCCAAAGAGTCAAGGATAGTCTATTTACGTGACTTTCACGTTTCCATGGTAATCAGTCACGCATCACGACACGCCCATGCTCGCACCCGCGCCGAATCTATCAGTTTCAAAGAGGTCGCAATGATTTCAAAACGGCAAAAAAAAACTCTCTTCACTCCTTTTTCGCGAAAAAGTCAAGCACTGTAAGTAAGTTGTCATGTATCCGAATTGTGTTGCACAGTGATGAATAACTCTGCCTATTTCTCTTGTTGAATAATTAACAAGTTTTGTTGTAGGCTAAATTAAAAATATTCACTACCCGCACAAACGAAACGTGCACTTATTTTCAATCTTGTTTTACTCGTAATGTCTTTTATTTTCACAGATATGTTATCAAAGCCCTTCAAATTAGAATAAGCATGGAGATTGTTAATGCTGAATGTGTATTTTCATGCATCAACCGTCACGATCTGCTTGAATCAGGCAGCGTTGGAACATGTGTATGTGATGTTTACCATAATTCGGTAACACAATTAGCCTAGATAAAAAAGTTTATAGACAAACTTTAAGTTCTCTTGAAAATACATAACTAGAAAGTTTGAAGTAGTTTTAAAAGCTTGAAGTTTGAAGGTTTTCAATTGGAAAGTTTTAATTTAGTAAGACTGTTTAGGCTATTGAGGAATATAATTTTGCCAAAAGAAGAACTTTTATTTTAAGTAAATGTTATTTTTAAATCAGCTTCAGTGTGATATTTAACCATATTATCATGCTTAACACTGATAATTTGAATAATTGTAATGCGATGATCAGATATCTAAATCAGAAAATATCTATGGTTGGCGGGTGGATTATTTATTTTTAACAGTGTATTTGGGGGACTCAAAGTGCACCAGATTAATGAATTTATCTTTAAAATGTACAAAATTTTCTTCCGGGGGGGCATGCCCCCGGACCACCCTAGAACTACCGAGATCCACATAGAAAAATACTGTGGGTAACACAGTAGGGCAGGCTATAATGTTATACGAAAAATGCATTTTTTATTATCTTATTAAAAAACATGATCAGGGTTTTACCACCTCCACCTCGTTTTAAGCCAGAAAAAACCCTGCGTGTGCAAAACAGAGTACTGAACATCTGCATTTCTTTCTTTCTGTTTTATTGCTTTAAAAATAAATAACATATTAAGCCAATTAAGCAAAAACCTGTCAACAAAAGTATGAAAAAAAAAAAAAACTGATGTTACACTTGACGTTCTGTCCCCCTCACTTTTGAAATGACGGCTACGCCCCTGTTACTTAGTACTTAATTGTGTAATTACACTGTAACAAGGACACCTTAAATAAAGTTGCTATCATTTATGGGAAATATAAGTTTAATCAATAACTTCAAGCCAAACACAAGGTCTTGGTTTGTATCCTGTTCAAGTAAAGGCCAAGGCCAAGTAATTATTTCTGAAAAGGAAAAGGGCAACCGATGAAGAATTCTTATATTTCTCTCACCTTAATCCAATGCAGAGTGGCTAAAGGGTTGCCCCCGTATGATATGCACACCACCCTCAGAAAGGAACCAGCTTTGACCTCTTCATTTTCTAATCCCATGATCACCGGAGCCTGCGGGGGAACTGAACCAATGAAGCCACAAGAGAAAGAAGGGTTACAACATCAATAGATAGGATCACAGCACGGTCACACAGCACTCACACTTCTCTTAGTAAAAAATGAAATGAGTGCAGTTCATGTGTGAAAAGGAGGTAAAATATTATTAAAACAAAAGATCTTGCTTTTGTTCTGTGAAGATGGGCATCTTTTCATGTCAGAGCCAGTCATGAGAGAAGAAATGGAAGAACAAAGAGCAAGATAGAAAAACGACCACTAGTTTCAGCATCACAGCGTCAGGAAGAGCATGACTCTATTTTAGTCCCGTACAACATTGTTAAATCGAGGACATTTAACGCCAGTGCAGCGGGAAGACATCGCTTGTCCCTTTGATGAAACCATTAAGAATAAAGAGCGACCCACACACTGGCACCAGTCCATAAACCAAAATAACAGATGTTTAAACCGTAATAAGGCAATGTGGAACATGAATAAATTACAGTGGAGCTGAATAATACATTTACCATCAAATAAATTATGGGGCAGAGCCGCTCTTTGTTATTGCCCCAATCAGTTTGGAAGTGGACGCGATGGACGGATGAGAGTCTGCCATGACAAAGTGCCGTCTTGCTTACAATCTGCTGCAGATGAAAATGGCCAGTGGAAAGTTGGATTTGATGGGCCAGGCTTGCTGAGTAAGGCAGCGTTGCTGGCCATCGGTTCTGCTACATTAGCACTTATTGCACTGGCTGGGCGGTAATAGAACCATGAGCTGGGGTGAGTGAAGGGGGGCAATGCTTTAAAACATAAATTTAGCGAGCAGAGAAAATGTGATTGGCGTTTCGGGGGAAGCTTATGCCTGTGAAATGCATCATATCACATGGATTTTGTGCATTAGGTCGCATCGGTTTTCAAAGCTTACCTAATAACATAACAGAAAAGCGTACAGACTTAACGTACTTGGGGTCCAATGTCCATTTACAGTACTTTCATTGTACAGTTCTTCAAAAACAACAACAACAAAAAAGTCTTCTATACTCTGCATTTATACAGGTTTGAAACGTCATGAGGGTATGGAGCCTCTAAGGGGACATTGTGATGGAAAAAATATGAGGTGGGAGAAATTTTTTTTTTTTTAAATCCTTTTGCATATGCTTGAAAAACGTTCGCCCTCTCTCGCAAAATATTTGCGTTCTCTTGCAAAAGTATTGCGCTCTCCCAGAGAAACTTTGAGTTATTTTGCAAAACATTTGCATTCTCTTGCAAAACATTGGCGTTCTCACAAGAAACTTTGCGTTGCCTCCAATCTCATATTACTTCCATCACAAAAGCTTTGCGCAAAGATTCCTGGGGGGGATGGAAAACGTTTTCTCCAATGTCCCTTTAGGGGGATGAGTAAATGATAATATATTCCCATTTTTGGGTGAATGTTTACTTTAATGAGGTGTTTCTATCTGATCCAATCCTTAAATATATATATATATATATATATTTAGGTACAACCTAATGTATTTAGGTTAATTTAAATAACACTTTTGACAGCCAATCAGCTCTATTCTCTATTCTCTATCCTGTTTCATATTGTGGAAGTGAAAATGGGTTGCAAACAGCATTTAATGTTCAGTGTGTACTCCTGGTACTTGGTAGTCGTGATCCTCTCAGAGTGAAGGGGACATTTCTTCCCACAGTGAAAAGACAAGGAGTACTACTTGACAGGAAAAAGGCCCAATTGGCTACGAGTCACGAAGCCGTGGCCATGAACTTGACACTTTGAGAGCAAAAATCTATGACTTAGTCAAAGTCTTGGTGATTTACATTATTTACAGTATGTACTCCATTTAATTACACTCTGTTTGCACTGAGATTTCAAATACCAAATCCAGTGGCTGTTCATCTCACACGCATGAATTAAAAAAATGCACATATCACTTTTAATTATTTAGATTAAGCACTCAATTGTAAACACATTCAGTGTGAATTTAC
This sequence comes from Semotilus atromaculatus, assembly GCA_031834385.1. Lineage (NCBI taxonomy): Eukaryota > Metazoa > Chordata > Actinopteri > Cypriniformes > Leuciscidae > Semotilus > Semotilus atromaculatus. Next base: position 20,512,901 of record JAULUF010000015.1, read on the forward strand.
ACAATGCAGGGTTCTTACAGTATACCCTCATGGTCATGCCAGTCTCAAGAGCTCGAGGGGTAGCTGGGTTCTTCGCTCGACACGTCAGTCGCCGTGTGTCGTACGAGCTATGTGCCCTGATGCTGTAAGAGAGAGCGGGATTGACTTGAGTTAATGTGTTTCACACTGTGACACTTTCTCATCCCCAGTGTTGCCACAATTACCCACAACCCCACTGATCTCATAACTTTACTCATTTGCCAGCCTGGAGCATTGCCAGTGTACACTTAACTATACCTGGCCTCCAAGATTTGATTGTTCAGCAATACCTTACTCAAGAGTGCAGCGCAAGTGGAATGCAGAAGATACACGTTTCAGATATTATGACAAAATTCCACATGGATTTTCAGGATTTGCCCATAGACATTTATGAGGCTGCAGGCAAAGAAAATCATTGGTCAGTCTGTAATTATGCTGCTTAGAAAGCTGAAAAGAGGTTTTAATAAAGAAAACATGTGGTTCAACATACTGAAATGGGGAAATTCATCAAAAAATTTAAATTCCATTGTCCTTTTGCACATCATTCCAACTGCTATGATTTTCTTTCTTTTGTGGAACATAAAACGAGACGTTAGGCAGAAAGTCCAGGCTGTTCATTTGCATACAATGAAAGTGAATGAATACTGAGGCTGTCAAGTTCTAAAAATGAAGAAAAGAAAAAAGAAGAACCATAAAGTGGCACTTTGATGCTATATTTCAAGTCTTCTGAAGCCACAACACAGCTTTGCATGAAAAAAATGCAGATATTTAGGCCATAACTCACTTATAAACGTTCCTCTCTCCAGTCCTCCGTTACTAATTCTAAAACGTCACTTTAGAACTTGAAACAAAGGAATGCTGAGTCGCTTTATGGAAGCTTATTGCATTATGTATTATGCATTATGTAGAGTAGAGTTTTATGTAAGGAGTAATTGACGTTACAGATATTAATCTGCGCGTCTCTAAACAGTGTTCGGCACCAGCGTCTGCTAATAGCGAAACTACGTTTATTTGCACCTTGCTAGTGAGAAACGTCATGTAGCAACAAAAAATCAATGATGACCTAAACAAGTTGCGTAATATTAAATTGAAATTATACCAGTTTATACTTCGGAGATTTAACTTAACTACAGTGGCTTATGATGGGGTAAGTTAAAATGCTGGCTCAATTTACCCCACAGCATTTGGTTCACTTTGCCCCATAGCTGCCATTTTGGGCAAAACTAGCTAGCTTACCAATTCAGGCTATTCATTTAGCTAAATTATTTGCATGGTTATATACATCTCTATATCACCAATACGAATCATAAATATTTTTAGACTTGGACAAATTTGCTATGATGTAACAGCCATAACATCTGCCAAACCCAAATACTGTTTTTAAAGTAAATGGATATCTTCCACTCCTGCCATGTGTTTCTCCTTTTCAAAATCTGGCAGAAATGATGGGTGGTTCCAAAATATGTGTTTCAAAGTGTGTGAACCTATTCACACACCTATTCTATTCTATTCTATTCTATTCTATTCCATGAACCTATTCTATTATATGAACCTACTCTAGTATACACTATTCCAAAATATAAAGGGAGGGGGTGAACTTACCCACTGGCTCATCTTACCCCAGAATCCCCTATTGTTAACAACAATACAGGTGAAACTCGAAAAATCTGAAAAATTCATGTATTTCAGTAATTTAGATTAAAGGGTGAAACTAATATACTGTATAACTATATGCATATGCATGATTATACTTTTCAAAGGGCCAACATTTCTGTATTTAAAATCATTATTTTTTATTGATTTCATGTAATATTCTGTTTTTCTAGATTCTAATTTTCATAAGCTGTAAGCCATAATCATCAAAATTATAACTGTTTCGAGTTTCACCTGTATTGTAATATTAAATAAATGCAGGTGGATAAAAGAACGGCTTTAACTGCTTTAAATGTAAAAAAAAAAAAAAATGTGTAATTTTTAGCGCCATCTAGTGGTGAGGTTACGAATTGCAACTAACATTAGTTATGTGGCCGACAGGAAAAAAATGTCATAATTTGAGACAGCAGAGAGTAGCTAGTTAAGCAATGAGGTTTCTTTATAAAGATGAATTAAGAAATTAGGTTAATTACTTAATTAACTTAATTACTTATTATTCTGTGAAAACGATATGTCATTGCAAATATTATTGTTACTTGTTCATCATTGTGTCAGTGTTTCATTAGCTGACTTTGGCTAGCTTCTTTGCACGAAGAACAGCATAGTGACGAAATGCATTTGTCCGTTCAGGGCTACCGTAGAAACATGTCGGCGCTGCATGAAGGGGATTCAACTAAAAATAAATTATCTTTTTTTAATTTCATTGTTTGCACATAAACGTACATGACTTCAGCATGAGTATTTAAAAGCTTATCCTGTGAGCCTGACATTGTGAAAGAAACGATCTCCGTCAGCTCCTCTCCATCTGAGAAAGAAGGGGGGAAAAAAAAGCACAAAAGTTTTAGAGTCAGTAAGCTGCCTCAGGGTACTTCTTGCCAAGAGATGGTGTGACACAAACTTAGTAAATGAATCATGAAGTCTCTTGGATTGAGTTTACAGCCACTGCTTTGAAAGTTCCCAAAGAGAGTTTTCATCTTTTATCGGCGTTGTGTATCAACAGTGTAATTGTCTCAAAAGAGCTATGCTTAATGGACGTAAGAAAGAGTGGGGCTCTTAAGTGATGGCGTACCTCTGAACATGGTGATTTCTGCGGGAGGTTTTGCATCAGGAGCGATGCAGGTCACCGTGTATTCGTCTCCCTCCACCCACGGCTCATCAGACTCCAGCTGGATGTACGGCTGTGAGGGCGGGACTTAGACAAGAGAGAGAATGAGGAGAAGGTGAGGAGAGATTAACCTGCAGGGGATTGTCACAACATATTATTTTATTGCAAGCTGTGAACTCATTTGGTGTCTGGTTGAAGAGATATTTCAGAGCTTTAAACACACACACACACACATTTCTGAGCGAGCTACTTTGGAGACAAAATTGATGATATTTCTCCATAAGTAGACCTAAGCTAAATTTGAAGGGTTTTGCAAACATAATAAAAACCTGGTTCATACAAAAAAGTAAATTTATTTTTTTATATGTGTGGGGAAGCACATTTAACATTCATTTGTATAATTAATTATAAAAAGTGACGTGACAACATTTTTTGGTAACACTTTATTTGAAGGGGTGTGCATAAGACTGACATGACACTGTCATAAACATGACATAACACCTGTCATGAACATGAAGGAGTCTTTATGAATGTTTATGACTGTTGTCATTAAGTGTCATTCGGTAAATTATGACACTTTTAATGCAAAGTTGACATTGTTTAAAATGTCTTTGTTATGACAACTTGACATTACCCAAGACAAAAATGTCTTGATTATGACAACTTGACATTAACAAAGACAAAAAATGTCTTTGTTATGACAACTTGACATTACCCAAGACAAAAATGTCTTTGTTATGACAACTTGACATTAACCAAGAAATCATAACCTGTCAACCTGTCACAAATATATCATAACAGGTCTAATTATCAAACTTAAAGCATTTTATAGTGTAATAACCCTTAATGACATCTTTATAACTAGTACAATGTGTTCCACTTTACTTGAGGACAAGTAAAATATTCATGACACAGTTATAATGGTGTCATGACGGCCAAAGTTGTGACAGGTTGACAGGTTATGATTTCTTGGTTAATGTCAAGTTGTCATAACAAAGACATTTTTTGTCTTGGGTAATGTCAAGTTGTCATAACAAAGACATTTTAAACAATGTCAACTTTGCATTAAAAGTGTCATAATTTACCGAATGACACTTAATGACAACAGTCATAAACATTCATAAAGACTCCTTCATGTTCATGACAGGTGTTATGTCATGTTTATGACAGTGTCATGTCAGTCTTATGCACACCCCTTCAAATAAAGTGTTACCCATTTTTTTTTACATTATATGTACATCTTATAACCTGTTCTATATCCGTTATACTAATGATACTAATCCAATCCAATACATATTAATGTTCAAATGTTTGGGATCATCAAGATATTTTTTTTAACTTTTACTCTTTAATACTTTTATTCATCAAGGATGCATTAAACTGATCAAAAGTTGAGTGGGCAGGATATTGGGTGGGATCGGGGTCATCTATGATGAAGAGTGCAGTGGGCTGGAGAGGGACGAGCTCCGCAGTGAAATTGATGAGCCAGCGCTCCTCAACTGGCTCAATCGGAGAACTGTCTCATCGGACCTAACTCTTCGCTGGATCTGGTGATCGGCTCCAGCCTCGGGACGGGTGTGGCGACCTGCTTTGTCTCTGAGAGAGATGGCTGCTGGATGCAGCACACCCGTAAGTCATAATCAATGAACTCGATGAACGGCTGGTGATCCTCCCCCAACAGCAGCATCTGTGGATATCATCCATCCCACTCCAGAAACCCTGTTTCAAAGTTTCATCGTCCCAGTGCACCTCGTAATAGAGTTCCAGGTACTCCTTCACATTATCGTCCAGTGACCAGCCGTTTTGTGAAAAGCAGTCTGTTTTGGACTGTTCTTCTGTCACACTTGTCTTGGTAGTTAACAGAATCATGATGCAGAATATCAGATACTAACTTATGTAATGGACACGAAATGAATACACTGGTAAAGTCACAGAGAATCATAACATTAACCAGTAAAGACGAGAACCGACAACAAACTGAATGAGACAGGGAGTATAAATACACAGGGAAACTTAATGACAGACAAAAAGTAATCAGTAACCAAGGAGACTAACTAGGAATCAAGACTAAACTTAACTGAAGCACATTAAACACTAAACACAACATAATCCTGCAATGATGTGTTTGACATCTTCATTTGGGGGCTTTTCTGAACAGATATTAACAGAAGATATTCATTTATCAGCAAGCATATCATGTAATTAATTCACCCAATAAGTGCCAAAATGTTAACAAAAAACAGAAAGAAAATACGTTCAAACTCCCTTTTAGGGAAAATGAAAGTAGTGATGGCTAGTAATGTTGACGCTGCAAATTAAACTGGGATAGGAGAAAGTATTTATTCAGTGAAAACAACACATACTTTATCTGTAAGGGTAGATTTAGCGTTTGGTTTACACCGTGTCCTGACCAAAGCAATGAAAGCTATTTCTTTCATGGTAAGGGCATTCACACTGACAGCGCTGCAGAGACAAAGCAACCAGAAGTCATTCATTTTCAATGAGAGCTGGTGATCTGAGGCAACATTAGGGAGAGACGAATTTAAGAAAGTTCATCTTCATGCAAATGCACACTGACAATGCAGAGAATGCCAGTGGGAGTGCAGATAAGTTCTGAGTGGTTTTTAGCATGTTGCATGTGACTGCAAAGTTATTCTGGCCAAGTCAAAAGAGTCTACCGTCTTTACTCTATGACATGGCTCAGGGCCATCCTTCAATGCAACAGATTTATACCCTCTTTATTGTCAGTCAGGAAATACAATTTTAAGTCTGATTGCTTTAAAGAGTAATAGCATCCCACTTCTTCAAGCCACACATTATCATTCATATGAGTATTTCCAGCTTATAGTCAACTAATGTAAAGTAAATGAGTCTAATGAGGTTTGCTCTATGCAATTTAATCAATTATTTGTTAGATTGAATGCATAAATAAATAAATCATACAGGTTGTGTAAAATATATTTACTCACGATTATCCACTTGTCCAACATAAAAAAGCCTTTGCGATCATCTATGGTTTATTTGTCTAAATTAACCATGTCTGGCTATTTCAGTATTTTTTTACTGACTTGACTCGATAAGCTTCCCAGGTTCACTTAAAACAGACGATAAAAACAGATCTGACGTTATTGACGAATGGATCCAATTTATCTTTATTCTTTAAAGAGGCCTTATTATGCTTTTTTACAAAGTATTGATTTTGTTTAAAGGGTCTACTAGAATAGGCTTTCGTGCTTGAATGTTAAAAATGTTAAATTGTTTTTCACATACAGTAATTTTACAATGTACAGTAAAATACAGCAACTCTCTTCTCAGTCTGTCAGTAACACTGTTTAGTTCCTGTCTCTATGAAGCCCCTCCTTCTGAAAAGTGCAATGTCCTCTGATTGGTCGACTGGATGTGTTGTGATCTGCCAGCTGCTTCAAGCGAATTTCAGAAATGTCACGCCCCTTACCATGATCGTTAGTTTCAACACACTACTAACACTAACTCAACCAGGATTCATCCCTTTATTTTGTGTATGCCTTGGGCAGGAATCAGAGTCCTGGGGGTGAACTGCTAATATCTGATGTAATGGGTGGAATAATATTTACGTTGTCATTTTCGTTGCGGGTCGGATATCAATAAGCATGGCCGGACTGGGGGTCCTATAGTCAAGACTATTTCGACTCAATTTAGTACCCATTGATAGGGAGTTTAATTTAATGTGTGTTAATGTGCACTCTGTAGACCGTCAAAGGTTTACAAATTACAATGTGATTTGCACCGTTGAGCACAGCGTTCGCACACTGCAACTGAAGTTACTGACAGCTTCAGTCATTAAGGGTGTCAGAAAGTTCGTCCTGGGAACGGAAAACAGACAGCAGTTTCCGACGGTCTGATATGACAGTTGTTGCTAACAGAGTGATGTGAAACACACCTCCACCAGCTGTCTCTGAACATTGTTTATGTTTTGCGATTTTGCATACAAATATCAAAACATAACCTCTCATAACTATCCACAATGATAATATTGTAAATGGCTGCCAGAAAAGTGGAAATAAATAAGACAAACTTCCTCCAGTGCCTAATTCTCTAGCCGGAATTACTGTCCATATTTGTCCGCTATCAAATCAGTGAACAAAAGTAAATGTTGGGCGGTGCTTCCCCACATGAATTTAGTACTTCAAGCCGATTTCGAGCCGGAATTTGGTCATTCGAGCCAAAAATGTCCAATAGTAAAGCCAGCTCTAATTTTTAAATACAGCTGTCCTCCCATTCTCTCCAGTGTTCATGCTACATCTGCACTCACATCAGCCAGGCAGCCATAATGGAGGAGAAAATAAAACAGCAGCAGTATGACGACCTCCTTCAACAAATGGAGGAGGACATGCCAGCAGAAATAAAATATCAGAGACTACGAACTCAAGCTAAAGAGGCTCATTGTGCTCAGGAAGAGGCTCTCACTGGGCAACCACCTCAATTCCTTGTCATGCTCAGCCGACCCACCCACCTATATTTCAACAGTCTTCCTACCCATTATCTTCCATGATCCAAGCCACACAGACTGTTCCAGAGGCACAGAGAACATTTGCCCTATGCACAGTTCAGTCAATAACCAACACTCTTTAGTTGACATTACAAGCACCTATGCCTGCACGAGTTCCAGCTCCCACAGCACAATTGTCCCCAAGTGCAGTCACTCAATTCCAAGGAAAATCTCAAGCTGCATATTCTCGGGAGAGAATGCCACCTGTCCCACAGCAGTCTCCTAGCCATGTCTCTAGGCCATTGCCTCAAATCAACCCCAAGCAACCATCTGCAACCCAATTTGTGACACCACACACAGATAGTGTTCTGATTTCACAGACAGTAGCTCCTGTTGCAAACAAACCTCAACCTCAAATGTGAATGCCTTGTTACCATTCCAGGTAGCTTCACCAATCAGTCAGTCACATCCCTTTCCAGACACTCATCACAGAGTGACAGTCTCATATAACACACCCATCTATCCTCAACAATTTCAACATCCACCAGTTGCCCAAACTTGTTACTTACCTCAACCCGGAACCAAACCTTTTATTGCTCCTTACTGTCCTACATGACAATTGACATCCACACAAATCTATCTTGAAAGACCCAACCGTTCACACAAAGTTATGCTTAAGGTTGTCAAAGTTCTCTTGCACAATTGTGGCCAAACAATGGAAGCCTATGCTATTCTTGATAATGGCTCAGAGAGAACCACCATCCTTACTTCAGTAATTCAGCAACTTAAACTTAATGAAGCCACAGAAGTTATCCCTCTACAGACAATCCAACAAAGTCATACCAAACTTGAAGGGTCCATAGTAACCTTGGCGGTTTCTCCCATCACAGAACCAACAGCAAGGTATGTCATCCATAATGCCTTTACAGCTTCTGGTCTATGTCTTGCTGAACACAATTATCCTGTGGCAGATCTCCAGATATCATAGCGGCACCTTAAAAGTCTACCACCATAACCTGTAAACAGAGTCAAAACCTTACTCCTCATAGGGTCCGGTACGCCACACCTCCTGTGTCCTTCTCAGCCAGTACGTAAGATAACATTGGGTGGCCCGGTCGCCATATGTACATGGCTTGGTTAGATACTGCAAGGCCCAATGTGTCCAATTCAGACCCTCAAATGCCAGCAACAATGTCTGAACATTACGACAACTCCACCATGTGATGGGCTATATACGCATATGAAGCGCTTATGGCAAATTAACACCTTGTCATACAATGAAAAGGTGATCACAATATCAAAGCAGTACCAACAATCCTATAACCTTTTACAGTCTGCTACGGTGTTCAGCTGTATTCTTAACCCCATTGCTAAGGCATACTCATATCACCTTGCTCCATGCAGACCAAGATACCTTGCTACCCAGTCTCAGAAATATTGAGAGAAAGCTGTCAAAGAACCCTGAGCAGGCTAAAACCTATTGCTCTGAAATTCAAAAGCTTGAATCTGCAGGCTAAATTACCAAGATGTCACCACAAGAGGCAGACAAGACAACAGAGTCCTGGTTTATTCCACATCACTTGGTGCATCATAATGGGAAAGACTGAATAGTCTTCAACTGTTCCTTCCGGTACCAAGGACAAAGCTTGAATGAATAACTGCTTCCTAGGCCAACACTGAGGCCATCTTTACTGGGTGTCATCTTGAAGTTCTGGCAACATGTCATTGCAGTAAGTGGGGACATCAAGGGCAGTTACACTTGTTCTTGCAATGCAATGTGGGATGGAATGAGTGCACTCGATTTTGTCCACTATGGTTTCCACTACAAATGGCTGTCCCTTCAAATAATGTTGAAACACTGATTGAGCGATTACTTGAAAAATATGATACGGAGCTTATTGTAATTTACTGGACAACCATTCAAGATAGAACCTGAAAAGTGACCCACAGTCTCTGTTCAATTTTCTCTTCATAAACAAATAAATGCATCATCTAGCCTATATACTTGTCCTGTAAGTTTGTGAATAAAAAGGAAAATGTGAAGAAAAACAGAGCCTATTAAATGGCTTATTATCATTAAAATATGAACATTAATATGACGGGTAATAGATTATTACGACCCTGACCATCAAAATGATGGACAATGGGGAAGACTATATATGTTATAAATTATACTATATATATATAAAATTCATTTGTTTACAGCTTTATATTTACTCTGTCAGCATCCTTCATACTTTTAATCTGTTATTTAATTTAAAGTACATTCTGTTTCTCCCTCTAACCACTAGTAACATGGGTTACATAAGACTTTGGCAAGCCAATTAAACCCCTTGGGGTTTACCATACCATTCACCAAAAGGGCCAAGACTCTTATTCAGGATCTATGGACACATAGCCTTAGCTAGAATGACCCAATTGAACCCTCTCTCGAAAACTACCTCGACCATATACTCCTGCCTTTGTTGACACTCCTTCCCTGTTAGGGAGCTACATTTCTTTTGTGACACATCAGAGAGGGTGTGTGGATCTGTAGCCTATCTTCGGACCACAAATGAGCATGAGGAAATCCATATTGCCTACCCAGACAGCAACATAGTGTCAGCCCAGATCCAGCCCACATCTGGGCCGTGTGGAATCAACGTGTACCAGATGCGGGCCAGCTTTGGGCCGACAGTATGTTGCTGTCTGGGTATATCCTGGCTCGATCCTCATAAATCTCCCCATAAGTGCTTTTATTTGTGCCACGCATAGAGCTTGTGTGCTTCACTTTCTGGAGCCCAAATGGACAAAGTAATACAGGCTGAAGTGACCCTTCTCATAAAACTAGTCACATATTGGTCTGATTCCACTACTGTGTGGCAACGATTGAAATCAGGGTGACAAATACAAGGTGTTTGTGTGGGCCCGTGTAGCTGACATTCAGACTTTGACAGATGTTACCAAGTAGAGATATGTTGACTTCACTCAAAACCCAGCTGACCATATCACCGGAGGTCTCACCTTAGCGGAGTTGGCAGGCCCTCACCAATGGAGATCTGGACCAATTTTCCTGGCGAAACAATCAGACATGTGGCCATTGACACCCAGCACAGAGACTGAGCCCGACCCAAGTGGAATTAAAAGAGCATCCATTGTTGGAGTAGTCATGGTAGTTCCCAGCCCCATACCTCCAGATCTCAGTCAATTCTGAACTAGTTCAACTAGGAGCTAGTTCTGGCCACTGTTAAGTCCTGTGATGGTGCAGCCACCACTGACACCCCTTGTGAAGGTCTAGTTCTCTCGCCCCAGAGTACGATAAAGAAACAGGTCTTATTAAAGAGGGTGGACTACTCCATCGTGCTGAAACCCTGGATCCAGATATTATTCACCCTGTCGTTCTAAACCCCCAGAATCATGTCACAAACTACACATTCAAGATGTGGATCACCAGCTCCATCATCCTGGTTCAGAGCGAGTTCTAGCAGATACTGGGTGCTTAGTAGTCTGATGTCGTCATACTCATATTATAGTCAGAATGTGAGTCTGATACTGCTCCATTGGGCACTGATTATGGGGCGTTTCAACCGAACCAGGAATAAAATGCCTCTGCACTCAACTGGATAGACCTACAACCAATCAGAGCAACGGAGTAAATGACGTATGTTGAGGATTCCGGGCTTCTGAAAAGGAGCTGGCAACAACTGCTGGTTGTGTCCACCTCGTCGTGTACACCGAGTTGCATCACCCTGATGCCCATTTCGGTTGCTTCTTTCACTTTGTCCTCCATGAGTGCAACCATAGGAGAAACAACAATGTTGTTGGACCGTACACAAATACCAACATTCCGATCAAGATTGCCAGTTTTGACGTGCAAATCCACAGATGACTGATCTTCTTCCCAGTCGGCTACGCCTGTTCAAGCTTACCATTTTACTCCACTGACACGGACTGGTTTAGACTTTTTCATGTAAAGATATTTGAAAATAATTTTTTTAATTTTGCAGACCTTTTTCAAGCTCCAACAGCAACATTAAACACTAAAAGTTTCAAATGTAAAAAAGATTAATAGCATAAGTGCCGAGCACCCACAGAAATGGCCAATCAAAAAATCAATTGAGATTCAGAACCACTCTGATTGGTGGATTTTACATCTGGTCCTGGCAGGTTGTAATACACAAAATTCTACCATTAAATTTAGCATTACAACATAAACGGACTCAAATGCTTTTACTTTCTGATGCATCTTATGTAATTAACTCCAAAACCATCAGGTCAGTGAGAGACCGACTCGTGACAACACTCATGGAAAGAATATGTTTTTGTTTGCTTGGTAATGTATATGCAGTCCATGTGTTTCTCTTCACAAGACAGAAATAACTATTGTGCAATTAATTCATCAAGCGCACCATCACACTGAGAAAAAAAACTGTACTCTTAAAAAACACCAAGTATAGGCTAATAAGTATGGAGCAATGGGGATGTTAAAATGTTTTAAGGGGCATTTGTTTCGTATGTGAATGTGTCACCTTGCTTAGCCCATTTATCATTTGCTCATGGAAACATAGGTGAATGTTTATACTTGGTTGGTAATGAATTTACACTTGTAGATGTAGATGTCGTTGCAGGGGGTGGAGTATGGAGTGTGGGCAGTGGGCACCCACCGGCAGAAACATAAATCGCCGCCTATACATAATAGGTTCGCTTTAACACTTTAAAACAAAGAGTGAAACAAATCTTACTTAGGGCCTCACAATCCCCTGCACATGGTTATTTAAGATCTTAATGAAGGGCCTCGCAGTGTTTCTTGGTTGTTTTCTATCAGAGCACTTTCACTTTCAGTGGCCTCAGCACGACACTTCAGAAGCGGACCATCTCATTATCAATTGAAACGCCTGTGTGAATCACAGACGGATGATGAAGCGTGGCCCCTGCACTGTCGACAAGCCTGTGGAAATGCACTAAATGCTAATCTAGCATAGCGCTCTGCTTATAGGAAAAAAAGAGCAGCAGCAACAGCGCTGCAAATCACCTCCAGCAGAAGAGACTCGCACGCCGCCGATCAAAGCTCTCCCTCTTTACCTCTCCAATGCGCAACTTTCCCCTGCATCGCTCGGGGCTACAGAGCGCTTCTCGCAGCTTTTGACGAGAGAGAGTGAAAATCAGTTTTTGTGCTCTGTTTAAACGAATTGAACTCAAATGTGGCACTGTCCAAGTTTAGCCGAGTTACACAGTTTTCCCACTCTGAGCTTGATATTGGATGCAAAAGTGTGAAACGGCAAATTTTTTTGGTTGTACAATGTGTAAGGAATATCTTAAAATCCTGCTTGTGAACTTAATGCTGTTCACACAGGAAGCGAGTTAGCTGTAAAAAACCTAAACGGTGCAGAACGGTAGGGAGCAAAAAATGCAGGTCTTGTGTTATTAAAGGCTGAATTATTAAAAATAAAAATTTAATTCTGACACAAGAGTTAAAAAACAGTCCAAAAGCAAGAACATGCCCTGTGTGAATGACCCCTGAAACATTTAACAATAAAGACAATAAAGTCTGACAGCTTTCTACATAATATTATAACACAGTAACAGCTTAGAAGAAAATAAATAGCATTATGATTACAATTAAAATCTCAGTATAAAATTGTTTATATGCTCTATAATAGAATGAAAACTTCTGTTTCTCTACAAAATAAAATAAAAATAATAGATATATATTATATAAATAAATATATATGAAGAGTTCAGATGCAAAAGCCTCTAAGTGCCATTTAAAATTTTCTTCTAGAATGATAATTTTTATCAAGCTTGTATATTATTATTGTATATGACTATTATTTGACTTAGAAGTCCAATTTATTATTTATTATATATATATATAAATAGTTTATTATAAAAATATTTTTTAAGATCATGATAATATTTTCTATATAATATGTTATATTATTCTATCTAGTATTATATATTTCTTATTTAAAAAATAAATAAAATATATATTAAATAGTAAATTAAATTAAAATAAAATACTATTAAGATATTATTATTAAGATATTTAATAAATAACTTAATTACTATCATTAATTACTAATAAATAAGTTAAAAAAAGAAATAATAAATTGGACTTCTAAGTCAAATAATAGTCAAACAACATTATTTGTGATATTTACTATGTGAACTACTTTGATTTTCCGGCTTCCTTTGAAGCACAAGTCTCTGTGGAACATTCTCAAATTATACTGGATGACATGATGATCATCAGTTTTTTTTTTTTTTTTTCTCAGAGGGGCAAGCTTACATACCCAAAACAATATAAAATCCTTCATTTCACTGTGGAAAAAAAACCCTAGCAAATAAACCAAAGAGATACCCAGTGAGAACTGGCACATCGTAATTAGAGCCTCAGTGTTGTTGTTCAGGTAGCCAGTTGCTCCCCTGGAGTTTCTAGGCACTAGGGGGCGTTATTGCTGTGTGCAGCTCGGCACTGAGGAGCGAGGGGCTTCACACGAGACAGATGGGGCAAGTCTTGGGCTTCAAATGGATTTAAAGGAAGCAATAGGAGCTGTGTGGACACTGATGGCTGAGGAAAGCACTGCAGAGGAGCCCGCTTAGATAATGAGATGCATTTGTTTTCTCTTCTCTTCTGCTCTCCCTCTCTTTTTAACTGCTCACAATTTCCTCTCTCTCGCACTCGCTTTCTCACCCTCACGCCATCGCCCCCTCACTCTCTCTCTCTCTCATTCTCTGCAGATGAAGCCAGGCTCATCACTTGTTGTGGTAGAGAAGACATTGTTTAGGCACATAGATTTCCCAGTAAAGACTGATGGTGTGCTCACAGACCAAGCAAGCAGGTAGAGCATTTCTCTTTCTCTCTCTCTCTCTCTGCCTCTACGCATGTCTTTCACTTCATCCCTCATTCTCGCTTTCTCAACTTTTGGCTCAGTGCTCGATATATAGCAAAGCTAAAAAAAAGCCAAAAGGTGCTTCAAAACAACAACAGCAAAAAATTCAACAGCAATGCCAATGTAAAAACAACGTGTTTCATCACAGTGATGTCATATCTACAACCTACTGTACTAAACTATTTCCTCTTCTCAGTCACATAACACAACTATACAGGATATTAACATAAGGAAAAGGTCATTCTAAATAGATTAAGTACATTCCAATACCATTTCAGCTATTGTAACGATTATTTTCCTGTAATGTTATAATATCATCATATGTTTTATATTGTTTCTTATTTCTTTGTATATGATATTCATATTTTCCATGTATAAATCACTTTTTTTTATCCATTTTATCCATTTATCCATTCTGGATGTATCAATCAAGTTCAGTCTCTTGTACGTTCGATGTGCAGTGCATTAGTGCGAGCACGAACAATAAGTTGCTGGCTGCAGTTCAGTTCACATCCACAGATGTCACTAATAACAAGGGTTTCTGAATTCTACATATAGCCTTACATATAAATGTAAATTATTACTGTCAGTTTTAATATAATTTAACTAATTTATCTCAAGTCTGATGTCATGGACGTCCGCATTTCTAAATGACTAGGCCTCTCAGACTGTTTTTAGAAACAACAAGGGGTGCAATGACTGGAACGAGGGGTCTCTAGTCCCCTGGTCATTTAAACACCCTCCAGTTACCTCATTCTTTCTCCTTTAACTTTCTGCTGCAGTCAAGCTGCGGTAGAAACCAGGTGTGTGTGTTCAGCAGTCTGTTCTTTGAGACCGGAGAGAAGGAATGATGAGAGAGGGAGAGGTTGTGTGTGTGTGTTTGTGTGTGTGTGCGTGTGTGTGTGTGTGTGTGTGTGTGCGTGTGTGTGTGTGTGTGTGCGTGTGTGTGTGTGTGTGTGTGTGTGTGTGTGAGGGGGGGAATGTGCAGAGGTGTGTCTGGGTATGTGTGGGGAGTTTTATGTCTGTGTTACTGGGAGCATTAGGAGCCAGAGCATGACAGCCAATGGTTAGTCAGGCAAAGATTATGACCTCAGAGAAGCCCACCTGAGTCGCCCACCATACTTCCTGCGACCTCTCCTCCCTAGACAAATGTACGCTCACATGAACAGAGCAAATACAAAACCAGACATGCACACATACACATTTGTATGCAGAAGAACAGAGAAATGAACACACACACACGCACACACACAAGCGCTCAGGCAAAGAAACATTGAGCGGCGAAATTTAATTCATTAGACAAATGTAGATGGATGGACAGATATGGAAGATAAGAGGCTCATGAGCGCAGACAGATGAACATACCCCTTCAGTTTTTCTCTCACATACTCATCAATTAACATATAAACATGCAAATGTTTTCCTCAAAACCGATTCACACATGCAATAGTCAAGTGAATGAAAAGAATCAAAAGGCAACAATTTGATCACAGATGCTCGTTCTCTCTCGTGCACAAATAGACACATTTCCTGGAGAAATAAACCAAAACAGCTCCCTCCCACATGGGCATGGGCAATTATAAGTGTAAATGAATCTTGATGCAGTTTTGTCATCGACATGAAGCTGCGACAACAGTGATGTTTACTTAAAGGTGCACTCAGTAATTGTTCCCTCATTAAAAAGTTTCACATCATAAAGAAATTAAAATGACTTCAGAGAAAGGATTACATTATGTACAGAGACATGTACATCTACAGGACTCTAGACATATAAAAGTGGTTTAACTCACAGAGGCAGTCATGTTGAGATCGCACGACCAGCCAAAACCTTGAATTTGTACTGAACTCTGGAAGCAAACGATGCAGAATTGAAACTTAAATTTCGATGCAAGGTAATATCATTAAAATAAGTGAAATTGAAATGCCTGTAATTTTTAGGAAACAAATTTGTCTAGACAAACCTTTAATGTTGGGATGACAAAGTCATATTTAAAGTTCTGAAAAGTTGATTGGATGGATGGATGGTTTGGTCATTGTATTCAGTTCAAATTTTAGGGAAGTATTCAAGTAAACATTTACAAAACATTTCAAGGCAACATGAGACAGCATTTGGAATCAATGTTTTCTTTTAACACTGATGTCATCTAATGCCTGGTTCAGATTACACGATTTCAGCCCGATTTTGGCACGATCCGTTTGACGTAGGGTGTCGTGGGGATTCATAAACGACAACGGGGGTCGGGACGCAAGATTCGATCGTATCATCTCGTATAGTGTGTCATAGTGGGCGACAAACTACGTCGCGTCTGCGATGCTTCACGACATCACGACAAAAAGACTAGCATGTTTAATTTTTTTAACGGTCATCCACGACGGGTTCCGTCACATGTATGAGGAATACACAGAATCTACAGAATCCACGATTCGTATTGCGATACTGTCAGGGCGTACCGAACACGCCCCGCCCCCTGCTGCCCTGGCCCCGCCCTGTCTCATTGGACCTCATGTCTTATGTGTACACAACGAATTCAGTTTTGTAGCCTAACCACCTATTAACACCATATAATATAGCAAGCTCCGTGTTTTGTTACTTTCAATAATAAGCAAGGTATAATCTTTTAAATTCTGACTAGGCTATTTGATCGCAAAATTCAAACAATAAATGGCGTTTTCGTACTCTTTGATGTGGCGTGTCAGATCACTGTAGGCTCCTCATTTCAAGCGGCAGCGCGGAGCGCGGGTAAACGCGATCATCTCTTCCTCAGTTACAGAATAAACATGAATGAACTGAAGGTAAGTTGAAAGATCCAGTATACTTACTGAAAGGCATCATGACTCGTGTAATCGCTCAATAAAAGCGACGTCAATAAAGCAGCTTAGTTTGTCACATACAGTAGCATTACATTTACCTCAGCAGAAGTCATCAGTGTCCACAACTTGTTGGTTCCTAGAGAAATTAACTATTGCACTAAATAAATGCACTATATTAGCCTATATGTATAATATTTTACTTAACCTGTCAATGATATCTTGATTATTTAATGTATGTTTAAAATATCTTTCATGAAAATGACAGCAACTGTGAATTATTATATTTCAATAACAAATTAGAGTAAAACATAAGTTAATGCAAAAACTGCCTTATGTTCAGTTTACATGTTTTCATACAATGTTTTGGGTGTTGATTATTATATCTAAAAAATAAATTTGCATCTGAATTTAGGCTAAAAGTCTAGGCTCTGTTGTTAACCTATGCTATAGTAATGTGCGGGCTCCCTATATAGTTTACAGCATTAGCAGATTTTTTTTAATCCTTGCAAAACTTTTAATTTTAATTTAATTAATTTAAAGACAAAGACAATTTTTTCATTAAACCACTGTAAAAAAAAAAAAAAGAATAAAAAAAAAAGCAATTTTGGCTTTCTAAACCCCGCCCACCGAACGAACCGAGACGTCAAAACCGTGGGAAGAACCGAACCGTCAGTTTTGTGTATCGTTACACCCCTATGTTATCGTTGTGGCAAGCTAGCAACATTATTTTACTTGGCTAAAAGTAAAAATATATAAGAAAACAATATTTTACCTCAAGTTCTCTTTGGCGGATTACTGTCCTCTTCGAGAAATCCAGGAACGTGTCCATTGTCGGGATCTTTTTTTAAGTTTTTCTGAACACAGGACAGCCAATACAACACTCACCGCTTCATCCATTGTTTGTTTACGTTCGTCTCCGGAAGTCTCTCGTTACTAGTTTCGCCTTCTCGATGACATCACGCGCGTCGTTAAAGACGGCATGCGATGACTGGTCAGGAAGCAACGTGTAGTCTGACATGTTTCTTGTCCACGACACGACAAGATTTTAGGAGTCAAAATTGCGTAATCTGACACAGTGACCATCGTAACAGACAAAAAAAATGGTGTAATCTGAACCAGGCATAAGCTGTGTAGACTATCAGTTGTTAACCAATAGCCAAATAGCTGGTTAACATTACCCAACAGTGATTTCAGAAACTGAGCAGGTGCATTTTGATAATAGATTACAAAAAAACTTATTTTTCCTTGGAATGAAATCCATCGATGGTTCACAATAAGACCAGAAACGTGTATGAAGAAAGTAAACAGGGTTGATGTTAATGTCAAGTTCACCGAGTCAGAGAGACTGTATTTGGTCGTATCTGAATAGAGATGAACTCCTACATACAGGTAACTTGAGGCAGATGGAGGGTCATTCATCTAAACCCAACACTGCCTCAATTTGAAGACCGTCTTTTCTCATGGCCATGCACACACACACACACACACACGAGCAAATGAATACACTCATCCACAAACACACACATACACACGGTTACACTGGGCTCAGGTGTGAGCTTTGAAGCTAAGAGCCATTGAATCAGTCCCATTTCTTCTCCTCTGCTCTCTCTCTTTCATTCCCTCTCTCATTTCATCTCATCTTCTCGTCTTCATACCACTGATCTTTCCACCTCTTCCTTCGCTCTCATCTCCTCCCATCTCGTTCCTGTCTGAAGAGTGCAGCAGGTGCATCTGAGGCAACAGAGATAACAGCAATCTCTCACTCTCTCTGTCTTTCCTGCTCTTACATTCTTCATTTTTAGCCCACCGTATATGACAATAAACACTCGACCGAACAAGTCTTGATTTGAGTAAATCAAACCGACATATAATAAACAAAATAGTGTCCGAACCAGTTACCGACCATAATCTAGAGATTGGAATCCACTTCCCTACATGACACACAGTCCCAACAGACACCAGCGCTCTCACACTATCCACCACTTTCCAGAGAAAATTGGCAGGATTCTTGCTAAGGGTTATTTCACCCAAAAATGAGTATTCTGTCATTATTTACTCATCCTTATGTTGTTCCAAACCCTTTCGTTCATCTTCCAAACAGAAATAATGATCTTTTTGATGAAATCTGAGAGATTACTGTATAGTACTCTCCAGTCTCCATAAACAGACATACACAACTACCAATTTTACTCTTCAAAAAGTTCATAAAAATGAATTGAGCGGTTTAGTCCAAATGAAGAAATGAAGAGACTTGATCGCTTTATATGATGAACAGATTTAATTTAGGCTTTTATTCACATATATAAACATTAAAGGAGCATAACGCAAGTCTCTGAGTTTTTGCAGAACTACGCCCCCTCTGGCGGCAAGCGCAACTGCAACCAGAGTCGTTGGTGTTTGAAATGGACTACTAGCCGGTCTTTTTGAATCCATCTTTTACCTTAGACGCTCGAGTTTTCGAGTTTTCTTCGCTGATGCAGATAATCAATGGCGGGCAGCTTGTACACAAGCAAGCGAGAGGTTGCCAGGTGAGCGTGAACGCGCGTGACGTCACGCTCAGTCTCAGATTCGAGCCCGAATCCCTCTTATATATTTTACTGTACAGGGTTATAGAGGCGATCGCAGTGATCGGGGAAAGGCTCATTCAGCTCATCAAGCTGTTCTTTAAGCATGTATAGGATAGAAAACTGGTATTTTTAACATGAAAAGTTGCGCAATGCACCTTTAAGTATATTAAATATAATTATAATGATATATCATATTACATAAGATTAGGTCTATTTACAACTAAAATGTATTTATTTATTTTTATATGCAAATTACATAATAAAGACTAGATGTTACAATCCCAACTGATTCAGTCCGATACCTGTCTTGAGTCGGTTTTAATATGCAATAATATAATATAATATGTAATAAAATGCAATAATATAATATATGCTGTAATGTAATATAATATATTATGCAGTAATGTGATAATGTAATGTAATATATCTATTCACAACTAAAATATTAGCTTTTGAGATCTGTTTCCAGAGTCGCTACTCTCAAGGTCTATAATAGCAGGAGAAATCTAACCGTTAGCATTCCCATTGATCTCAATGGCAGTTTCCTCATAGGCACTTAGATTTTAGAAACTATTTTTTTTTGATGAGCCAATCATCTGATCTGAGATTGCCACATGACTAATCACTCTGGAGCTGCAGGAAAAAAAAACTAAATCAGCAAACCACTGAGCCTCTTTAAAGCTTCATCATTTCTGGAGGTTGGACACAGTTTTGCATTTATATTTAGTCTGAGGCTATGCAGAGAAGCAAAAAAACACCTCCGGGCTGGAGCAGGACGTGCAGTTGACTTAATGTGAGTGACAATCACGTATATGTGGCACAATTCATGACTCAGATACTGAATGTGGGCGGCAAAGAGATGCCTGAAGAAAACCGAAATCATGGCGACTAAGCAGTGACTCTCATCAGGAATGAGATTCCAGCTCTGCTGAGAAAGTGTTGGGTCACGATATTGCTGGACATTTGTGTCATTTCCCAATGATCAGAAATAAAGCCAACTTCTTGCATCTTTCCTTTTAATCAATCAATCAAATGAATCAATCTATGTATCAATCTATGCATGTCTCTATGTAAGTATGTTTCTATCTATCTATCTATCTATCTATCTATCTATCTATCTATCTATCTATCTATCACATTACGAAATAAATGTAAACCAATTATTCTACAAAGATATACAGTAATCAGTGTTGAGAAAAGTTATTTAAAAGTAATGTGTTATAATATTGCATTACTCTCCAAAAAAAAAAAAGTAACTAATTGCGTTTTTATTGAAAGTAATGTGTTACATTACTTTAGCTACATAACTTTTGGATTACTTTTTCTTACCTGAGCTGGGCTTGCTTATTTTTTAATAACCAAGAAAAATAACTTCTTTTTTTTTTGGCAAATGTAAAGGCCCTTTCACACCAAAAGTAAGGGCTCACGAGCACCCTTCTGAAACCTAAAATGACAAATAGGACACCCTATGGACTCGTGGACTAAATGGACCGAAAGTGAATATGATACTAATTTTAGCCATTTATGGTCATACAAACAAGTGGCAGCCTTATACATCATTCGAAACTGTAAAGGGTCACACTTATTTGCGTAAACTCACAATAACAACAAAAAGTATTTTTTAAAATAAAGAATACATAAGGAATATGCACTTTCTGCCGTCTCAGTCTCCATGAACTGAAGTGCATCATAAAAATGAACCGAAACTCAGCATGTAGGCTACTTGCCTGAAGACATTAGAAATATTATAGAAAGCTTGAAATTAGGGGTGTAACGGTTCACAAAATTCATGGTTCCGTTCGATGCGATACACTTGTGTTCGGTACGGTACGGTTCGGTACGTTTTCAATGCAGCAAAAAGAAAGAAATGCCAGAGAAATTTCCTTGATTTTTTTTATTTATTATATTTTTATTAAAACTAACATCATAAAGTATGATATATTTTTTTTACTTTGAGCAATGATGGAGATATACTTCTTAGGAGCATACAAATTTCTTAGGAGCATACAAAACAAAACAGCTCCTTGGACAAAATGAATTGTTATATTGTAGTAGTTATAAACAAAGGTTTATTTTAGTTCAGATTAACATTTGAGGGCAGCAGTTGTATTCATAATGTCAGAATAAAACCGACGTAATGTTACTTGAAAGCATTATAGCCTACTATTCCTGCTAAACCTCCATGGTTACAGTCAGTGTTACTACAGTAAATCCATGGTGAATGTTGCTGATCTGTGGACACTGAATAGTTCATTCATGGCACAATGTTTCTTCCTGGTTTCCACGTCAGCGCGGTTTGATCCGTTAATAACAGAGAAATGTGAATGTTTCTCACTAGATCTCGCAGCGATGTTATTACTTCAAGTTCAATAGCGAATTCAAATGCTTTCTTTACTGGATGTCTCAGCGCTGTGTAGTAACAGAGATCGGCTCGCGCTGCATTGGTCCAAACTGATAAACAGTCCGTCAACCACACAATAACGAGTAGCTCAGTTTCGTTCCGCTTACATTACGTCGGGCAATGTTGCGGTCGCACCAGCATCTCGAGGCGCTTGCCCCACGCAACGCGCGGCGCGCGCCTACATTTAAAATAACGAAATTTTGGTCGGCAGGAAAAATGGTCCAACGAACCGTTCGGTTTGAAAATGCGTACCGAAAACCGAACCGAAAGCCTCGTACCAAACGGTTCGATACAAATACGCGTATCGTTACACCCCTACTTTAAATATCTACTTTTAAACAAACCAACCAAATACTCTCTGATTATGTAACCCCTATGAAAGATGCATTTCTATCTAAAGGCGCGTCCACTATAGGCTACTGCGGAGATGGATAAGCATTGTCAACTCCATCTTTGCAGCTGACACTGACTCAGAAATCATTAGTTTATTAAGAAATTATTCAAATGTCTCCTTGCTATTTTTTCTATTTTTTCTCTCCTTGCTATTTTTTGCTATTACATTCATATTTATTACTTTTGCTGGTGCTTTGCAGCAAGCTCTATGCGTTTGCTCGAGCGTGAGGCATATTACACCCATATTAAAGGCTCCTTATTTAGTATTCCCCCTAATACATATTTAAGTAATTACATTTATATAAGCGTGCAATTAGTCAACTAATGGCTTGAATGAACGACTACTAGTTGACTAGACAAATCTTTAGTCGGGGGCAGTCCTTTTATCAAAATATGTACTATATATATATATATACAACTTGAAATAATGTTCATAATGTTAAATACAATCACACAAAACAAGTGCACGAATAAATTACAAGAAAAAAACTTGCAACTGTGAGATAAAGACGCAACTATGAGAATTAAAGTCACAATTGTGAGATATAAAGTGGTATTTTTAACTATAAGATGGGAAAAGGTTTTCAAAATGAATTATTGCATACAGGCGAAAATAAGCTTTTGAGCCAGATTTGAACCAGGTTGTATTTGTGAAATGTTAACAATGGTTTTCTAGAATGGATAGTCAGGATCAAAGGAGAAAAAGGACATGGCCGCATTTTTGTTCAGGATTATAAGGTGCCACTTGAAGGTCTATGTGCGACAAAGAAGAAAAACACACACAGAAGCCTTGAGAAAGCTTCACGGCAGTGGCTGTGGAGATAGCTATTGACGCTGTGGCCACGCGCTTAGCTTCTAGCAAGCCAAGGGTGATTCATCTTGAATTAGGCCATTATAAAACATATCACATGGACATATGAAATCCAATTAAGACCCTGCCTCATCTTTTAGTCTCTCGCTCAGTCTTCTCTCCTTTTCCCCCCACCTCACCACTCCCCTCTGTAAAGACATTATGCCATTTGGATTGGATTTACTGAGGTAGATTAGAAAGCAGACACAGCAAAAATCCAGCCACGAATGGGTGCAATGGTGAGGTAATGGATGGGAAAATACTGCTGCCTTCAGCACTCACATTTGCAAATGTCCATTTCAAAACATCACATAAACAAAAATTTGCCTATAATATTTCAGTTATATATTGGAAACACTAAACAAAAAGTAAAATGGAGTGATGCATCTATAGCAGACTATCAGGCTCACAACATATTGTAATCAAATAAATTTAAATTAAATGGCAATTATCAAACCCTAAAGTTAATTCAGTTAAGTTTGTAAGAAAAGACATTAGCCTACATTATTGTGGCAGATAAGTAAAACCACCAATAGACATTACAAAAAAGTACAGTCACATGAATAGTCAATATATTGTTTGTTTTTCTAAATAAAAAATGTATTATTAAATTATCATTGAACATATTGGGCCCTATTTTAACGATCTGAAAAGCAAGTATCAAGCGCGAAGCGCAAGTAACTTTGTGGGCGGGTCTTGGGGGCTTTTGCTATTTTACCGGCGGGATAAATGACTCTTGCGCCCGACGCAAGTTTAAAAGGGGTTGGTCTGAAGTAGCTTCATTATTCATAGGTGTGGTTTGGGCGTAACGTGAAATAAACCAATCAGAGCATCATCCAACATACCCTTTAAGAGCAGGTGCGCATGTTGCATGGCGGATTGTTATTAATACGGCGGATTTACCAGGCGCGCTCCAGGAGCGGTTCACAGCCGAGGAGACGACGTTCTTTTCAACCTAATTTTCCGTTTGTATTTTTTTTTTTTTATTAATTACTGTTTGATATTGATTTTTCATTTTGACAAATGTAAATAAAGAAATGTCACAAATAAATACTTTCGGATGTTTTGGACTCGTTCTTTCTGAATCACGAATATATGCATGGTTATATTTTTTAAATGTAGTCGAACATTAGACCGATATTAATTTGCGTTTACCTCACTATAGATGACGCAGCAGCTCTTCTGCCAAATAAGCTCTCCTGTCCCGTGCTGCTGCTAGGGCATTTGGGTTAATCGGCATCGGCACATGCAGTTCACCATCACGTCTCCTCAAGTCCTCTAATGTTTCCTCATCTATGTCAACAACACAACCTTGATTTATGGAAATGTTGTGTAAAACAACATGCCACAAAGAATGCTGCAACTTTTTGAGGACTGTACTGTAAAGTGCCTCCTAGCCTATCCAAACACCGTTTTCGATTAAACCGTATTTCACTCATTGTTGCTGGCATCAAAAATGGTGTCATCAGCCATGTCATTACTACAATTAGCCTGAAAAATTTGGGTAAATGTGTAAGCTAGATTTAGGCCTACATTTTTTTTACATCTTCATGGACACCACAATGATTTCCCTCATGTGTTAATATTTTTCCTTGTTATAATGTATGATTTGCAAAATTAAAAACTGCTGCATCTCTGTTGATGAGAGAATCAAAGTGTATGCGCGTTGTGCACCCGCTACATAATGGCCAAGCATGCGCGCTTAAAATAGCATTATGAACAACGCGCAACGCGCCACTGACTTTAGACGAGGTTTTTTCTGGTCAGTGGTGGAATTGTTTTCTGGAACTGCAAAATAGCACTAGGGAATGTTTGCGCAGAAACACGCCTCCTTTTTGCGCCGACCCGCCCAGGGAGCGCAAATTAATTTCCTAGTTTACCGACATGCGTCTGTGGAGGGAAAAGTCTGCTTTGCTCGGGTGCAAAATAGGAATGATACATGCGTCAGAGTACAAAGTCATTTGCGCCGGATGCAAGAGTCTCCCATTGAGTCTATCCTTGCAAAAAAAACAAACATACTTGAATCAGATTTTTTACTGCATAAAAAAAAAAAAAAAAAAAAAAAAAACTGTTTTTGGAACCTGTCTGACTCTGATGATCCAATCATCTTTGGATCTTCATATTGTAACAGAACATCCTACCCAGATGTATTATGCATCAAAATGCACTGCTTTAGCCTGCTGAAGCCTTCATTTATTGGATTTTTCAGTTGAATTTTTTTTGTCATCTCTCCATCACCTGCTCTAATGACGACGAGACCCTGAAGTCATTGTTCTGTATCGGGGCTAACTACCATGAACCAGTAGACCTCCCAGAAACAGGACTTGACTGGATGGAGTGCCATCATCAGATGTTTTAATTTAGTTTAGTTTAGTTCCTTTATTGTCCACAAGTGGAAATTTGTCTTTGGCTTCACTTTACACCACACACAAGGACTCCTACACAAACATAAAAATATACATAAAATAGAACAGTAACATTCCCATGCAGCTATGCATAGCCTACATATCCACCCCTACTCATATTAATATCTTCTCAGCATTTAAAATTCGAATAGCAGTTGGCACAAATGACATCTGGTACACATTTTTACTCGCCTTAGGTTGTCTAAACTGTCTCCTTGATGGAAGCAACTGAAAGTTAGAGTGTAAGGCATGAGAGGAGTCCTCTACGATAAACCATGCTTTTTGTTTAACTTTTAATAAATATATCTCATTCAATTGTCTTTGTGTCTTACCTACAATTGCGCTAGCTACGTTAACCACCCTAGACAATTTCTGCTTGGATTTAACAGTCAGAACTCCATACCACATAGTCATATTAAAAGACATAATACTCTCTTACAAGATTCTTATAGACCATTTCTAAAATATTTTTGCTCACTCCAAAGTGTTTTAACCTCCGAATAAGATGCAATCTCTGCATTGCCTTTTTAAAAACATAATCCGCATTTCCAGCAAAACTCAAGTTACTATCTATGAATGTTCCCAGGTATTTAAAACTATTGACTATTTCTACCTGGTATCCATTGAGTGTCAAGTGTTGAAATTGTTCAGAGATTTCACATTTGTTTCTACTAATCACTAATTCATTAGTTTTGTGCAAATTTATCTCAAGTGCACTCAATTTGCACCATTTTTGTATGGAATTTATATAATTATGATACAATTTATCTCTTTCAGTTCCACCTTTGTACAAAAGGCCGACAAGTGCCAAATCGTCAGCGTATTTAAGTAGACTAAAATATGGGTTGTGAATTTTAAATTCATTTATGTACAATGAAAATAATAGAGGAGATAATATAGTTCCCTGTGGTACTCCTGTGTTTAAAACAATTGTTTTCGAAACTTCATTAAGGAGAACTCTTTGTGGACGATTTAAAAGAAAATCTCTAATCCACCAAAGGCGGCCACCATTCACCCCCAGATCAAGTAATCTCTGTAGAAGAACATCTATCTTAATTGAGTTAAATGCTGAACTAAAATCTATAAATAAAATTCTAGCATAGTTTGTGGTCTGTTGAATATGTTCGGACACTAAATTGCATAAGGTTAAAGTGGCATCTTCAGTGCCCCTAGCTGTCTTATAAGCAAACTGCAAGGGGTCTAAATGTTTACTAACATCAGTCTTAATATACGTACTTAACACTCTTTCCATACATTTACCTAAAATAGATGTAAGAGCTATTGGCCTAAAATCCTTTAACTGATTAGCATTAGATATTTTTGGCACTGGAACAATATTTGATGAACTAGGAACCTCTGAACTGGAATATTTCCATGAACTAGGAACCACCTTATTATTTAACAAGAGCTGAAACAGTTGTGTAAAAACACCAGTCAATTGAAAAGCGCAATCCTTTAGCACTCTACCCTTTAAACCATCCGGACCAGGTGCTTTATTTGGCTAAATACAAGCTAGAGCCCTGCATTTCAGCCCGAGCCCGACGGGCCCCGACTTATTTACGCCCATAGGGCCGGGCTTCGGGCCAATTTTCGCGTCATAGTTCACACGCGGGCCGGGCCTCGGGCCTGTCTTAGGCTTATCTTTTTTATAGCCTATTTTAGACATTAATTAAAATATATTATGAGAAGATGACGATTGAAAAGCAAACATAGAAAGACGTTTTATAACCTATCACACTGACATGTGACTGACACATGACAGTCTGCTCACGCACACGCACACAGGTTTCCCGGCGGCGCGATCCAAGACTCGCGCGACCGGCTCGTTCTAGTGTCCGCCAGCAGCAGAAGTAGCGAGCGTGACTTCAGCGCAGCTGGAAAAAGTGCGACTGGATTAAAACCTTCCACTGTGGATGCTGTGCTTTTTCTTCACGATGCTCTGTAAGAGACTGTTCTTATGTTAGGAGGCTGTCTTGTTGGTTTTCGTTTGATTGGGCTTTATTTGTATTAGTCTGTTGGAAACTATTGGAAATAAGAATGGCCATGTTCTGTAGCGAAGACTTAATTTGACTTGACTTTGAGGTAAGATAACCTGCATGTTTGTTTTTAATTTAATGTAATTTATTTGATTTGTTTATTCGACTTTAGTTGCAACAGTGCAGTTTGCCTCAGCTTTTCAAAAATTATAATAAACGTTTAAACTAACGTTAACTGTCTGTGTGACATTCTTAAATTGTTTTATATCTATGGATTTTATTGTAGCCAAATAAAGTGTTGATTTGAGAGGCTAAATGGATCAAACAAGTTTAACTCGCTGTCGGCTGCTTGGTCGTTAGGCTATAAAAAAAAAAATTGTCCAAATTAACTTAATAAAGAAATGAAATAAAACTTACCGATAACTAGTTTGCCATTGAGAACATAACAGATCTGTTTTAACCCTCTCAAGGCAGACGTTGCAGATTTGCAACAGTACAAAAATAACTACCTTATTACTCCAGATACATATTTTATGAGTTTTTTTTACTCAGAAGTACCACTGCAGGACTTGGTTGTCCATTAGCAACAAACAGTTTCCCACTTGCTCACCAGATGGCAGTGTAGTCTCACTTCCAACATGTCTGTTTCCATGGGTTCCCTGAAACTGATTTTCTTGGCATCAATTTCGTGTAAGTATCACTATCAACCTCCATTAATTTGAAACTAAAACTGCATAAGAAGAATCATAAGTGTATATAGACACAGTAAATGCCAATAAGTAGATTTTATCTCCTCTGGATTTTTCCCCTGGTGCAGCTCTATTTCAACGTTGCAGATTTGCAACGTGTGGCCAGATAGGTACCACTGGATACCACATGCTTTATCTACTAGTTTGCCTATATTTTGAGCAACAGTTTATAAAGGGTTATTTTCCTATCACCAGTGTTTACGTATTACTTTGAGGTGTCACTGAGGGTATATCAAATGGAAAATTTTATCATTTGGAGTGAAGTTACAAACAATCAGAGGCAGATTTGATCAAAAGCAATGGCACAATACCATAAGAAGGAGTGAAAACAGTCTCAAAACCTTCCACAAATGCACGCGAGAGATCCACATTCGCGCACACCAATTCACAGATGCACGCGAGAGATACACATTCGCGCGCACCAATTCACAGATGCACGCGAGAGATCCACACACACGCAAACCAATCCACAGATGCACGGGAGAGATCCACACAAGCAAAGCAATCCACAAATGCACGCGACAGATCCACACACACACACACATAGCAATCCACAGATGCACGCAAGATCCACGAATGCATGCGAGAGATCCACACACACATAGCAATCCACAGATGCAAGCAAGAGATCCACACACAAATCAATCCACAAATGCACGCGACAGATCCACACACATACATAGCAATCCACAGATGCATGCAAGAGATCCACACACAAATCAATCCACAAATGCACGCGACAGATCCACACACACACATAGCAATTCACAGATGCATGCAAGAGATCCCCACTTACGTGATTTGCTGTGCATAAAATTACAGGTACAGATAAAGCATTTGTGGATTGTGAGCAAAGCAATGTGACTAAGGACAATAATGCATGATTGCTGTGTGTGTGGATCGCTGTGTGTGTGTGTGTGTGTGTGTGTGTGAATCTCTTGCGTGCATCTGTGGATTGCTATGTGTGTGTGTGGATCTGTCGCGTGCATTTGTGGATTGATTTGCGTGTGTGGATCTCTTGTGTGCATCTGTGGATTGCTATGTGTGTGTGTGTGTGTGGATCTCTCGCGTGCATTCGTGGATCGCTGTGTGTGTGTGGATCTCTTGTGTGCATCTGTGGATTGCTATGTGTGTGTGTGGATCTGTCGCGTGCATTTGTGGATTGATTTGCGTGTGTGGATCTTTCGCGTGCATCTGTGGATTGCTTTGTGTGTGTGTGGATCTCTCCCGTGCATCTGTGGATTGGTTTGCGTGTGTGTGGATCTCTCACGTGCATCTGTGGAAGGTTTTGAGACTGTTTTCACTCCAACAAAAAGCACTTTGTTACATTGTTTGTTATAAAAAGTTATTGTTCATATCATATTCAGTCGTCAGTCTCTAATTACCACACTGGGCAAATGTTGCAAATCTGCAACATCCCAGAACGCCTTGCATGTGAAGGTCTCTCTAAAAAAAAAGTCAGGATTCTATTGTACTACCCCATATAATAATTTTCCCCAAATGTCAGATTTTTCCTGTTACTAAAACTTAATTTGAGCCTGAGAGGGTTAATGACAGCAACATAGTCAGGCTGTGACATAGGGCCTATGTTAGGCAGGCGTTTTTTTTTTTGTCTGGCTCCGTTCGGACTCGGGCTGGTAATTCTGATGAGCTGTCGGACACGGGCCGGGCTAAGGCCTGAGCGCCTCGGGCCAGGGCCGGGCCAGGGCCTAAATTTGAGGCCCGTGCAGGGCTCTAATACAAGCGAGACTAGCCGCGATTTCATGCTCTTTAAGTATAATATACTCATATGCAGGAATGTCAAGGCATATTCTATCACACAAAATGTCTGGAGAGCATCTATCCCCGATCAACACAGCCAGACCCAGAGCCCAGCCCACCCCAACCCTCGACCACGGAGACTTCGCATGAGCCCCCCGCAGATGGAGAGCGACCGCCTGCTGCAATGAGTGAGCCAGATCCTGAGGATCATACATCTCACGACGGCAGAAACAGAGGGAATACCGGTGGACAAGGGGGACTGGCTGATGGGTCCATTCTGAATCATCATCGATGTTTGAAGACCGCACTGAGACTGTTTAGTTGACCTTTTGGGAATTGGAATTACTGTTCTTGATCACCTCAAGCTTACCCCGTCACCTCTAAGCTAAGCCAGTCCTCCAGCCCGTTCAAGGCCGTTGAACCGCCAGACTCACCCGAGAAAGAAGATTATTTGGCTCCGCCTCCAGCCTCTGGTCCTTTCGCTCCGCCTCCAGCCTCTGGTCCTTTCGCTCCACCTCGGCCAGTCGACCTGTCGGATCCGATTTGGCTCCTCCCGCCCTCGGCTCCACCAGAGACCCTCGAATTTGCAGCTCCACCGGGTTCCCACATCCCACCCATCAGTCTTCCCTCTACCTCAGCCAAGGACTTCCGAGCCTTCCACTGCGCTCAGTCCCTCCAACCCCACGGCTACAGCGGGTTCCTCCTTCCCTCCTGCTCCGCCTCTGTCCTTAGTCACACCGGCTCAGCCTCAGTCCTCGGACACTCTGGCTCCACCTCGAGCGCTCGTCGCCGCACCCTCGCCTTGGTTTCCAGAGCCAGTGGTGTCACTCAAGCCAATCAGCTCTTCGTCTGCGCCCGGGGATCCTCTGACATAGTTTACATCTCCGTCTGTCGTCACCTTTACACTGTGGCTCCCCACACAGTCGACTCCGCCGTGGGCAGTCAAACCATTTCGGTCACCAGGCAACAACCATCATCGCCTCCAGGGTCTCATCCGTCTCCTCTCACCAGCTCTTCGCCATTTATTCGTCCACCTCCTAAGCCTCCGCCGTTCCTCCCTCACCTCCTCAGTGACGGCCTGAGGTCGCACCCTCTCGGAGGGGGTGTACTGTCATGATCTGTCAGTTTAGTTTTCATTCTCATGGACTTTTAGTTTGATTATTATTTCCTGTTGTCTTTGTTTATATTTCCCACCACTTGTTGTTACATGGATATTCATTTAATCATCACATCTGTTCGTATTTGAGTTCGTTATCAGTGTATACTTAGGTTCCCTTTTTGCTCAGTTGTTGTCCTGTTGTTGTTTGTGTCTAGAGCACATGCTGTTGTACATGCAGGAATATTCTAATATTAGAGTTTATTGTATCATTAAATCACTTAGTATTTGGAATCTGTTTTACTCTTCATCATCTTTTTATTGTAACATATGTATAATTGTTCTGATTATATACTGTATCTATTATACAAATAAATATAATAATGAAATTGGATGAATTATATAAAAATGAATTATATCAAGCTTTTAATATATAATTTTATAATCATATTTGGAAATCATATATCGGAATTTAAATACAGAAGGCATAATAAAAAAATTATTGCATTGTTAGAAAAATATATAGATTTATATATAATCATATAATTGTATACATGTATAAATATAACTATTTAAAAAACATTTAATTTTATTTATTTTAAAATGATAAAAGTATTATAATAATTACATTTTATAAAATATATTCAGATTATTTTTTATTGTTAATTTTGAATAATTAAAACACACTAAAATAATACATTTACAGTCATATTAAAAGAGTAAACACAATCTGTTGATTGTGATAAATAAGTGACTCAGGCCTGCTGCTGTTGATGCAGCAGCATGTGTGTGTGCGTGTGTGTGTGTGTTTGTGTAAGTGTGTGAAACTGAGATTCTGTTACAGCCATAACTATCTTCACTCTCTTGTCCTTTCTCTTTTTCATTGCTGTCAATAAAACCTGCTGCCTTCCCAGGCAAAAGAAAAGCAGTCACCACAGCAACCGCCCTCCATTACACACACACACACACACACACACACACACACATCTCTGGGACAGAAGAGGAAGTGAATGCTTGATGACTGGTGAAGAAAAGGGGCTTTCAAGACCCCCTGCCTTAGACATATGGGCCGGCTCCCACCACAGGAGGCAGAAGAGATGGAAGGAAAGCTAAAGTCAGAGACTGAAAGGGATTGAGCAATAGATGGATAGATAGTTTCGGAAGAAAAAAGTGAGAAAGTGTGAAACAGGGAGGATTGCGCATGCATTACAGAGTGTGACTGTGAGAGAAGCCTAGAAAGTGAAAGAATGATACAGTGATATGACGTGGACCAGCGACCATGCTCAGTAACATCCATCTGCCACACGAAGCCTCAGATTCATCTTGAAAGGTACGTTACACAAGCAATAAACTACAAACAAATGTATACATGCATGCCTAAACTAAGAAAAGTGATGGAATAGCAAACCTTTAAGGTATATGTCATTACTGTATTTTTTCCCTCATGTTTTTCTAAGTAAAACAAAAGTCAATTATTTTTGAAGAGCCGTCATGCATCTTTTTTCCCATACAGCAACAGTTCAGTAACTGACCACGTCTGTGGAGTTCCAAAAATAACAAACACAATAAAAAAAGCACACAAAATGACTTGCATTATATGTTAACACATTTGAAGCTGTACACTAGCTTTGTGTGAGAAGATGAAAATCTCGGTTGTTAAAGGGATAGTTCACTTTGAAATAAATTTTTGGTATGTTTTAGCTTACCTCAAGGGCATCCAAGATGTAGGTGTCTTTGTTTCCGCAGTAGTTTAAATTTGTATATTTTTAGGTCAAACCGTTCTTGTCTGTCAGTCATATAATGAGGTCTATGGTCACCACCTCAAAGAGCATGCACAGAGAAGTCCAAATTAAACATGATTTAATGACTTGTAAATGTAAGTACACATTGATGGCCTAAGACACGAAACGAGCGGTTTGTGTGAGAAAACGAACAGTATTTATATCGGTTTTACCTCAGACCGAAGCGCCCGCGCTTCAGATCACTTGGACGTGGCTGTGGTTACAAGAGGTAAAAAGGCCATCAATGTGTACTTACATTTACAAGTCATTAAATCATGTTTAATTTGGACTTCTCTGTGCATGCTCTTTGAGGTGGTGACCATAGACCTGCATTATATGACTGACAGACAAGAACGGTTTGACCTAAAAATATCAAAATTGAAACTACTGAAACAAAGACACCTACATCTTGGATGCCCTTGAGGTAAGCTAAAACATACCAAAAATGTATTTCAAAGTGAACTATCCCTTTAATCTCTTTAATAATCTTGATTTTGCCAATGATTTGAAAACTCATTTGCCTCTCGAAGTGGAACTTCAACACTGCATTGATCCAATCCAATCCAATGGCATTACAATTAAAAAGTTAGTTTTTCTCATAAGAAATAACAACAGATTAGCATAGACACAATTCATGAATAATTCATTCTTTTCAGTTAGTCCTTTTTTAATGAACTCAAATCAGACTAAACAATTCATATGTGAATCAGTCTGTCAGCTCAAAGTAATAGATTCAACCACTCAGTCTCTCAATGATACGATGAGAGCTTCTCTCAGCACCTCACTGAATCTGTCTTCCGGTCATGTTCGAATCAAAACGAGTCAAGAACGGTTGAGTAATAACATCCTCAGAGCTCGAGTGCTTAAGGAATTGACATGTTGAAATGGCTCCAAAGATCCTCAAATTGAACTCTGATTGGAAAGAACAGCTGCACAGGATTGAACCAATAACTACCAGCATCTTTCACTGAAATCAATTCGACACAAAGTCAAACTGCTTCCCTGTGATGTCTATGAATTTCCTTTAGGTATTCTCGAAGGCGATTCGGCCTCAAAGGTTCACACAATAGGCTACAAAGAGAATCATAGCCAAGTCACAAATTGATACATTGCACTGAACCCGAAACTCAAAACTATGGTAAGAATTTCAATGTATTATCCATTTTATTCCAGTTGGTCCAAAAGTCTTTTCAAATCTTCCATTCTCTCTGTAAAACCATAGCAGCACTTAACTTAACTTAAAGTTTCTACAGCAAAAGTCTGGACAAGTTTTATAAGTATATACATTTTAAATAATGCAATAAAAATTACAAATAATTTTATTTACATTTTAATTTATTTGTATAATAATTTGAATGTATTTTATTTTAATATATTATATCAAATAACAAATTTTTTATTATTATTAAAACGTGAATTTTTTTAAAAATATTTATTTTTTCGCCAAAAACGTGCTACTTTTTGCTCTTTCCAAATCTTCGTTTCTCTCTCTTAAACCTTAGCAACTCTTAACTTGACTACCTTCGTAAAAGTTTCTACAGCAAAGGACAAAGCGAAACCCCATCTGCACATGTTATTATTTCACAGTGGACTTTAAAAAAGAAACTAAATTAAAAGAAAAAAGTTATCACCCACGAGCAGGAGAACCTCAGGTATAAGTAAGTCTCAGATGTTGCCCGCTATAAGTGCCCTCTCCGCTGTGGCCAAGCCCGCTAACTAATTGGCCACATCACTAATGCGAGCTATCACCGCTGTCATACACCTGTGACCAATGGGACTTTATCTGAAGTGCAGCACAAGGGATTCTCCACCACACTGCAGAGAAACTCCATGGCTCATTAGTACCCAGAATGTGGCTATAGTGACAGGCTTAGGTTTGCCACCGAGTGTCACCTTTTCAGTGCGTGCGCAGCCATTAGCGGCCCTGGTTGAGCGATCTGTCATGGCTAAAGTTGTCCCGTGTGCTTCTTTTCCCCATTTGCACCCCCCTCCTTGCGCGGTGGTAAAAGATTGGTTTGCTTACTCTGCACATTGAGCCAGGCTATGCGGGACACGATGGCACGGCTGCTTACGGACCGCCCCACTTGGCACTCGTAGGTGCCGTCGTCTTCCAAACTCAAGTTGAAAATCTGAAGATGATACTGGCCTGTAAGAGAAAGTAGACAGAGCAGAGAATATGAGGCGTAAATAAATGAATAAGAGAGAAATGTAATGTTTCAAATGACACATCGAAACATGTGTCAACACAAGCTTCTTGTTCACATCGAAAATGGATCGGAATAGAGACTTGACGATATAGAATGAATATTCAGAGACAAATTAAGCTCTACTGGCATCATTTCTAATGCTGTTGAGTACTAGAAACAATTTTCAAAAAAGGCATTGGAAAACAAAACTCACAGGAAATAAAGCATTCATTGACCACAATGTAATCAATTATTAATATTTTGTTGGTTATCCCCTTGTTTTTGATTATGGCGGCCATTAACCTGGGTACTGACTTACTAAACTTTGCGCATGAGTCATGCTTAACTTCTTTCCAACTCTCCTTAAGTTCTTCCCAAAGTTGAGCTTCATTGGAAGACCTGTATGACTTATCACAATTCAGGTTTATAATTTCCCAAGAAATTATTCGTTTTCAATGGCTTTAAGGTCAGGGGACTGAGGAGGCCATTTGAAGACTTCAATATGCTCAGCCTGATCACTTTCATTGTGCTTTCACCTTGTGTTTGGGATCGTTATCATCTTGGAAAAAAATACATGTTTGATCTCCAAACAGATTCAAATCAGAGTAAAGAAATCACAATTGTCAAATGGCAGTGCTAAATTTGTATGCAATCTTAAATTAATGGTCCCAATTAGCTATGAACACTGTGGAGAGAAGAATGTGATTCATTCTGTTTGATGCAGCCCTTCAACATCATTCCTTTGTGTGCAAGATGCTTGTTATTTACTAGCAGAATATTGTGCCACCAAGGGGTTGTTTGTTCAACTACCATTCTGCCAGGATTAATGGCTGCTCCGGCAAAGTTTATGCAAGCTGTTCGAGCTTTGAACATTTTTCTTTTGCTCCTTTTTCCTTTTCTCCTCCCCTCTGAAGAAAACCAACATGCAGAAAATAGTATCCTGATATGACAACTTCCACGGCTGAAAAAAGGAGGTGTCAGCCAGGATGGCAGGATAATTAACACCAACCAGCAGCAATTTTCAGATCTATGTGATCATAGAAGGAAAGGAAACCACTTTCAGATCATTAATGATTTTCCACTCTCTTGAAATTGCACTCGGAACACACTGCCGCGGTGTTGCAGTTCAGGGTGTTTGCGAGCACGTGTTTGAAGAAGTCAAATAATTATGCCTCTGACAACCAATACGAAACGCCGACAGGGACTCTGGCCCGTTCTCTCACTCATTTCCTTTTCCAATGTATCCGAGGGTGTGCGCGCACCTACCGTTTGTCATGCGGTTTGCGTGAACTCATGTGGATACGTGGCTGCGTATCAGTAGATTAAGGTTGGCAGGGTTAACATCAAAGATGCTTTCAGCGTGTCTTTTTATGATATAATTTGTCCCTTACTTGGCACTCTTTATCCATCATGCTATCAATGCCTGGCGGCATAAGCGGTAGCATTGAAGAGCGTAAGCATTTTTTTAAGCATTTGTACTTGCATTTGGAACAAACTGCCTCTCTCTTGCTATGCCGGATAGCAGCTTTTGTCCTCTATAAAGAGAAGCATATGCTCGAGACTTGTTTCATTTTGTCTTTTAATTGGCTTTTTTATATACGAAATGCACACTGGCCAAGCATCATAGGTTATTCAGTACCTTAGCACACTGCACAATGATCTCAATTTACTCTCAATGCAGATTAAAAACAGGAGTAATTCAAGGATGATTTTAGCTTTATTTATTTTTTTTATTTCTAAGGGAATGGGCGGGGGTATTGCAGTCCTCTCACTCTCTAAAAAAAAAAGCTAATTTCTTAATTTCTTAAATCTGTCTCCGGTGCTTAAATTAGAACCCCTTTGATAGCATCTCGCTAAGCTGTTTTTAAGAGAGCTGAGCGCATTTTGATGAGAAAGGCTGCATCTAAACTAGAAATTGAGACTGAGGAATCTATAGCCCTCTGCAGATTATGAGCAAAACATTTTCTAATGATTCATGCTAATAATCTTTCACCTAAGACAACAATGTATTAATGGTAATCTCACAAAATCTGTTCAAAATCAACATTTGCATACTTCTGTATGTACTATTCTATGATGTTTTTTTTTTTTAGAAAAAAGTACACTTTAAACGGATGATGCACTTAATTAACTGAAAAAATTAAGTGTGGAATGTTGGACACTTTAATTGCATAGTGGAGGGGGAGGGGCTATCAGACTATAAAATAAATATTTATAATAATAATAAAACCTTATCAAGTTCTTACACTGGCTAAGTACATAGTGTATAAAGCAATAAAAGTAATGCGTAACAATACTGTGTTACTCCCTAAAAGAGTAACTAATTAGTAACTAAAGAGTAGCGTTACAGTTACTTTTTATGGAAAGTAATGAGTTACGTTACTTTTGCATTACTTTTTCTCTCCTAGGCTGGGCTTGCTTCTCTAATTTAAAAAAAGCTATATTTTTGTCAAACGTAAAGGCCCTTTCACACCAAAAGTGAAATGAAGAAACCTCAGGCTGAAGGAAATGTAAATTCACGCCTGTCCAGTGGAGGGCGCAGCTCAAACAAACCTTTCAGCAGTAATGCTATTCTGGGGTGCGTTTCCCAAAAGCATCGTTAGCAGACTATGGTCGCAAGTTCCGTTGTTATCAGCATAGTTTAACGAGTCAGTGTTTCCCGAAATTATCATTCCAAAGAACATTCGCAAACAGCATCGCAATGTTGTGTGGTTGGAACAACAGCTCTCGACCTGTTGTTAGAAGCATAGTTTCTAGATTGCATGACATGTGTACTCAATAAATACTTATCTTGAGCCAAATAAGCAAGCTGACATTTAGTACAACCTGTGTCTTTTATTTAGAATATATACAAATGACATTTACATCTTTTAGTGTGTCAAGAGATTTAAAGCACAGTTTTTTTTTAAGACTGCGCATGTGGGAACGTGCTCTACCATGTAAGAACGAGTCTATGATTGAATCTGTAAATAAAGGGAAATAATTGAGAAAAATTAGAAATAGATGCCATCAAAACATCTAGCATTAACTCTTCTGTAGATACATTGTGTTAGCCTGGGAAAACCCAGACAACTTCCGGCAAATTTAGATTTGCTCTGAAAGTTAGTCTGGCAAAGAGCTCATTCAAGCCCATTTCCAGTCCGCAGAAATCGAGGCATCAGTCAGAAACGTTGGGGCGGGCTTTACACGATGACGACAGCGCTGGGATTTTGAAGCCTACATTACAAAGATGGATGCCGCCGTCGAACGTCACTCGTTCGAATCAGCTATCGCGTCTGTTTTAAGCGATTTAAAATTTTCCTTTTCGTTAAAACCCGACCAAAGAACAACACTCAAAGCCTTCATGTCTAAAAAAGATGTTATCACTGTCTTACCGACTGGATTCAGCAAAAGTCTGATATACCAGTGTGGCGAGCAGGACGATCGAGCCGAGGGACGTGAGAGAACGGCGTGAGTGAGGCCGGTCTCGCATCTCTCACGGAGGAGCGGAAGCATAAAAGGAGGAGCGACGACGGTGAAGATCAAGAGAGGACAGGCCTGAATTTTAATTGATGTTTTGTTTTATTATGTGTGGCGGCAGTCGACCGTGAGGGACTTTGTATTTGTTTTATTTTACCATTAAAATGTGTGAATGTTCGCCGGTTTCCGCCTCCTTCTTCCCATAACAACGAGCCCCGTTGGTGGCTAAACTAATGGGTGGGTCTTAGCCATAGGGCGAGAACCCTCTGCATACGTCTTCTCCTTCATCGCTCTGATTGGTTTTAGGTCTATCCAATTGCGCCAAGAGGCATTTGAGGGACGTCCGTTGGTGACGCCCCTTTGGAAATGATTTGTCTATGGAGCTTTGCCAGACCCTAACTCAGTTTTAACTGAGAGTGGTCTGGTTTTAACCAGGCTAACATTGTGTACTAAGACTGACAGAAAATGAAAAATTGCGATATGGCTAGGAACGATGTAACTACAGAAGATGCAAGTTTTAAATAGGAAAAATATCTAAACCCTTTGGTCATTTTTTTGAGACCGCAAACGGTCTAATCAGATTCAATGATCTATGCTAAGCTATGCTAAAAGTGCTACCGCCAGACCCGGAGGTCGACTGAATGGATTCAAAAACGGCAAAACTCAACTGTTTAACTCTAGGGGAGTTGGAAAATGAGCCTCTTTCCAAAAAAAGTGTCGCTCATCAGTAATCACGCCTCCGGCCTCGCGCCGTTCTCCCGCGCCCCTCAGTCTCGTCCTGCTCGCCACAGTAAACATAATGAATTGCGACTGTAGAACGCAAAAGCCGAATCCCAGACATTTAAAAAAAAAACTCGAAATCACGGGCAGACTCATCACGGAGACTCACTAGAAGCCTAGAGTTGTTGTTTAAAGGGTCATGAAACCCCCCTCTTTCAGCTCAAGTCTAGCTCACAATCTTTTTGAAAAATGCAACTTAAATGGGCGTGGACGGCTGTGAGAAGAAGGGAGGGAGTGGGTGTGTCTGGCCACCACTGTCATTGCCAGTGGCCGATGCATCGACTGTCACTAAAAAGCAGTGGTAAAAACGTGAGGAAATGCTAGATTTTTTTTAATGTCATTATAAAATATATAGTTGTTTATATAGATACTATAAATGCATATATTTGAAAATAATTAATTTTTCTCTTAAAAAAACGTTCCGTGCATAGCCTAAATCTACGCGCCCCCTGAACCCCCATAATAAAGATCGCTCTTTGGAGGTGGAAGACTTCTCATTTTAGACACAGACAGACACACATACCTCTGAATTGATAGAAAAGTCCTCGGGACTCGGTACCGCATCACTTGCAAGACGCAAACTGCATTGGTTGTCAACAAGGCGAAATCCACCATTCTCCAGTTCCCGAAGCTAATGTTTGCGGCACACATAGTTTAGCTTGATGGCAAACCAACCGCCCAGAGCCAGAGTCTAGCCCTGGCAGCATCGCGGGGAAACATATTCAACCCACTTGGACTTTTGCACATGGAAAACAAACACTTGTAGTAGCGTCCCATGTTTGTCTCTCTCATCTACTTCGCGATATCACAGTTTGACATGTCATGCAACTTGGAAAGATCCACGTGGTGTCATGAATAATTATGAGACAGTGTCTTCTCATAGGATATGAAAACTCAGTCTCATTAATAATTATGAGACACCGATGAGTCATCAACGCACTCTACAGTGCACTGCCACGTCACAGCCTGTGATGAAGATTTTAAACCCGGAAGACGAAAAAAGCGGAAGAAAACTAAAATTTAACCATTTTAATCATACTATTAAATCTAACAGATGCTAACATTGTCTTCAATGGTGTTCAACACACATACCTCTGTTAAAATCTCAGAAAATTTGGTTTGGGGTTTCATGACCCTTTAATACCTAACTAACTACCTAACTAAATGACTTTACTTTTTACACAGATTTAGTGACGTTTATAAATTTTCCTGTAACATTTTCCAATTTAGTTGTTTTAGGCTGAACTGTGACAAGGCAGGTTTTGTGAGATTCACTAAGTAAATACATAAGCAAGCAAGCAAGTAAATAAAATAAATAAATACTTTCTCTGATTTAGCCAAGTTTTTAAAATGTACTGTAACATTTTCTACTCTAACTGTTTCGAGAACAGTTTCACATTCTTGTACTCTTTGGGGACAGTTGCTCACTCATGCACATCTAACAACATGTCAGCAAACATTTCAGCAACTCGTAGACGTTTGTTTTTAATCACCGCATGTCATTCTTTCCATCCCTCCGAGTTCTCACCTTTCCGCTGGTCTCCTGTCATGCTGTAGCGTGGGTAGCCAGGCAGTGATCTCTGAGGTCCCAGGAGCAGCCCATCTTTAACCCACTGCACGGCCCCTGAGGCCCTCAGCACTTCACACTTCAGCAGAGATGTGGCCCCCGCCCTGACCGTCACATTACGTGGCTCTGTCTTGAATGCCTGCTGCCCACACACACCTAAAAAAAAAAAAAAAGAAAAAGAAAGACAACAGAAGAAAATGGATGGGTTGATGCGAGTCAAGGTTAGGATGGAGAAATCTTTCATTTCCGACACAAGCTTCTATTGCTGAAGGCTGAAAACATAATTGCAGGGACTGACTGACTAAAAGTAGCGGTGCTACTAACTTACAGTTCCATATTCATTAGACTGACAGTAGTTCAGGGGTTTGTTTGACAATTTCATTGTAATGAATTTATCATAACCCCTTCAAAACACGGAGTTCACGCCACCTTTAAAAAGCCCTTTCGATATCCTTGTGTTCGCATGGGCCGGTTGCAGTCTTTTTTTTCTGTAGCCACTCCTAAGTCTCTTGCATTTTACAATCGGGTGAATCTCCAGCTGTCACTGGTGATTGTCGTTTGAACCTTTCTGGATCCGCCATCAAATT
Organism: Semotilus atromaculatus; assembly: GCA_031834385.1. Taxonomy (NCBI): domain Eukaryota; kingdom Metazoa; phylum Chordata; class Actinopteri; order Cypriniformes; family Leuciscidae; genus Semotilus; species Semotilus atromaculatus. The sequence continues at coordinate 20,554,386 of JAULUF010000015.1, forward strand.
GAAAAGTTCAATTATATCACGTGCTGTGAGAAAAGGCTATAAATCTCCACCTCCAACATCCTCACACGCAATATAGCCTACTAGCCGAGACTCCTTCTGTATGTGTACAGATGTGACGTGATGACGCAAAGACATGCTCGAATTTGAAACACTCAGTTTCAGTCAATCTCATGTTAATCTTGAGTGCCTATAGAGTAGTATTGCATCCTTCATCTCTCCCAATTTTTTGTTTTTATTATATTTATAAAAGAAAGATAGGCTGTACCGAGTCTTTCCGGAGAAAAAACGAGCAGTGGAGGCGTGCCGTGTGGGCGGAGCTAAATAATCACGAGCGCGCGAAGCTTTTGCCTTGAGAGCGTCTGGAAGCTGTGACATCCCAAAACAAACCATGGCTAACAATCAAATTCAGCCATACATTTTTGATCCCGAATCAGATCCCGAGGCTGAAACTGAAGACGAGCAGCAGCAGCAACGACTACAGCAGGACGTCTCTATGTGGTGTGTACTGGAACTATAACTTATATTTGCGTTGATGCTCTGGAAAAACAAACTCCATCCAATGGTCCCTTAACGCTGGGTTCTTTGGGAATCTGTGCAGGGTTGTCTTGCCCTGGCAAGCACTTCTTTGGTGACATTCTTTATTGCAGCGCAGACGATGACTTCCATAAAGCCGAGCACAGCTCTTTAGCTCTCTCGCTCTAGGTTACAGGTGTGCGCGCGCCCTTCCGGGAGAAGTGCCCTTAGGACCCGTGTAAGGAAATTCTGGCGCATCTGACGTCACATACGCCCATACTCGAAAAAAACGTTCCGAAACTTGTGACAAACCGGAAGGAGTATTTTTGGCACAAAAAGGTACAACTTAATTTGTAACAACAACAATCAAAGTTACAACTTAATTTTTGAAACTTTGAAACATGGGAATCCAATATTTTATAACTGGCTTAACTAACAGTGATAGTGAGCTTTGCCTCCAAATTCACAAAAATAATATTACTATTACAAATACACTGTTAAAAATAACGGTTCTTTATTGGCATTGATGGGTATTGATCAGGTTCATGAAGAACCTTTAACATCCATGGAACATTTCCTTTACACAATTTTCTTTATATTGGAAAAAGTTTCTTTATATGAAAAGAATACTTTCTTTTAAGAACTGTTCACTGAAAGGCTTTTTTGGGAACCCAAAAATATTTTTTTTCTTTTATGGCATCACAGCTAAACCCCCCTTTTGGAATCTTTATTTGCTGCTGCATCGTCACAAAAGTTTATCATCATGTTTTAAGTGCAAGAAGACGTGAAAGAGAACTCATTTCGGTACTCGCTGTGTAAGAAGTTTTTGCTTTCTTGGGCGCGTGCTTTGAATGTGTGTTGCACACAAATCTTCTAGTTTTTGGTGTAACTAAATAACTAAACCCTGAAATACAATGAGTCAGTAGTTCTCATTTGTCCTTATCTAGGGAAAATTTGTCCTTTTATAACCAGTGAATATATGCCAAGAGTGAGTAAAAAAAAATACTTTAGTAAATAAATACAAATGGTTTGCAGGTTGAAAGAGAATAGGACACTGGTTTTTATACCAAAATATCTTAAATTTGGTGTAACTGTTTAGTGAATTTGCTCAATAGTTCTGCATAAGATTATCATACGATTAAGAGTACCATAAATAATGTTATGCTTTCTGTAAGATGGTCACATAGATGATGATTTACCAGGGCTGCCATGACCCTCTCCCCGCTGAAGAAAAAATTGCCTCCCACTATGATGTTGTACTTAAGCATTACTGTGCTGTTCCTCATCTCTGTGTTTTATTGACGACAGATTGGAGCCAATTCAGCTCTGCAAATGAGTCAATAAAGTAATTACAGAGAATTAAATCTATCCTCAGTGAGAAGGAGAGCAGGGAAAAATGAAGGTATGAAGAGATCTCAAATCCCCTTGCTGTTTTCTCAGCTGTCAATACACCTACGGCTAATATCCACCCAGAAGAATAATGGCAGGGCTACAAAAAGGCGCCTATTTCCTCACCACTTGGGCTGTGGCATTATGATTTGTGTGACACACATCTGCTGATCATTCTTTCGAATGGAGTCGGCTTGTACCTGTCATAAACATGATTTAAAGGGACATAACACTGACGATGACTCTCCGACGACCCCGTTGTGTAACATCAGGCATGCAGTTGTGGAAACTCAGCGTGGGAGATCGTACCTAATTAAAAGAATGTGATATTCAATAGTGGTTTGAGATTTAAAGGAACAGAGTGCCTAAAAAGTATTTTGGCTAATAGAAAATTTCCATTGATGTTAAAGGTTCTTCATGGAGTCTGAGTCATCGCCAAATGTAAATGGACATTTTAAGCACTTTTCACCAAAATTTTCTTTGGGAAACCCAAAATGGATCTTAAATGGCTTCGCTGAGAAACTCTTTTGAAACCTTTATTTTTAAGAGTGTATACAGTTTTTTTTTGTGCCTTTTTGGACTTTGAAAACTCACTATGAATGGTTGAATGGCAAGAGCGGCCTTTGTTTTTTGGGTGAGCTATTCCTTTAAAGTGACATACACGCTAGGTAGCAGGCATTCACACATTTCACGAGCCCCAGGCGTACATGATATGAAGGCGGCTTCAGACTTTTATCAGCCTTCTCTGATCCGATCGTGACTTTATCCAGCCTTCAAAGACCTCTTAGAGACCATGATTACTTGGACACTCTTGTGTAAAAGCAAATGTAGCGTGCACAAAAGGGTCAGCTATTTTAGGACGCATTTTCTTGAAAGGCCCCTCCCGAGAGCACGGGCGAGACTTTTCAAACCCCGGCACCTCTTTTGAGCCAATGACAAGTATCCAGTGCATCTGGGCGCACTCGACTGCTCTCAGAAAACCCGAACGACAGAAGCTGCAACTTCACATCAAGGCTGCATCAGTCACCTCACGTCAAACTTGAAGGGCACGATTGGACACAAGCGACAAGCCGAAAAAACACATTAGCATAATGTTTACATAAATGAATACGTAAACACAGTGGCAAGATAATCAGCATGGCACATTTAAATGCTGCAGCCAGCCGTACTCGTGCGCTGAGAAGTCGTACTGCCTGAGAAGCTGCGATAGGAGAGGAAAGACATGTGAAACACGCACACCGGTCTGATTCCGACTCCTGATGCGGCACGTTGACGTCTTATTTAAACAAGATAATGACATGGGATTAGGCTGCAGCATAGAATCTGACTTTTAGTCTATATAGCGGGCGACTCTCAACTACAGCTCCAGAACTGATGTGCGATGTACAACAAATCACTATTCTGCTCTTTTTAAAGTCTAAATAAACACCGCTTCGAGATTTTAATCACAACCTGTGTGTTTTTCATTCGAGGACTCAAAGGAGATGTTACAGAATGAAATGTCAATGTCTAGAACAAAGAAAAAAATACACATTTTTGCTTATATCTCCATCTGATTCGACAGTGAACTCCCGCTTTGGATTGACAGTTGAGTCATACATACAAAGTTATGCATAGACAAAAACACAGGTGGTTTAACAACAATCTGAACGGTTTCGGCCTTGATTGGTCAGATCAGACTCACAAAAGTGCACGCCGGAGACTTGCATATTTCCAGACATTATATTCAAACATAATTAAGGCACGAGCAGTGTCTCATATTTCACATACTGCAATCTCATGCAATCTCCTTCGCTATAAAGCTTGTTGTACATTGCATACAGTATAAAAAAGGTTGCAATTACAAGCAAACAATTGGATTTCTAATTATATTTACAAAGCAAACACTGAGACCTTTTTTATAAACTACTTCTGGGGTTTTCAATACGCAGAGGTTCTTTCAGCAGTTTTCAGTTGCGAATACCAAGCATGACAAAGCTTTCAGCAACAAGAAATGGTCATCTACAAAAATTAGTGTGTGATTGCTGAGCAACATGACAATCACAGCCAATTAGAAGTTGTGAATTTTGTACCAATTAAATTCACAGTGAGCAGAGCTACACAGTGAATAGATATTGAAACAGAAAAAAAATCTTTAATGATTTAAATTATAGTCACATTACATCTTGTACAGTTGCAGCTAAAACATTTAAATCAAAATATTTTAATGAGGCCTTCACTATTTGATCACTAATGATCATTAGGTTTGAGAAGTATTTGTGGTGTATTTTACTATTTTAATCTCTTTCTCTAATAAGGTATTTTATTTATTTTCTGTTCTATTATTGTATTGTACTGTAAACTATCTTATTTTTTATTTTATTTTTTATTGAACAGTCTATACTCTGTGGTTTTAAAAATGCTTCACACATATATTTGGTTTTCATTTTTGGCTTTAAATAAATTAATTTAATTCTTTCTTCGTCTTCCATTATTCTTCATATTTTTCTTTATATCCTCTTGTCTTATAATACACAAGATGCAGCTAAACACAAAACCACAGACACACAGACTGCCACTCCTGTATAATGCCAACAAGAATGTTGCACACCAGACGATTATTTCCTTGGTGCTATGCAGCAACATATGCTACCATCCAGAGCAAATTGAGCCTTGGCATACAGTACATGGATAACCAATTTCAACTCCACTAAACTTGATTGTTGGAGCCTGATAATATACAGGCAGCAAAGTTATTATGAGCTAAAAGCTCACAGCAAGATGGGGAATGGAGGAAGGAGGAAGGCCTGGTATTCTGTGTCAAAAGCTACTCAGACCGAGGAGGATGAAGGCAAGTCAGAGCTCACGTGGTGTTAGACGCGCAAATTGTGTATATGGAGGCAGAAAGGGAAAATCCAACAAGCAATCATTACAGTAAATTGCCTTGGCCATTTTTTTTATTCAGATGCAGTTTTGTCAAGCAGTGCAGAACTGGTGAGGGAGCATTTACTGCATATAGCTTTGAGAATAGAAGATTTGAACATTTGCTCATGGGTCAAATTGGCTAGATACACATTCAGTATGACTGGCAGGAATTTTTTGAGGACATCTTATATAAGCATTCCACCTCTTGTATGACAAAAATGCTTAGATATATACAGTATATATATATATAATTGTGACAAAGGGCAAAATAAATGTGTGGGCCCACCAACTCCGACCTTGTCAGACGGAAACCCAGTGTTGTCAGGTTAATATTGTGACTTTATGAATGATCATATACTTGCATGTGTCATTATTTTTTTAACAAATTCAAGCTCAAATGAAGTTTTTGATCAGCGGATGTCTTGATTGTGTCCATGATTAGATCAGCCACATCTAAGGCAGTAAGTGCATCGCATTACGTTTTCAGCATCTAACAGGTTTTGAACTTTATTGTAGCTGTAGCTTTGTAAGCGCTCCATTTTTTCTGTCAGTTCACATGTATACGTTACACGTCACATGTTATAAAAAGATGAAGTGCTACTCGCACGCTATTTAAGGCAGTATTTCCTATGATGACTCGACGGCAAGACTAAGACACTCTTCTTCGCTCCTCAAATACATAAAAAATGTGCCTTTATATTGTTTCTTGATTAAGAAAACGCTGTTCTTATTCAAACAACCAGTTCTTTATTTACCATTGCTTTGCAAACAAGCAGTGACGCTCCAAACTGCGAGCAGCACTTCATTCATGATTCAAGAAGTGTGTGTTGTTATGAGGTTTGACCGATAGTTTAAGGAGCCAATGGAGTTATGAGGTTAAGTCACAAGCTGTTTTTAATACTTTTCATTGTAAATATTTGCAAAATCCACAGACAGACGTAAAGGATGACCAATAGTACCGGGTAATGATTTATGACGAAATATGGAGATATAAGGTTTCTGCCCAACAGTGACAATCTATTTTAAATGTAAAGTAATTGTCTTACAGAACAGAGTTTTAGCATTAGAATGAAATAATAATAATAATTTAAAAAAATTATTTGTAATTAGTGTTCCACTGCAATGCTTTTTGTTTATCTTTGTAAACAAGCGCTAGACAGATCTTTACAGCCATTGCACTACGTCTAGAAGATTTTTTAGCATCTTGCACATGAGCGCCATATTTTCAAGACGCCATGTCATGTTAAAAAAAGTTCAAATTCAAAACGCTTCTCAAAAACACGTCCTTTCAGCAGCATTGAGCGTCTGCAGTTGGTTAAAATTCTGTGGCGTGCGAACTCTCTAAATATAAGAGGTATACAAAAGTAGAGCCAGATTCAGTGACAGCAAATATTAAAAAATATCTGACCAGGTGATGGAGTGAATGACCAATAAAAATAAAGTGTTCCACACAGCCTGAAAGAAAAGTTAGATTTTTATTAAGATTTATTTTTGCACAGATTTTTTTCAAATTGGTTTGCACAGGAAAAGGGTGAGGCGAAAAAGTGAAACTGCAACAACACTTCCTGATAATGATAAAATAAAAATTAGAAAATGTAAAAAATAATATCTCATTCCAACTCTTTCTGTTTATTTCTCTTTAATGTTAAATCTGTAAACTACTTTGCATGATCAAATACACCTTAACTGAAAAATTCCTGAATTGTCAGATGAAAAGATTACTTTAAAAGTCTTTGGGGGAAAAACGGATGTCACTTTTAACCCACATACATTTCAAGCGTATCTGTGAATGTTTGCTTGAAGCTAGGATACCATGGAACAGTTTTGAAAGTGTGGTGTAGTTTAGTTTAAGGCTAATACAATGTCAATGTCAAAGCAGTTTAATTTTGCTTCTCCCAATTTTGCCTAACCTTTTTGTATTTGTACCTTTACACAAATACGATTATGCTTTGATAAAGGACTATATTTATTCTATGTTGTTAACTGCAAAGCTATGGACAAAGTATTTGGTATAATGACTCGTAGGTTTCATTACAAAGTTTAGATTAAATACCTTAGTATGTGGAAGCTTGTTTACGTCATGGAATAATAATAATAATAAAAAAGATAATTGTGACTTTTATTTTGCAATTCAGCCTTTTTTTTCTCAGAATTTTGAGATATAAACTCGCAATTGCGAGTTATAAAGTCCGATTCTGAGGGGCAAAAATATTTTTTTTCTCAGAATTGCCATATTATATCTTGCAATTCTGACTGCATAACTTGCAATTGCTAGTTTTATAAAACTTTTTTTTTTTTTTTGTGGTGGAAACAAGCTTCCATTAGTGTGATCAGGTAAATGCACATAAAATAGCTGTATTTGCCTTTCTGTTTCATAATGTACCTTTGAAATCCATAAGGTGAAAAACCCAGGCACTTGACAGTACGAGTGAATACAAGAAATCCATCTCCTCTTATTACTCCCCAACAATAAAAATCTGTAAAAATAAGACAGAAAGGTACATTTGTAAAGACGCACACGCACACATACACATACACACAGTTACCGCAATTTAGAAGGTCCAGGACATTACAATGAATCCTTGATTTTTTTTCTCTCTTTTTTACCTTCACTCTCCATTTAAGCGCTCCTAAGTTCAATAGAATAAGTTCAAGTTTTCAGAGAGAACCTTATGAACACTTCAAAGTGAAGCCAAGGGAGTGTTTCTATACTGCATGGAAAGAGCTCTCTCGGGTTCACGGCCATTACGCCACGCTTTAGCCTCCTCCAGTACTCCCTATCTCTCTCTCAAAGCCAATAGTGCTTGAATTTCAAGTCAGGTTGCAATCTCTTCAAATTACCAACCACACTGGAACAAATAATAGTGATTTACTTAATTAAAAACTAAACATTTTCCCATCTAAATAAACAAAAGAAATTGAAAGCGCTGGCTCCTTGAGGCATCTCCCTCGGTCCATTAGTTGCAGTCCAATGGGCTTTGATAGGAATTAACTCACACTCAATTATCCTCTGCGCCCGCAAACAGTCCCAGACGCCAAAATGTGAATGCGCCGACTGCAATCTCCCTCCTCGCAACCGTGAATGGGTGGAGGGCTTTCAACCGGAGAGTACGCAAGCTGTATTTAGACATTCTTTAAACACATCCCTTCATTTTCTCTGTCTGTCTTCTTTCGTCACACTTACGTTTTTAGCCTTTCATCAGTACTGGGGCACTGGCTGCCAGCGACCCTGTAAATAGACTATATACTATACTATAAGACTATTCAATACTTTGAGATTTTGTGAGAAGCATTTTTGCAAATTCTTGAGTAAATGGGTCTTTTCCAGGTGAGTAGATTTTTGCAGGATTGCATTGTGTCATCTCAAGCCAAACTGATTATTTCAGTTTATGTTGGAATATATTTATAAACTGTTACTTTTGTAGTTTAATTCAATGCTCAAGTTTGTAGAACTACAAGGTGTTTCGATGCGGAAATGTCTTCATTCAAAATTATAACAGTTTGATATTTCAACGCATCCCCTTTTGCAAACAAAACATAGTGAAGAAAAAGAGCAGACTTGAAATTGTTCTTGGAAATTTCACTTCTTGCTAAACTTTAGGGTCTAGTTCATAACTCACATTTTTTAATATTTTAAAGGTACACTGTTAAGTAAAATCAAAAATACAATACCGTACAGTTTGGGGTCAGTAAATGTGGTGGCAGTTTGGCTCTTTTCTGGCTGACATCTGGCACTGTTGTGGGGCAGTTATGGATGATTTCTGGGGACATGCAATAAGTTATGGGTGAGTTTTGGTCTGCTTCCGGCATGGATTTGGTTTACTTTCTGCAATTAGGTTTTGGGCCAATATCGGGCCGTATTTCTATGTGGTATGTGGGCCAAACTCACAGTCGAAATTCAACCAGATTTGGCCCAATACCAATTTGTTATCTGGATAAGATTTTAATTAATGCATTAAATGGATGAAAATGTGACAGTAAAAACTTTTGTAATGTTACATACATAATATACGTTTTATTCAAGCAAGCCATTTAAGAATCTTGAAAAGAAATGTGTTCCATAAAAATAATAAGCAGAACAATGGTTTTCATCATTATAATAAAAATAAATGTTTTTTGAGCATACATTATAATGTTTTTTTTTTCATTACAATAATAAAATAATAAACAAATTACAAAACTTCACAATATAGCTGTTTTTACAATATTCTTGATCAAATAAATTCAGTCATGGTGAGCATAATAGATTTATTTAAAATACATAAATCTTACCGACCCTAAACTTTTGAATGGTAGAGAATATGTAGAGAGAAAGAATGAAGACAAAACATGTAAGAACTATAATGATGAACACATCCTTTGTAGAATGCCTCAAACGTTACTATAGGTTAGTATAATCACATATTTCTACATTTATTCACAGCGCATTAAGTAACCTTTGACCTTTTAAGCTCCTAAGCTTAACATCAAATTTAAGGAGTGTTTGGTGGGTGTGACCAGAGCTAGCCAATAAAAAAAAAAAAAACAGTTCTCAAATTCATAGGGAAAGGAACAAGATATTCATGAACTTATTCAATTATTTATCATTTTAAATAGCTACTCATTTACCATTAACTACTAGCCACTTGTCAGTCTTTCAACAGCCTATATGTAAGATGCCAATACACAACGTGATCTCTGAATAAAAACATTGGTTCCACAGAAACTATGTGAGTATGATTATGATTACTTTATTTGGGCTCATGTCATGATAACAAGAGTCTAGTGACACCCATGGATGTGTTGCTAACGGTTTTCTCTTTCTTATTCTAATGTTCCCTGAGTGTGCCGAGGACCAATCAAAAGAGATACTCACAGTTTTTGTACTGACTTCACTGCTGTGCTAGTCACTGCTCGTTTGGAAAATTAACTTCTCTCTTCTTTTCTTTTTGACACAAACCTTATTTTTGTGCGTCTGAGGAAGGTGTCGGAGCTCTGTCAGGGAGATGCGATAAAGGTTCGGAGTTATAACTGGAGTCTGAAGCTCTTCTGAATGACTCAGCGGTTCCTGTCCAGGTCTTTAATGAGATGTTCTTCAGGCCTGTCTAACCTCCCTTTTCCTTCTTATCCAAAGACAAACAAGTACCTTAATTGCAGGGGGAAAAAATCAACATGGCACAGGAAATTAATTAATGTTCATATTTTTTTTCTTCTTCATGTTTTCATGTCTTGTCAAGTTGTGGTACAGCAACACTGGTTAAATGTACCTGATCAGACAAGGAAAGGTAAAAAAAAAACTATAAAAACAGAGCTTGGGTTTAATTTACAATCAATCAAGATAATCTTCAGGTATGACTGAAAATACCTGAGAAACAAAATGGACTACAATTAAATGCAAATTAGAAATGGTTTGGCATAGAAACTGACACAGTTAAATGTCAAACCATTCCGAATTTGCCGGTTTTGTATAAAATATACATACAAATATTTACACACACACGCACACGTCTGATCCGCTATCTTTGTGGGGACTCTCCATAGACATATTGATTTTTATACTGTAAAAAACTGTTTATTTATGAGTAACTGTATTCCGTTACAGTTACAATTTAAATAGCTGGAATTTAGAATACAGTTACATTGTTGAAATCAATGGATTACATGACGACACTTCTCTGTTTCACAAGCTTATTCACTCTCTAAATGAATTAAGGCAACTCCATGCATTTCCCAGAAGCCCCAATATGAAAACGAAAAAATATGCGGTTTGCGTGATCAGTCACAATGTAGTCGGAAGAGGAGCAGCGGGAGCTAGAGGTAGATGGAGCCGGAACAAGAGACATCAAACAGAAAGCACAAAACTTTTCTTTAAATTTAATTTAATATTGTATTAATTGTATCTTAATTTTAATCAGTGTTTCATCAACCAATTTCCTGGATTTAATAAATAAGAAGTAAATATAGCAGACGATAGATAATCAAGAAATGGAGGCGCCGGCGCGTGAACTGAGTTCGTCTCATAAATGAACCGAAACTCAACGTATAAGGTAGCCTACTCTATCACAGACATGTCTACTTTTAAACAGAACAATTCAAAACGAAAGAAAACAGACACAGACTGCTCTCTGCTTATGTGATCTGTATGAAAAGTGCATTTCTCTCTGGCGCGTTCACTACTGCGAAGATCGCGCAGATGGTGGTCAGCATCATCAACTTCATCTTTGCTGCCAACACTGACAAAGAAAACACTTGTTTATTAATAAACAATTAAAATATCTCTTTGCTATATTTTACATAATCATTACTTTTGCCAGGTCTTTGTGACAGCTTTTAGGTGCTTTATTGGCAGCGCCACCCTTACAAGTTACATTACACCACCGCACCAGAATAGGCCTGTTTAGTAAGCAGGATTTGATGGCCGCATTATTACACTTATAAAAAAGCAATTCAACATGGAAGTAATCCAAGTATTCAGAATACGTTACTCAGATTGAGTAATGGAACACATTACAAATTACATTTTTGGGCATGTATTCTGTATTCTGTAATGAAATACGTTTTGAAAGTATCCTTCTCAACACTGGATATGAGAGCTGCTGTGAGGGAAGTAGTGAAGTAGAACAAATCTAGGCAGGTGGTTCTGGGAAAGATGGGAGGATAGGAAAATTCCCACGGCACTGAGTTGTACAACACCCGGCACTTAGACTTACTAACACTTTACGACTTACTAACACATTCTTGCGAACGGGTCATAAAGCCCACACCTCAGGATGCTCTCTGCACACGCAACACACGCAAGGTCTCTCGCTCGCTTTCCCACTCTGCCGCGCGCGCAATGCGCGGTTTGGAACACAATCTCAGTCTCGCATGCAGGCTCGCTAGATTCCGGAATATTTTAAACTAATTTGCGGTACAACTAGTCGATCACGGGTGGCTAAACAGGTAGATATAGATAAACTCATCTTTCAGGCATTTGACCGACCGGTTTGACACTTCAGCGTGAGAAATCCTGGGTGTGGCGTGACCCCGGTTTCACACCGCACGCGTTCGCAGAGCGTATTTTTTTCGGCGCCCATGTTAACAGATTAGAGCATTCACACCGCACGCAGACGCGGCGCGTCAGCGCGTAGCAGGAGCAGAGCAGGAGCAGCAGTGCCGCGATCGTTTCGGCGTCTGGTCTATTTTTGCCGCGCGGCTTACGCTGAATTAAAGTGACAATGCATTGATCCTGGCCAAAATACACAGCAGTTTTACCCAAAAGCGCATTGATGATATCTATTGTGTATACAGTCAATCAAATGACCTTCATCAATTTTAAAAGAAAACAAAGTCAACAAAAACAAGGATGAACCAAAAGTTATATAATATAGCCTAATTAATAAAATAAGCTTCTTGACAAGTCTTTTCTCTTAAATGTATTTGAAAACTAAATAAAACAATGCCAACTTATTCATTATAGAGTACTTTGTCTGTAACACGCCGTGGTTCAGCCGCACGCGTCAAACGCTGCCAGTATGAAAGCAAAACGTCTCGGGTTACGTATGTAACCCTTGTTCCCTGAGAAAGGGAACGAGACACTGCATCGGTGACGACGCTAGGGGACGCTGTTCAGCGTAGCGCGCGTCTGAATTCATGAATGAAACCGAATCCAATCCTATTGGCGTTGCGTGATGACGTAGCGTGTGACGGCACATGCGGATGTGTACAAAAGCACGCCGGCACACAGAAAAAGTCAGCTTTGCTATGAAGCAAGTGCTCCAGGCGGGGTGAGGTGTGGCGAACCGATGCAGTGTCTCGTTCCCTTTCTCAGGGAACAAGGGTTACATACGTAACCCGAGACGTTCCCTTTCGAGGGAACTCGAACTGCATCGGTGACGACGCTAGGGGAACGAGATACCCACTATACCACAATGAAACCCCGCCCATCCTAGTGTGAAGCTGTCTTTAGGCACAACTTAGGACGAAAGCACTCGTGCACCGGGTGTAGAGGGAAGGTCCAGACTGTAGAACCTCATGAATGTGTGCGGAGTGGCCCAGCCAGCCGCCTCACATATGTCATGGATAGAAACCCCTGAAAGGAGGGCTCTAGAGGACGCCATGCCTCTGGTGGAGTGAGCCCTCACGGCCATAGGTGAAGGCAAATTGCGCACCTGATAGGCCAGGGAAATAGTCTGAACGATCCAGTTGCTGATGGTCTGTTTAGAGGCAGGAAGCCCCTTCTTGGGCGACCCGAAACACACCAGCAACTGGTCCGACTTCCGCCATGAGGAGGACCTCTGGACGTAACATCGCAGTGCTCTGACAGGGCAGAGCAGGTGAAGTCTCTCCTCATCCGCCGTCACATGAGGTGGAGGATGAAATGCCTGCAGAACCACAGGCCGTGCCAGATTAGATGGCACCTTGGGCAAATAGCCGGGCCTGGGGTGTAAGATGGCCTTGATGTTGCCTGGAGCAAACTCCAAGCACCCATAGGAAATAGAGAGCGCCTGAAGGTCTCCTACCCTCCTCAGAGAAGTAATGGCCAACAAAAAGACCAACTTAACGAAAGGTACTTGGCCTCAGCCGACTCCAATGGTTCGAAGGGGGCCTCGGCCAGCCCTTCGAGAACCACCGCCAGGTCCCAAGAGGGAACCCTGGTGCGAGTCGCAGGTCTCATCCTCCAGGAGGGAGCTCTGGAAGTGAGTATGGTTTCAACCACTTCTGCTGACAGGCCGGCTTCTAGGTACTGCGCCCCCTCAGGGGCCAGACCCACAGTTTCCACAGCTCGGGCCGAGGGTGGAGAACTGAGCCCCCCGCCTGAGACAACAGGTCCCTCCTCAGAGGGATCTGCCATGGCGGGTCTGCCAGAAGCAGGATGATGTCCGAAAACCATACTCGGGCCGGCCAAAACGGGGCTACTAGTAGTAGGCTGACCCCGTCCCGACGGACCCTCTCCAGAACTGCTGGGAGCAGCGCGATCGGGGGAAAGGCATACAGACGTAGCCTCGGCCACGTCTGTACCAAAGCATCCAACCCCAGCGGGGCTGGATCTGTGAGGGAGAACCAGAGTGGACAGTGTGTCGTCTCTCGAGACGCAAACAGGTCCACGTCCACTGGGCCAAACCTCTCGCATATTAACTCCACCGTCTCGGGGTGGAGTCTCCATTCCCCGGGCCTCAGCCCCTGCCTCGACAGTACGTCCGCTCCCTGATTCTGGTGCCCCGGGACATACATCGCCCTGAGAGACGACAGTCTCCGCTGGGACCACAGGAGGATCTGATGCGCCAGTCTGCACAGAGGGCGCGACCTCAGACCCCCCTGGTGATTCAAATAGGACACCACTGACGTATTGTCGGTTCTCACGAGAATATGGCGACCATGGAGGTCTGGCAGGAAACTCCTCAGAGCTCGGAACACCGCCAACATTTCCAGGCAATTTATGTGCCAGGAAGAATGATGGTCCTGCCAGAGACCTCTCGTAAAGAGGCCGCCCATGACCGCGCCCCAGCCCGTGAGGGAGGCGTCGGTCGAAATAATAGCCCTGCGACCTAACGCTCCCAACTTGGGACCCTGGGACAGAAACCAAGGCTGCTTCCATATCGATAGGGAACGAAGGCATCTGCGCGTAACCCTTATCGTGCGGAATTGATTTCCCCTCGGGGAAAACCCCTTGGCTTTCAACCACCACTGCAGGGCTCTCATGTGTAGCAGGCCGGAGGGTATGACGCTGGACGCTGCTGCCATGAGACCCAACACCCTTTGGAAGTGTTTTACTGTGATGGTGTGGCCTAGCTTCACCCTGGTTATTGTGGTCAAAATGGACTCGATGCGTGCAGGAGACATGTGTGCCTGCATCGTCGTTGAGTCCCAGACCACGCCCAAGAATGTAGTTCGTTGGGCGGGTGTCAACACGCTCTTCTTTGTGTTGAGCCTCAACCCCAAGCGCTGAATGTGGCCAAGGACGACATCTCGATGCCGAACTGCCAACTCTCGAGACTGGGCCAAAATGAGCCAGTCGTCGATATAATTCAGCACGCGGATGCCCTGGAGCCTCAGTGGGGTCAGAGCTGCATCCATACACTTGGTGAACGTGCGAGGGGAGAGTGCTAGGCCGAATGGAAGAACCCGATATTGGTATGCTTCGCCCCCGAAAGCAAACCTCAGGAACCTCCTGTGAGATGGAAGGATGGAGACATGAAAATAAGCATCCTTTAGATCTATCGTGACAAACCAATCCTCGGATTGGATTTGACTCACGATGATGGAGATAGTGAGCATCTTGAACCTGAATCTCCTCAGAGACCGATTCAGATGCCTCAGATCTAAAATTGGACGCAGACCTCCATCCTTCTTGGGAACTATGAAGTACCGGCTGTAGAACCCGGACTCCCTGACTGGTGGGGGAACATGCTCTATGGCCCCTTTTTCCAGCAGTGAGTGAACTTCCTGTTCTAACACCTGACCCTGCTCTGGGTGCACTGAAGTCCAGACCACCCCGTTGAATTTTGGTGGGCGGATCCGGAACTGCAGCCTGTACCCAATCTCTACAGTACGCAGGACCCATGGAGAAATGTTTGCGAGGTTTTGCCATGCCTCTGCAAAATTCGCCAAGGGAACCAGCCCCTCGGGGCTGGTGTCCGGTGTTTTGTGCGAGTCCTTGACGGCACCCTGAGGCGGAGGACCGGCAGGGGAGAACCGACAACGAGACACAGTGTGCGAGCTCAGTGTGCGAGCTGTCTGACTGCAAGCCTTCGGGGCAGACAGATGGGCGTGAGCTCGCTGGAAGCTGGCGTGTCCTGAGGCGTCAGAGACGGCGGGATACTGACGCCAGCCTCCCAAGGGCCCAACGAGAGAGGGGACCTCAGTCGCTCTCTCTCGGGGCAGCACTCTAGCCGAGAGAGACTCACAGTGAGCACAAGCAGCCCCCTCGAGAGCTGCTTGAGCGTGCTGTCTTCCTAAGCAAGACACACACATCTCATGTGTATCCCCAGCCGTGAGATAGCGTGGGCATGGAAACACACACTTTTTAAACTGTTCACTTGCCATGATGAGACAGACAATACAACACCAAATAAGACGAACTGGTAACACAACACAGAGCGCTTGCTGAATAGCAAAAAGCTGACTTTTTCTGTGTGCCGGCGTGCTTTTGTACACATCCGCATGTGCCGTCACACGCTACGTCATCACGCAACGCCAATAGGATTGGATTCGGTTTCATTCATGAATTCAGACGCGCGCTACGCTGAACAGCGTCCCCTAGCGTCGTCACCGATGCAGTTCGAGTTCCCTCGAAAGGGAACGCGCGTGCCCTGCTTCCGCTCACTATACGCACTGCTCCTGCGCTGCTTACGCTCTGCGAACGCGTGCGGTGTGAAACCGGGGTGAGAGCGTGAGATATGGGTCAATTGCGTGAGTCTCACGCTGAATGCGTGAGAGTTGGCAGCAAACACGCAAATGACGTCACCAGGAGAAGACAAAGGAACTTTTGTGCGCCCAAACGTGTGAGACTCTATTGGTCCGTTCCGCCAAAGAAGGGGCGTTAACTTTCACAAAAAGATCGCGACGCAGGTGTCTCTTTCTCTTCTTCTTCGTGTCACCTTTTTGTTAGTGCTGCCTTCGTCTCGTCTTATTTGTCTTCTGTTTATTTTGCGTTTAGCTCAGTCTTCTTTTCGTTAGTGCTCCGTTCACGTCTCCGGACCGAACTACACACATTAACTTTCCTCAGTCCGACATCCTCCGGGTGAACGGACTCTCCTCCACTGCGTACCGTTAGGACGTTTTTGAACTTCCCGCGAGCAAGACGCGCTCTGAAAGAACGCCTCCATCCTGAGCAAAGAGGACATCCACAAGCGCACGTTCAGCGACACCAAAGTCACTGTGCAAGTATTGTTCTATCCAAATTTAAATGCGTTAAAATGTGTATGTTCCTTGTTGTCTCTCAAGGTCGGCTGGGGTAGAAATTGTATTTTCCTGTTTCCATTTCTCTTTCTTCCTGTTTTCGCTTAGGCTTACATTATTCTATGTTAGTTGTTAGATGTAGTTGCATATTCTAGTTCATTTTATTAAACTCCATTATACTCTTGATTGTCTCTGAGCATAGAACAAAGCCTATTCTGTGTGATCTTAAGCTACGAGCTGACATTGTTAAGTAAACTGATTTGATTAGTAAACTTACGCTAAGAAGAAACTTTCTTGAGAATTGATCATATAATTTGAGCTAGTTTCATTACACCGTTAACTCTTTTTATATATATGTCTTTTAGTATCATGTTTTTGTCCTATATGTAATATTGACACAGTAATGTCTCTCAGAATAAGAATTACCTTTTCTCTTGTTAGATTGAACAGCGCTGTAATCTGTGCACAAACAGGCTGCTCCATCGGCATGTCAATATAATTCCTGCATGCTGTCGTGGATGTCATTGCACTCAGTGACAAGTGATGCTTGTGTTGCAATTTGTTTACATCTCATATATGTCCTTGTCAGTCTCCTTGTGTCTTCAGAAGAGGGAGAGTTGAAAGATAAGAAATTCGATTCCATGTGGGTACAAACCCGGT
Source organism: Semotilus atromaculatus (assembly GCA_031834385.1). Lineage (NCBI taxonomy): Eukaryota > Metazoa > Chordata > Actinopteri > Cypriniformes > Leuciscidae > Semotilus > Semotilus atromaculatus. The sequence goes on from JAULUF010000015.1 coordinate 20,571,711, forward strand.
AGGGTTTCTGGCTGGGCCGGAGAGGCATCACAGACAGTGACCCTTTCAGGTACATTTCAATGTGTTTTTTCTTTTTTTCTTATTACATCATCAAGCAACCTTACACTCAAGCCTGTACCTATTTGATGCAAAACAGCATGAAATTTCCCAATGTGTAGAAAATGAGATCAACTCTCTGCTCTCCGACTAGACATCCAGATGTTTTTGCACATTTTAAAACCAGTTTTATAACCAGCATCTCCTGGGTTGGTAGAGCTCAGTTATGTCTATAGATACAGGCACCTAGATGTTTTACCATTACTCAAACTTTTACCATTACCAAGCCATTACGTCTTTAGTGTCTCATTCAGAAATCATTCTAATATGATGATTTGCTGCTCAAGAAACATATGATCAATGCTGAAAAAAAGTTGTGCTGCTTAGTATTTTTGTGTAAATGTATTTTTTTCCCGGATTCTTTGATGAATAGAAAGTACAACTTGCACTTAATGCATTACAATACTTAATGCAATACAGAAGAGCTTCAATGCAATTTTTTTTAATTTTTTTTATAGAAAATTAGTTGAATGAATTATAATACTGTAAAAATCTTAATTATTAAAGGAATTAAATAACAGTACATTCACCTATTCTAAATCATTATGAAAATATCTGTTTAATTTCTACATCTGTTGAAAATGCCATCTTAAAATCCTGGTGAAAAAAAATATGAACCCAAAAATACTCAGACAAAAAGTCATCAACAGATTCCGAGATTATTCTGGTAAAATGTAAGAATTTTAACACCACTAATGGATTTCACCCACTTTTAGCTTCCTGAGGCAGCAGCGCTATTAAAATGCTCTTTATTTTTACTCTTTGTCATACTGTTTCAACTTAGTATCGCAGCTTCCACACAGAAAATACTTCTCCATCTCTCCCTCATCCATCCCCTTGACACAGAAGTCAACTTAAAACTGACAAGGGGAAGAGAGTGAGACAACGGCCTTCTTTCAACCCTCCATCTCCTCACTCTTACTTGTCTTCTTAAAGCCAAAAGAGAGATGGGGAAAAGAGGAAACGTATAAAAAAAGTGTCTTTGAGCGTGATAAAACACTTGCATATGAGAGAACGCAGCTTACCTGTTGAGCTTCACCGCTCGCCTTTGTCTCGCCTCATGTGGAGGTTCTTCTCTGAAGACGTTCACCAGCTCTGGTGAAGAAATGCCAGTGGGGCTTCCCTACACACATTCCCCTCGTCCTGGCAGTTTCATAACAACATGACAGCATTGGAGGAGTGATACGAGGGAGGATGAGTGAATGGAAATGAGATGAGCAAACTGCTGACTGTAAAAAAGCAAATGAACACTTGTAACGTGGCACTGCATCTCTGTCCTTTCACCTCGTCCTATTCAGCCACTAGCGAGCATTTAATGAGCTTTAACGGAGCTACAGAAGGGTGCTACCACAGGACATGGCCTTTCAAATGGACTACATCTAGAACAACACAGCCATTTTTTTTCTTTTCTAATTCATTTCTTGTTCTTTTTCACTCTGTTTGTATGTTGAGGGACCCTGGTACCCTTGTCGACACTGAAGTGAACGCTGCAGTTTCCAATGCGACCAGTTTTGTAACATTTATGCTCATGCATAATAAATACTGCACAGTCTATTCACTTTATTTTATATACTGAAGACTCCTTAGGGGCCCTTGGTTCTCTTACTGTGCACAGCAACAGATTTTACACAGAATTCATTTTCCACAACTGAATATTTGATTGTCTGCTGAAAAACGCTGTTTTTTTAACCCCTCTACAGTTTTTCTATTTTTTTGTTATTATTATATGCCACCTAATGGAAACCCGAGACATGGATTGACTCACTGGTGACGCCACCAAGAAAAAGCAGTTGGAATTTTGAGTGATTCTAGACAATGGATAAAGATTTTTCTTCTTTAGGAAAATCTATACTTACAAACACAGGACAAGGGTCAATAGCCACGGCCCGTCTCATCATCTTCTGCAGAATTTAGCATTTGCAGGCATTCAGGAACGCTGTTTTTCTACACAATGGATTTGCACAAAGCTTGCATACGTATATTCATTATAGTGGTTATATAAAGAAACTGGATATCTCATAATAACTATAGGTTTCTCTAAGTTATATATATATATATGAAGAGTTCAGATGCAAAAGCCTCTAAGTGCCATCTGAAATTTTCTTCTAGAATGATCATTTTTATCAAGCTCGTCTATTTAAGGTCAGTAGTTTCACTTAAAGACAATTAATGGGTCATTTTCATAGCCATTTAAGTGCAATTACTGAACTTCAATATACGAGCTTGATAAAAATGATCATTCTAGAAGAAAATTTCAGATGGCACTTAGAGGTTTTTGCATCTGAACTCTTCATATATATATACAGTATATACATACACTCAAAAAAAATATGTTGGCTTTAATTAATTTTATTTCATCAACAGGTTCCACATAATTGGTTTGTTAAACTAACATAATTTGTTCATGTTAAACAAAGATAATTTGTTCATGTTAAACAAAGATAATTTGTTCATGTAACTTCATCATCATGGAATTAAGTCATTTTAAGTGACCCTATTTAAGTAGTCTCAAAGTGATTTTTTAAGGACTATCTGACATGATTCAGGTATTATATTCATTCATCCATTACAGGGTTCCAGACTGCGACCAAAATGGTCGCATATGCGACCATTTTTTGAGAATGTGCGAGTTAAAATTTTATGTGGTCGCATTTGTGCGAGTGCATGGTCATGTAGGCTACTACTCAGTTAAATTCACGCATGCAGCGCAACAGAACGCCGTTGTATCAGCAGCTGCTGCAGTCCGTAACTTATGTTCAAAATGAACGAGTACATCATGAATCCATTTTCCAAACCGTGTTTTTGACTTATCCTGAATCACTACGGTACGCCTATAATAAGTGTTTATATTCTGACTATTTTATCCCGGGGTCGGCTCGACTGCGGAGTTTCCCAGTGACTGCGTGACTCGCCATAGACATTAACAGAGAGAAGTAGCTATAGGATTGTAAAATGTTTCGATGTGATCGATATATTAATTATTTAATAATCAAATATAACAACTAATAGAAAGTGTCACCAACGCCGCCTCAGATGCGTGCTTGTCAGTTGTCAGAATGTGTGACTGTTGTGGTTGTGCTCTTCCTGGAACAACGCACTGGAAACGGCAACTAAACCCAATGAATTCACAACGATTTAATAAAATAGTGTTCCCATGTTATGTAATATGACAGTCCCAAATTAATCATCATTATTATTAGTCGTGCATTGCTGCTTGAGCGGTGCGCGCTGAATGAATAACCGTTGAGCACTTTGCTAGCGTGTTATTTAACTCAAAGAAACGCATCCTATATGAGATTAATCAGACAAAATAAACATAATATTACAAATCTTAATATTACAAATCATATCCGCACAAAATGACGTGAATGCACAAGTTAACCTGAACTAATACGTGCCGTTCAGAATGACTCATGTTGTGGACGCGCTCTTCCTGGAACAACGCGACGCGTCAAAACCCAAATAATTCACAATGTTTTATTACAATATTGTTCTCTATATAATGTTACGTAATATGACAGTCCCAATAGTCATTATTAGTCGTGCATTGCCGTTTGAGCTGCGGCTGCGCGTGCTAAAGATCACGCTTTAGCGTAAAAAAACTAAAAAGTTCGACCAAATCATGTGTTGGTGCGACCAACTGAGAAAGTTGGTAGCACCAGTGCAACCAGTGGAAAAGTTAGTCTGGAGCCCTGCATTAATATTTCATTTATTTTAGTGACACATATTTTAATTGATAGACTATAGCTAGCTATTTGCTAGCAGTAGCACATATTAGCATCTTAAATGCTAAAATTAACATGCTCATTCTACCAAACAATTGAAATAATTAAATCAGTCCACAGCCAAACAAAATAATCCACTCTTCTCCACAATGGTAACCCACTGTACTTTAAATAGTTCTAATAATTCAAATGTAATTGAACATTAAACACAATTACACGCAATCAAGTCTTCCCCTTTTCTCATTTTCTCAAAAAAGCATAAAATAACACTTAATTTTAACATTTATTCTCTGTTAATTCACCATATGCAAAGCATGCTGGGAACTAACAAGCACCGCCCAGTTTCAGTTAATGCAACACAAATCAATCATGTAATCCAACACAAATGGATTAAGTAAACTTAAATTTTACATATATTTAAGCAGATTGAACACAATCAAATTAATTTCGGGCAAAATGGCAGTTGGCTCGCACTATACTGCCACCCTCTGGATGTAAGAATTTTTTACTTAACATAAATGGTTTGTGTTTTGGCAACACATTAAGATTTTGTACTATTAAGTTGAGACATAATTACGTTGACCTTAATAAAAAAAATAATAAAAATTGAAGTAAAAAAAAACGTTATTATAAGTAAACTAAATATAAATATATTATGTAAAGTGCACAACCTTCCTAGTTCATTTTTTTGAGTGTATATATACATAGATGAATCCATCGCTGCCTGTTATATCCCACAATCCTATGCGTTCCTGCACCTCACTCGGATCCCAGTCACTTCTAATCACAGCCACCTGTTATCAATCACCGCACTCAATCACTCCTGCATATTAACACACTCTCTGCACTCTGTAATTTTTCTGGTCTCAACTTGGAATATGGATTACTTACCTGTATTCCTTACCTGCAAATATTACGTCCTGTGATTCCCAAGTTCCTGTCTCCCTGCGTCTGTTCCTCTTCTCCAGCGTTCTCTTCAGTATTTCCTCAAGAACTGTAAGACAAACGGCCCTATTTTAATGGTCTAAGCACATGGCGCAAGTACACTTAGGGTGTGTCCGAATCCACTTATGCTAGTTTAATGATGGGGAAAATGGTCTGCACTCTGGTGTATGGTCTAAAAAGGTTGTCCATATTCTCTAAATGGGTAATAGGTGTGTTTGGCGTAATGTGCAATAAACCAATCAGAGTCTCATCTCCCATTCCCTTTAAAAGCCAGTTGCGCTCGAACCATGGTGGGTTGCTATTTACATGGCAGAATTTTCAAGCGGAAAAACTGAACGCGTCTCCAGAGAGGAAACGGATCTGCTCGTGAGCGAGCTTAAAGGGCGCAAGTAGACCATCTACGGGACAAGCCAGATTCCACCATATCTTTATGTACACAATATTAATATTTTACATTGTAATCCTTTATTTTTAATATTTGGCATGTTTGTGTACTGGTGCGCACCCCTGTGTGTGTAATAAGCAGAGTGTACACTAGTTGTGGACCCAACTATAGGCACATATTACTAACGCGCTCTTTAAATAACAAAAAATATATATTGGTGCGCATTCATGTCAAAATAGCTATGCGCCAACAATGCGCCTGAACACACCTTGTTTTCAGACCAGCACGCCCATGGGCGCACAAATGGGCGCATTTCCATTTAAACAACGTGGTGCATGACATGAAAAAGATAACTGTGTCGGGCTGAAACTAGCTAAAAACCCTTGGTCGCAACTGGCACTGCATTGCACCGTGTGTGTGATAGGACCTAAGACTTTGGTTTAGGGTTTAGGAACATTCAACACTTCTAAATAATGTAAATTTTTTCTTTCGTGTAGCAAGTGCTAAAACCTTTATCAAGTTTTGTACCATTCTGACAAAATTAAAAAATTATATATATCTAAAAAACCAAACCATACAATTTTTCTGTCAAAAATAACCAAAGAGAACACTGTGTTTACGCCATCCAGTTTGAAATGCCAACAACAAACACTGAGGTTATTCAGATTTTCTGTCGCGACGTTCTCTCTATATTTGTATGACTCCTTGCAGCCTTTAACCACTGCCTACAACGCACTGTATCCTTCACCGGAAACCGGAAGTAACTCACTCCCGCTATTTACTCTTTGAATTCTTGCAACCAGGAAAAATACAAGTCGACACCATTATGACTAAAAGTTTGCTAAGGAGTATTTCCTACTAAAACAAGACAGTATTTGTGACAGTTCTCTGGGAAGTGTACCCCTAGCAGACTGGTGGAAGTGGCCTTGGACAGCAACATGCCCAGTGCATTATGGGTGTTAAAGTTTTATATTTAGCAAAAGGGAAGACAACAGCCCTTTTCCTCTGTTTTCTCTAGTCAGGAAGCACAAATTTCAATTTTTTTCCCGCCTTTCTACTGCATATGCCAATGGTTAAGAACCCCTTTAAAGACAAAGACCGCAAAATAATGGGGGACATTTATTTCATTTTAGTTTTATTTTTTCACTGAGACACGTCTGCAAGTTGATTAGTAAGGTTTTTATGCTTTTGTGCAATGCATGTGCCAGCATTTGCATATGTGTGTGTGTTTGGGTGTGTGTGTATACATATTAACCTGTGCCTGGGGGCCACTCTACATAATGACTGAGCAACAGGCCCCAGCTGTTCACATCTGTCTCTCCAGCTCTCTACGAAGCACCTACCCCATGCCTCCTTCCACTTATAAAGCACGTCTCACTGTGTGTGTCGGCTGTATGTGTGCATGTGGATCTGTGTGTGTTGAAGGCCGCGGCCTTGATAGAGGCACATACATTTATAAGAACACTAGACCCAGGGTTTTAGACCTCAACTTAAATCTGTGATCTGTCTATCACAGAAGAAATCTGAACTTTACTTCTTACTCTTTACACATTCAGATTCAGATTCTATGCACTTCTCAAATCTCCCAGATACAGTGAAAATACTTTTATGGGAGACCTTGTAGGAATAAATGTATTTTTTTCAAAAGATAGTGGTTTAGTTTATTAATAGATCTAGAATAAATGACATTTCTCTATGTAGTTGTTGTGGAGGATTTGATCATTGAACAAAATCGATGGCCTTGATGACCTTCTCTTGTCAAGAAAACCCTCTGGTTTTATATGGAGGGGGAAAATGAAAGAAACTTTCTTTCTGTCAATTTTGGCCAATTCTGCTGTGTATCGGCATGATGTTAGCCGATGTGGCTAAATTCAATAATATACAGTAATACAGCATTTTATCGTTTCCGCGGATTCGTGTGAATGGGAATCATTTTGATAATATTTTCATCTGTACAGAGGAAAAAACATTTGTCGTGAAAAGAACATCTTTGTCGTGTCGATGAGGCGATAGTCTAGTTGACACGGTCACTTCAGGGCTGCGTTGTCGTGTCTAGACACAGGTCTTTTATCTGATCTGGATACGGTAAACCTTGGAGTAAACAGAGAGACTAATATTAGCTAAGACGCAATTCTTCTTATGATGTAAGGAGTACAACAGGAGGGTTCCTGGTTCCGGGACGAACTGTTTGCACTGTGTGCTCTACAATATATATGCTGCATATATATTTGACAATATTGCCATTACTAATTTTAGCATTATGGTAATATATAATAAAATATACAATTACATTTCACAATACAAATTTATACTCAATTTCTTTGTCACATAATTTCTTTTTTTTTCTTTCTTTCTTTTTTTTGGTTGAGGATGAAAAATGACTTGGACATGTTTTTGAACCAGTTGCAACCATAAAACTCAAAAAAAGATTTAATGGACTGAAAAGTGAGGTTAGAGGAAAATGAGAAAAAAACAACAGAGAAAGCATACACAAATTCAAAGACAGAGGGATGCCATCCGAGCGTAGGTTAAAAGCGAACGAGAGATGGATGGGGCAAGGCTAACCAGTGGAGAAAGAACCAGGAGATACAGCTGCTGCAGAGTTAGTTTATAGAAAGTGAAGAACACTCACACTCACACTCTGTCAGGAGGGATTCTGTGAAGAACAAAAAATGGTCAAGGAAAGCAATATCCTCAGCAATAAAAGTGTAGGTGCAAGAGGGGTAACAATGTATGTGAGAGACTGTCGTATACATAAAAAATGCTAATGTAATACAAATGTTTTCATTAAAAACTAATTTTAAACATTTTAAGGGTTCTGAGAACATATAAACACCGAATTCAGTTGCAAACCTCACTCTCTGCAATGACCACAATGGAAACAATGCTTTAATTGCATGGAAGCATTCCCAGTATTATGTAAAACAGCGGCAATTTTCTGGTGATATTGTTTAGTTGACATCAGGGCCGTAGTTGGGGGCCAAATAATATCTTCAATAATAATAACGACAACAATAGTTATAATGTCAACAACTGTGCAATAAAATTTTATTTAAAAATGTATACAATAATAATAATAATAATAATAATAATACATATACTATATAAAACAACATTATTATTATTAACACTGCAAATGTTTGTTGTAAAATGTATCTTGAAACATTTTTTTACTCAGAATTTTCTTTACAGACAAAGTACAGCAAGCTGTTACTTTCACAGTTATATTTGGATCAGTTTATTCTCTGTGTACACATTACTCTGAAAGTGTTCTCTTAGCACAGATACATTCTCCAAAACACACACACACACTCACACACACACAGCATCTATTCCCTTTTTAAACCACAGTGAGTAGAAGACAGGAAGTTTAATTACAGAATGCAAACAGTAGCTACAGGTTATAGAGATAAAAGATGAGGAAAAAAGGTTTTATAAACACTAATATCCAAATTCATCAGAGGGGAATTAACACTCCCAGCCGCTCACTTTAAACAAGAGCTGTATTTAATGAAAAAGGACCCCACTGACCCAGGCAGACCTCCGAGGGCCCTAGCTCAAGATCGGATCCCATTTGTGTGCTCTGAGCCTAGGAATTACAACCTAACTCGTAGCCTTCATGATCTGGATCCTATAGCCCTGCTGTCATCTTGAGACTGTTATCGGTAGAGCGCCGGGCTAATACGTACAACAGCACTGCGGTTTTTCTCCTGATTAGAGCCAGATCCAACTGGCATGACTTCTATAATGCATTACTTCTGAATACAGCTGTGCCAATGGTGGCATAAAGCAGTTTTCACTTCAAATCTGTTCTGAAGCTGCCTCATCACAGAGGCATCTACCTTCAACACACGTGTTTCTGTGGCTAATTGTGAGATGAAAAAAACCCGCAAGCTCTTTAGTAGTGTTTTTTTTATACTTGAGCACCACAATTTGAGAATGTCGTGTCACGCGTGAGATGCCATTTTTTACCACGCAAAAGTAAAAAAAAAAAAAACATCCGTCTAGAGCATGTTTACAAATAACGATGGAAAAGTAGTAGATAATAGATATGGGCCCGTTCATACCAATGACAACTATAACCATAACATTAAAGATATAGTAGGAAATATAAAAGAATAGCAGTGTTAACACCACAACACCGTTAAGGATAACGGCATAGTTAAACGATATTGTTGGAATGACATTCTGGGGTGCGTTTCCCGAAAGCATCGTTAGCCAACTATGGTCGCAAGTTCCGTCGTTACCAATAGAGTTCAATGGAAATTGCGACCATAGTTGGCTAACGATGCTTTCGGGAAACGCACCCCAGAACGATTATTTCCAGTAACGAACGATGAAAACTTTGACAGCCAATCGGAATCCATCCCGCTTTAAAGAGCTTGAGCATTTAAAGCGACAGAAGACAAACCTGAGGCGCATATATACTTAAAATAATACAAAGTGTTATAGTGGATGCTAATATACAGTAGGCCTAGTTATCATTATGGTTATCTTATTATTGACTTTGGTGTGAACGGGCCTTTAGATTTAAAATGCTGCATGCAAACCAATCTGTTAATGTTCAGTCACATATACAACACACACAAATAGCACACATCACATTGAATCCACAATAGTTGACTAATAGAGTGACATTAGCATGTTGCTAAGCTAACAACTCCATATGCTATACAAAAACATTTGGGGTTAGTAAGACTTTTTTATTTAAGGAATTCATATTTTTATTCAGCAAGAACAATATCATTTGAATGAAAGTGACAGAAAAAGACATTAATCATCTTACAAAAGATTTCAGTTTCAAATAAAGGCTGTTCTTTCTATTCATCAAAGAATCCTGAAAAATGATAATGAAAATGCTGAAAATTCAACATTGCCATCACAAAATACATTTTAAAAATATATTAAAAAAGAAACCAGTAAAAACAATTTTTTTTTAAATCTTACCAGCTCCAAACTTTCAAAAGGGAGAGTGAATATTCTGTGAAAAAGCTTACTTTAAGAAATATCTTAATATTAATTAAATATGTAATCAACAGTATCCAAATTCTAGGATTGCCAAATGTGTGAAAATAAAAAAATGAAAAATAAGTCAAAATAAGGTATTGTGCTCAAAAGAAGGTATTTTACAAGGCAGCATGATATTGTTGCCTACTTTCCGTCTGAAACACATCTGTGATCCAGGACACTGAACAGAGATCTTATGTATGGATTCACTCCTGTTCTTAAAAATGGCACGTATTGGTACTTGCAGAAAGAATTAGCCGACTTAAGAATTACCCGTCTGGTTACATTTGATTCAGTGACCTCTTTTAGATTATGTGATTTGCAAGGAAAAATAGGCAGGTTTTTGTTAAAACATTATCTCTCCTTCCCTCAAGGGAGAGTTTAGCCCACTTCCGTGGTGGAGATTTACATTGACTTGAATTTAGGTTAGTTCCTTAAATATATTTTTTATTTAATCCTTTAGTTTTTGTGTGTGTGTGTGTGTGTGTGTGTGTGTGTGTGTGTGTGTGTGTGTGTGTGTGTGTGTGTGTGTGTGTGTGTGTGTGTGTGTGTGTGTGTGTGTGTGTGTTTTAGTTCTGATGCAAGAATCCAGATAATGAATATGCATCACAGCTCCAAACTCAATTTTCAACAAAAGCATAGACTCATTTCTAATCATACCTTAAAACAATTGATCTAATGTCCAGAAGTCATTGAGCCATTTAATATCCAAATTGACCCTATTTACTTTCATGATACACATATTTTGTTCCTGGTTGTATTGCGAATGATTCGTGAGCACATTATTCTGTAGAAAAAAAGTTGGCCTTTGTCTATAATCTTTCAACAAAAGAAATGATATTTTGCTTGCCCTGTGAAACGACTTTCCTGTTCAGCTGACGTTCCCAAATCAATCTTTTGGGATTTGAAATTTGTCGATGCCTCTCCTTAAAATGTGACAACATTAAATGTAACATGGGACATAAACAAATTATATATATATATATATATATATATATATATATATATATATATATATTAAAAAACACATTAAGTGAGGACTTTGACTCCTCATTTCAGAACACCACTGCGATACAGTGTTTGTCAAGTTTTAGTACGACAGTATTACTCTTGATGAGAGTTCTGAAGTGTAGCCCACTGTGCGATAAGTACAGCCTTGACCCGAAGAAGACTCTCGCTCCGGTCCGTCTGCGGCTAAGTGCTCGGCTAATGCACTGCTGGAGAGCAAGAACCCGGCGGTCCTCATGAGCTCTCCAGCATAATCAACCCAACCAATAGGGCTCTGTGTCTCTGACTTTATAAGGGATATGTCACAGAGGGTCAGCATAAAAGAGGAAATGACTCAGTTGTTGTGCATTAACTTGAAAAAACTGAGTATGCCACTAATGCTGACACATCTTGCTCTTACTAGGTCAAATCTGCTTTAAAAGACTTTGCACATACATTACACACACACATAAATGCAAGGCAACACTCAAAACACAGGCACAACATCAAAACACACCAATCTGCCTATCTCTGATTACAGAAATCGCCTTCATCAACAAGCAACCGTCTGGCCGTGGAAGTCTGGTCAGGACAAGTCCGCCGTAATCTCACAAGTCTCGGACAGATCTCTGGGATCTTTGTGCTAAGGAACGTCACATCAGCGTTAAAGGCCGTACTAATCCCTTAGTTGTTGGTGACCCACAAGGCACTGTTTTGAGCAGGTGGAAAAAAATGATTAATTCCGGTTAAGAGGGATTTGGACCCCGGATCGGGTTGGTTTTCGCCACTGTACACTCGCACACAAACACACTCTGGCAATGATACGGAGGGGGTGGGTCAGACAGAGTGTTGAGTGGAAACCAGCTGTGGTAGCCAGATTGAAGAAGCGCTAATCCACAAATCGGCTTGGTTTAACCCAAAACCGCAAATGAGCTTCTGAATATCAGCTATTTATTACAGTGATATTCTGACAGCTGATGAAGGGGCAGTTAAAGAGATAGAAACCAAAAAAAATGGTGTCATCATCATTTACTCACCCTCCTCAAGTTGTCCTAAACCTGTATGAGTTTCTTTGTTCTGTTGATCATAAAATAAGATATTTTGAAGAATGTGGGTTGCTGGTCCCCATTGACTTCTATAGTATGAATACAAAATACTATGGAAGTCAATGGGGATGAGAAAAACGATCTCATAAAATGATCCCATAGTGGGAACCCCAAAACGTTTCTATATGAAGAGCCTGACAGAACCCTTTAAGGCTCTACATCACTTTTTTGCATCGTGCTCACCATACGTTGGTTTACGCTGTTGTTCTTCCAAAACTGCAGTGTTATGCTCGTTGTTTCGTTGTGTAGGCCTATGTCATGGAGAAGGGAGAGATTTTTAATTAAATTTGTCATTAAATCGATCAATTAAATAAAAATGTAATGCACATCATTGCATTTTGAGATACTCAATGAAAACATAAAATCCAAAAATGGTTTTGGTTATTTGAGACTTCCAAAAAATAATCTGATTACATAACACGCTTACCTCGTAATGTAACCCCAAAACTGATAATGCGATGCTGAATAAATGCTTCAATGTTTGAAATAGATTTTTAATTAAAATGTACAGTAATGAGTCTTAAAGATTAAGGCTCATTTACCAAAGGAAACATTTTGCTAGTGTGAGATGCATTTAAACTGGAAATACCTCATACCTAGGTGGGAACAAGGTGTTTTTTATTTTATTTTTATTTAATTGACTATATCTGATTCCAAGAAATGCATATGGCCATGGTATGGAAGACATGCCGTCAATGTCATTTACTTCACAGTCAGTTATTTCATGTTGAATGGCAACATAAACGAGGCCCATTACTCATTAGTTGTGTGATTTCTGTGTTCATAAAACAGATTAAATATGAAAGTAGATTTATATAGTCAAGTATATTTATATAGCGCTTTTCACAATACAGATTGTATCAAAGCAGCTTCACAGTATCAATCAAAACAACATAACAATGTTCGTTTCTTAGTGGAAAAAAACATCCACGTTTGGTAGGGCTGATCAATGGTATTAATGATTGGTTAATTAATTTGAATATCCCCAACTGAGCAAGCCAAAGGCAACATATATATATATATACACATAATAAACAAAAACTGATATGACACGCTTATTCAATATAAAAATTAATTATTGTAGAATATGATAGAGATTAAATAAAACCATTAAAATGTAATCTATATTTATACATATATATATCAATAAAAACAGACATATTTTCTGTAATAGCCATCATCTGTAAATTATGTGACTATATGGTAGAGATTTAATATAAAAGTTAATTTCTATCTAGATATAAACATAAATTAAAACAAGTATAAATATAACAATCACTAATTATATACTTATGTGACTATGATTGAGGTTTAAAATAAAGCAAAAGAAATTGACATATGGTGTGTGTGTATTTAACAGCTACAATAAATATACAGTTTATGCAAATATTTATTAGAGATTAAATAATATACACAAGCATTTCTACCAAGTTGTAAACAAATACAAATTGACATGTGGTCTGCTATGGTAATTATTCAGAATCATAATCAGTGATTGTGTAGAATAATGATGTTACAAATCCATGAGTGGAAGAACGGCAGAGCGTGCGTGCGTTTGTTCCTGGTAAACAAAAAAAAGTTGTGAGTAACAAATGTCCCCACAAAGAGTAATAGAGTAATAATAATAGTAATACCAGTACCGCATGTGTGTGTGTGTGTGTGTGTGTGTGTGTGTGTGTGTGTGTGTGTGTGTGTGTGCAACAACGCGCAAGAGAGAGAGGAAGTTGTCAGAAAGATAGAGGGAGGGAGATAGAGAGTAGAGAGAATGCGTGAGTGGTAAAATATTATCAGGTCAGTGTGAAGAGGGAGAGGGGTCAGATAATAAGACTCAATCGCGCTGAGTGAAACGTACTGGGAGAGAAAATGCTGACGTGTTCCCTCCACTCCATCCAATTCTGGAAGCACAAGCCCTCTCTTTCACTCCCTCTCTTTTTTATGCAGTGGTGTGGGATCCACGGCCCACAAACTTTAGCACTTTACTGTCCATTCACGTGCCCATCTATCACAATGAAGGGCTGATGAAGAGACAGCAGGGTGAATGAGTGGAGAAGAGCAAGGGAGAGGAGGAATAAAACGAGGGATGGGCCCCATATTGAAACGGGAGGTCAGAGAAGATGAGCATCGTTGCCAACCTTGTGTGTCCCGTTCTTTTATTTACCGCTCCACCACCGTAAGCCTATTACTGATGCTATCTCTCTCTCACACACACAGAAGACAAACTCAAACAAACCCAACAGCTAGAAAATGCTCATTTGAATAACACCAAACTCCATCAAACAACCCCATACACACAGTGCTGCTAAACATGCTACATTAGTGTAAAAAAAATGCATGTGCATGTCCTACAGACACACACACACACATACACACATACACACACAGATCTTTAAGGCTATACATTAGTGATGCCAAAGATGGTTTACATATGACGTGAAAGCTGCTGCTCTTGTATGTTTTTCTGTCGTCTCCGGTCGCGTGAGCTTATTTCATCAATTAAAGAGCCCCTATCATGGCATTTGAAATGTTCCTATTTTTGTTTTGGGAGTTCCCAAAAACAGTTTCACATGCATGCAAGGACAAAAAAAACCATTTAATTGTCTTATAATATGCATTTATTTTGACCTGATTTGCTCAACGACTCTCAAATGATTCGTTTAACGATTCATTTTCCCAAACACCTCCTTTGCGTGACGCAAATCTGTGGTGATTGGTCAGATGACCCAGTTTATGTTAGCAAGTCGACCATACATGGATTCATACATTGCAGTTTATTATTGAGTCAACAAGAAATTACAAACAATGCGAAATCTACGTTAATTACAATGTTCTTACAGAACTCGGCATAACAGATAGCGGTTTTTTGCCCACTGGATGCGCGCGCATCCGGTATTGTTTGTATACAAGAAACCCGTGTATAGCCCACAGCTCGGTGGTAAACACACAATCAAGTCATTATTTGCGTTAGCCCCACGCAGAAGCATATTGATAAAGCACTGCAGTAGTAGCTACACCAAGTAATAACAACGACAAAAATTTGACATATTTCTAAACAATTGAGAGCGAACACGTTGCTGTTAGATGGAGACCTAGAAGCTGCGCGGAGCGTACACAACACACACAACAAAATACGTATTGCGCATGCTACAGAAAACATAAAAGCAAACATTATTAATAATACTTACAGGTTGTGATTCGGAGGAGGACGAAGCTGATCCATATATACACTGGGTACTGAGCCCTCCTTCAGGAACAACCGGCTTGCGAATCCACAGTTGAATTCATTTATGTTTGTGAAGGATTCGTCATTAAAATGATGAGAACACAACACAAGGTTCGGGATATACTGTTGTGGTATCGTTGCAAACATGAACTTTAACCACTTATCCTTCACATGCTCGTCCCTGGGCAGTGAAAACAAAGTGGCTGTACTATCTTTGCATTGTAGAACACAGCGTCTTCTCGACATGATGCTATTCAGCTGAAGTATTGTGTTCAAGACTTCAAGTTTACACTTGCGTCTGCGCACGCAATAACTGGGCGCGGCCAATTTGCTAATGTTTCGTATCTACATCACTACAAAATGGCTAATGACTCGTTTCAAAAACAATTCATTTCATTTCATAGACTCAGAGTCGACTCTCACTTTTGAAAGACAATAACTTTATATACGGTGCACTTTCAGATATAAAACTTTCCAGGATGTTTTCATTCACTTAGAGCTATATTACACACTGCACGAACAGTCATTTTAAAAAATCCATGATAGGGGCTCTTTAAATCGAAAGATCTGAAAAAGCCTATTAATTTACCCGCCCATAGACCCTCCCCTTAAAAAAATCAGGACTGACGTGGTCGAAAGTGGTCAAAAGAGACGGATTAAAATACCAGGTGTAAACGGGAATGTGTCTCACTCGTCTACTTGATCTGATCGAACAAAACTAATCTTAATACCAGGTATAAACAGGGCCTCAGTAATGCTCTGTCTAGTTCCTGTCTCTATGAAGCCCATCCTTCTGAAAAGCACACTTTGCTCTGATTGGTCAACCACTTCAATCGTCTTTCAGAGATTTCATATCCCTTACCATAACCGTGTTTAATCTGGTTGGGAAAAACATCATCTCTTGAACACACTACTAACCCATCTCAGCAAGGCATCACCCACTTTTTTTGCGTATTATGCCTTGGGCAGGAATTATTTAAATGAGGAATACTGTGACGTGAACGTTCCTAGAAGAAAACTCAAGGCTACAATCAAGGCGTTTCAGGGAGTTCAGAAACAGTGCGCACTGATATAAAATAACAACTTTTGGAGGGACTTTGAGCTTGGAAAAGGTCTGCAAACTTACAAAGCACAAACAGCAACCTTACACACTAAAGAAAGCTGAATATGTAAAAAAGCCTCTTTAAAGGGATAGTTTACTCAAAAATTTTAATCCTGACATACCAAACCTGAATTTGTTTATTTATTCCAACAGACACAAAACGGACAAAAAAAGCGAAATAAAAGTACCATAAAAGTTGTCTGTATGATTCGGCTATATTCCCAACACTGACAATCTAAATGTAATGCATAAATACAATGTCAATTTAAGTTGTCATTCTCTGTACAGTAGCTTTCAAATATCGCATGTGCAATTTTAATATGCACATACTAAAATTAGCAGTGTCAATATGTTATGAGACACATGAAAACTAATGAGGTTATATCATTTTAAATAAACAATGGTGTAACGACTGAGACAAATCAGAAACAATTAATTGGTATATGTACCAAATAATCTTTAAAACTCACTCTGGGATCTGTGGTCCCATCCCCCAGTGAGTGCAAGGAAGTCTCAGTTACCATGACCACGATCAGATAAGTTGGTTTTATGACTGTTAGCAATGTTAATGGGCCCCTGCCACAAGACCTACAGACATCAGAACGGACTTTCCTACATTCATGTATCGATAAACTGATTAACGTGAAATGAACATGCATTCCAGAACATTTTGTGAATGATTTACTGTCTTATGTTGTGTCTTTTAATAATGTTATCTGTTCTTTGATAGTATGTAGTTTATTATAGAACCAACGGTCAATGCAACCTCACTTATACCACGTTTGGTCTCTATAAATTGGTACTTTGAAGATCGAAAGGATTGTGTACATGATATGCCGATAGCTGCGCAATATACTAGTATTACGAGAATCTTCCCTAGTTTCTTCATCAGAAACCAATCCACCTGCACATACAAATGAGCACGCTTAGGACAAAGACTCATAAATTAACCACAGAGGAAATTCCCGGTCGGAAATTCCACCCTTCTCATTGGTCAAGCAAATCCGGAGGGGTTAGACCTTATTCAGACTTTAAAGGGCATTCACACAAGCCCTTCCTCCTCTTTGACCTTCTCTGTATGTTCAGGGTGTTGTGCTGTCCTACGTGGCCTCAGCAAGCCCAAAGGCAGCAGGCCTTAACTCACAACCAGCCAAGTGCTCATTCAGGAGAGAGAGAGGAGTCTCTCAACCACAAAAGAACCAAAAACAATCTCAGGAGTTTCTCACAACGTCTTCAACTCAAAGCAGAAGAAGCCCATCGCAACTCCCACCACTTGCCCTGCGTGCCCTGTCTGGACCCGGGCTGGCAGGCCACATTTTGCAACTCCAACCATCAACTCTTTTGACTTCCTCCCTTCTCCTGAGTACTCTGCGTGGCCTCGACTCACAACCAGGCATGTGCTCATGGAGAGAGAGAACTTTCAACCAGAACAGAGTCGAACTAACGATGCAAGTTCATCATATACTTTTAATCCAACGGAGATGAAAACAATGGCGACTTCAACATGTGACACTCACGGAACCAGTAACAACTTTAATTTTCAACAACTTACAAAAAAATGCAAGAATCAATTAAATTAAGTGCTCTGAAAATAAGCCAATGGTTCTTTTCATAGTTAAATGGATCTTCTCCAAAGTTCCATTTCCTGCTTCCAGTTCCATTCTATCACTCACCATTTTACCTATGGTATGTATGCATGTATGTATGAATGTATGTTTGTTTAGTTTAGTTATGTTTGTGATTTAGTTAATAAAACTTGTGCACAATATGTATTTGGTTCTGATTCACTGCTTGCAAACAAAGTCTCTTTTACGATCTTGATCTTGTTACATGCTCTAAGCGCTGTACATGCTAAGAAATAATATTTTTCTGTGGCCATGAAAGATACCCTTTTCTTAAATGAATAATCAAAAGAGTTCGATGGACGAACTGATTAATTGATTGTAATATTAATTTAGCTACGTCAAGTTAATCCAATTAACTGACCCAAATATTCACAATTAATCATAAGTTATTACTGATTATTAATATTCCATAGAGCTAATTTGTTACAATGGCAATATATTCAAATATTTAACTGTAACTGAGATATTGGAACTGCGGTGGAAAAGAAGATTTAATAAACAACAACACATTTCTTCACACAAAGCTAATTTTACGTCAGAGGACTTTCAATTTAGACTATTTGAGTCTACTTGTTGGTATTTTTATGGTTTGCTATTTTTTGCATCAAAATTCTGTAAATGACAACAATACATTTTTAAATGAACTACTTAAATGCAAAAGCACAAGCAGCACAAGCATCTGTTTTCAACAATATTACGGTTTTACAGTATTTCTGATCTAGTAAATGCAGCCTGGTGAAATCCATTCACTTAAAGTCCCCCTGTAGTCAATAATTTTATCCCTTAAAACTCCTCATCTTTGATCACCAAAAGGACACATTTAAACGTTATTTCCTTGAAAATAATTTCTTCATGCCTTCAAATAGCTTGAATGTAGCTCTACAGCCTTGCCTAATTTACTATACGTTGTTCTATGAATATGGAAATTATCCCCGCCTTCACTCCCTCACACCGGCTCAGAGATCCACACGTTGACAATCACTTTGACGTGATTGGTTACAAGGTAGTTTGTGACGTCAGAAACACCAGCGATTTCAAACTGCGTTTTTGAGACTGTCTTTGGTTCACTGCAGTTTTAAAGTGAAAATACTCAGCCATGATGTTGATTTATGAATTTGCACATGGTTTGTCTTAAAGCATATTTAAAACACTACATAGACATATAAACAACATTAAAAAAAATTATTTTCACCACAAGGGGTGTGGTTGAAAAAACCTTACTGAACCCAACTTTTGGGCAGTAGCAATACATAATAGCCTATATTTAATAATATATAATATAGCCTACATGTTGTGCCTCGTGGTTTTATATAGCTGACACACACTAACCCTCTCTCATTTAGTGCAAAACAACTGCTCTAACACAGAGCTACAGACTACAGGTTTCCAAGGACCCACAAATTCAAGTGGTGCCAAAGCACATCCGTTGTTTCAGCGAAGACACGATCATATCTGACAGTGATGGACATGGCAATGAAGTAGAGCCGTCTCAATGGAGAACACACGCGCATTAGTGGGCGCAGTACAATGGGCGCTGCAAACAGGTCTGAGTATCACTAACACAAAGAGTCAGATTAGAGGGGTAAACTCAGTTAAATCCTCCAAAAGAGGGAAACGGCAGCAGCAGAAATAACCCAGAACAGATCTGCATGGAGCCTTGAACAAAAAAAAACGATTAAGCTGTAAAACAGTCCTTTAATAGCTTAAGCCATGTGCTCTATTATCTCCCATCCTCCACCCACATGCACTGTCTTATAGCTGCTCCTGCCCACGCGTAAATACACACACGCGCACATGCTCGTACAGTCACGTAACCCAACAGATGGGGTTTGGGGTGTGTTTTAGTGAAGGCCACTCTATCAGTTCTTCTGTTTTGCAAAAGGCATTTTAATTAAGAGGTGAGGTCAAAAACTAGGCTAATCCTACGATAATGCACCTTAGTTTAAAACGGCATATTTAGCGGTATATTTGAATTCATGCGTCACATTACATTGCCCCCATGTCTGACCATTGAATTACGCCCTATACAAACTCTCAGGAGCTTTCAGGATTCACAGAACTGATTCAAGTGTAAAAATCTCAATAGTTTTCAAGTATTAATCTCGACAAGTCTCTGTATTTCTCATTTTAACCAAAGCATATTTAAAATATCTGAGGCGGCTTTCATTCGAGACGACCGCACAATTAGATCTTGCTCAGCAATGCTTTTCAGCTATACCTTTTCATCTCCATGTGCAAGTTTTTTCTTTTTTTTGTAAGTGGAACTTTGTCTGATTAAAATATTTTTTCCTCAAACCTTCAACTTCTCAACTTATGATGCAGGAAAATGTGATTATATGAAACTTGCATAAATAGCTGAAGGCATGATGGTGCATGAGATAAATAATAATATTTAGTCAAAGGCTAATTGCTGAGCGTGTGCATCTGCATGCAATTTCTATCATGACTTAATGTGTTGACAAGTGTACAAGACCTCGATCATCTGTAGATGAAAAAAATACTTTTGATATATAAGGTGAGACATAAATTAGAGCTGTGTTCGCTGTTATTATTATGACCTACTAGATGATGTTCCATTACAACTGTGTTTGCCTTCATCTATTAAATAATGTCAAATAAATTAACTTGTGAAACACATCATGGACATAAAATTTCCAATTTTCCAAAGGTACCTTTACACTTTGTTATGTTCGAATTCTGGGTATGACTTTTATGTTGCTAACTGTATTCAATACAATTCATGAACATTTACAGTATTAAAAAAAAATCTGGTAAAAACAGTAAACCTTTAATAATAATACTTCTCACACATTACAACAAAAATTAACATAACATAAACTTTTTTAAGCATTTGTTTAAACAAATATTAATATTATAAACAGTATTGTAACTACTCTTTTATTTATTTATTTTTTTTACTTTTTATGTCTCATGATGTAAGTTACCTCAAACTGAGTAGTGAATCACTGAAATGTCCTGCTCGAGTCGTCCTTGCGATGGAGTTTCGGGTTGAATGAATGGTTGTTCTTCTTCGACGTGTGCTGTACGCAAGGCAAGGCAAGGCAAGGCAAGTTTATTTATATAGCACATTTCATACACAGTGGTAATTCAAAGTGCTTTACATAGAAGAAATTTAAAATAATCAAAAGAAATATGAATAATTAAAACAGTTTAGAATAAAGAAATTAAAACAATCAACAGAAATAAGAATAATTAGAACAGTTTAGAATAAAAAATTAAATAAAATACAGTTCAAACAGTCGGACACATACAGTGGCACAGTGCTCATTCAGTAAATGCATAGATAAACAGATGTGTTTTCAGTCTGGATTTGAATGTGACTACTGTAGGAGCACATCTGATCTCTTCTGGAAGCTGGTTCCAGCTGCGGCTGGCATAGTAGCTAAAAGCGGACTCTCCTTGTTTAGAGCGAACCCTTGGTATTTCTAGCTGACGTGATCCTAATGATCTGAGTGATCTGTTGGGTTTATATTCAGTGAGCATATCTGCAATATATTGAGGTCCTAGGCCATTGAATGATTTATATACCAGTAATAATACTTTAAAATCAATCCTAAATGTAACTGGGAGCCAGTGTAAAGACCTGAGGACTGGTGTGATGTGTTCATATTTTCTTGTTCTGCTCAGAATCCTGGCAGCAGCGTTCTGTATGAGCTGCAACTGTCTTATGGTCTTTTTGGGAAGGCCAGTGAGGAGTCCATTACAGTAATCCACCCTGCTGGTGATGAAAGCATGCACTAGTTTCTCTAAGTCTTGACTGGAAACAAAGCATCTAATTCTTGCAATATTTTTCAGATGATAATATGCTGATTTAGTTATTGCTTTGACATGACTACTGAAACTAAGGTCTGATTCTAGAGACACACCAAGATTCCTGACTTGATTTTTAGTTGTTAGACCCCTAGAGTGAAGGTATGCATTCACCTTGAGAACTTCATCTTTGTTTCCAAACGCAATGACTTCAGTTTTGTCTTTGTTTAACTGAAGAAAATTTTGGCACATCCAATTGTTTACTTCATCAATGCATTGGCACAGGGAGTCAATGGGGCTGTAGTCGTTAGGCGATAGGGCTAAGTAGAGCTGTGTGTCATCTGCATAGCTGTGGTAAGAGATTTGATTCTTTCTCATTATTTGGCTCATTGGGAGCATGTACAGGTTGAATAGGAGTGGCGCAAGAATTGAGCCTTGAGGGACTCCGCATGTCATGGACGTCCACTCAGACTTATGGTCTCCTATACTCACATAGTAACCTCTCCCTTCTAAGTATGACCTGAACCATTTTAGGACTATCCCAGAAAGCCCCACCCAGTTTTCCAGTCTGTCAAGAAGTATGTTGTGATCGACAGTGTCAAATGCAGCACTACGCGGTAAACCAATCACAACAGACTGAGTTGTCTGCCCAATCAGAGCAGAGTAGTTTGCGGAAAGGAGGGATTTAGAGAGATTGATTCATTCGGCGAGTCGTTTGAGAATCATTGAAAATCTGGTGATGTGCAAATGTACATTATGAGAAAATTAAACAGTTTTTTGACGTTTGATGCATGCAAACCTGTTCAAAACAACATTAGGAAACTTTAAAATATCATAATAGGGGCCCTTTAAACTTGTTAGCTTCATGAACCAAATACACATGCATATTATTCATAGGTCTATACATTAAGTGTACATCTGACAGATTCATCATACACATCATAACATTTCTATTAGGCGGAAATATGCCACGATGGCATAAACGGGTTCACATAACACGATTCCAAATAAACATATTCGGTTTAACTTGTGCGGAGCCATGGGTCCTCCGTGCATCTCTTTATCTTCATCTAAACAACTCAGAGACTAATATTGATCAGCAGCAACAACAGCAATATATACAAGATGGATAAACACTTACTTTTAGTCATTGATACACACAACTCAGGCAGGAATTAGGAAGAAAAACAACACACGAACCATCTCTCAATGATAAAGCGAAACGAAGCGAAAAAGTTCTGCACAGTCACCCATTCAATGCTGTGGTTTGATTGGCTGTCCATCAGCGTGATCAGGGCATGACAGCGTGATCGGGGCATGATCACTATGTCTGCTTGTTGGTATATTTGTTGGATGGATAATAATGTTTTCCAGCAGATGGCGCCGCTGACCTCCTCTTCTACTGCCGCCCCTACATTTGCTTACCAAATGTACTTTCCATCTTCTTTGTTAGTCTTTTGTAGGGTCATTATCTGGGATAGCAGGCAGTGTGATGAGACGAGACACTGGTCGATGGTAGTGCTTGTTTTTTACCTCGATCTTTGCGGAGTGGACCCGGCCATCCGATCCAGGGTATGTGGTTATTACCTTGCCGACAGGCCACATAACACAAGGAAGTTAGTGGTCTACTACCATAACAACAGTCCCAGGTGTGAGGTTGCTGCATTCACTCATTCATTTTTGACGTGGTTGCAGGGTGGGCAAGTAATTCTTAATAAAACTTGTCCAAAACTGATCTGCCAATACTTGTGAGTGCCACCATCTTTTCCGACTAAGAATTTCGGATTCTCTGTAAATCACTTGTGGTAGTGATGCATCTGGCCACCCCATCAACAGGTAGTTCGGGGTCACCGGATCTGGATCCGCTACATCGGAAGAGACATACCCCAGTGGTTTCAACCTCTATAGACCTTATGCACCAGAGAAACGAGGGCGCTGCCATCTTTAAAATATTGTCTTAGAACTTCCGTTTTTGTGGTTGCTCTGTACATCTCTATGGCATCTCTGTCGAGGAATAATTAGCTGGTGAAGTGGATTTACTTATTGTAGAGTTAACGAACGTTATCATGAGCATTGTAATGTTTATCATAAGCATTGTAACTTAGATGTCTTAACAAATGTCGACTGGGATTTTTTTTAAACGAGCCGTTCATTAATCTATGCAAGATTGCTGTGAAAATACAGACCGGAAGTCAAAAGACAACGAGCGCAGCGCTGAAAAGAGGGGGGCTACATAAGGTCTATAAGGAATGATCGGAGGACTTCCTCTGTAAGGATCTGAGACCCTTCTATGGTACGTAGGGCAGTCTTAACTGAGCAGATCTCGCGCTCCCACATACCTCCGAAATGTGGGGCATTTGGGGGGTTGTACCGGAACTGTATTTTTTGTTTCGCTAATTGGGTTTGATGTGGGCACAAGGAAGTGAAAGTTGTCTGTAGCTCTTTATCGCCTCCTGGAAAATTAGTGCCTTGATCCGCCATGATTTCAGAAGGAGTTCCACGTTGAGCAACCATACGCCTAAGAGCCATCAGAAAGGAGTCTGTATCCATGTTACTCAGTAGATCTGTGTAAGTGGACACATCAGGTGGACATGCACTTAAAAATTAATCCCCACCTCTTTTCATTGCTCCTCCCTTTACTTGGAATGGGCCAAAACAATCTACCCCTGTGCAAAATAAGGCTGGTTTCAGTAGGCGGACTCTGGCGGGAGGAAGTTCTGCTATCTTTGGTATATTAGGTTTGGCTCTCAATCTTTGGCATTCGACACAGGAATGTTGACCCATAGGCTACCTCAGAGGCAGCGCAGAAGATGTGAAGTTCTCGTTCCACCTCTGGGACATCTAGTTTGGCTGTCACATAACACCTGGGTATAGTGATAAGTGGTAGATGTTCCAGTTCTGCTTCCCATTTTTGCCAGGCCTGCAGCAGCTCAGAAGGAAGAAGGGGTTCATCCCATTCTAGTTCTTTCACCCACAATTGTCTTACTAGGATTTTGGCTCTGGTTGTGAAAGGTATTATGTAACCCAAGGGGTCGTACTGGCTGGCGAGGACCCGGTATATGTTTCTCATTGTTACCTCATGTTAGGATAGAGGACGATGGCGGTAATGTAGGGTGCCTGGTACGCAATGCCAGTTTAATCCCAGGGTCATTTCTTGAGGGTCTGATTGACTGCGGGAAATCCACAACTCAGTGTCATCTTATCACCCTGCTGGCAATGGGTGAAAACATGTCACTGCACTGCAAATGTCGCACAACAGGGGCTACAGGTTGTTCAAAATGGAAGGTCCCACCACAAAAACCTTAAAAGTGGTTTGTCTTTGGGGAGCAAGCGAATCTGGGGGAACATCCCTTTTTTTGTCTCCACTGATGGCTACTCAATGAGCTCTGAAGCGGATTAACACTCCAAGGAGAAAGGGGACCAGCGTAGGTCCAGGTAATAACTGCTTGTTTAAATTGTCCCCATTAAAGGTGTACGAGCAGTTGAATACCACTCTGTGTTTCCCATTGTGGGTCACAATATGGTGTGGCAGATACCATGATTCTGTAGACTGGGCTGCCTTTTGAAATTGGTATTTTAGTGTTGTAACCAGCTTTCTCCAGTTTTTGGATCTCTTCTTGATAGTTGTTAGCTAATCACAGGTCCTTAGCTAACCGACGTTCAGTGTTACGGAGGTGGCCCATCACAGCATCCTTTGGAGCATGTAACAGAGGCATTGTTTTAACTCTCAAAAGTGGAGTGGAGTGGCGTATCATTCAATTCCATCCACTTTCACTCGCACTGTCTGTGTCTCCAGCATGTTCAGTGTTTCTTGGTCTTGCTGTGACCTGATCACCATCTTTTCACTGCGATAAGGCAGGATGTCCATCTGCCATAACCTTTCAATTTGATGAAACAGTTCTGCAGATGGTGAACAATTAGACGTGAACAGACACTGTGAGACTGAGAGTTGATCCTGCAGATGTTTGGAGGGGCCTTGCAAGGTCCAGCCGAGATGGGTTCTGACAGTGGCTAGTAGTGGCTACAACTGGTAGGGATGACCAAAGCATCATTACTCCAGTCTTCAGGGTCACATTATCCTTCAGAAATCATTCTAATATGCTGACTTGCTTCTCAAGAAACATTTCTGACTATTATCAATGTTGAAAACAGTTGTGCTGCTTAATATTTTTGCAGAAACCGTGAAACTTTTTTATTATTGTTTGATGAATAGAGCATTCTACAAGCGCATTTATTTGGAAAATAATACTTTTGTAACATTATATATGTCTTTACTGTCACTTAATTGATTTAATTAATCATTGCTAAATAAAGTAGCCTATTCATTTCTTTAAAAGGACCCCAAACTTTTGAATAATATGTTAAACTTAATCTAAAACATATTGAAATAGGCAAGGCAAGATTTATATAGCTCATTTCATACACTATGGCAATTCAAAGTGCTTTATATAGAAAGGAATAAAAATAATCACAAAATAAAAGCAAGGATAAAACAGTTATTCAAAATGCTTTACATAGAAAGGAATTAAAAAGAATCACACTATGGTAAAGAGCTTTGTATATAAAATAAACTAAATCAAGGGAAAGCGAGGGAAATAAAACAGTTATAGTTTTATTTTCCCTAAAATCGGGAGCACTAGGACTGACTCACAGGGTAACCTTGGGTTCAAAAAAAAAAAAAAAGCATCATTAATATAACCTTGACAGAAGGAAGTTATATTTTATATATTTAAAATATACCCCTTTAATGATAATTCAAAGCTGTTAATACTTTTACTTCTGGTGACTCTTATTGTTTATAGTTTTATTTTATGATTATTTTTATGAGTTATTTATTTATTTATTTTTTACACATTTTCTCTATCATCACCATGATCTGTCAACTCCATCACACAAATTGCAAAGAAACAATTTGGGATTTTCAGACAATTTAAGTCCTATTTGTATATAAACACACCAGAAAAACAAAATGGATACTGTATCTGTGATATGCAAAATATGGTTATTTTAGTCACTGTCAGCTGCCAGACGGTAAGATGTCCTGTCTGACTCTGGGGACAATTCAATAGATGGAACTGAAAATCAGTGTGAAACCATCTTGTAGTCTCAGTTCATTTATTTGCCATAGTGAATGCCAGATTTGTCAATATTTCGAATAAATATTTGACACATTATTTTTGTGTCTAACAGTGTTGACCCATATTGAACGATATGCGAGGAAAAAGGTGGGGAGAAAAGCAAAACAGAAGCGGAAGATGTAGGCTGTTTAATAAGACCAAATGCCTGATTTAAAATAAAATATTTCTAAAGACTCTCTTATTATTGACTAGAGAGTTCCTGATGACTGCAGCGTCACATGATCCTTCAGATATCATTATAATATTGCTGATTTGCTGTTCAAGAAACATTTCTTATTATTATCACTGTTGAAAACAGTTGTGCGGATTAATATTTTTGTGCAAACCATGATGCATTTTTATCAGGATTTTTTGATGAACAGTAAGTTCAAAGAAACAGCATTTTCTTTAAACACTTTTGTAACATTATCTTTACTATCACTTTTGATCAATTTAATGCACCCTTGCTAAATAAAAAGCATTTCCCTCTCTCTCTTTCGCTCTCTTTTTAAAAGACCTATATATATATATACCTTATATTTATATAATATATACCTCTAGTGAGGCGATGAGAAACTCTCAAAGCAGCAGAAGATGCACCAAGACATTAATTCCTTTCCAGTTTTTGCAGGCTGTTTTGTTAGAATCACAGTGCCTGATTTCAAATAAAGTATTCCTAAAGACTCTCTCTTTAATGATTGCAGAGTTCCTGACAACTGCAGGTGTTCTCTCCTCAGTCTAGGTAGGTTAGAGCCATTAGTTTAGCTCTGAATTTCACCTCTCCCGCTTTGAAAGTACTTAAAAAGCAGCTGAGGTGTCTCTCGGCGCACGTGCAGCTGCCTTGCCAAAGCTCCAGAGCGCCGTTAAGGGGCTTTCCCCAAAGGCTCTCTCAAAATCTCTTTTCAACCAGCCTCTCTCGCTTCCTTTAAGTCACCATCACGCCGTTCTCTCCCTCTCTCTCGGTGCGAGTGTCCATGGAGACCTCGGCTGGATGACGGGCCCACCCTCCACCTGCACCGACTCGAGTCACAGAGTCGTGGGCTCACGGCCCCCCTGAGGAGAGCCTTGGGAAAGAAAGTGTCGCTAACAGATGGAATCTATTGTCTAGAGAGAGAGTGGAATAAAAGGAGAGGGTGGTGGAACTCAAGGGTGCAAATGTGGAAAGAGAAGGGGGTGGCGGTGGTGTTAACACTTCAGGGTGGCGCTGGTGGGCTCCAGTTAACTTGGATGGTTGCCTTGCTTGGTTTTTAATGAGCCTTTGAGCCAATGAACTTAATGAGGCGTAGTCTCTTAACCAAAACCCATCCACACACACAAACATGCGCTCAAACCTCACGTCAACACTACACTCGCTACTAGAGATGAATTATGGAGGTCAGGGTTGGACCGTGTCGCTATTCTGTTCTGTCCGCCTTATATACGCCTGTGTGTGGGTGTGTATTTGAATTTGTTTTTATTGTATTTTCAATTGACTTTAGACGTTGTCGCTTTTGGCTTGCTTAGTTGGGGTTTAAAAGACACTTAATATTCAATCATACTGGATTATCGATTTGACTGCACTGACGCTATTGGATGAGAAGAAAAACTTGAAATGAATTGAGCTGGATGATGACACATCTTCTGTAGAGCTGCTTTTATAGCTGAATCGACTTTGTTTCATACATGTCAAATTTTGCAACATCAGGACTGTTATTGAACTGAATCAACACTGAACTGGCTTGAGCTGAATAATGATGAAACTGTCTTTGCAAAGTAGTTTTAGAGCAGAATTAGAACTGTCTCATATTTGATGAAGTTTGAATGTTATTTCCCTGTTTACTACTGAATAAAGCGCTATTTAAATCATTTTTAGTTTTAAAAAGTCATTTTAGTACATCAGTTTTAATTTCAAGTAACAAACAAAAAAGATTTGTTACACTTTCCTTGTTACATATTAATATGGTCAGAACATGTAATATAACAATAAATTAAGAATAATTATATGCAACTAACCCTCAACCAAAACCCTAACCCTATAGTAAGTACATGTAGTTAATAAATATTACTCAGTACTTAAATATGTAATTACACTGTAACAATGACACCTTAAAATAAAGTGTAACCCTTTATTTTAATGGGTCCCCGTTACAGTGTAATTATACATGAAAGTACTGAGTAATAGTGATTAATTCCATGTGTACTATTGGTTTAGGGTTAGTTGCATGTAATTTTGCCTAATTTGTAGTTATTACTATAGTAAATAAATGTAATATGTGCAAGGATACATTCAAATAAAGTGTTACCAAGATTTTTTTTAATGGATTTAGTTAACTGTAATAACCCATCAACACACACAACCTGACATCATCAACACACTCGCAACTCGTCTAGAGAGGAATTATGGCGGTCAAGGTTGGGCCATATCACCATTCGGTTTGTCTTTATTAGCACAAGAAGAGGCGTTCAAGAGCTCCGGCTTTCGTCATTCCTCGTCCGCCTCATTGTATGACTGTTGTGTGACACAAAAAGAAGATCAACACCTAGACCTGAGCCTTTCATTCCCTTGATGCATTCTTAGCACACATACTCAAGTACACACACACATTCTAAACACTGATTGCAGTTTTACTGTCCCTGGTACAAGCGAGGACCTCATTATATACCAACACAAACCAGGACAGACAAAGAAAATGAGGTATGTGTGTGTGTGTGTGTGCATGTCTGTGCGTGTGTGTGTGGTGCTCTATTAAACTGACAAAGCTTCTAATTAACCAGACCTTTTGTGTATCGCCTGTTGAAGCCGTATAAACCAGAACGCCTCAATATGGAAAGGAATGCGAGAGTGGAATGCACAAATCTGAATAGGCCATGACAAGAATGTCCCACTTCAAAGACACTCCTTTTTAACAGCTGCTTTTTGAGTGGATACAACCTCACAATACTTGGAGAAAACAAGGAGCAAATGAAATGCCATTGCAACTATATAAACACACAAACACAGACTGATGAGCTCATTGATATGATGCTTGTGCAAAACCAAATAATCCACTACCTGTTAAGCGGAAAATAGGAATTTGTATAGATAGATAGATAGATAGATAGACAGACATTTAGATAGACATTTAGACAGACAGCTAAACAGACAGATGGATATATAGACAGACAGAATGGGTGATTGGCCTCTTTTAATTAGAAAGGATGAAGGAAAAACATGGAGTCATGATCCCATTAGAGGGAGAAATAAATAGGGGGAGGATGGGAGTTGTGTACGTTTTTTACAAGTAAAGAGTTTGAACTCTCCTGCCTGAGCGAGCCATTCATTATGAATCTTGTTAAAGTAAACACACAGTTTATTATAAAATAACACGCTCAAGCTCAGCATAGCAAGACGAGCACGTCTGTGCATACATACACAAATGAGAACATACAAACATGCCGCAGTATCGCATAACCCGATGATGCCAACAGGTGCCTATATACATTTTTGGTAACACTTTATAATAACTGCACACTATTAATCATTAGTTAAGCATTAGTAAACAGTTAATTAAAGCATTAATAAACTTTGATAAGCAGTTTATAAATACAGATATAAATGCTTTATTTTTGTTTTAAAAGCATATCTATAATGTTTAATAATTGTATTTTCATATTTTATTAATGATCAATGTATCATTTCTAAATGATGTATTGCATTATAAGATTACTTAGAAAGTGTAAGTAAATGATTAATAAACTATTTAAATGTACATTCATACATCTTATTATTCAGACATATAGTAATAGTTACTTAGTGTGTTAAAGGTAGGGTAAGTAGAATTTTTCTAACAAAATATGTTTGAACTGTCTATATATACCAACACATGATTAAAATGTAAGTACTCTGAAAAAGAAAGTATAAAAATCGAGTGTCTGTAGTCCTCTCAGTGCTGCAATAAACACAGCTACTTATCTCCATTCGGGACGAATGAAATGATTGGCTGGAGCGACTGTCACTCTCCCTCGCTACAATGGCAACCACCCCTACAGCTACAGGACCCGCACACGCGCGCGCCCGTTTGAATCGAGGAGGGGAAGAAGCACGGACGCTAAAGAATCACAATTATGGCCGCGAATTTATCAGTCAAAATTCCCAGTACCTGCATATACAGTCAGCGAAGGCAAACCAGGCAAGAAAAGGAAGACAGTATTTGAAAGGGCTATGGCCAAAAAGTCTTTGGATAAAGCAAGCAATATCAGGGCTTTCCAGCGGTGGACAACTGAGGGACATCAAGGGGCTGAAAAGTGACGGTAACAGTGCTTTCATCGTGGAAGCTCTTACAATCAAAACACCGTATATGTTATGAATCTTACACGAAATTCCCCTTCATCACAGTGTAACTGATGGTAACAGGAAGAACGTGTATCAATGCAACCTGTTTTTAGCTTTGAGTTTGCCTTATGTTACTAGCTTGTTACCGAATCAAGCTCAATATGTTTTAAACTTTACCAGTATCGATATGCTGGCTTGATAGTGAGTACTAACAGCCATGTTAGTTGTTTATATTCATAATGATAAAGTTAGGTATTTTATTACATGTGATTCTGACATGATGTTACTCAATGCACTGTGCTCCTCTCCGGTCGGCGCTGGTAAACGCGTCCTCCAGCTGAGCGCGGGCGGCATCGCGCGGTCATGTGTTTTGGGGGTGTGGCTTTGGAAGGAGCCCAGACGGGAGAGGGAGGGTGTCAATGGAATAATGAGCTCTGTTTATTGCAGCTCTGAGAGGACTACAGAAACTCGATTTTTAAAATCTCTTTTTCAGAGTACTTACATTTTAATTATGTATCGGTATAAGACAGTTTAAACAATTTTGGGAATTGTTATTTTTTTGAAAATTCTACCTACCCTACCTTTAATAAATGCTTTATTAACATGTATTTATACTGTAATTCAGCATTAATTTGGGTAGTTATAAAGCATTTAGTAGTGGTCAGTTAACTATTTGTGTGAGCTCACCTAAAGTGAGGACTACTGATTTGTGTTGTTTCATTGTGTTGTGTTTGTTTAATTTTTCTGTTTAGAAGATAAACAAGCCTTTAAATCTCCTTAGTAAATGCTTTTCAAGTGCTTTCATTAAAAACAGTTAACTGACCACTACTAAATGCTTTATAACTACCTAAATTTACTCAATTTACTGACACATTCTAAGTGATCTTATGAATCACTGACAACTCTTAATTAACTGGTTTGTAAATAATGCTATACTTCATTTAGGAATTATTAATTGATCATTAACAAAGTATGAAAATACAATTATTAAACACATTATAGATATGCTTATAAATCAAGAGAAAAACATTTATAGCTGTATTTATAAACTGCTTATTAATGTCTATTAATGCTTTATAAATGATGAATTAACTGTTTACTCATGCTTAACTAATGATTAATAGTGTGCAGTTATAAAGTGTTACCCAATTTTATTTCCAATCAAGTTCAATATCCTTAAACAATCATACCTAACCATCTGTACTTTATTTAGACATATTTGTGCCAGCATGTCAACACATTTGATTTGATCACAACAAATCTCAATACAGACACACAAACACAACCTTTCCATATTATTGTATTTATTGCAGTCAGAACTGAAGAATGAGTGTAAATTTGAATTGAATAGGCCACACCTCACAGAAAATTGAACTGGAATTTGAATGTCCAATTCAAGATTAGAATTTCTCAATGTAGTCCTAAATGGTGCAAAAACCCTATTGCTAAAACAACAAAACTGACATTTAAAATGTGAAATAGATTTTTACATAGTTGCTATGCGGTTGCTGTGGTATTCTAGGTGGTTACTTACTGGTTCAACCACAAATCTGTATTATACAAGTCTGTATGATTACTCTGGTTTCTAGCTATGGCTCGGGTCTATCCTTCAAATGTTTATTTTATTGCCCACCCGATAGAAATTTAACACTAAATCGCTTAGAAATAGCAATATTTTCCATGGTTTGAGGTGTTTCCATGGTGTTATTCCAATAGCAGGAATAAGGTGACATGCTGCTAAGAATGAGCAACAATGATAATAAGGATGCTTACTTAAGCCCAATTAATTAAATAGATAGCCTTATTATCCTCAGAATTGGACTTTATAACGCACAATTGCAAGTTTATATCTAGCAATTCTGACTTTTTTTCCTCGCAATTTTGACTTTTTGAATTTTGGGGTTGGGAAACAGGCTTCCATACATTTCAGCCAAGCAAGTAATTATTTAGGTTATATATAATTGTTCTGAACATTAGCAGCAGACGAACTGAATGAAAATGTGAATTTACTGGTAAACATGTTTACCACTGTATAGAAAGCAGTGCTGCTCTTTTAAACACTACATTGTTAGTCGCCTATATTTCAATGTCAGAATTGTGAATTTCGCTAAAAGGCAATGAGTTTGCAGGTATGTACTCACTATCATGTCATTCCAAACCTGCATGACTTTCTTCTGTGAACACAAAAGACAACTCTGGGGTCTAAACATCGTTGGAGCTCATTGTATGGACTGAAAAAAAAAACGTGGTAAATGACAATGTTTTAATTATTTATTTAAGGCATTAATTATTCTTTACGAATTCTCTACATGCTGAGAGATCTCCACAAGGAGATTCTGCCAGGTTTAGATGTTCCCCTGGTGACATTTTAGGAATTTTGTCCCCAATAGGATTACAAAACCTGCCCACATAAGCACATATGTACTTAGCACTGGTAAGACACAAACCACAAACCTCATGTAATGATTTCTGGTTAGCCAGTTTCTGTCTTTCTGTATGCACTCTCAGCAAAGCTGTACCTACTTCCACATGCTCTTATTTAAATGCCCTTGATTGCTTTATTTCATTGGTAATAGTTGAGTGTGATAAGCCACTGTGTGTGCGTAAAGAGCAGTGTGCCTGTGTGAGATAGATGGAATACTGCGAGCTCAGAGTTGCCTGGTCAACATTCCTCCACAACCCTAAGACTAATTGATTGGGGTGTCAGAGTGTGTGTTTGTGTGTGTGTGTGTGTGTGTGTGTGTGCGTGCGTGTTTGAGCGAGAGTTCATGTGTGTTAGGGTGAATGTCTGCCAGATGGCTGAGGGATTGCAGTTCGATTAGTGTGAATGGGCATGAGCCTAGCAATTTTGTGCTTGAGAGTGTGTGCATGCACCGCAGTGATTTTAAAACCTTAAACTCGCTCTAAAAGACAGGACTTTGTGCTATTAATGCTTATTGCACAAAAGATTTGTTAAAAAACGAGTGCACGGCTGCTTATTGAACACATTACTCAAACTATTCTCGTCTCATCTTGCCACAACAAACAAGTGCATTTGCAATTGATGCCTGTCGTGATAGCATCATTACCAAAGATTTCTTTGAGAAACAAAACTCACTGGATCACTGGATGTAACCATGGAGATCATAAGGGGAATGACGCCTGTTTCGTTCCCATCTATGGCTAACAAAAGTAGTTAACTATACCATATGTTCACCTCCAAATCTCAAGGGTTAAATTGGGAAGTCATTTAAAACCACTCTTCAGTCATCGATGAAAAGATGATATGGATGGTTCATGTAATTATTTTAATTGTCCACAATTAGCCTTAACAATACTCTTCAGACGTTACCTCTCCCTAAAGGGTGGTTTTTCCTTTTTTAGGAAAACAAAACTCACCTGTGTTATTCGAAATGCAGCATCTGACTGATGCCTGTATGTTTGTTTGTTTTGAATATCCAAGATTGTTTTCTGAGCACCAGTGAATTTAGATATGTCATGTTGTTTATTTGTTAATTCATCATTGCATTTTGACCACATTTTTGATGAAATACCATTCCTTCAGTGTGTAATCCAGCAAACTATCCATGCCATACAGTACCTCTCAGCACGGATCTCTTTGTTAAAGCACATTTTACCCGTCTCTCTCTCTCCCTATCAGTGTCATTACGTGTCATTATAGGTTAGCCATCTGTGGTGCTACTATGAGCCATGAAGACCTGCAGGACTCGGTGTGTATGTTTGGAGCGGGTGGGGATCCACATGCTCCATTGTTTCCGAGCGCTCAAAAGCATGAGCCTTCCCCTACAGCCTTAATGGAACAGACTGGATAATATTTAACTAATGATTCTCTCCCGGTTCCTTTCACCCTCCCTCCCTCCCTCTCTCTCTGCTCTGTTCCCACTAACCATAGCCATTTCCAAAGTTAATGACACAAAAATGGAGACAGAAAGAGCAGCTGATAGGGAGGAGAGGAACTGAATGAGGACAGAAAAAATGATTGAGGGAGTAGAAAAAAAAAAAATGAGATTTGAGAATCAGGTGTATTGAGAGAAACTTGACAAAGGAGCAAACAGAATTTTAACATCCCAATTATTTTTTCCCACCCAAAATGTATTTGTATGCAATTTATATAAATTACTTCTTATCATTACTTCATTAAAATTTACCTCATTACCATATCATTATCGTGGACATCATTAACATTGTTCAAGTGTCAACATAGGGCAAAGTGTTGTCAAAATGGCCACAACAGATTCTTACACAGCACTTTACAGAAGCAAGGGATGAAGGAGGGGTGGGAGGATAGAGGCCGAATGTAAGAACGAGAGCGAAAAGGGACTGACACAGCAGAGTGATAAAACTATGGCAGTTCAAATATGTATCTTGGTCATGCCAATATAGCTAATTGAATCTGAAATTGAATTTAGCTAGAGGGATAGACGAAGAAAAAGGGGGAGAGACTGACAGAGAGGGAGGAATACACAAATGGGGAGTCGAGTACTGGTAGTTGTGCCCCTGCCATGGATTAAAGTCACAAGTGCTCTGAGGCAAATGTAGTATTAGTCACTTTAATAATTAATCATCCTCTGAGCATTTTTTTTTTTTTTTTTTTTTTAGCCATGCAGTGACCCATTTTCAATTCCCCTCCACTAACAAAAATAAAGCAAAAGAATTTAGTTTCTAGCTTAAAAACTAGCTAAAATTAACAAGAGTGGAGAGTTTGCTATTCAGGGTCTGCTGGGTCAAACAAACTCATCTATTATCTAAATTCCCAGGGTAAATAATAGGGAATTCCTGTCTTTTCACACCTATTTGGCTTTTAGAGGAGCCAAATAGTAGAATAAAAGAGAATAGAAGAGGCTACGATGGGCTCCTAAAGGTCTGCAGGATGCCATCCTGGAGAAATATGAGGCCCATATGCAATGTGTCCCCAGTGAAAGGAGATCTCCCGCCGTGCTCCTCCTGGCTTTGATGCTCACCACCACAAAAGCAGATGGTTCTAGCCCTCGACACTCTCTGCTCTTGTCCCCCACCCTTCCCGCACTGTTAAGACAATCCCATCCACCGCTATTAGCCCCCTGCCTGCTTTGGCTCTCTATTCGGCTGTAGCTTCAGGCTCCTTTCAGGCCACTGCCCAGAACCCAGGGGGCTGCCGGGGCAAAGCAACCTAGTCAAGCATTCACCATTGCTGTCTGGCTTTGAATGGAAGTCAACTGAGTGAAAAAGACATGTTTTTAGAGGGCAGAGCAGAAAAGTGAGGAGAAAAAAAAGCAGGTGAGGAGAGATCGATGAAGGTTTTTTTTCCCCTCCAATACCTCATTCAATGCTCGCAGGTTACAAAGCAGCAGCAACTGCAGGCGGTGTGGAATTTTCCGGATGCTTCTTCCGATCGTCAAAGGCCAGCAGTCGGGGAACCTTCATGCAAAACGAGATCAAAGATGGAGACAGCACAGTGAAGCTTTTTGCACTGTTTTTCTATTTTAGTCCCAGTCGCTCTTAAGCAGTTCTGCAATCAACGCAATAAAGAAAATCTGCAAATGACCTCCGAAAACCTCATCTTTGTTAATACCTCAGCTTGATCTCCCGGGCTCTCATTGGCACAAGCCAATTAACTGCTGCTCTCAGAGGCCGGGATCAAGTTCTTAATTGATTACATGTCGATAGCTTATTCAATTATCAATTAAAGAAAGAAACCAAGAGTTGAAATAAGGGTAAAGGAAGTTTCCCAAATGAGATCCTCAGAGGTTTTGCTTTTGCCTGGGTTGTTTGGGGAGAGTACAACAACACATTTATCGAATGCAACTGAAAGGGCTGACAGGTCTGCTTAGCTGCACTGCTCCAGACTTCTCACCTCGAGTTCAAAACCTGCATTATGGGGAGAGCAAATATAGAAAGTCCGGTGAATAAGCATCAACAGGAGACTTTCCAGCTCGACCAAGTCAGATCTTTGCATCCTCCACATAGAAGTGTGCTTTCAGATCACGAGGGGATTTGTTAGATTTGCTTCTTCTGCTATCTGCCTCTGGCATGGAGGTGAATGGCTACCCTTGGCTCTATCCTCAAACTATCTCTTCTCTTGTCCGGTTTGTTTACCGAGTCACAGAGGGATACCCCTCTCCAACTTTAGCAGTCAGCTTAAAATTAAATAAACCATTGTGTCTGGTATGCTACCAGGCTAATTTCCCGGGTTGGCGTGCTAGGTTAGCCTCACTCTGCAGCTAGCACACACTAATGAGAACATGTTTTAGGGACACACCAATTTCACGAATGTCTGTGACAAGTTGTCAACTCCGTCACAAGGTATTTCACAGATTAATATAACTAATGGTTACTAATGCTGCACGGTTAGTCTGACCGAGATGGCCAAACAAAATCAGCACACAGATCATTAGTCTGACAGTCTTCTTGGCAGCATCACATATTTTATAGAGCATCATCGCCTGGAGACAATCAAAACAGATGTCACCCCATACGTCAGACATCTGGAGGCTACTGTCCAGTGTATACTGTAGCTAATATTGTCAATCTATCAAAAAATCCAAATGTCCCAATTAGTCTTCATTTGGTCATAAACTTCATTTGCAGAGGTATTCAGAAGTGAGTTTTTAAACCAGTCTAAGATGGTTTGCTGGGTGGTTAGTTAAAATGGTGCATGACATTCTACCATGGTTTAAAATGGTCTCCCACACCTGGCCAAGCTGTTGCTTAGTTGTTTAGACCACTTAACCAGCCTAAAATGCTAAAGATGTTTTTTAAAGTTAAGAACACAAATTACTCTTCATTTGGTCTTTGCACTGAAACAAAAAAAAATAAAGCAGTCTAATACAGTTTGTTGGATTTTTAGTTGGTTTAAGATGGTCTCCCAGCCTGGCCAAGCTGGTGTTTAGCTGGTTTAGACGATTTAACCAGCCTAAGATGCTAAAGACATTTTTAAGAAAAGAACACAAATTACTCTTCATTTGTTATTGGCACTTAAACAACCAGAAGTGTTTTAAAATCATTCTATGATTTGCATTCATTCTAGCTAAGACCATGAAAGCTAAATATGTTTTGGCAAAATATATATTTTAAAGGGGTTTGGAAAAAGTCACTGACATTTAGTTCTCAACCACACTGTTTTAACGGATTTAATACCCAAAGGATGCCGATAACCATCAAAGGATTAGTGCAAATTTAACCATTGTACTTGTTAACTATTTTGTACAATCCCGGATGAGTGATGTCCATCCGGCTCCTCCCTCCCGCAGATGAATGGAACAATCCGTACAGTGGGAGGGCTTTATGGGGAAGACGACTGTGAACTGCTCGGCTGGGTAGTGAGAGATTCACTGAAGGAGAGAGAGGATGGACAAAAGTGTGTTGTGAAAAGAGCTCCGTCTTTCTGACAGGCCCAGCATGGCGTGTAGGCCTCGCTCCAGAT
Organism: Semotilus atromaculatus; assembly: GCA_031834385.1. Lineage (NCBI taxonomy): Eukaryota > Metazoa > Chordata > Actinopteri > Cypriniformes > Leuciscidae > Semotilus > Semotilus atromaculatus. Next base: position 20,610,490 of record JAULUF010000015.1, read on the forward strand.
GGTGATGTCCCGGCTACCGGCTGGGGGGCTCTTGACTCTTTCTATATGGCTGTCAGCTGGGCTTTTCCTCCCCCTGCCTGGGCCCAGTGATTTCATCCTACAGCGTTTCAGTAATAAGATAATTCACACAATACTCCACATGCTGCTCTCACATCAACATCACCATCCAACACAGACGTGAAGCCAAACTGCCTTCCCATTGGAAGCATGCAAGACTCTCACAACATTGTCCAATCCAGGCTTGGAATTTTTGAGCTCACCTCAAGGAAGGGTCGGGGTGACCTTAAAACCTCTTTAGTCTGTCAAAAGCATGCTGCCACTGAAGAGGTGAAGTAGGGTCCAAAATATTACTGCTTTCCAGGCAGTTGTTTCTGGTAGTAGGTCTTCAGAGACCTTTTAAAAAAAAGCACAAGAAAAAAGGAACCAATTCAACATTTATTATTTAGTTCAGCGACAACTAAAAATACAACTGAATAAAGTCAGTTTAAAATAGTATAAGAATAGCTCAAAATATTTTACCAATGCTACAATTGCTATTCATTCATGTCCATTATCGGTCAAAAGCTTTGGGGTCAGTAAGATTTTTTAAATGTTTTTGAAAGAAGTCTCTTTTGCTCACCAAGGCTGCAAATATTGCAATGCTTTTTCTGTTTGAAAACATTTTAAAATGTAATTTATTCTTGTGATGGCAAAGCTGAATTTTCAGCATCATTACTCCAGTCTTCAATGTCACACAATCCTTAAGAAATCATTCTGATATGCTGATTTGCTGCTCAAGAAACATTTATTATTTATTATCAATGTTGAAAACAGTTGTTCTGTTTAATATTTTTGTGGAAACGGCAAAAATTTTCAGGATGCTTTTATGAATAGTAAGTTATACATGTCTTTCACTTTTGATCAAATCCTTTTTGACATAATATTAATTTATTTTAAACCTTTGAACGGTAAGGTATACAAAACTATAGTTTTACATTTACTGAAGAAAATATGAGTGGAGTTTGGGCTGGGCCATTGCTATGCAGTTGCTAAGGTGTTTATAGTGGTGGCTAGTTCGTTGCTTCAACCTGGTCTCACAGAGGTCTAGGTGGCTGCTAGGTGGTTACTTAGTGCCGTGGTTCGTGTCAAAAGAGTCCATCTCCAAGATTTCTGGTTTCTACATATGACTCGCATCCCTCCTTCAATGACAGTCTGTGGTATTTTTCCAGCTGTTTAATCTTCCACTAGGCAAAGATTGTAAGACAAATCACTTAAAAAAGCAAAAAGCTCAACAGATATCATTTATAGCACAAACGTGTAAGACGAGTTAAATACCTGACACAATGAGAAAAACGAATAAAGATGCTTTTTACTAACCACATATTTAAGTTTCTGTAATATAAAACGAGCAAAAAATATGATCCAATAAAAGTTAAGATCTTTTGGCCTTTCATATCACTTCCATACATTGACCAGGCTCACACCTGGTGTTTTCTATCTCTTGGTTCAAAGTTATAGTGGAGTGTGTGGGTGTTTTATTTTTTATTTTTTCATGTCCTGACCTACTTTTCTAGGACATTGGTGGAAGGGCACATGAAAGACAAGGATCTCCCCATAGACCGAAGGTTATGTGGATGCTCAACCGGCACAGGTTGTTGCAGCCTGGTCAAGGCATTGAAGCAGAAACACACACACACACTCAAAAGGAGCAGGGGCCTATACCATGAAGCCGGTTTAGGTAGCTAGCCAGATATGTTTCAGTTCAGTTTGCGCCAACACTGGGTTTTAGGCACAATTAAAGTGGTTTGGCTTATAGCAGTGTTCGTCGCCATATTAACTTACGCTCCCTGGCTAACCTAGTCCGGGGCAGGTTATGTTCCAGGTAAGAGGTTGCAAACCGAACTTGGAGTGACACATGTTTGAAGCTTTAAAATCACTCCACCTGTTTCTACTCCAAATTAAAGGTCAGTATAGCAAATTATTTTTAAAGAAAAAATCATCTGGCTTTCAGTAATGCTTATTTAGAATATAATTTTGTATGATTTAGATATTATGTAATTATTATACCCTTAATCGAACAATTTTAGTTTATCAATTATTATTACGCACCGTTTAAATTAATAAATATACAAAGGTAATATAAATACGCTTTAGAATCAATAGATAAAGCTATAAAATGACTACATGTGAGCTAAATGTTCAATTCTCTCTATAAACTAACTTCAGAACTTTTACTTGCACTGATATAGCAAGACCTTTTCTTTTAGTCGTCCTATTTCATAGACAGCTATTTCTTCCTGCTGTGTAAATTTGCAGTTTCACTCTTTCTCAGCATGTGATTGGCTGTTCGCTACTGATGTCACACAAACTCCTAAACTCAGGGTCAAATCCTGAGTTGACAGAGAAAGTTGATGATCAGCATCATGTTACTAACAAAGCCTGGTTGGATTGGTTTGGTTTTGTCAACTCAAATTACAGCCCATAAAGTACTGCGTAATTAAAGCGATTTTACAATGTAACTTTCTATAATTAACGTAATGTAAGTATAAGGGAACACTACGTAAAGTTTTGGGAAAAAAAGGGGTAACAACCAGGAGAATTAAAAAATATATATTTATACTGTAAGTATTATAGAACTAAGGGGTACTCTACTATTATGATACAACAATCTTACATATGGGAGCAATTTAGCAAGAACATACACTACGTACCTTTTTGTAATAATGTAATAATTACAGGGTACATATCTATGCATTTATACAGTAATCTTTTAAATCTTTTTTTCATTTAAAACGTTTTTTTTTTTTTTATCAATTCATTTCAAATGCTTAAGCTTTGACAGAAAGTAGTACGTTTTGTCCCCCTTTTTTTATCTTGCTTGGCTTCTTCCTTTTGTTCCTCTTCTTTTTCTTTCTTTCCACTGATGAATCTGATGAAGAAATCCTGTCTCTTGCAATTCTGTATTATGTATTAAAAGAAAATACAGTACACCCAAAAATATGTCCTCACCATTTACTCATCCTTTACCATCATGCCATCCAAGATGTATACGACTTTCCTTCTTCAGATTAACACAAATAAAGGTTTTTAGAAAAATAAATATTATATCTCTGGGACTACATATAATGCAAGCTCATGTGTTCCTAAAAGTTGGAGCATCATATACTGCAATAACGGCAATAATCCATACGACCCCAATGGGTGGATCAATGTCTTCTGAAGTGAAACATAGGTGTTTGTAAGAAAAATAACAATATTTTAAACTTTTTAAACTGTAGACTATCACTTCAGACCAACTGTAATACGTTGTTTTTCAAATAAAGGTTTCCGAGTCAGTGATATTAGATTGTGTGTATGTATTTTTAACTACATGGAACAAGAGGGTAACAAGCACCAATTACCCTGTAACTACAGAACAAGAGTATTTCCCAGTATTTAAAAAAAAAATAATTGCAATAGTTTTAGCTTTACTTGCCTTGAAACATGTAAGTCCAAACTTAAACATCTCCACTTTTGCTATCAAAATATATATATATATGCATTATAAATGCATAGATATGTACCCTGTAATTTTAAAAAGCCTGGAACAAAATTATTACAAAAAGGTTTTCAGTGTATGTTCTCGCTAAATTGGTCAGATTGTTGTATCATAATAGTAGAATAAGTACCCCTTAGTTCTATAATACTTACAGTATATATATTTTTTTTAATTCTCTTGGTTTTTACCCCTTTATTCCCCAAATGTTACATATTGTTCCCTTATACTTACATGCAAGTACTTTATAGGTACACTATAATTACCGAAAGTTACGCTATAAATTCATCTAAATTACGCAGTACTTTCCGGGCTGTAATCTAAAGCGTTACCAAGTTTGTTCAACTACCATCATGATACAGGCCCCAGGTCACTCAAAAATGAAATATCTTTTATAATTTACATAACCTCATGTTGTTCCATACCTGAACAACTGAAACTTTCTTATACAATTTGAAGGCTGTTTTCCAAGGTTGACATCTGAAATCTTGACATCTGCTTTAGTCCATTCATGAACGAACCATTCTTTGAGACAGATCTTTTAAATGAGCTGATTCAGTTCACAAAACCAATCTGAAAAATTTGCTCATGAATTAAAATCTGAAAGAAAGTAATATACGTTTAGAGAAAAGTGTGAGTAAAATGCCTCTCTCCATACACACACACACACACACGCACACACACACACACACACACACACACACACACACACACACACACACATGTACAAATTAACTGAAATTGAAGTCTCAGTGGATTCAAGGGTGGCCAAACACGCACAGAATGGACAGCTCGAGAAATCCTCAGGATATGAAAGATATTGTTTTTGTGACCTCTGGGTTGTGTCATTGAGGAGACACCAAATAAAAACCATACAAGTCTCACAAAGACAGAAGGAAAAAAAATAACCTCTCATACCCTGTGCAACATGCCTGTAAAACACTGTACAACATCACGGCAGTTAATACAGAGAAATGTTTTAATATATAGAGTGAAAAAGACATGCGGCGGGTAGGCTGTATATCATACTGAAAGGGAGAGAGAGTGGAACTATTGTTAAGAGTGACTTAAAGGAAATTACTATGTTGAGGACTGAGAGAAAGAAAGAGTGAGAGAGAGAAGTTGAAATTGAGAAATAAAGAGAGGCAGCTGGAATGAATGACACAGATAAGGAGAGTGAAATAAGATATACTGTTGAGCTGTCAGAGGAAACATTAAATACATGCGCAAGACGAGCGAATGCACCACGAAAAAGAAAGCGACTAGAATATTGTGTTTGAAGGAAAATTACACCAGTTGTGTGAAAAGAATAAAGACAGTGAGGTACGGAGAGTGCAGACCTTTTGACAGCGTTAACTATAGTCTTTCACATACAACCACATGTTTCTTCAAGGCCCGAGCCACTGCCGTACTGAGCACAGCGCCTCACATCTTTCTGTCACTCTTAAGTCTGACATGTACTGTGGAGACCAGGGCAATTTTAACACTAAATTTCTTCAATCACACATTTTCTACAAATCAGTGACATGATACTCAGTCAGCACGATCAGTAGAGTTATCTCAGCCTGAGGAAAAAGTGTAAACATTTCACTTTGAGAGAAATCTTTCACACAAAAAAAGAAACTGTTTTTGAGGCATAAAAGTGATTTTTGGGACATTGGATATCTATTTTAGCTCTAGGTTGCTGGTTAAAAATAAACATGAACGACAGATGCTAACACTGTCACTGGTTGCTAGCTTACAAGATATTTTTCTTGGTTTTAAGGTTGAAAACAACTTAAGAGCTTGTCACTAAATATAAGTTGTATGCACTTTGGATCTTTAAAATATGTAAAAATAAACATGCAAACACTAACCTCAGTTTTGTAGCAAATGTGCAAAGCGTTGCTACAGTGGACATTAGCTCAAACTGTATTTTGTGGTCTGTCTGTCTTCAGGTCAACTATTGTCAATGACTCAATGCAAAGCAAGTGTTAAAGTGTGCATGTTTATAGTTAGCTACTTGGATAACATATCTAGTTTAATGACACTGCATTTGTAAGATAGACATTGTGACTATCGCCTCTCTTAGGTTTGTTACCATCAGTGGTCAAGATTTGGCTAGTTAGCATTATAAATGAGCCCTTGATGATAGATGTGGAAACTACACTATAATATGGGCAACAAAAATCTTTAGTAGATATAATAGCTTTCGAAAAGTGTCTTCTGTCAAAACATTTTTCTTGCATGCAACATAAAATAAACAAGCGTTTCAATGTATTACAGTAGATGTTTAACCAATTATTTATTTATTTTGAAGGACTCTTTATTTTGAAAATATATTTTTTTTCACTAAAATATAAACAATAAAACAAAATGAATAAAAACATAAAATGAAATAAACATGTATTATTGTGGTCCTGTCAGTCTATTGGTGATTAAAATAAAGTTAAATAAAAAAATAAAATAAATATAAAATATAAATAAGTAAACTGTGTGTTATTGAGGTGTCATCAGCCAATTACTATTTTAACTAAAAATAAATAAATAAATAAATAAATAAATAAATAAAAATGTACTGTATGTTATTATGGTGCTGTCGGCCAATCAGTGTTAAAACAATTATTTTAAGATAAAATAAAACAAAACAAAACAATTGAAAAAATAAGATAAAATAAAACAGTAAATGTATTGTATGTATTATTGTGGTACAGTCAGACAATTAATATTTAAATATAAAATAATATAAATATAAAATAAAAGCTTACTGTATGTGTTATTGTGGTGCTTTCAGACAATCAGTGTTAAAAATAAATAAATCAAATCAAATAGTAAATGTACTGTATGTGTTATTGTGGTGCTGTCAGCCAATTTGTGTTTTAAAAAAAGTTAAGTAAAAAAAAAATATATATATACAATTACAAAAATTGTACTGTATGTGTTATTGTGCTGCTGTCAGACAACCAGTGTTTAGTGAACCGTTGCCATTGAGATGAATTGGAACGCTAACAGAAAACCCTCTCCAGTAATACTCTTCTTATTTACCAACCCAACATAAGCAAGATGGCACGTTAAGCACGTTCAACAGGATCACTTGCTGAAAACTTGCTGACCTTATTAATTCACTCACTCTTTTCTACTTTCCTCTTCTTTCTTGCTTCCTCTTACAGTCGTTCCTCTCTCCCTGAGGAGCTCTGCTAAACGCTGTCGCCACAGCGACCTGATGAAACATCGCCATAAAGCCAGACTACACACCCACCCTCTTCTCAAACTCTCACTCTCTCATGAAAAATACCACACAAACAACAGTTTTCAAGAGGTAGGAGCTCAGCTGCAGGGACGCAGTAAGAGGTGGCACATAGGGAGAGAAAGACTGCGAGAAAGAGAAAGACAGGGCACTTTGGAGAAAGAAATGCAGTCCCAGCAGCCATTATAGAGAGAGCACCTGCAGTCTCAAAGTACCATCCAACAAAATGGCCCCATGTGGTCTGATGACACATAAGGCTTGCTCTGCACAGAGAATGTGGAGCTCACACAGTAGGGAGAAAAAAAAAAAAAAAAAAAAAAAAATATATATATATATATATATATATATATATATATATATATAAGACATCTTTCATGTCCATAGTTAATCATAGGAGCTGAATTTAAGAGACAGACTGCATTCAAAGTTTTGCTTTTATATAGAATTTGGCCTTAAAGGACAACTCCGGCGCAAAATGAACCTTTGGTCTAATTACACATTGGTACATAGTCAACCGTTCTCTGAGATTTGTTTTCATGATTATCGAACGTGAAGAGTTTTATCTCTAAAAACTGTTTAGCTTATATGGGGCATAGAGTAATGAAAATAAAAATTGCTAGTTAATACCACTAACAAGGCTCAAAATAGCCCAACACTAACACAGAAGCATAATGAGGGTCCCTACCTGCAAACTGAAGCATTGAGAACGTTGTAAGTGTACAGACAGTTTAATAAGAAGATATTTTATAAAGACAGTCCACTTCGCTTATACAGACATGGAGCCATCTTTGGAAAACAGTCTCGACCAGTCGAATCATGAACGCAGAGCCAAGTGCGCTGATGAGATGTGAACGAGCCAGAAGTTGTGATAAGGTGAGTGAACAGTAGGCCATGTGTACATATTACGCAGGTACACCACCAGTTTCCCGAATTACGAGGGTGTGTTGCGACATTGACCACCGGTAGCTCTCTCTCTCTCGTAGCCCTTTCACGGAGCTCCTGCAGTTCTTCGCCGGTATATTCCGGCTTGAAAAGATAAGACCCTCCATCAAACATAAACGGTTCATCCGTTGAATAATCCGCCATTTCTGTGTATCTTGTGTAAGAACTACCAATATAAGTCTTTTTAAAAAAATTATTTATATTTATTTATTTTCTTTGTTGCCTTCAGTGCTTCTCTTATGTGCTCAGTACTTTCTTCCGGAAACAACGGACCATATGAGATTCCAAGACAGTTCAGCAGCGCACTTGGCTCGGCGTTCGTGATTCGATTAGTCGAGACTGTTTTCCAAAGATGGCTCCTGTCTGTGTAAGCGAAGTGGACTGTCTTTATAAAATATCTTCTTATTAAACTGTCTGTACACTTACAATGTTCTCAATGCTTCAGTTTGCAGGTAGGGACCCTCATTATGCTACCGTGTTAGTGTTGGGCTATTTTGAGCCTTGTTAGTGGTATTAACTAGCGATTTTTATTTTCATTACTCTATGCCCAATATACTAGCGTTATAAGCTAAAACAGTTTTTAGAGATAAAACTCTTTACATTCGATAATCATGAAAACAAATCTCGGAGAATGGTTGACTACTAATGTGTAATTAGACCAAAGGTTCATTTTGCGCCGGAGTTGTCCTTTTAAAGGGGTCATTGGATGCAAAATTCACTTTTATATGGTGTTTGCATTTAAATGTGTCTTTGCAGTGTGTGGACACAACCACCATACAATGAAACAAATCCATTCACTCCTTTTTTTTATCCTCAAAAAGCCAAAACACTCTCAATAATCAAGCCGTTTGGATTTTCTGAGCAATATGATGTCATATTGCTCATGCTCCATCCACGACCACTGACGGCCCTTATTAGAACATTTCCCGTATTAGCATATTTCAGCCCTCAGCCATTTGTATACTGTCCACCAAGGCAGCACTTTATGCACTTGTGTTAACACGCCCCACGGAAGAGAGTTATCATTTAAAGAGACATGCCCGAAACGGGTCGCTGTGAACAGAGCTTTTTTTGAGGAGGTAAAAAGGGTGTTTTATTGAGGAATTTTAACCAAAGTATGTTACAAACTTTACACAAAGACCCTAAAGAATCATACCAACTTGTCTAAAATGGGCATCCGATGACCCCTTTAAGAGTCCTATATGCACTTTATACTTTGAGAAATTCAGCATTTAAGTACATTTGGATATTAAAATACGTTTTACTTTCCTAGTTTACTTGAAAAAAGTAAGCATGGTTTGTTAATGGGTGTGACCTGGCACAGGAGCAGTGATGGCATGAGCTTGGGGCGGGACTATCTGTTTAGCCACCCAATGGCAGATTAGTAAAGAGTTTAGGTAAAACTTTTTAATTATCATTCTTTTTGCAATTCTTTTTGGTGCCACTAGAGACTCAGAAATGAGATACTCAAAGAAAAAATCTTCTACTCAAGTAAAAATCTACAGATACAAAGCATACAAAATCTAGATGAAAGTGAGATGTCATTGTACATTTGCATACTGAATTGTGTTTTTCAAATCTATTTCTGTCATGACAACTCAGAGTGTTTGAGATGGTAATGGATATGATAATGTTGATATGTTTGGTCTTGGCAGAATAGATCTGCTTTGCTGCTGCAGAGCAAGTGCGTGACTTGCTACTGCCAAAACATACATGTCTCGATAATCATGCTGTGAGCAAGTACAACATGCTACTCCTGCACAATATAATGTTCATGAATTACCCATAGCAGTCCTATACAAGTGGAGCTGGGGAAGGAGGAGGGTTTCTGAAAGCGCAGTGCAAATGCTACAGCAAATGCTGACCAAGTATTTGAAGGTTGAGCAGCGAGTTCATTGGCCATTGATACAGCAGGAACCAATCAGCTGTGACCTATAGAGAATGATGTGGTTGCAAACAGATTGAGTTAAGGACCTATCAGCATGCACCATCACAGTTTCATGACAGAATTTGTAGTTACACATCTATAATACTGCCAATCTACCAATTCTTAAGGTTTTAAAATTCGGCTTAAAATAATTGTGTTTTTAGTCAAGCAAGTTGTTTTAAAAAACAAAATCACAGATGGACAGAAGTGAAAAATTAGCTATTAAATCACTGCTTACACTTATAATGTCAATAATGTCCCATTAGTTAACGTTAGTTAATGCATGAAATAACTATTTGCAATAAGTTTGCTAGAGTATTTATTCATCTTTGTTAAAGTTAGTTAATAAAAACACAATTGTTTGTTTATGTTAGCTCAGGCCCATTAAATAATACTAACAGATAACAAATACTTTTACATTTAATTATTAGTAAATGTTGAAATTTGAAGATGACCATTAAATGAGCCTTTAACACAACACCGTTTTCAACAAAAATTTCAAAACTTTTTATGTGTTTTGGTCGTTCAGTTACAAGACAACGGCATTTCGGGAGCATGAAAACGTAAACTTTTGAAAACGGGTTTCACATTCAAGTTTTTGAAAGCAATACGTTTATCGTCGTCTCCGGTGTAAACTATAAAAACACATATTTGAGTGACATCATGCGCATGTGTAATACGTGTTCAGTCTGTTGCCGAGTAGTGTTTCTTTACAGAGTGGCATCGCCAACTACTGGCCTGGCATGAATAATACAGCGTTTCTATTCATTTCCGCGGATCCGTGTGAACGGAGATAATTCGTTTGCAACATTTTCATCTGCATGCAAAAAACCCCGCACGTTTTAGTACATCATTGTCTTGTAAACGCACCTTAGATGAAGTATTTTTCATCATTATAGGTCATGTTAACTAATTGAACATTATTATAAAGTGTGACCAATTGCCTATCTGTCAATCTAGCACAGTCCTAACAGCAGTTTAGCTGCAAAGTCTATTAGGTCTACAACATTTTCACTGGTAAAGTTTTTTTTTTTCCTCCTCAGTGCTTCTTTTCTCTTCAGTCTTTTCAGAAAGCCTGGGAGCTCACCCACATGTTTCAGGTCTCAGAAGGGTCTCTCGGGGAGTGTTGATGGGCATGTCTGAGTGTGTGCGCAGGGAAAGGAGTGAGGTCAGCGGCATAAAAGCCCTTTTCTTCTCCTCCTCCTCGCCTTTTTCTTTCGGATGAGAGACAAGGGGTTGCCAAGGCGATGATGTTGGTGGTTCTCCCACTGCGTGGTCTGGGAAGAGCAGCAGCTTGTTCTGACATTTACTGAGGGCGTTCACGCCAGACAACCTTCAGTGGGAGAGAAAAAGAGAGCGAGAAGAAAAGGAGTGGGTCTGCACCTGTAACATCAGGAGAGCGCAGCTTCCTTCTGTTGGGAGACAGCTGTGAGCTTTCCCTTCATCTGGCTCTTTCCCGACGTCTGCGCGATCTTATCCCCTTGTTCTCGGTTTGTCGGCGAAGAGCTTTCATTCACTCATTCTGTCGGTTAGCAGAAAGTCAGCCAAGTCAAAACACAGCCTTGTTCTCGCTTTAGCTCTTTTTCATGGTTTCTCATCTTCTCTCTCTTTCAGGCCCCCTTCACGTTCTGTCAGTCTCACAAGCATCAGTAGATCTTCACATTATCTAAACCCCGGGGAGCAGATTCAGCGCAGTGTCAACAGCTCACTGGCCGTCATTCAGACAATTCTATATAAAGACGATTGCTCTACATGAATAGCACTGTTTTTATAAGTGTGTTTGTAATCGGTAAGGGAGGTCATTTCGTGATTGAGAATAACCGTTTGCTTTTATCTCTCTAATGCTGGTCTTTTTTTCTTTCCCCCCCCCCCCCGTTTCTACAGAGACGCTATCACAGTTGAACTAGCAGTGAATCTTATGCAATCACATTTGACCTGATAATTAAAACTATATTTTGCAATAAGAATGAAGCCTAATTACCAAAAGTAACTGAAAAGTTAGTCAAAGTCAGCAAAAGTGTTGGTATTGGTAAATATTGGTAAATATTCATATTCAAAATATGAATAAAAACTATAATTCGGTATAAATAATACTAAAATAGCATTGTAAGCAGGACAACTGGTTTCAAACTTGTAAAACAAATCTTACCAACACCAAATCTTTGAACTTATACCCCATATACAACTTTTTTTTAAACTAATGTTTTTTTGTTTTAGTTTTTTGCATTACAGTAATGATAAGGATGCAAGTGTTTTCAAAGTGCAGGGGGATGAAATATAATCTGGTAATCTGGACATGTTTTTTACAGGAAAAAAGGGTAAATCTGATCTTCCATGAAAGATTCAGATTTCCATGTATAAAGGCCTGTTCACACCGGGACGAATTTCGCGCGCGTTATTCGCCGACGTTTAACGCCTCGTGACTAAACAAAGGGCGCCAATGTGAGTGTTCACACCGACGCGTAAAACGCCACGCATAAAAGCGTCATTTTTAAAAAAACGCCTCGGGTTCGTTTTTTTTGTTTGACGCGCCGCGTCAAAAACTATCCGACCAATGAGATTGCCGCTTTTGCTCACGTGTCTGGAGCTTCTGAAGTTACATTAAAACACAACTTGGGGGCGCTCAAACACAAAACGGTCTTGCCGACCGGCGGCGAAGAAGATATACGCCAAGTAGCGTCTACACTGCCGGGAAGAAATAGACGAGGAAGATGCAAGGCAAGATGAATGTAGAGATGCTGGTCTTGTTGGTGTCTTTATAAAGAGACACCAACGAGAATAAATAACTATATGACACACGCGACAAACTTGCTCTCTTCTTCTGAATGACAAGCGAGTGCACTTTGTGGACCGGGGTATTTCTGTACATTAAGCGCCATCTAATGTCAGGGAATGAATTTGCATGTTCACTCGGCTCATCGTCAGCGAAAATCGCTTGGGTGTGAACACAAAAAACGCGTTGAAAAACGCTGACGAATAACGCGAGCTGAAATTCGTCCCGGTGTGAACAGGCCTTAATAGACTAAAACGTCTATGGCAACCCTGCAGAACATGGATGAATAACAATCACACTTGTGAACCATCCATGTTAGATGTGCTCGACAAGACTTGGAAATGCTTTTGAAATACAGAAAAAAAAATTTATTTCCCATTATGAGCTGCAATTGGTGATATCCTGTCCATTATATAATCATTCATTATATTATCTATGAGACCTGCAATGCCACACGCTGAAAAAGAAACCTCTACGACACAGAAATGCATTAGTCTAGGGTGTGTTTCTTTTTTTCCCATTTTTGCAAGTGCTCAGACAGAAAGAGGCAACACAAGCCTCCCCCTAAGCAGCATCTTGCCACTCGCATCACAAAAGTGGCATAAAAAGAGGCCTGTGACGAGGAAAGCCAATGGAAGTCACAACGCGACACGGCGGCGCTATCACACTGTATTCAAATGGAATCTGTGTTCGCAGTTAAAAAGAGCCAGACACATCTCTCAGGCCTTCAAATCAGCCAATGCAAACCGCAGAGGAAGAAAAGCTACAGAATGTGTTGCAATGTTGCCGCACAGTCCATTCTGCACAATCGATTCAGAAGCACCAAAAACATCTTTATTCTTCGTTTCATTCATCTTCTCAAATAATAAACTGCTTTGTGTGTGCTTTGAGGATGTGATGTCTGGAGACCATATAATACAGAGTATTACACACACATACTTTTGGGCTGATATCAGAGATAGAGACTTCCGCTCATTAAATGGACAGCATTCTGCACGCCAAGTCCATATGTGCTTCTTTATGAACTTGAGACGAAGAATATGCTAATAGGGGGATTTTATGAGGAGCGTGTGAGAGAGAAAGTGACTGAGAGAGTGATTAAGAGAGAGGATGAGGGGAGAGTTTTAAGTACACAACTTCACCAGCATTTGCAAATGAGCCTTGTTTTTTTTCTCCCTCTCGCCACAACCATCAACGGAGCTCCGATCTATTTTAGCAGTCCGTGATTACCAAGGGAGCGGAATGAAGATGAGGACGTTTAAAGGAATGCAAATGTTCTCTGTGACGGCATCCCTCTATTTTAGCCATTCTACGAAATACAACTGCATCCGTATTCCTGTAGAAGCTCAATGCTGAAAACAAAAATGGCTTAAAACTAGCCTGCATAGTTTGTAGATCTCAATCTGGTTTAAGGTGATCTCCCAGCCTGGTTAAGCTGGACTATAGGGTGAAAGTGCCCCAAACCCACTAAAACCAGCCAAAAGTCCAGACTAACCAGGAGGTCAACTAAGACCAGCAAACCAGCTTAAAGCGATAGTTCACTCAAAAATGAAAATTCCATCATCATTTATTCTCTCTCATGTTGTTCTAAACCTGTAAGCATGCATTTATTTAGTCTGTAGAGCATAATTGAAGATATTTGGAAAATGTTGGTAACTAAACAGTTTTGGTTCCCATTGACTACCATTGTATGGACACACAAAGGAAGTCAATGGGAACTAAAACTGTTTGGTTGCCAAAATATCTTCTTTCATGTTCCACAGAACAAAGTCATAGAGGTTAAGAATGACATGAGGGTGGACACACCCTTTAAGATGGCTTTTTTTTCCCAGTAAGACAATACCCTCATGGTATTAAAAAGCAGTAACATCCGTATCATAAGATAACCTGCTATTCTGATTTGCTGGTCTTTGCTGGTGTTTTAAACTGGTTTTAAACAGCTAGCCTCCCCGACTAAAAAGTGTGTCTCAAAACTCCTCTAAAACCAGAAAACTAGACCACACTAGGAGACTAGACCAGTTTACAAACCAGTTCAGGCTGTTTTTTGAGCAGGATAAGATTACTGGCTAGATGGATAGTAATAAAAAAAATCAAGCATTTTAGAAAATGTTTTTGCAGCTTAATGTTGTCGCCCTGTCAAGTTTTGTTTGCTTCTTTAACAGCGATTATGTCATGCCCCTGAGGGCCACCATAGAAACAGCTACTATAACACATTTGCCAACTCAATGACAGCATGTCTGAATGGTATAGTTAGTGAAATATATTCCACCACTAACTTTTCCTTCTTTTTCTAGGAGGGTCAGGGTTTTAACTAAGTGACAGGCCAGAAAGAAACAAGCCCTTGGGGAGCCCTCACACTCTTAGACTGGTGATTACTTCCAGAGCACTAAATTATGTTAATGTATTCATCTCCAAAAGCATAATGATTATTTAGAGTTCCTCAGCAACTGTTTTAGATTTTTTTAACTTGCCATTTTATGCAAAAGGAACTTCTTTTTTCTTTCCATTTCTTTTTTGATAACTCTATTCCCCCTTTTCTGAAGCAAGCAAAGTGCGGTCGTTGTAGATAAGGGGTTCAGAGTGAAAGTCATAAAGAGAGTAAGAAATGTAAAATCGTTTAATATTTTGCCAGTTATGTTAATGTGACCTTGATGTACGAATGAATGCAAAAGAAAACGTATGGAAGAAAAGGAAAGAAAAAAGGGAACAAAATATGAGGGAATTCTCATGTTTCATGAGATTTCACTAAATTACAGGAGAGGAGAAATCAGCGTGCATAAATTCCCTCGTACTTTCTCAATTTTATTTACATTTTATTTCAATTTAATTGTGGTGTTAAGATGAGATATTCGTTTTGAGAAGACTCTTCATTCTTACTACCCCCCACCTAGACCATCAAATTAGAATGGGGTCACATTTGTCTTTCCTGGTAAAAGAAGGACAGAATGAATCCTGTATGTAATTTTTTTCTTTAGTTGGACTCTTGTAGCTGGGTATTAATACGGTAATATGCAGTAAAGCTTAACCAGATTTAAGGGATGTGTTATTGGACACCATTGATCTAGATGAAAAGATAAACTTGGCCAAAGAAGTGCTGAACTTTTAATGTGTTTGGCAGGTATGGACCAGTGGCCAAGGAAATCTCAATCTAACTCTGTGTGAGGTCACGCTTTACACCAGTGTCCATTATACAGTGTAATTAACCCTCAGTTGACCTTGGCTACTGTTGCTAGAGCTGACAAGCTTTTCAGAAAACTGAACAAGAGATTTTCTGTGAACATGTTAAAAAATACACTGCGATTTTACCCTAAGAAATAAATTGTGCATTATACTGGTTTTCAAAAGTCTTGAATAATTTTTTATTTTTGTTTTTTCACCAATGCTGCATTTTTTTTATGAAAAATACAGTAAACAGTAATATTGTGAAATATTATTACAATTTAAAATAAAGTTTTTCTATTTGAATATATTTTAAATATATGATTTATTCCTGTGATATCAAAGCTGAATTTTCAGTATCATTACTGACAGTCTTCAGTGTCACATGATCCTTCAGAAATCTTTCTCATTTGCTGATTTAATGCTCAAGAACATTAATGATTACTATTATTATTATTATCAACGTTGAAAACAGTTGTGCCTGCTAAATATTGTTGTGGAAACCTTGATACACACAATTTAAATGTTTGGGGAAAGTATAAGATCTTTAATACTTTTATTTGACAAGTACACATTAAATTAATTAAACTGACAGTAAAGACTTTTATAATGTAACAAAAGATTTCAACATCAAATAAATGCTGTTCTTTTGAACTTTCTATTTTAAAAAAAGTATCCCGAAAAAAAAAGTCACAGTTTCTACAAAAATATTAAGCAGAAAAGCATTGATAATAAGGACACTAATAACTGAGCACTTTATCAGCACATTAGAAATAATTTCTGAAGGATCATGTGACACAGAAGACTTAAGTAATGGCTGCTGAAATCCCAGGAATAAACTATATTTTAAAATATAGTGTATTTTTGATCAAATAAATTCAGCCTTGGTGAGCACAAGAGACTTCTCTAAAAAACAAAAACAAAGAACAACAATTAAATTCCACACTTTGACCAGCAGTACGCATTCAGCGCACATTCATACGTGATTTCAATACTGCACATATTGATAGCGGCTTCCTAATACCCACAAATGAAATGCAATGCCCACCCCACACACAACTCGGTCTTATTGGTATTATCAGTGTTGTCGATAGTTTGTTAGCCATGGATGAAAATACTGTGTCTACACCAGACGCAAGTGGCGCGATGCGATAAAAGACAATATAACCCATTTATCAGTGATGCTATCTACACTGGATGCAACGTGACAAGACACGACAAATCCCCGACAGTAAACTGATGCCTCGGTCTATTTATGACGTACTCCAAGCTCTCGTGATCCAGTGTAGACAGCTTCTAGATGTTGTGGCGTGATGCGATGCGTTAACGGTCAGGTCCGATGTAGACGCGGTGTAACATACACATGTGTATCTGTGGTTGACCAACTGAACACATTCTCTGGTTTAGCCAAACGTATACACAGCCCGGCGGATCTCTGACCCCAACCCATGCTGAGCACATGTGGCCAGAAGACACGAACATGCAAGTTCTAGCACACACACGACGCGCTGCTGGTTTGAGGCTTGGCTGCGACTGCAGCGACTTTTACAAGAGACGGCACGGAAAATCAGCCTGGGAGCAGATTGAACGGGCTGGAGCACGTACGCAGTAATCCCAAACACGGTGTAATCGGAGGAGACTGCTACTGCTCTTAACGGCTTTGACAGCCTGGAGCCCAGAGACGTTCACCAGGAGGAAGAGAAGGAGGATGAGGGGGGCGAGAGTCACGGACGGACACACAGACAGCCGGATAGATGAATGGAGTGAAGACGAGGGGGATGAGGATGGAGAGAAAAGAAAAGTGGACTAGGAGGATAGAAAACAGATTGATTGAGCAAACTATTGAATTGGAAGAGTACTCAGCGCAAAGACAAACGGCCGTCAAAGGCAAACAAAGACTATGGTAGAGGAGAACAGAAGAAAATTAAATAAGAAAAATGAAAAGGGGAAAGAAAGGAGAAGAGTCAAATGTGGAGGGAGATTTAGGCGGATTTAGGCTGCGGGGATTTGTAGAGAATTTGCCAAACGATTACGAAAACCTCTCACGCATGGTTATGACAGCGAGCTGTACTATTAATTAGAGTAAAAACATGTGAAGGCACACTGACACCTTTTACACCTTTACATATACACACTGAACCTATCCCTCCATGCCTTTTATTACCACCTCTTCATCTTTTCAGCAGTCAGAAGACTATAGTAAGGTTTCCGGGAACAGGTTTTCACGTAATTGAACAGGAAGGAAGATAATGAAAGCAAACACGTCCTCACACACAGTCATTATTATCATGTGTCCAGCTAAATAAATGATACTGGAGAGAGAGAGAGAGAGAGAGAGAGCAATTACAGAACACTACAACTGTGAAGCTAGTCATGTGTGCATGATCAAATCAACTAGCTCTTTGTCACTTATGAAGTCGCTGATCTCATATCGCCGAAACAGATTTCTTTCAGGACAGCTTTACGTCCAGCTGACAGACCACCGAGGACAGTTTCCTCTGATATCATTGTGATGATGCAACTCAACCCACTATTGGCCTACTTCAAAAGACTGATTGAAACTAATTTAGATCTAGAGACTGGGTTCATATGTTGAAATTCAAGGGTTCTGGACCAAAATATGATTAAATAATAATATCAATCTGACCACATAGTTTTACATAGTTAGACTATCAAACAACCTTGCTTATCAATATTTTAAAAGATAAACACTTCCAATATCTTTATGTTGATGAGGATGTCAAATATATATAGGCTATATATATATAATTATTATTTTTATTTTATTTATTTTTTTATGCAAAAAAACAACAACACAATACTACTAAAGGTCATAAAAAATACAACACAGTCTCCATTAAAAATGGGTTCCTTTTCAACAGTGATAAATATGGTTTACACCGATGAGACCAAACATAATGACCACTTGCATATTATGCTTTTATACACGCTTGCATAAAATGCTGCCAAAACAGCGCCGGCCCATGGAATCTACAAGACCTCTGAATGTGTCCTGTGGTATTTGGCACAAATACCTTAGCTGCAGATTCTTCAAGTCCTGTAGGTTGTGCGATGGAGCCGCTGTGGATTGAACTTGTTGGTCCAGCACATCACAGATGCTCATTTGGATTGAGATCTGGGGAATTTGGAGGCCAGGGCAACACTCTGAACTCTTCATCATGTTTCTCAAACCATTCCTGAACAATGTGTGCAGAGTGCATTATCCTGCTGAAGGGCCACTTCCACCAGGGAACACTATTGTCACGAAGGGACGTACCTGGGACGTACGTTTAGGTAGGTGGCACGTGTCAAATTTACGTCCACATGAATGGCCAGACACAGGGTTTCCCACACTGTAAAAAAAAAAAAGTTGGATTAACTTAAAAAAGTAAGTTACCTGGTTGCCTTAAAATTTTGAGTTCATTGAAATTAAAAAAATTGAGTTAATACAACAAAGGAGATTGGTTTAATAAATAGAAACTCAAAATATTATGTTATCTGAACCACATTAATTATCTAAGTTGATTTGACAAAATGTAAAAAGTTGTGATAATAAATCATCAAAATTCATTTTTACAGTGCAGCAGAACATTGCTCAGAGCGTTACACTCCCTGCACCGGCTTGTCGTCGTCCCACAGTGCATCTTGGTACATCACTTCCCCAGGTAAACAGCACACACACTCACACAACCATCCGCGTGATGTAAAAGAAAACAGGACTCATCGGTCCAGGCGACCTTCTTTCACTGCTCCAAGGTCCAGTTCCCTTTGTTGGTGCTTTTGACGTTGGACAGGGGTCATCATATCACTCTGACTGGTCTGCACTCAGCCCCATACACAGCAGAGTGCGATTCACTTTGTGTTGTGGCACATTCCTCCCATAACCATAGTTAACATTTTATGTGACTTGTGCCACAGTAGACCTTCTGTTGGCTCAGACCAGAATTTGGCCCTTGTCAAAGTCGCTCAGATCTTTATTTCTTCCCATTTCTGCATCCAACAGGTTGGTTAAAATAACTGATTGTTTGCTTACCATCTAATCCACCTAGACTTTAATATGTGGCCTATGATATTCGCTTCACCTGTGACTGGTCATAATGTTTTGGCTCATCAGTATGTACAACTACAATGTGTTTTGTACAGCTACGTAAATATTGGCTGCTAAGAGCATGAAAACATCAACAATCAAGAAACATTTAGAAACTCAAGTTGCCAGTTTTCCTATTCAGCCTGTCATGTTAAAAATCCAATTCAGTTTAATTGTATAGCGCTTTTCACAATACATACTGTTCCAAAGCAGCTTCACAAAGACCCCCAGGGAGCAAGCCAACAGTGATATTGGCATGGAAAACTCTCTAAGCTGTTAAAGAAATCTTAGGAGCAAGCAGGACTGAGTTGAGGAAGGCCTTCTCCTCAGATTGTCACATATTTAATCATATATATATATATATATATATATATATATATATATATATATATATATATATATATATAAAGCACACTACCATTCAAAACATTGGCATCAGAAATATTTTTTTAAAGAAATGAACAGGCTTACGTTTATTCAGAAAGGATGCATTCAATTGATAAAAAGTAACAGTAACAACATTTATAACATTCCAAAATATTTCCATTTCAAATAAACACCATTCTTTTGAACTTTCTATTTATAAAATAACCATGACAAAAGTATCATGGTTTCCACAAAAATATTAATCAGCACAACTGTTTTCAACATTGATAATAATAAGAAATGTTTCTTGAGCAGCAAATCAGCATATTAGAATGATTTCTGAAGGATCATGAGACACTGAAGACTGGAGTAATGATGCTGAAAATTCAGCTTTGCCATGACATGGATTTATATATATATATATATATATATATATATATATATATATATATATATATATATATATATATATATATATATATATATTAACATTTATATGATCAATTAAAATTATTTTAAATTGTAATACTATTTCAGAGTATTACTGTTTTAATCTGTATTTTGATCAAATAAATGCAGCCTTGGAGAGTATCCTTGGTGAGAAGTTTTACCGGTGCAAATATAAATGTAATTTCATACAGCTCTAATCCGAACACACATGCATCAATTGTAATTTGGACTAATTTAATGAAATTGTAATATTCTATTAAATTATACATTGAATAAATAAAAATAATATATAAAATAAATCACTGAATTTTCCAAAGTGGCTTATTTATTTTTTTAAAGCTATTCAGCTTTATTTGAAGCACTAATAAGCAAGATAACTAGATATCCAGGAGTAGACGGTTATCCAGGAGTATAGGTTAATCACTCTCCTCACAACCACTTCCTGTTCAAACTGATGGTTCTTGGTCAGAATAAGGGTGCTTTCAAACTGGGCTCGTTTGCTGCGGTCCGAGCCCGAGCGCGATTGTTCCCGGCGCCCCCCGCAGCGTTGGTCTGGTTTCACACTCAACTTGACACACACACTCAATCTTACTTCATCGGAAATGTGCATGGCACATTAAGAAAACAGAGTCTGTGTTGCTTTCACATTCACATGAACCGTGGCACGGTTCGGGACCAACCGGACTCAAATCACCACCTCCTCCAGGTAGTCTCGTGTTCGGTACCCCAGTGTGCACCTGGGTCCGCATGACAGCATTTACATTAGCGATTTTTCATGCGAACCGTACCCCATTTCGAACTAAACTGCCAGTGTGAAAGCACCCTAAATGTTAACTTATCCAGTATTTTGTCACATCTGCTGACTAAGGGCCGATTCACATATCGCGTCTTTAGCGCACTCAAGTTAGTTATTTCAAATGTAGGCGCGCGGTATGCGCGCTCATAATGGAAGCGACGCGGTCGCGGTGCGACGCGCTCGTTTTTTCCAAGCGCGTCCGCGCCGCATAGAGATAAAAACATCTCAACTTCCGCAAGCGCACCGTAGGTCACGTGACCAGAACCTTAACAACAACAAGCTTAGCAACGACAGACCCCTCCGGAACGCAACCGCCCTAGAGCTTTGGATAAAGGAGAATGTGGCGCGCCTAGCGTTTTCTACACGTTTTTAGGCGCTATATGTGAATCGGCCCTAATGCTACACGTGGAGGCCGCAATTCTCATGATATTCACAGGAAAGCTTAAAAAAGTGATTCAAAATGCTAATTGATTCATCTTTTCAGCACATAGGCCAACTCTAACACCAAATTAGCTGTGAATTTGTCAAATCGCACCAAAAGAGCTCTGCAGGGAACAGTCATTCCCACGAAGCACCACAAATGATGTAATCGAGTTGGTCTCCCTCACAAAATGCTTAAATACATATTTGAGGGTTAGGCTATATCGCTTGGTTGTTTCAAAAATGGACAAACTCAACCTTTGGTTTAAATTTTTTTAATCAAATACACACTGTAAAAATGACTGTATGTTCCTATACTGGATGTCATTCTGTAAGCACCATTATACTACTGAAACCCGCCATGACAACAAAGCGACATCCGAACTAAGCCGGGGTGGTCGGGACTCAGGAGAAATGGTATTCTCACATTCTTACAATGCTTCTCTAGCACCAAACTCCTGACCTCCCAGTGGGAGCTACCGCTTTAATTCCCCCACTGATGTTGGGATCCAAAAAAGCTTTAGTGAATAAATAAGATTAGGCTCGTGGACATGCACTAAATCTTATCGGTTTGGGACAGAGAGGGTGAGAACGACAGAGCTATAGGGAGAGAAGAAAGGGTCAGTGTGAGCCGAAGCACCAGCCACTGCCGCCTTCATCTGAAACAATCCAGTTACCCTCCCCAATTGGAAATTATATAAAAAATAAAAAAAACATTTAAAAAAACCCATCTCCGTCTGTCCTCCCTCTTGCCATTCTTTCTCTCTCCCATTCTTTCTTCCGCGCTGGGGAGATAGCGGAGACAGCTTGTCCTCCTCGCCACCCAGTGAGACTGAGGGATAAGCACTTCTTGGAGCTTGGCAACAAAATCGTCAACTTTGCTGTTTTAATATGCTTGTCCTCACAGTGAAGGGGGATTTTGAGGGCTGAGAAAGAAAAGGGTGGGCTCTTTTTGTCTGCAGTGTTGGGTAGTGTGGCACACTACACTGGGAAACTGAGCTATAATGGGTGTTCACTGCAGGGCAGATGATTATGGCGCATTACAATATATCATGGAAATGCAATGACACTACGCTGGCCAGACTCTGACAGTTTATATCAGGTGACGCTGTTTAGCAAGTGAGAGCGCAAAAACTGCGTTAGCCACCTAGCTAAATATCATTTGGAATAGATGAATAAGCCAGTGAGGTGGAATAATCAAACAAAAGGTTATTAAGTGTGCATATTGCTAGCATTTCATGTTGGGGAATAATTTACAGAGTAACATTACAACAGCTGAGAACAGTAAAATTGTTCAGTTAGAAAGTACCTTTAAAGCACTTCACTCAGCAATCATCTTGGTAACACTCTTGTGAAGCTTTGTAGGAAATAGACATAGAAAGTGCAACTGCTAGCTACTTAACTGGGGGGGGCTTTAGAGATAAAGAGTTTTATCTCTAAAAACTGTTTAGCTTATAACGCTATTATATAGGGCATGGAATAAGTAAAAAGAAATCGCTAGTTAATACCACTAACAAGGCTCAAAATAGCCCCACACTAACACGGTGGCATAATGAGGGTCCCTACATGCAGACCGAAGCATTGAGAACTTTGTAAGTGTACAGACAGTTTAATAAGAAGATACTTTATAAAGACAATACACTTCGCGTACTGACAGGAGTCAACTTGGAAAACAGTCTTGACCAGTCGAACCACGAACGCCATGCTAAGTGAGCTGAACTGTGACTTGGAAACTCATATGAAAGTATGGGACCCCTTTTTCCCTTGTAGACACCCATATATTTTAATAAACAGATATAATTCATGCATTTTCATGTAATTACATTTCACAAAAGTAATTCCGAGCGACCAGCTCACTTAGCACGGCGTTCGTAGTTAAAGGCTTCAAATTTTCGAAAATGTTTTGTTGCAACCAGGCAGAGCACAACTAAAAGTTACATTGGAAACATGACTGTGAATTCTTATGTGCCTTATAAATGCACAAATGGTACTGCATGCTTGTGAACAAAGTTTGCAAGTATACATGACGTGAAACTCACCGAAGATTAGGATTGTGTACTGTCTCAGTAAAATAGTAACATCAAGTGAATGATTCCTAGAAAAAAAGAAGAAAATAATTATTTCTAAATCTTTAACCAAGCAAAGAAATTTGACGTCAGAGCACGGAGAACATTGAATGGTGAAATGTCTCAGACTCTCAGCTGTTGAGAACTATCTGTCAGCAAAAAAACGGGTTTCGCGCCTAAAAGTGCAGTCAAGAATATCCACCTCGTCTTTCAAAAAACAACCTCTTTGACTTTTTAATACTATGTACATGTGAATCTCACAAAAACGCAGGTACTCACTAGCCTGGCTAACGTCAGACTTAGTCTCATTGAGACGTGGGTTTGGGAACCACATGTTCATTTTCTCGTATTTGAGGCGTAGTTTACGAATGCCCAGAGCCGTTTATTGGGTGCTACGAATGTCTATCAAATGCGCCTGTACGTAGCTCATAGCCAATCGTTTCAAGCGACAGAAAAGTTGCTCTTTTTTCAAAATAAACTTGCGTTCTAAACTAGTTAGAACAATATCTAAGGCTACGTCGAAAGGTAACTTCGCGTCTGCTGCCATGTTGGATCCATAGATATAAACAAACTGCTTCGGTGTGTCGCATAGACGTCGTCATCGTCTTGCTGCTCCCTCCCCGTTCTGTGATTGGTCCCCTATCTGAGGCGCAAGTCTGGTCCATGGAATCCAGGCTGCCTAGCAGCGAGAATAAAACTGCGCTGTGCGCAAGGCAGCATGGCGAAACCCAGGCTAGGTACTCGCACCACTAAATCAAAACATATATATATATATATATATATATATATATATATATATATATATATATATATATATATATATATATATAATGTTGCTTTTGGGAATTTTAACAGCTTTAAATTATTTGCATGGGAACTAAACAAATTGACCACTACATTTTAATTAATTAATTTGTTACATTTATATAGCGCTTTATCTGGGACCTCAAAGCGCTTTACAAGGAAGGGGGAATCTCCTCAACCACCACCAATGTGCAGCATCCACCTGGATGATGCGACGGCAGCCATATTGCGCCAGTACGCCCACCACACACCAGCTTACTGGTGGAGAGGAGACAGAGTGATGAAGCCAATCAGTATACAGGGATGACTAGGAGGCCATGATGGACAGAGGCCAATGGGCAGATTTGGCCAGGATGCCGGGGTTACACCCCTACTCTTTCGAAAGTCATCCTGGGATTTTGAATGACCACAGAGAGTCATGGATCATAATGGATCTGGATATTTTGAGTAGTTTTGTAATTATTCTCCATCTTATGTGCATGATATTATGTGAATAAAAATAATGCATCTGGTAAGATTCGCATCGTGTAACTTAACGTTACTGAATCAGAAATTCAACGAGGTAATGGTTAATACAAAAGAAAGCCAAACTAATTTCTAAATGGTAACTTTAACCAAGCAAAGAATTCTCCGTAATAATCGGAACTCAGAGAACATCCATTAGCAGGTGAAAGGCCTCAACCGTTGAGAGCTGTCTGCAAAACGCGATTCACGCTCAGTAACTGTTAACTTAGCACAGTCAAAAATACCTTGTGAAAAAGCGATTTTACAGGTTGGGAGACAACATAATAGAATAACAGCAAAGAAATATCCTTCTTTAAAACAGCCTAGAGGAGTGTTGCGAAACAATTCTGCTCTTTCTGTTCGAAAATAGACCGGGTTGAAGATGCCCCACCCCCACATGCTATTTTTTACAGTCCAAGACTGTTTTTTCCAGGAACAAATGGGTTTACACATAAATGCTGTAAATTAACCGCAAGTAATTAATTCATGGAACATAGACTGTAAATTTACAGGATTAAACTGTTTATTGAAATAACAGTATTTTACTGTAGGAAATTGGCTGTATTTTTACATGCGAATGATCTATCAGCCTATACCCCCTCTAAAGTTTAATGACTGAACTATATAATATAACATAACATAATATAATATAATATAACAACACAGCTTGTAGTGCATCTACTATAAATTGAAGTAGGCTAGCTTGGAAAGTTACCGTTTCAAAGCAGCATTCCTAAAACAGATTAACCAGGTTCACAAAAACAATGCATTATTATACTTTCTACGACGACACATCTTCCACAGAGCGTTACAAGCTGAAAGCTTCAGGGCGACAATTACACTACACATTTGTCATTGTAAATATACGTTTAATGAGCAAAGCTCGGTGAAAATAGCCGAGAATTGTGCTTAAGAGCGAATTCCACACTAATTCCACTTTGGAGTGTAAAAAGATATGCGTCTCTGTGTGTGTGTGTGTGTGTGTGTGTGTGTGCGTGTGTGTGTGTGTGTGTGTGTGTGTGTGTGTGCGTGTGCGTGTTGAAAGCCAATAACCAGAATTTAGGGTTCACATATGGGATGGATATGACGCTGATGGGTGGGGAAGTCACTTATATTATGAACAGACTTGAGACCGGCGGGTTTAATGTAACAGAATACAGCAAGAGCAGGGGAAAAAAGAACTATCAGGCTTATGTTTGAGAGGAAAGAGATCTAAACACAATAAATCAAAAATTAGTTAAATTAGGCAAAGAAAAAGGAAGTGCAATTACTTCAAAGGAGTTTGTGACTAATGCCAGACAAACAGGAATAGGTTAAAGCTCAGTATCAACCAGCAGTTATGAGGTCAATCCATGATTGTGAGACCAAGTGATTAAGGACTGCCAATTTAGAGGTTTGAGATTTATTATCGTATTATCAGATGATATTAAATAAACCATCATCATCTAAATGGTTTTAATTAGGGGGGAGAAATGGATCCAAATGCTTAACTTAAGCATTCAACAATATGATGGACATCATTATTGCAATTAAAATATGTAGAACATTGCACATATGCACCTATATGGAGAATCTAGCCTCGTGAGACGGAAACATGCTGCATTATTTAAAGATGACATCAAAACAAAGATAGACGGATGATGAAAAGAACAATAATAACAATTGGGATCTCTCCTATGACATAAACAACCCAAACAAAACACAAAAAGGAAAGGAACGCTAAGCTATTTTTTCCTGTTTCTGTGTGTGTGACAGACGCTGATCTTCACAAATCCCAGTGTATCTCACGATAAATCCGCGTAATGTGGATTAAAAGCTGTTGAGATATATATAGTTATATCAGAGGAACAGATTGGACCAGACCTCGCCACCAAACAAATCCTCTGCACCGTGCCCAGAAAGACAGGGAAATTACTCCAAATTAAGGTCGAGACTAACTGCCACCCACCTACCATCCATACTCTCCCTTTCTGTCTGTTTTTCTGTCTCTTTAACTCACACACACACACATACACACAAACATACCCTAGCTTGTAATCCAGGCTTGCTCTGGCCTCCATCAGCTTTTGTCCATTAGGATGTTTTTCTTTTTTTCCCCAGCATGCCCCCAAATCCCCTCCACTTTGCCTTCATCAGTGCATAAAGAGCCACAGCTGCTTGTCTCTGTACAACATTAACACACATTCAGACTCACAGCGCAACAGTTACAAGTCTGATGGGTAAGGCACCACAGTGCAAAATATCAAATTGTGACGTGTTCCTTTACTGGACCTCTCCAACTGCAAAAGCGGAGCTACAAAGAGTAAAGTTAGTAATCTATCTGTCAATTTCAGTCAAAACTTATTTTCTTCCCTGACAAATATTTAAACAATCAAATATAATTTTCCTTCAGATGTTTAGAATCAGAGGAAGCGATATCTGATGTGTCAACGAACCACACACGTCTTAAATCAGTTTTCCACACAAACTGGTCAAGCAAGATAACAACAGTCTGAACTGGTCTCAGTCTGAATCATTCAGCCAGTGTGTGTTTTCTTACTCCATAAAAAAGTGGATATTTACCTATAATCAACTGAAACTAAACCTGCAAATGCATATTATTGTTGGGTAGTGATGAAGGTCTACATATATAGTCAATTGTTTTATTTAACTCAATGAAACATGCCAAATTGTGCGGACATCATTTTTGACCAGGTGTGGTCATAAAAATAAATTATGAATGCATGCAAAAACAATAGAGAACTAAATATTATATCATGTTCTAGTCAATGTATGGTCAAGTTTAGGATCTTGGAAATATTTAAAAACATAAAATATTGTTCAAGATTTTCCTTAAAAATTTCACATTTAATGTAATGTGTTATTTGCTGTTTCTTTGTAATTTTGCAATTTACTAGCTAATTGTAAGGAAAATTTTGTCGACAACAATTTTTGCTCAGTGTAGCTTAGCTCACATTTTCTGAGTATCTTGTGCGACACCGCATAACTTTTCATTTTATAGAAATGTAAAAAGTAGACAACATTGAGAAAACCTCATCAGTCTTGGTTAAACTAGACACCAGTTGCACCACAATTGAACAACATAGAAATGAGAAGATCTGTCACATTATACCACATGATATGTAAGAGTTGTAACGTTATACCATGTAATCAATGTCACTGTGTGAACAGTTAGTGATGTATAATCATGCTATAACCCTCAGCATCTACTTTCACAAGGGCAGGTGAAATGACGGCACGTCAGCTCATTCAGAGAGATGGATGGTTGCGGATCAGCTCAGCGACTGACATTTATCTCAGACTGAATGTGAAACTTATATATTAGAAAACTACTTCACTGATTTATTGAGGGGACAGGCCCCCAAAGCACAAGTTATTAATGCTGATATCAAAGACAATTACAACTGAGCAAACTATCTAGGTTGCTCAACCTTCAACCTCAGAACTTCCAGCCCAAATCCCACTTTGTCAATACGCTATAGTCATAATACGGTTCACTTTCGCAATTTAATATGATTGTGTTCATATCAGCAGCGAACTGTACCGGAGTTCATGAACCACACTCCAGACCACCCTTTTTATGCAGACTCGGTTACGGTCCGTGGGTGCACATTTGAGTTCGAAAAACAGCGTCAACGTCATCCAACAAACTGAACACTGATGTCAATCGAACCCGGGCAAACACCAAAAGTGCTAGTGTGAAAGAACCTTACAAATGTATGACTTTCAGTGCATAGATCAGGGTTTCCCAAACAGGGGTTTGAGAGGGGGTTTCCGAGTTGATGAAAAGCTAATAGTTAACTCTATTGAATGTAAAATTTTAAAAAATAAATGCGAGATAATCGTGATATTGCTCAGTGCAATTATCTATTATATTAAAATCGAATTGTAATAAAATAACTATAGTGTGATGCACTGCATGTTTCAGAGTGATGTATGCAGAGCATTTCAATATATATTTTTATTACAATTTTAATTTACAATAGTAATATACACTCACCGGCCACTTTATTAGGTACCCCATGCTAGTAACGGGTTGGACCCCCTTTTGCCTTCAGAACTGCCTCAATTCTTCATGGCATAGATTCAACAAGGTGCTGGAAGCATTCCTCAGGGAGTTTGGTCCATATTGACATGATGGCATCACACAGTTGCCGCAGATTTGTCGGCTGCACATCCATGATGCGAATCTCCCGTTCCACCACATCCCAAATATGCTCTATTGGATTGAGATCTGGTGACTGTGGAGGCCATTTGAGTACAGCGAACTCATTGTCATGTTCAAGAAACCAGTCTGAGATGATTCCAGCTTTATGACATGGCGCATTATCCTGCTGAAAGTAGCCATCAGAAGTTGGGTACATTGTGGTCATAAAGGGATGGACATGGTCAGCAACAATACTCAGGTAGGCTGTGGCGTTGCAACGATGCTCAATTGGTACCAAGGGGCCCAAAGAGTGCCAAGAAAATATTCCCCACACCATGACACCACCACCACCAGCCTGAACCGTTGATACAAGGCAGGATGGATCCATGCTTTCATGTTGTAGATGCCAAATTCTGACCCTACCATCCGAATGTCGCAGCAGAAATCGAGACTCATCAGACCAGGCAACGTTTTTCCAATCTTCTATTGTCCAATTTCGATGAGCTTGTGCAAATTGTATCCTCAGTTTCTGTTCTTAGCTGAAAGGAGTGGCACCCGGTGTGGTCTTCTGCTGCTGTAGCCCATCTGCCTCAAAGTTCGACGTACTATGCGTTCAGAGATGCTCTTCTGCCCACCTTGGTTGTAACGGGTGGTTATTTGAGTCACTGTTGCCCTTCTATCAGCTCGAACCAGTCTGGCCATTCTCCTCTGACCTCTGGCATCAACAAGGCATTTCCGCCCACAGAACTGCCGCTCACTGGATGTTTTTTCTTTTTCGGACCATTCTCTGTAAACCCTAGAGATGGTTGTGCGTGAAAATCCCAGTAGATTAGCAGTTTCTTAAATACTCAGACCAGCCCTTCTGGCACCAACAATCATGCCACGTTCAAAGTCACTCAAATCACCTTTCTTCCCCATACTGATGCTCGGTTTGAACTGCAGGAGATTGTCTTGACCATGTCTACATGCATAGACATGCATAGAGTTGCCGCCATGTGATTGGCTGCTTAGAAATTAAGTGTTAACGAGCAGTTGGACAGGTGTACCTAATAAAGTGGCCGGTGAGTGTATTTCTGTCTTAATTTTAGTTTTTAGAGTTAAAACATACTACTAGTACAAATTATTAAAAAATTTGAATAAAACTTTTGGGTGTCACTGTAATTTGGATACATCTGCAATCTCATTCTTAGCAAAGCATGTTTTTGACCATAAGGTCACCATACCATTATAACACAATGTTATTATGTGTTATAATAGCCACTTTTTCATCTTTTTGCCTTGAAGCAACCAGCGGTTTAATCACGCTCTCACAGACAAGCGACTGTTGAATTAACAGATTCTGTAAAGCTCAGCTGACACGTCTCGTAATGTATATCTCTGTCAACACAAAGCCTGTAAAACACGATGGTCTTGATTAAAAATGCTGCTTCTACTGTTACCGTCTTGTTGCCAGTAAATAGTCTGTGATACAGAAAAAACGGTCTCTTTTACTCACTCGCCCTCACAAAAAAGTGCATAAATAAATTAAAGCATCCAACAAACATCCTGAATAAAATTTCTCCAACCAAAGTTGTTGTTTTTTTGCCGAAGAGCCCATATGTTCATCTACCACCCAAAACAGGTGTAGCAAAATAACAGATTAACACTCATTCCCAAGAGCCGCGGGCCACTTGTTTTCACTTTACTTAAACGCCATAGCAGCTGTGAAAAAGAGACCATCAGCGGTGCTTGAAAAATCCCAGCTAACACCGAATGCACAAGATCAAGAGACCAAACCACACCTGGGGATACAGGCCTACTTGTCTATTCTATTTTATTTATTCATTTTAAAACACAAGGCCTACATTAAGTTTTTTGAGCACACTCGCATGGTCTCTGGGGGTCTTTATTGGAGGTGGCCAACACCAGTGAAATTTTGTTCGTTCCCAAGGTTGGAACCATCTGCATGCAAACTCACCTCCGCAAAGTAGAAATACATATATTAAAAACTCAGAAGCCACGTGTGATGAACACCTGCTCAGTCTGGGGAATATCTGTGTACCAATCTGCGTTGATTTCTATCTCTATCTAAATAAACAGTAGGTTGGAAGGGGTGAGTTTTTCAGCTTTTTCCCTCTTCTGTCTGAACATCAGCCCAGCGCCGTCAAGGCCCGGCAGCTGCTGGGAGTCTGGTAACATAAGGGCCGGGCACCAGGAGAATAACGAATGTAACAGATTTGTGAGCTCCAAAAAACCCATTAGGATAATGCTATTAACGGTACAGAGGAGGTGGTCTGTGACGCATGCGCCACAATTATCTATGGAAACCAATATTTGACACCTTCTGAACCTTAAATGATGATTGAGAGATGTACTCCTTGGCGAACACTTCTGCAATGTTACCTTTCCAGCTTATATTTTATAAATGAAATGGTGAGATGCACATGCTAATGCTTGAGGCTTGCGGACGGAATAGAGAACGACTGGCTTTGGGATTCTGGGCGTGACGCACACAAGGCTATGTGAGACTAAAATAAACATGAGTTCCACTAAACTCGACGCCTCAAAGCGTTCACTAAAACCTCCGCTCACCTTCACCTCGTACTCACAAATACATCCTCCTCCATCCATCTGCATTCGCAATTCTAACGGTGCGGAAGAGCAGAAAATTATGTTCTTGGAATCTGTTTTAGAGCAACGGTTTCTTGTTATTTAAATTCCTTGGACTAATTTAATTCAGCACGCTCAAGCATTCGCACGGATGTAAATTACAGCGAGACTGTAATGGACTCGTTATCAGGGTGGGAAGCTCAATATCGTGGTTTACGTTTGGAAAACTCTCAAGACCACAGAAATGTCTTGTTGATGGAGTTTTGGTCTGCGTGGCCCCAGGCTGGTCGGAGCGCTGGCGTATATCCTTAGAGAAAATCCCTGTTGTGGAAAAACACAGCATTTTCAGTAAGGGGAATTTTTTTATTTTTTTTATTTCATTGCACATTAGAGCTGTAAAACTAGACATTTTATGAATTAGTTCTACTATTGGTTTCCTATTGAACTCAGCGAGGCCTTCAAACTGTAATCTAGCTGCACTGCATCATATTATAAAAGACAACACTGACCCAGAACAAAAGTATAGATAAGCATAATTCATAAGACTTGAGGGGTCGGGTCAGAACCTGGACCTAGACGACATCGGTTAGAGGCTCGATAACAAGTTCAGTGTGTAACCACAAAATACTGAACCTAATATAATGCACTTTTGCACCGCATCTAATCTTTCTGCTAAGAGTGGTTTGCGCGCAAGCACAGTAAACTGGATGTGGTGGTCAGATTGAATGAGGCTCTTTGTCTGCACTTGAGAGGGCTGTGTTTATAAAAGCATCTTCTCAACACAGACGCATAGATGAAATATGAGGACTCTTATTGAGTAGATGGCTAAAGACTCTGAGGTAATATAGCAGCACTAGACTGATGAAAAATTCATGCTGATAAGCTAGGCAGGTGAAAGCGTCGCTCTTCAGGTTTTCATTTTCTCTGTTTGATTTCCTTATTGGCTGCCTGACTTCTCACCGCATTTTATTCTGCTCCTGAAAATAAAGGGCTCTTATTTGCCTGTATACCCATAATGAATGTTTGTATGTTTGGGTGTTTGCGTGTGGTCATGCGTCACCTGCCACATATACGGATCGCTTTGATGTTCCATGGCTTTTTAAAGCACAAATCCCTAGTTGTTGTGAGACCTATTAGAAAATAGTTTGTCAAACTTATCTAAAATTAAATTAATCTAGCATGAAAAAACACCAAACATCTGTATCCAGCCGAACAGCAATTGTGGCTTATGAAATCAAATCAAATCAAATAGCCTAATAAAAAGTAATAAAATAAAAAGTAATACAATAAACAACTAATACAATGTTAGATATGTCCAACATTTTGTGCACAACCCTTACCACATGCATTTCTCCATTTCAATATATTGTAATAACAGAGTAAAAAAAATGTTGTGTTGCCATTAAATGCAATAATTGATAAGTGAATTGATACAAAATAAATGTATTAAAAAATAAATCCTGTAAAATGGGATGGGGTTCTGAAGCTTAGGCACCTTCTTTCACTGACATCCGTTACAGTTACAATTACTCAACATAAGCAATTATTTCTATTTCCATTTGTGGAAAAGTGTCACACGCTTGAGTAAAGACATTTCTTTATTAATAGATTTAGTAGATTCTTGATTAGTTGGGCATGTGTGCTAGTTTTATCTACCCCCGCATCAAAACCCTGTCAAGGCAAACGTATTTGTAACGTGTGTGCGTTTGTGCATGTGTGTCCACGTAAAAGCGGAGGAATCGGATGCCTGCGGAGTCCCGAACAGCGGGGCTGTCAGTCAGGCAAGTGTTGGAGAGCTTGTTGGGCTCTGATAAGTGCATTTATGGAAAAAGCCAGCCAGCCTTTATCTCCTCATTGCAGGTTAGATCACCAATAAAAAAAAGGGCTAGGTGAAGAGAGAGGGAGGGTTTCAGATAAGTGCGCTCCGTCGCTCTACCTGCCTGTGGTGAAGCGAACATCTGAACCCTTCACTACACAGATGAATTGGAAATGCCCATAAGCCGCACTCATCAACAGCTGCCAGCCATGCGGGTCTCTCTCGCTCTGCGTCTGGCTTCAATCCGAGCACCATATCATCCTCGGACTGCATTTTTCCTGTAAACAAAGGTCTAGCAATCAGGTTAGGTTACCTCCTCACCCGCAAGCCATCTCTCTTTGTCTCTCCGTTCCAATTTTCTAACCCTCGTCCTTGTTTATTTCACTTTTTCTGACCCTTACGACCTCTCCTACTTTTCACCTTCCTATTTCTTTCTTCCCCCATATCTGCGGCAAGCTGGAACCTGGAGCTTAGGGATGATGGAGTATGTTTAGCTCGCCTTGGGCTCCGTTCCTTTCAAAGCCACATGCAGAACTGCACTATCGGTTGCTAGCTAACGCCTCACCGTGCAGGACAGGGTACCGTGAGGAATCACTGTATGCCTAGCCAAAGCCGAGCACCGATAAGTTCTCCCGATTCTCGCTTTTAAAGTATGAGATAGTAAAGAGGGAAAAAGAAAAATCCGCCATGAGCTAAAAGCATGCTGGCACACATCCTCTCATAGCACCACATTTATTTGTGTTTCATGTTTTCCATCTGCAGAATTTAATTTATGGGCATGACAGCGAGTGCGTGCGTGTGTGTGTGTGTGTGTGTGTCTTACCACCACGCACAAACACATTCACGAACAACAAACATGTTATATAGTCAACTACTGGCTCAAATCCACAAGACATGCCCAAAGAAATCAAAAACTTGAGCAAATATACACCATCACGCATGCAGGCATCACAAATTTGCTGTTAATTTTACCTGGCGCGCATCTCAAGCGATTAACCATCAGGTAATTTCCCAGTTCTTTCTGTCTCCTGATTTATTTCCTAGTCTCGGTCTCTCTTAGAGACCCTGTGTCTTACACTGGAATCCATTTAAAAATCCAATTTATTGATTTCTACACTTTTTTTTTTCCTTGTGACTGACCCTCACGGTTAAATATTCATGAGACATTAAAAATAAAAGATGCACATTTTGTACGTCTGACCTATTGTAATATATGGCGGCAGCGGTGGTAATCTGCTCCATCCGGCAGAGTGAGGTGAACCCGGCAACATCAGAGACAAACAAAACCATCAGCGTCCCACATGCTCAGCGTTGATTAGTACGCCACCAAAGAGACGATGCAATTTTCCCTATTGCCAGTGCAGGGGCCTCAATGACTACCTTCATAACATTACGTTGTTGATGATTTTCTCATAAATGGCTTTTTTCACTCTCTCCCAAAGCCAAACTGGGGAAATTGGCTTCCATTGTGGCTTTTAAATAAAATAAGCACAAAGCAATAAGAACTGAAACTTAGGAAAGCCATAAAACCGCTAATTAAGATGCGCCGCGGCTCAGCTAGCGAGAGAGATACAGTAAAACGGAGAGTATATTTCTTGAAAATCCCCACAGAGAGAGGAAAAAAAAAGATGGTGGCGGTGGGGGAAGGGGGCTGGCGGAAAGAAAATAGAGAGACGAGCTTTATTCCCTGGGTGAGGCTTAGTCAATCTGTCCTGTCTGGATCCAATATAATGCATTAAAACAAAATTATACAGCAACGCTCGGCACATTCACTTTAGTGGTAGAGGAAACCAGGGACAAGTGGGTGTGAGTTATTCTTCTTCTTTTTTTTTTTAACCCGTGACTGTTCCTTTCTTTCCCTTCTCCCTCCCTCTCTCTCTCTCATCATTATTTCTCAGAATGGTTTACAAGGCCTGTGATATGTGAAAAGGATGGCATGTTGGCTCAGTGTGGGCCCTTGCATCTTCTGAGAGGGAGGAAGAGAAGATCCAAAGCTCCCTTGTGCAGCCATATGGACGAGAAGGCAGTGTTGAAGGGTCCCTGACAGATAGGAAGAGGCTCCCCCTGCGTCGCAGAAATGTCTCAAGGCAGGCTATAGAAAAAGGGCTTTAGGAACCATAGGGGTCCCTCGACGGGAAGTAGGCGGTAAACGTTTTAACTACGACAAGACACTCCACAGGAGCCTAAGAAGCGAGGAAGATGAGGATGAAGGCATTCGGAAGTGACAGATTTCACATGAACCTAATATTCATACACTGCTTATTAGTCCAGCAATCCTATTTTTTTAAAATGTTTTTTTTTTTTTTTAATCTAATTTACACATTAAAATGAAATGAATAGTTTGATTCAGGTAGGATGCATTCAATTAATCAAAACTGACAAAGACTTTTACAATGTTACGAACGAAGGATTTTCAATTTTAAAATAAAGTTTCTATTAATCAAAAATGAATCACTGTTTCCATAACAATATTTAGCAGCACAAGTGTTCCCTATCAGTCGGTCAGTCTCTACGTATGTATGTACCGTCTCTATGTATCCAGTCCCTCCTTCAGGGAACGAGGGTTACCATAGGTAACCGAGACGCTTTCAACATTGATCATTTTTGAGCACCAAATCTAAATACTGGAGAAATGAATACTGAAAATTCAGCTTTGCCATCACAGAAATAAATTATATTTTAAAATATATTAATACAGAAAACAGTTATTTTAAAATCCTAATAATATTTCATTATATTATTGTTTTTACTGTATTTTTTTTATTAAATAAAGGCAGCCTGGATAAGCATAATATACTTTTTTAATTATTAAAATGATTATTATTTAAATCATTTCAATATAAATATTTGGGGACGGTAAGAATTTTGCTCATGCTCATCCAGGCTGCATTTATTTGATCAAAAATACAGTAAGAACAACAACATTGCGAAATATACTCATAATATTATATATAATAATATACAGATATATATATAACATATACGCAACCTCAACACAGACATTCATAACTCAGCAGCAATGTTTCTACTTCCATATAGTGTTTCCTTCACTGCTTAGATTAACAAATGCATACATACAAGCAGTATTACTTGGATTTGAAGAGTTTCATGGCACTTTGATCCAACAGGATAAGGGATAAATCCCAAACCAATGAAGAACCAGCAGTTCTTTATCAAATAGATTAGGAGATGAGCTTTTACTATTCAGGCATTATGGGAGATTTGGTCACAAAGTGTCACAATTCTAATGTGTTGCATCTCTGTTCCATTTACTCTGCCCAGTGACTGCGGAGAGGTGGGTAAATGGTAAATCCGCTCATGCTGGAATGGATGATAAAGTCATGTGTAATTCCTTTCCTTCTTGTGGTAGCAAGTGCTTAAACTCCTGCTTGAAACTCCTGTGACTAACATATAAAGTCTAAAACTAGCATGGCTGCAATTGTTTTTCCTTTTAGACAGACGACAGTGACCAGCAACGATTAGGGAGAGAGAAGGAATGTGATCTGGACTCAATCCTGCATGACAAGCACGTCAGAGGCACGTGTGTCAGCCGCTGTGATACGGCTTCAACAAAGATACGATTTCATGGTTAAGATCTCGTTATATCAACACCACCTTTGTTGTTTTCATTCGTGTCCTCCTGCTTGTTTAACCACTTCTGAATGTCAGGGGTCTCATCTAATGGAAAATCAGGCTGTTGGCTATTGACTGACATGTGACAGATGGATCAGTGGCATATAACTGAGGGTCAGATTGAGAAGTCAAACCCAAACAGAGGCAGAGGAGGGGTGTCTTATTAGGGATTTACTTGAAGAGACACAAGTGATTACACCACAAACAACAAAAACACATAATACAAGCACACTAGAATGAAACAACAACAACTGATATGTTTTTTTCTCAGGTGGGCCACCACATGGTAAACTGACAAAAATGTTCAATGACAAAGTTTTTTTTTTTTTGTCAATAGCCTGGTTTCCGTTACAGATTTGTGCAAAAAAATTTGCGATGTTTTCTAAATGTCGATATAAACGATTGCGAAATGGCCGATGTTATGCGACTAAATGGTTTTTCTGGGTGTTTCTACACTGTAAAAAATAAACCCGTAATTTTTACGGTAAAAAACCGGCAGCTGTGGTTGCCAGTACTTTACCATCAAAAATACGGTAGCAACGTTATTGGTTTTACAGACTTAACTTAAAATTTACAGTAATAAACCATATTTTATTATCTGATAATGTTAATTTACTGATCTATTGTAGTATTAATATCTGTTTTGTACCATTGTAATACACTGACAACCACCAATCACAGCAGTGATGAGAGTCACATGATCAATCAAAGATCAATCAAAGCTCATCAAAAGAAGCTCATCCACAAGAAAGTTGATACTAATATATAGAAGCTGCACAGTGTCATTCCCACAAACATTAAACACCATCATGGTAACCACATGAAATTTTAAAAATGCAATAAAAAGTAATTTAACAACATTAAATGTAACATAAAACCCTAATGTACATAACTGATAAGAAAAAAAATAAGAAAACTATGAAGAAACATAGTTATTTCAACAAAAATACATCAAATGTGAAGTGTCACGCAGGGAATTGTGGGAATGGCAATTTACGGTATTTTACTGTAAATTGTACAATGAGTTGTTCTTTTTCACTTTCAAAAACTGTAAATTTAACGGTATTTTACAGTAAAATTACATTAAATGTACCATTAGATCTATCACAGTTATTTACCGTATATAGTATGGAAACTTTCTGTCAACCAATTAACAGTTTTTCACTGTAGGATTTTTACAGGTCTTTTACCGTTAAAATCACGGTCAGTTTTTACAGTGTACCTCCTGCTTCAAGGTCTTGATAAATTGTGGCATTTCTTTGTAGTTTAGAAATCAAGTATACCTGTAATTCTTTTGCCTTTTATGAGTTTAATAAAGACCACTGTCCTGTCTTCGGTCCAAACTTACCGCGCCTTCTTTAAAGAATGATCGACTGTTTCGTACGCCAGGTGACCTGGAAATGCGATCTGGAAATCCTGGAAATGTTTCCAGTGCAGTTTTGCGAAATATTACATTTTCGAATTGCCTGAAAAGACCACCTCATGTGAGTGTAAAAACTTTTTTGAGATATATGGGAGTTTTCACGAAATTGACGTGTTTCCATTGGGCGAATTTTCAATTGACAATTTCAATTTGCGTAGTTTGAAGGGTAATGGTAACTCAGCTAATGATAATAAACACAAAATAGTTGCACTATGACACCAATTAAAAATTAATAGGAAAAACTGCAAGATATTAAAAACGAAAATGTAGAAAGAGTTGTAAATGTGTGTCTGATTGCTTCACTTGAGCTCAAAGAGAAAAACTCTATTCATTTTATATATTTTATATTTCTATATGTGAAACGCACAAAGACACCGACACATGCATAGTTATGTCACCTAAATTAAAACAATTTTACAATTAAAATAATTGTATTCAATTAAATTACCAAATTAAATTTGAAGGAATTCTTTTTTTTTACTAACAGACAAAAACTATAAAACTGACATAAAAAGTGTTTTAAAAAAATTACACTGCTGTCATGTTCCACCAATAGGTCCAAAGAAAAACAAAACACAAAAGGACATATTCTTATGGTGAAAATACAGTTTGAAGTAGCTCCATGTCATTTCTAATCCTAAACGCATAAGAAAATCCATTATCAGCCAACTATTTTTTTAAAGCATGCAATTTGATTACAAAAAAAAAAAAAATAGAAAAAGCAACAAAAGATTTTAGTTGGCAGAAACAGCCCTATGCTAAATCTAATTAGCTTCTTGGCAGCTTGGTAGATTTTCAAAAGTGAAAATGAGCTAAATGTCACGCATTCATTTTTATATTATCACTATAATTTTGGGAGGTGCAGACACTTGGGATTTCTTATTCTAACAACAGTCTGAAAGACCATAAAACACCCTCCTCTCTTGATAAAGTACTATTGTTGATCCAGTTATCTGAGGTTTCACAGTGTACATTAACTTTGAAATGATTGTGGCCTGCTTCCAGTTCTTATTCCGGACCCTTCACTGGGATGTATGTGTGTGTGATACTACCGACTGCTGTGTTTTTGGGGAGCGTAAAGTTGCCTTTGTGGCAACATGCTCCAAAACACCAGCGTCGCCAGAAAATCTGCCCCTGATTCCCAGACCCCCGTCTAAAAAAATAGGTCACTTCCAAGTGAAGTCAGTTGGCAAACATAATAAAACAGACTTCCCAAGCTACAATAAACAACAAATGTAAAAAAAAAAAAAAAAAGGATGCCCGAAGAAGATGAGATTCAAAACTCTCTTTTATTTGTGACTTTGTTGTCTAAACCCCTAAATGCTGAAATTCCCAGGATGCAGCGGTAGGAATTTTGCTGGTGGGGAGCGAGAGCAGCATTGTCTTTAGGCAGGGTGTTAGAAAAGAAAGCCCGACATAGCCTACATACAGCCAGCCCACAGTGAGCACATGTAATCCACCCAAGACATAAGCTGGAGGGAGGGATGTAATTGAAGCTGCCTTGACAGGAGTAAGGAAACACAAGATTGGAGATTTGGAAAGGATGAAGGGGGGACCTGGCTCCGGATGGGTGTGTATGCGTGTTATAGGGCCACAAGAAACAGCAGATGCTTCATTTCCTGTGTTGATTTGCGGGGCAAGACAGACAAAGCTAATGATGACTTCTTGGGCTATAACAAGGAAGTCCATGACGCCATACACACTCACAAGCCAAATACTTTTGCATGCTCGTATGGACATTTCCACAGTGTGGGATGTCCTTCTTTCAGCTGTAGGGGGAAAAAAAACGGAAAGACAAAGATTCGGAAACATCTTAGATGCACGTCTCCGGGGAAAAATATGTAACCAGGAAATCTACAGAGGAAATACTGTACTAAACATTCAAACACAATTTGTTGTATTTGTCTCGTTTTAGTGAAAATATGTCAACATCCTAAAACAGGATAAAATTACTTAAAAACGACATAGGATAGTCTTATTTTCAAAGATATCTCACAAAATTTTGAGAGGTCTACTTAAACAAAAAAAAGTATAAACACATTATATTAGATTTTTTTTTTCTATTTTTCTTCTCCAAATGGCAAATTCTTTTCTTTAATTATATTGTCATTTTGCTTCATATTTACTACAAAATGGAAAATACATTTAACCATGAATGTCTTAATTTAAAGTCCCACTGTCAATAATTGTATCCCTTAAAACTAATCTTTGATCCAAAATTGCGTTTAAATGTTTTTTCCTTGGTTTCTATGAAGGAATGCAAATGCAATCCTATGAATATGGAAATTAGCCCCGCCCCCACTCGATCACACGTTGACGTGATTGGTCACAAGGTAGTTTGTGACGTCAGAAACACCAGCAATTTCAAATCGCGTTTTTGGTTCACTGCAGTTTTAAGGAGAAAATACTCAGGAATGGTGTTGACATGAATTTGCACATGGTTTGTCTTAAAGCATATTAAAAACACCACATAGACATATAAACAACATTAAAAACTTTATTTTCACCACAGGGGGACTTTAAACCTTTTCTGAAGCAAGACTTAGGAAACAGTTTACGATGTGGCAAAGCAGGTTTGATATTCACATGGTACGATTTAAAATCAACAGCACTGAATAGATGTAATCACAATATGCAAATGATATGCAACCTGATCTTTGAAACCGAGGTAGTCAAAAACATGACTTGCTACCAAGGTTATTATAGTTTTGCATTTTAAAATTAGATTTTATTTTAAAATAATTTAAAAATGTACTATAAATTAAAGTGTAGTTTCAGTTAGTTTCATTAATGGTTTTGTTAGTTTTAGGTTAGTTTTTATTTTGTGAAGACATTTCTATTTAGTTTTTATTTAGTTTCAGTTTAAGTAATTATAGTTTAGCAAAGTTCACAAAAACACTTCCAGTTGAAGACATTTCATTTCAGCAAAGTTTAATGTTTGCAGTTTACAGTTAACTCGTGTGCAAACCTCTTAATAATACAAATAAAATAATGATTTGAGATTGAACAAAGAACCAAACAAATGCAACTTAAATGCAACTTAAAAGTAAAAATTAATTAATACTTATTCATATTAAAAATTAAGTTTGGTTAAACATGGTGTATAAGAAAAAAAAATATATATTTTATGGTTATTTCTATGATTAATCCTTTCAAACGTTCTTCTTCTATTGATCCATTTATGCTTTTTGCGTCTATTGCATATTTTAATATCAAATATTCATAGTTATACTCATATTTATGTGTTCTATTCAGACCAGACATTTAATTGTATTACTTTATTACTATACTATTTGTGGGCTTAGGCTATTTGTTTTTTAAATTTTCTTCTCAGTATCCTGTCTAATGTGGTATCTAGTTTCATATGAGGTGTTATCTACAGCTGTATTTGCATAATCCTAAATAGGCCTATATGTATTTGGCCATTTCTGCTTCTTAAGGCTGGTTCACAAGTGGTTTTGTTTTAAAAAACGGGAAAAAGACACAGGCAATGTAATGGGGAAAATAGGCGGCTGCATATATGACAGAAAAAACACCAAACCCTAAAAAAATTCAAACAAAAGGTTTCTCAGCTGTTTTTTGTATTAGGTGTCCTTAATAACATACTAAAGGTTTACCAAAGTTTGACCACTAGAAGGTGTCATTTTCAAGATGGGGTCCAAGATGGGCAGGAAGCCCTTAAAACTCCTTCATTATTTGACCTAGCCAAGTAATCTTGGTGTCCAACCCCATGTTTTCTGGGTCTATGTATCCATCGGACTTGTCTAAATTGCACTGACGTGATTACATTATGGAATACATGATTTTGTGAGATTACTGTAAGGTTTTATCGTTGTTTGGGGTGAACCAGAGATGTAAACGATTTAGCTTATGTCATGTACTCCTACTCGGACCGTGTTTTGGACACATACACTGTTTTTGCTAAAACATGGGGTATGTGTCTGTTACCCAAAAGTAACTTAAATTGGAGTTGTATAACTTTGATCACAAACAACTTGGAATTACCCCGAACAGAGGCCTGTGTGTGAACCCTCTAAAATGGTCACTCATTTCTATTTGAATAAGGTAATACGTAATGCGTCCTTCCATCACTTCCAAGAAAACACTCACCCCATCGTTAACTTCAATGCAGAGACTGAGTTTGTGGGAAGAGAAGATGATTTCCTTTCCAGATCTTGCAACAAACAAGGACTTATCAATCTTATGGCCGAGGAGCTGGAGAAGAAGGGCTGCACTGTTATCAATGCATCAGGTGATGCAGACGTGGACATTGTCAAAGCTGCAGTCTAGGCCTCAGAACATCAGCCCACAACCTTGATTGTGGATATGACTTAAGCCCATTTTATAGTTCTGCGTT
This sequence comes from Semotilus atromaculatus, assembly GCA_031834385.1. Lineage (NCBI taxonomy): Eukaryota > Metazoa > Chordata > Actinopteri > Cypriniformes > Leuciscidae > Semotilus > Semotilus atromaculatus. The sequence goes on from JAULUF010000015.1 coordinate 20,653,489, forward strand.
GAACTCACGCCGTATCTACGGCGTAGGCTGTGTGTATACCCTGACGTGCACCTCTCCAAAAATGTAACAACGTGTCAATTCTACGCGGACGCAAGCGCTGTGATTGGTCTGCTAGAACCCCTCCCTCAGGTTTCACATGCTCCCTCTGCATGTGTAATTGCGCGTAAATGCGGACAACGACGCAGAAGTATAAATGAAAACCAATGCGTAGTCTATTGCGTAGAGGCACCGGCGTAGGTCCGACGCAGAAGTATAAATCAGCCTTTACTCATTCTTCTTCTCTACTATTCTGGGACAAATAATAGAGGCCTCTATTTTCCTTCAGACAAGTCCAAAGCTACTAAAGTGTACAACATCAGTGAAATGAAACAAGTCCTGGGTAGTGACTAGTGTTCCCAGTTGCTGTTTATTCACGCCTTCACATGATGTGATACAACTTCACGCATTTTTAGTGTTGGCAAACAGACAGCATTCCAGAAACTTGTGAATGGTGAATCAACCATCCAGTCCTGTGCAAATGTGTTTCTGCTCCCACATCAAGCGAGGAATGTCTTAGAGGACCATGGGACCAAGGCAATGACAGTGTTGTTTGGCGGAAAGAGTACCGAGTGAACTCTTTGCAACATTTTTAGCAATATAATCGTTACCGCCAAATGATTTCTTACCCCAGAGCGTCTGCCTCCAACTGAGTCCTCAGCCAAATACCACTGCCAAAAAGTTTACTTCCAGATAATGGTGTGTGATTGGAAAGGAAGGTGACATGAACACAGTGGATTGGGGATGGAAACTGGTGGACAATCGGTTCCAGCCAGTTATGACCAGTAAAACTGCTGCCCCAGAAAACCCCCTGCAGATGACCCACTGTCACTGCCTGACAAACACAACGGAGCAGTTGCAGGGCATGTGGACTACCATGCATGCCTGCTTGTGGATATGTCAAGTTGGGAATTTTGAGAATCACTATAATCAACGTCTATGGGAGGAAGAGAGTGATGACTAATGGTAAATCTAGTGAGGATCACAGTGTACAAAAGTATATAAATTTAACAGACTAAGAGGAAACAACTGAAGAAAACAGAAAAAGATATGTATAAATAATATAAAGAAAAGTATTATAAAAACAAAAAAATAAAAGGGGTTAGCGGTACTGAGCCTTCACGTGGCAGCTCTGTTTTGACTAATTTTACAGTACCACACAGTTCTAATGAATTTATTCTTTATTGGCATCCAAAAAAAGGTTATGAACCACATACACCACCAACACTAGGCAAAACGATATGAGACAGGAGAAATATGCAATTATCAATAAATCGCGCACGCAAACTCCACAATCGACTACTGTGGACTTCGACCAAAAAACAGGAAGAAAATACAGGTATGTGAGCTGGCTGAATTACCATAATTTTTATTAATATCTTTCACATCTACTGCAGTCAGATTGACCGTGTTCACTCTTAATAACACCACTCACATGGCTGTGCACTGGTAATGACATATCAAGGATGTTAAGAGACTAAAAGCAGGTTTAAAACTTGCCCCACTGAAGTCAACAGGGTGCAAATTTTAAAAAGACAATAACACGGTGTAGGCAACGCCAATTTTTGTCGTTGTTCTCTGTACTGATATCACTCCAAATGTACAAAAAAATTAGCTCAATGTTAAAATAGACCAGAGTTCTCCTTTAAGGACATGATGGGCGCCATTTTGAAAATGGGTCCTTTCTTGAGGTCAAACTTTGGTAAACTTTTAGTATGGTTTTAAAGTAAATCTGATACTACTGTTAACCACTGAGAAACCACTTTGGGGTCAAGCCATATTTGCAGCTGACTGAAAAAAGTGCAAGGCCTCGAGCATCTTTTAAAGGTTGAACATAATTTTAACTTGAGTGCCGCATTTTTAGAACGTCGTGTGTCATGCACGAGACGCTGCAAAAGACGCAAGAGTAGCGCAGTGGAATGGAGAAAACATGATTGTCCGGTACAGGATAAGAGTTAATTAATTTGAAAACGATTATTAATTTTTGCCAATTATTATTTTATTTCAGTTAGTTTTTTCAGTAACTGTTGTTAGTTTCGTTTCGTTTTTAATTTTTGTTGAAATTTCTATTTTATTTCAGTTAACGAAAATGTATTTTTTTTTTTACAAATAGTTTTAGTCTTAGTTTCAGTTTCCTTTTACGAAAATAACCTTGCTTGCAACATGTACAACACTGACAAAGTGAGAGATTGTGTGAGGGAAAACTATATTCGATCTTGAATGGTTACAACATTTTAAATGCATGTTACTCCCAGGTGTAAACAGACTTGTCTCGCCTGACCACCTGTGATCAGATCACCTGAGACAGATGTTACTACAAGGTGTAAACAGGGCCGGATCAGCATCTCTGGGAAGAATAATGAAAGTGATTCCCTGGTAATTTTGCCAAGCAGGATGTGTTCTTGGATCACAATCTTTGCTAGCCTTGGAACAACATTCCTATTAGTCAGTCATATTTCAGGGATAGGAGAGGTTTAGGGCTGAGGTTTGAACAACATTCTTATCAATCATTTCTAACGATCATTTCCCTCAAATTATAGTGTATGCCAGTTCATGGTTAAGGGCAGGGTTAGCAATCTTTCTCTGACAGAAACGTTGTACCAGGACCAACAAAATACATTGACCCAGGAACACACTTTACAAAAATTAGTACAGTGACCCTGACATAGGCTGTCCTCTTCATTACATTTAAATATTAGCAAAAACACAAACCCAACAACTTGTAACTCTTTATTAGCCTTCCAGAAACATACCCAACAGTCTCTCTCTATGGCTCCGCTAGTGTTCGAAATGCTAGCATACAGCTAACAGCAGTTTTTTTTCCTGTAAACTGCCTACTATTCTATTAAATTATACACAACAAAAACACAGCCATATTCTCCATTTAGCATGTGCAATTTGTGCAAAATTGTGCAATTTGATTAAAAAAAAAAAAATTTGTAAAAATTTTATTTCAGTTTCTGTAAAAAAAAAAAAAAAGTTGGTGCATAATTACAATAAATGGCAGGTCAAGATGAAGGCAATGCATTGTGGGATACAGTTTCTCTCACAGCGATCTCTGTTTGTATACTGCACTTTTATTTCATGCAGTGCCAATAGTACACAAAGTATACAAAACGCAGCATACCATTTCTCTCTCTCTCTCTCTCTCTCTCTCTCTGTGCACGTGGGTAGCATTTGGGTGTGTGTGAGTGAGGTTTTTCCTATTTCCTTTTTTTTTTTTTTCACTTGGAAGTTATGACGGACAAGTAAGGATATTAATTATATTGGATAGGTAAGTTGAAAGTTTTCGTGAGTTGTTTGGAAAGTGTGACGGAGCCGAAATGGCATCCCTTCCCGAGGGGAGTGCAGCGTCTCTCGCTCTGTCATGGCGTCAGGTGCATGGCAGAACCTGGTGTAAATGTTGATCGCGGCTGGGGAGCAGATCGGTTATGACAACATTTGCTCGGTTTCTCAAATGAATAAGGCGGTGGTGATTTTTCGTGAAAGAAGAAAATTTGGTTAATCGTCTGATAAGCAACGGCGTTGGTAAGTGGTGCTTATATTACCGTTTCACCGCTGGTTACACCCACTTCTAGAGTGACAAGATCAAATGTGACGCCATTCATTAAGAATAGTGAAATTGAACAAGCTCTTACGAGCTACGGAAAGTTTGCTAGTCCAGTTAAAATTATTTCTCTTGGATGCAAAAATGAGGCCTTGAAGCACGTGTTATTCAGAAGACAAGTTTTTATGTGTCTGAATGAACAAGATTTGAATGTTTCTTTTAGACTGTGGCATGAAAGAAAATCGTATTTGGTGAGTACCGGGAATAATACATGCTTTGAATGTGGAGACATTGGGCATGTGCATGTCCACATAAGGCTGAATGTTGAAATGAAAGCAGAATGTTGATGATGGAGATGGTGAAATAGATTGAGGAATACAACCTCAGGCTGTGAGTGAAGTACATGACAGTGGCGTTGCTGTGGGTGATAATATGAGGTCTAGTGAGGAGCCTACTGTTATTGTGAACCAAAGCAGGGATACTGAGGGAATGATGAGGGCTGATGAAGTTACAGTGACAGCAGAAGAAAGTGGAGTAGGTGTAGAGACGGTGATTAGTGAAGTTGGTGGAAGTGAAATTGAACCACAACCTGAAAAATCACTGGGCTTTGAAATGAGTAACGATGACAATGAGATGGTGGATGCTTGTTCGGAAATTTCTGAATTTGGTTCCCAAGTTATGGGAGAATTGTATACATTGCAGGAAATAAATGATTTCTTGGATGTAACTTTTGTTAAAATAGTTGAAGTAAATGATTTCTTCACAGATGTGGATAAGTTTATTGCTTCGGTTATTATGCTACAGAGAACAGTAAGAAGAAGATGAACTAAGTAAGAAGAAGAGAACGAAATTATGTCAGGGTAAATCTCGTGCTTCAAATTATTAAAGCAATGATTAAGTTGCACAGGGTGTCTCTCTTACTATGGTTTCTTTTTCTATCCCTTTTATCCTTTCATTTTTCTATGGAGTGTCTGAGGGTTGGCTCCTTAAATATAAATGGGAGTAGAGACAGAAAGAAATTGGCAATGGTTTCAGAATTTTTTTAAATAAAACAGATTAATGTTGCCTTTTTACAGGAAATGCATACTGATAATAATAATGAAATAGAATGGGATATATGGTTGGGTGGAAAGCTTGTCTTAAATCATGGGTCAAATAATAGTGCTGGGGTTGCTATTTTATTTTCAAAGAGTATGAATGTTAATATTTTAAATGTTGAGGAATTGAAAAGGGGAGGGCTATAATAACAAAAACAGAGTTTGGAGTTTTTTTGTTTGCTTTTGTTAATGTATATGCCCCGAACAATGGGTCAGAAAGGGTGAGGTTTTTTTATGAAATTGAATGAATCTCTTAAAAAAAATGTATGATGGTGTGTGTATTATTGTAGGGGGAGACTGGAACTTTACAACAGATTTCACTGTTGATAGAAATGGTGAAGAAGCTCATAATCAATCTAGTTTAATACTATCCAAAATAATGGAAAAAAGAGGTTTGGTAGATATATGGAGAGTAAGGAATGGAAGTAAGGAAAGACAGAAGAGGAAAGGAAAGACAGTACACATGGGTAAAAGTGACTGACAACATTGTCTGTGGGGCTAGATTGGACCAGTTTTATCTTTGAAAAATATGGAACAACAGAATAATGAATGTTTTTCATTCACCAAATGCCTTTTCAGATCATCATATGGTTGGTTTAGATCTTAACATGAAAGAATTGTCGAGACGTACATATTATTGGCATTTTAATGTTAAACTGTAACAAGATGTTTTGTTTTGTGAAAGATTTACAATGTTTTGGAATGAGTGGAAAATGAAAAATAGTTTTTTTTGTTGAGAATATTAGCCAGTGGTGGGAAGTGGGGAAAGTCCAAATATGAGTTTTTTCTCAGAATTATACCTTGCATTCTTCATCTCACATTAAAGTAACAGTAAAAAAGACTGGAAAGAGACATTGTGCAGTTAGAAAAAGAACTTATGGATAATCCTGGAACTGTGCAGAAAGACTTTTTGGAAAAGAAGAGAATAGAACTCTTTTACAGGAACGGACTAAGGGAGCACTGATTAGAGCAAGGTTTTGCTCCATTAAATATATGGATGCTCCTAGTTCTTATTTTTTTTAACCTGGAAAAGACAAGTGTTCAACAGAAACAGATGTATCATCTTTGTCGTGCAAATGGAACTATAACCTCTGATCCGGTGGAAATCAGAAAAATGGCAGTGAATTTTTATGCATCATTATAGAGTAAAGAATCATGTGACTCTAAAAGTACTGAGGAATTACTGCAGGATTTACCAAAGTTACCAGATGGACATAAAAAATCCTGGACAATGAAATTACTTTTAAGGAACTCACAGAGGCAATGCAGCAATTGTCTTCAGGTCGGTCTCCAGGAATTGACGGATTACCAGTTGAATTTTATAGGCAATTTTGGAATGTAATTGGAGTGTATGAAGTATTTTTAAATTGTTTTAGAGAAAAATCACTCCCGTTAAGTTGTCGACGTGCAGTCTTCTCATTGTTACCAAAAAAAGGGTATTTATGTTTATTGAAAAATTGGAGACCAGTGTCCTTACTATGTCTGGATTATAAGATACTGTTAAAATGTCTGGCTAATAGAATTAAGTATTGTTTAGAGTTTTTGATTGATAAAGATTAAATGTATTGCGTCCCAGATAGGTAAATTATTGACAATATTTGGTAACAATTTATTTTGATAGTCCACTTTAGACATTCTACTAACTATAAGTAACTTTTCAACTACATGTCAACTAACTGTCATTAGAGTATTAGTAGACTGTCAGCTTAATATCTGCTAACACTTTATTTTGTTGGTCCCCCAACAGACATTCAACTGACTAAAGTAACTTGGCGACTGTAACTTATTCTCCTAACCCGAAATTTCCAACGCATTCTCATCCTTTTGCGTCATATAGGTGACGCCATATGACAAAACGTCGAAATACTACGCACATGGTAGCCTTTAGCGTCAATATAACACGCACTGTTATGGGTAGGTTTAGGTCTGGGGTAGGGTTACGGTTATGACGCCTTGGGATCTGCGTCTCATAGTGACGCTAAAGGATGCTATGTGCGTCGTATTTAGACGAGCGTCACATGTATGACGCCTTGGGTTCTGCGTCTCATATTGACGCTAAAGGATGCCATGCGCGTAAGATTTCAACGAAATGTCACAAGCGTCACATGTATGACGCCAAAGGATGAGAACGGGCTGGAAATTTCCTACTAGGCAACTCAAATTTTCCTACTGGGAAATCTGAATTTCCTACTGCAAATCTGAGTTTGACAGGGTGGATCATGGGTATATTTTTAATGTTTTAAAAGGGCCCCTATCATGGATTTTTTTAAATGACCTTTCATGTAGTGTGTAATATAGCTCTAAGTGAATGAAAACATCCTGCAAAGTTTTAAATCTGAAAGTGCACCGTATATAAAGTTATTGTCTTTCAAAAGTAAGAGTCGACTCTGAGTCAATGAAATGAATTGTTTTTCAAACGAGTCATAAGCCGCTTCGTTGTGACGTCAAGACAAAACATTAGCTCCGCCCACTTTTTGCGCGTGCAGACACCAGGGAAACTTAAACCTCAAACCGTCAGCTGATCCTGTGGATACTGGAGAGATCATGTCGAGGAGACGCTGTGTGACACAATGTGACAGTAAAGACATTTTTTTTACACTACCAATGTTTATGTTACATCAGTCATTCACGCTAGAGCTCGGCTATTAGTTACCTCAAACTGAGTAGTGAATCACTGAAACGTCCTGCTCGAGTCGTCCTTGTGATGGAGGTTCGGGTTGAATGAATGGTTCTTCTTCTTCTAGTGTTTCATCATCGGACTCGCGCTCAGATTGATATGGTAAAATCAACGTCATTGTTCGTTACTGTGTTTAGTAAACCAATCACAACAGACTGAGCTAATCCAAAGGCCAATCAGAGCTAAGTAGCTCGCGGAAAGGAGGGATTTAGCGAGATTGATTCATTTGGCGAGTCGTTCGAGAATCATTAAAAATCTGGTGATGTGCAAATGTATATTATGAGAAAATTATCCTGTTGTAGGAGACTCCAAAACAACATTAGGAAACTTAAAAAAAAAAAAACATGATAGGGGCCCTTTAAAACACTTTGGTTTTGGTGAAACTTTTTTATCAAATGTAAAATTGTTGTACTCCAATGTGTTTATTATTGAAAAGACTGGTGGGGGTCTTAGTGCTCCAGTACCTCTTGGTAATTAATAATAATAATAATTATTATTAATTATTGAGCCTAATGATTGAACCTCTCTTACATAGACTAAAAAAGATTTACAAGGTGTGTTATTTCAAAATGGAAGTGAAAGTGTAAAATTGGTTTTGTCCGCTTATGCAGATGATGTTACGGTGTTTATCACAAGGCAAGAGGATATTAGAAGTTTAAATGGGAACATTAAGCTTTATGAAAAAGCGTCCACTGCCAAAGTAAATTGGGAGAAAAGTGAGGGTTATATTATGGGTCAGTGGGATGAGGTAGGACATTCTAAACTTGTGTCTGCCCGATTGTCTAAGTGGGAATGGCTGAGGACATTATATGTGAAATTCAGAGGAAATTGGTAAATTTTTTCTGGAGTGACGAGCACTGGGTCCGAGCATCGGTGATCTTTTAGGTTGTGAGGGAGGACATGGCTTGGTGGATGTTAAGAGTCGTATCCACGCGTTCAGATTACAAGCAGCAAAAATATTATAACAGTAATAAACAGAGGGCAGGTGGGCTTGGTCTTGACAAACACCTGTTTTTAATGAGACTGGAAGAGATGAATTTGTCTGAAATTACACCTTTTTATCAGACATTGTTTCACGTGTGGAGGAATGTTTTAAAGGTGGACAGAGATTGTTTTTTTAACAACATGATCCAGACAAGACTTTTGTCCTCAGTGAGTATGGGAGCATGTCTGCTCAGGAATGGTATCGTGAAGCTGGGTCATCTAATGGATAAAGATGGATGGAAATTTGTGGAAACTATTAAGGAAGTGACTGGTTTACAATCACAGAGACTTGTTTCAAAACTGATAGAGGAAATTTCTCTGGCAATACAAAGAACGTATGGAGAAAGTATATCAATAGCGCAAATGTCAAACCAGAGTGACATGAAAGTTTTTCATCACTAATGTGTGATGAGAATGAAGGGGAAGTTGCCGATTCAATCTTGAATTTCCAGACACCTCAACTGGAGTATCTGGATTGTGCTTCAATCGCGGCGCTTTAACACACAGCAGTTAAGGTGATACATCAGAAGTAACTGAAGAGACAAAAAGCTTCCAGATGGCTAGGGTTGTTGGGACCAGACTTCCTTGGAAGAGACAGGTGGAGGACCCTGTACAAACTCCCTGTAGAGAAGTGAACTGGTGATCTGCAGTGGAGGATCATACACGGGGCGATAGCTACGGACAGGCATGTGGTACACCTGAACCCAGCAGTGGGGGGGCAGTGTAGGTTCTGTGGTGAGGGTGAAGATTTAGAGCATCTATTTTTAAAATGTAATAGATTAAATAATTTGTTTGAATTACTTGCAACTTGGTTTCAGGCTTTGCAGAAGAATTTTCAGACAAAATATGTACAGTATAGGGGGTTTGAAATTAGTTTTTTATTAAGAAGGAGAGTATGTTTATTTAATTATCTAATAGGGACAGCAAAATTGGCCATATGGAAAACAAGAAATAATAAGGGCCTAGAATTGGCAGCAACGAATTCTAAAGTATTGTATATGAGTCTGGTGGCAGCAAAATTGAGAATGGAATTTGCATTTTACAGTCTCACAAATAATGTACCTGCTTTTTGTGAAATTTGGTGTATTAATGAGGTTTTATGTGTTGTACATGATGATCAATTGGTCTTAGGTTTTTAAAAGAATATGTATTTTTATTTTATTTGTTAATTCCCTTTCAATATTGTTGGGATATACCTCTCTCTCTCTCTCTCTCTCTGGGATTCGTATGAATGTGGTCCACTGGGCGCCTGATGCACAGGCACACTTGATACTCTTGCCGTCTGTTTGCACGCAAGTCCAAGAACATAATTGAAATCAAATTCCTTTCTATTAGTTGGCGAGATAATACATTAAAAGACATGCTTCACACTGCTACATGTGGTGGATTGTTTTGGTACATGTAAGTAAGCTGTAAGACAAACAACAGATCAAATCATCACAAAAGAAGCCCCATAGACACAGCATTCATGAACATTTGGAAATGCAGTTTGCTGATATAACCAGCACTGGAGAGGAGTATCATTCAGGGAGATAACGATCCTCATGATGGCCAGAGATATAATGGTGGTGGCGATGATGACAGTTATTGTTCTTTGTTGTCTTTTTTGCAGCTGTAAGGTGGCGATGAGAATCGATCCCCGAGCATCAGCTTCCCATCGGGGCTCTGAGGAGGACTGCGGCACAGAGAGAGAGATAAAGGAAAAGAGGGAAGATAAAAGATAACAGGAGATAGACTGATTCTTTTCTCCTCCTCCTGTCTCCTCCCTCCATTTGATGGCTGGCCTGCAGCTCTGATTGCTATCTGTCGCTAGTTTAATTGATCTCGGTCATGCTTCCACGCGAGCCGGGATTAGCGCTTATCAGAGTGGACGGGGGGTTTCTTAGGGGAAGATCGCATTTGCTGATGATCAGACCCCGTCACCCTCCTCGAAACAGATCCGTCGTGTATGTGTGTCTAAGAGCGGGCCTCGAGCTCGGGGATTAGTCTCCTCCTGCGTCGATTGCGTGCGATAGACGTGTAAGCGTGCGTACGAGAGAAATCCTCAGCCAGACCAGCAGCTATTTATGGGCCTGTGGAACTGTGGCTATGTCTTTAATCACCGGCTGTTATATTGACCTGATTTACAGGGCAAACACTTCATCTTGTGGACCAGAGCAACTCAAAGATGGACCACAAATGGAAAGGGGTCCCTCTGGGGCAGTGGTTTGAGAACAAATGGAACAGCAAAGGTTGATTGTCACTGCCTTACCTAAAAAAAAACAAGACAGTTCTTCCTCGCATCCAGACTCAAACTTCTCACCAGACTCTCTAATGACGTTAATGAGGAGACTCCAGGGCTGATAAGGTCACTCAAAGCGCAGGTTCAAACGTACCGCGTCGGCATGCGACCCTGCACCTCCTGTGACTCAGGCGCTGGAATTAAACTTTCAGCCAGGCCAATTTTCAAAGCCCTCATATTCCTCAGCCAAATGCCAGAGCCACTTCAAACACGTCTGATGGAGAGACAGTGAGAGAGGGGAGGAGGGAAAAAAAACACGACAGCTGGCAAAACTGGTACAGCTTCAAACCGAATGAGGGGACAGTCTTTATGCCTAAGAGGGATGGCAAATCCCTGGCTTTACTGTGGAACAGGGGATGTTAGGGATTTCTCTATCAAACGGCAACAGTGCAGAGGCAGGCTGGGAACAAAGGTTTTTTTCTATAACAGTGAAATGTTCAGTATCAAAGGGGGCACAGCAAGACACGGGCCGCTTTTTGGACCAGCTAGACTGACAGATCTCTTTAGCGTAATGACCGTTTGTTCTGTCTTCTCTGTTTTATGTTTTATGTTTTTTAGTTTTTTTCTTACATGGCAAGTAAACCCTTTGGGTCCAATTTGCATGTGAGTCTGAGAAGACAGAAAGCAGACCCAGGAGGGCTGCAGACCTAGAACGGGTAGGGGGATACGGGGCAAATTGTGCGACTCCCTCAGTTTCCTTGTCACCCCAGTGGTGTTTATCGCTCAGAACATGACAGACAGGAGAGCTGCCTTAGTCATCATTCTTTTTACCTTGTCGTTTCAAGACGAGTCACTCCATGTATAACAGATGAATCATTGATATCTGACTACTCTATCGCGCCGTATGTCTGGGAAGGGAGGAGCCGGCATGCAAACAAGACTTGAGCAATGACAGTCATGTCTGACTTAACACATGGCCATAAAATGTAACATAATCGCTACCGACAGAACACGTCTTTTTCTGCCGGTGTGCTTTGAGTTGGAGCAATCAGGCTGTGTTTGATCACAGCGCCCTTGTTTGTGTGGCTAAATAACAATTGACTGGCTATTGATTTTCAGATGCTGAAACAAATTAAATTAAAAATGCTTTATGACTCCTTATATAAACCATTTCCACTTATCGTCCAATATGTGTCTATACGTGTACGCAAAAAACAGTCTTTACATTCACACACACAGCAGTTGCACAATTCCACAATAAAAACACATTTATGGTCGTATGAAACCACCCAGCCGTACATACAATTGCCTCTCCATTCCACAGCTTGCATACACAAATCAAGAGTTAAAGTTGGGAGTGTTTTGGTTGGGCCCCACTTGTCAAGTACAGCTCATTGAGACCTGCTCAATCATTGGAGTCACTTTGACCTAAAAACACATTTTGAGTGCCAACACATTTCAAGTATTACACTCTGAAGTATAGTTATTTTATTGGCATCCCAAACTGTTACTGAACTATAAATATTTAAAACTGTCAGAAACTAATAAAATTATTAGACAGAGAAGGAAAATAGTATGTAGAATTGTAAATTCAATTTGAATTTAATTGAAGAATTAAAATGAATAAATATTTTGACTTAACATTCCTTACGAAACAAAATATATGGGAATATACGGCAAAATATAATGTGATATATTATATAATACATTTCCATATATGGGAAACTAGCATTTTTCAGTATACTGCAATATAGCCTATGCAATGGCCCTTTATGGCTATATATTAATACATATCAAATATTTATAAAAGAAGACAAAAATAGCGTGTACATATATTGCACATACATGTTCCCATATAAATGTGAATGTATGTTCACACATAGTATATTCAGTATATATATACCCACATACATTCACGGAATGACTTACAACAGATTTCTAGTTCCCAGCATGCTTTTCTTCTGACTGTTAAAGGAGGGCAAATGTTAAAATTAAGTGTTATATAATGTGGTTAACTCAATAATAATAAAGGGGGAGATCTGTTAGTGTTTAATGTTCTATTATTTGGGATTTTTTTCTGGTATGTCTGAGTTTTTGGGGTTACTATTGTGCTGAAGAGTAGAGCCGTGGTTCGCTTGACGATTGGCCCGAAGACCATGAAGACTATGATAAATATATTTTAAAAGTAATAGCTATGCCCTACGCAGCGCAGTGATAGTCTCTTGGCTAAATACTTTAATACATGCAGGTGTCTTGTGCTTTTGTTAACTAGCTTGAAAATATGAAACATTCATAATGTAAATAAAGAACAAATATGATAAATATATTACATTATAATATATTCTATGTGTTTATGCTGCATGAGTAAATATATCTGCAATAAATTACACATGCAGTACCATATCCGATCACATGTCCATCAATACATCATTTTTCAATATATGAAAGGCGGCAATTCCTTATGTATTATTAAATATATTGTAATATATTAACACAATATATTATTCTGTATAGTTTCAAATATACTGTTAAACCATTTAATATATTGATCATTAATATTTAGGGAAGTATATTTTCTTTTCATAAGGGATGCTTGTCCATAAATGGCTTAAAATGATGAATGCCATTTGTAAAATCTAGCTCCCTGTTTGAGTTCATACACTAAAATGCCCACTAAAAATGTCCTTCCCCAACAGAAAAACAAGCATGCACGAATAGAGGAAGAGCTGATATATGGGGTCATTTTCTGCAAGAAAGCGTGCATATAGGTTTACGCAACCCACCCCACTGAGAGCTGGGAATTTAGAGCTCTGGTTGCTAACAAAAAGCACCAGGCTGGCACATTGGACACTGCCAACTGAACAATCAGTGATCACTTTCCAGGCTGGCACTTTCCTCTCTCCATCTCTCCTAATGTCTGCACCATGCCAGCTGCTTTGCTAAATAAGCAGTGCAGAGGAACACACACACAGAGACTCGAATCCACGCTTTGTACCTGAGCCCAAAAGAGGATGCATGGGCATTGAGCTCTGTAATGATGAGTGGGGGAATCTGGGAATGAGCCTGGGAAAGTGGGAATCTGGGAAAAAGAGAATTTACAAAAGCATCTTGCTACACATACTTCTTATTTGGTGTTCATGTGTTTGTATATACAGTCAATCAAAGAATCTAATCCACTAATGAGTGAAAATGTGTGTTGTCTACGAATATGTGTGCACAAGCAGATCTCGGATCTCATTCGAAAAAGTCTCGATAGACTGAGCAGCCATCGATGTGGCTCCACACACATAGTGGCGTGAGCAGATGGCAAAACAGATGATCTGCTCTCGATTGCCCCTCTACCATCCATATTTATTTTACACTGACTGGCTCCGGGTTTCCCTCCGCCTACTCACACTCCCGACTGCACCAGCAAAGCCACACCGCTTACCACAATCTCTGATTAGAAGACAAAAGAAGTGTGAAGACGAAAGAGTGGAAAGAACTAGCTATACATGAGGCCAAAGCCAACACAAACACACTTTCACAAAAAAATAAATTCCTAGTTCGCCCAATGGTCAGCCATCAAAGTTCTTAAATAAGTTAATATTGATCAAAGCAAGCAGCAAATCCATGAGTTGTTCTGAGCTACTGATCATGAGTAAAGTTCGGGTCGATGGCGTCCAGCGTGATTTATACAGCTTCCTGGAGTGCCGATAAATGAGTGGACTGATTGGCCAGTGGAAGGAGGAGGAAGAGGAGGAGGAGGAATGAACTTGACAGTTTACTCCTTTTGATCTTGCAGTACTTCCTCTGGAAATGAGAACGCTTACTTCAGACAAATCCTCAGCAAGACATCTCATTTGGCTTGGGAATTCGCCAAAGCTTAGAGGCTGAAAATTGGTCTTCATCTCAGCTAGCTTAATGGAACCCCTGCTTTTTTATGTCAACAAGGAAAAAGGAGAACATCAATTGTCACAGACTGAGCAATGATGTTCATCACTGTGTAGCCTTCACTTTTGTTCGTTTTGCAGGAAAGCTTTTTTTGGGGGAGAATGTCTCTGAATATTTAGAGGATTCAGGCTTGAGAGGACCTGGCAGCATTCCTCCGCAGTGACCGAACTTGCGGTTGATCATCGGAAGTGACATGGCGGGTGTCCCTCAAGGCCTTTGGCTGAGTGAGCAACTCAATTAAAAGCGGACTGTGGGTGCTCCGAGGTGGCCGCATTCCCCCGCCCCACCAAACCGTCCTCGAGTGAGCCCGCCGTGCTCGTAGCCATCATCCCGAGCTCAGCTGACCATTTGCTCCGGTTCACTGACTGAAGATGACTCAATGCCTGACTAGACCCTATGATCACATCGTATCATGCATGCTCAGATATCACTCACAAACACACATTCGCATCCACAGTGCAGCAGATGTCTGTTTAGTCCTATTCAATGCTTGTCCCCCAGGGTGCATGTGCCAACATCCGTGGAGTTTTCCAAAAGGCAATCTGCTCTGTTTGGAAGCCATCTTAATGATCGCCAACAAAGTGCAGAAGACGTATCGGAGTCTTAACTTTGGTTCAAAAGTATACGGCCTAAAATCAGCTATACACAGAAGATGGTGGGCCACCATTAGAGAGCCAAAACTATTTAGACTCGACAAACAGTCCAGCACCATCATTAGAAGGCCTTGGATTGAGGAGGAAAGAGTCAACAACAAGTACTAAACAAGCAGCTGCCATGGTGCAAGGTTGGGAGCTTGTTAAAGCTGAGAAAAAATAATGTGGCTTCATTTGTCGAAAGGAAGCAGTCATGTGGTGGAAATACTGAAAATGAGGACAGGATTGAGTTTTACAAAACTGTGGTATGCTAGCATGCTCTCACCTACAAACACTTTTAAACAATTACACTTCAGATACTGAAAATACTGTACTATTTTGTCCTTGTTGTGAAGCACAAATAATAATTTAGGTAATTATTCAGGGGATATAACAGTCAAAATTAGTTCACTCACTAGTTACACATTCATTTAGAGTGCAATTATGCAATGGTTCTAATGAGTACAAAACGGAAGGAAGAAACAAAGTGTGTACAACTGTGGAAAAAAATAATTAGAAATATTGAGTAATTAGAAGTAATAAGATTTCATTGGGCAATAGGCACTTTTATTATTAATGTCCCTGAGCTAGTAGCTTATTTCAAATTGAATTGTTATAATAAAAAGAAAAGGAAAGTTAATAAAAGATCTAAGGCATATTCCTCAAACTGGTTAAACGTTTTGTTCAGCCCAGAGGCTTTTCACATACATCATTACGCATCCAGTTACTTTACCTCATGAATAATACGTAGACTTTGTTTACTGCCAGGTGAAACAGGGTGTCATGCATCTCTCAGCCATCAAGGTGTCCTATCAAAGAATTGAGTCTGGGCTGCGTGTTTGATTGATGCACGCTGTCAAAAGTGTGGGGTGCTCGCAAGTGTCATTGTTCAAGTTGTTTTTGTCTGAGCCTCTCTGTCTCTGACCCTGAAGAAGACATAACAGGGCCGTGACCAGCAGGGGCAAGTACCTTTATAAAACCACGCGGACAGTGACTCAGAATGTCCCCACCGACTCAACCATATCTATCAATCTCTGTCTGTCTGCCGTAGGGGCTGTCAGACTCGCTACTCTCTGTATCTCTGTCTCTGCGTGTCTCTCCTTCTTTTTCCTTCATTCGATCACCCGACTCTGACAAAGGGCTTTGTTCCTAGGAAGCCACAGGACTTCTTGTCCACCTCACTTACTGCAAACAACTGTAAAGAATATTGAGGTTGATGTAGATGCAAGGTTGTGGCCATTCAGAATTGAATTGAGAATACCTTATAAATTCCACTTAAATTTCCAAATTTGATTGGAAGTAGGAAACAACGCAGAATTGCAATTTGATTTTATGCAATTTGATTTGATTTTATAACCGTAAAAGAATACTTTATTTCCCAGAATGCATTACCAGTTTCTTCAGTCTGCAATTGGTCAATGACACAGTGTAGATGGAAGAGTCGTCGCCGCAAAGAGAAACAACAGCTGCTGACGGATTGGGGTCATTGTTGTGTGCTTCTGCCGTGACTCCGTCCCCTCAGCATACATGATGAGCTTCATTAGAGGAGAGGGATGAGAGATGCTTCAGTTGCCATGCGAAGTGACTGAAAACAGCACCGTAAACAAGACAACTGATTAAATGTCAACTGTGCGTCCGCAGGAATTAGGACCGTTCCCCAAAGTGGAACGACTTTGGAAAGTGACACACATGCACACGCAACTCACCCCTTCATACAGTAAATGGTGTACAGAAAGATAAGAAGGGCAGAGCTATGATTCAGCCATCACAAAGTTGTCACTCCTCTCAGTCGAGTGAGACAAAAAGGGGACCAAGGGAGACAAACGTTGCCCGGCAGTCTATTCCGTGAAAGGCAGGGAAAAGAATATGATTGTGAATGTGTGTGATTGTCTGTAGACCTCTGTTCTTGTGTGGGTATGTGTTGGACAGGGATGGAAGGACGGTTGCCTCACAGCGGTGGGACTTGTCATGCCCAAATGCTGTCAAGCGTGGACTCCAGTGACAGGCGTGTCACACCCAGGGCAAGCTGGCTCGTCCCCTGCCAGGGTGAAGATTACAATGATCACTGTCTTCAGCTGCACGGAAACCACCCGGGACCCACATCTCGGAGTTGGGAGTCTGTCGAAATACCTCTCTCAAATCACCAGGCTCACTTCTCCATGCAGCAACTCATGGATACAAAGATTAAAGTGTTTACAGTCGGGATACATTATATGGAATTTAAGTTTTGCTGATTTGGGTAAACAGGTCAACTACCATCTAAAGTAGCATTCGGACAAAAATAAAAAAATCAAAAAATTAAATTGCAATGTTTGACAGACAGCAAATCCAACCAAGCATACACACCATACAGAGAGTGCTCTTCATTGCAAGAGAAATTAAACACATTACTTATTCCAATAAAGTATGATGTTGCTAAGCTAATAATTCAATACTCAATTAAAAAACAAAAATAGAAAAGCACAAAACTATCTACCATTAATTTACTTAATTACACCTAATTATATGTATTTTAATCAGAACAAGTCAGTTCAATTGAGACAACAAAATATAGTTGGATTAGGTCAAATTAACATACTACAGCAGTTTTAACTCAACTTAATTTCATTTTTCTTGATTGTCAATTTTCTTGTGCAACACACAATTAAATTGTGTGTAAATAAACACAATTAAAACACAATTTGAGTGTTAAAATTAACATAGATCATTTACGAGAATTGTGATGCTGGTATTGATTAACTTGTTTTTATTTTTTGAGTGTTGAATACAATTGTTGTGTGATTAATCAAAATTGAGTTTCGATTTTGATTTTGGCTTCCAACGATTATGAAATTAGTATTATGGAGATAAAATAATTATTGTGCCGTATTCCGTTCGTTTCCAGCGATGTGCTTTCACTCCTCCTGAAAATCCCAAATTTAACGTGCATATCAGTAAAATAATTTAACGTGACTCGTTTCCGTCTGCAGGGGCGTAGTTTGCAGGTGGGGGTTGAGGAATGTAAAATGACTGAAGCCCATTTTTTACATTTTCCTGTAGTGCACGAATCACCACACTGTCCACGTGTTCACCAGCGCTCTCCAAAGGTGTGATAAGATTTGTGCAAACCATTCCTATATAGCGAAACTGATGATGAAATGTGCAACCCATTTAGAATTTACCACTTCATATTGGTATAGAGAAATTCAAACATGATCTAAAACAGCCACGTAAATTAAAAAAGGGTGATGAAAAGTGGAGAAAACCATCTAGCACCAACATCTTGCATAAATTAAAAAACGTGTTAAATTACTACTTATGACCACTCTAAGTGTATTTTTAAATGTCTAGTTTTTTTTTTTTTTTCTCAATGCTATATATTAAATAAATGACCAAACAATCAGTTTTCTCCATGTGTAAAATGTGTTGTGTTCTAATGATGATGACAAAGAGATGACATAATTGAAATTGACCATGATTATGAAATCATGATTATGATTTTAGCTATAATTGGGCAGCCCTTAAATCAAATTATGTGTGTCCTTTTGTTCAATACATTTTGAGATTGACTTCTCTGTCTAGGCTACATGGGATGCCTCTGGCCAAAACAAGGCATCTTATTTGGCAGCATAATTCTGCTGCCTACTGTTTGGATCGGCCTGTAGTGTTGGTAGAGTGCCTATGATGCCTGAAAATGCTGTCTATACTCACTAGGGTTTGGAACAATGCCTAGAAGTGTCCTTTATCTTTGTGCAGTGCACTAGTCTTCCTATAGTACACAGAAATAAACAGATTAGTTTGGCAGGTAAATGAGCCATGACATGAGTAAACAGTATGTATGGCTTAGAAGTCATACGGCCAATTACTGTATAAAAAATAAAATTAAAACAACATACAGCTACTGTAATATCTCCACTCAGGAAGTAGGTGATATCTAAAGGTTGAATATTTATATAGCTTTATATGAAGCCAGTTTCTGCCTCAGAGTAAAAGCTGTGAAATATTCAAGTCACATTTAGAGATATACACTAATGTTCAAAGTCATTAAGATTTTTTTTTTTTAAAGAAAGTAATACTTTTATTGAGCTAGAATGCATTATATTGATCAAAAGTGACAGTAAAGAAATTTACATTGTAACATCCTGCATTCTGAAAAAACATGTATCAGGGTTTCCCCAAAAATATTAAGCAGCACAATTGTCAACATTGAAATCAATAAGAAATGTTTCTTAAGCACCAAATTGTCGTATTAGAATGATTTCTAAATGATCATGTGACACTGAAAACTGGATTAGCTTTTCCATCACAGGAATAAATTACATTTTAAAATATATAATATAATATAATATAATATAATATAATATAATATAATATAATATAATATAATATAATATAATTAATCAAATAAAATATATAATCTGGCTTCTCTTCTTCAAAAAAAATTATATGCTCAATAAGTTATGGCAACATACATTTTTACATTGCTTTAACTCATCAAAATAAGTTAAGCAATTTTCAACTTTTTCATAGTTATACAAGATTCAACACATTTTTTAAAGTAATTTATAATTTTTATTAGTTGAAATTACTTGGTATAAAAAGTTGCTGCCTTATACATCCAAGTTGATTGTACTTAACATTGTGGACTTCCAACCACAATAAAAATTTCCTGACAGATCTGTAATTTCCTTAATTTTATAATTGCCAGTCATATGTCAGAAACCTAAGAAAACTAGAGCTGAGTGACATTCTAAGCAGCTCTGTTTATTTATCTGGCATTTAGAAGGGCAACTGAAGAGGGTTCTGGGAAAAGGTGAGCCCTGATCAAATACAATTTTTGTAAAACAAAACAATTGTCTATCTCCATTGTGTCTGAGTAAAGGTTAACGATGTTAACAGCCACTGGCTGGGGCTGAAGGACATTAAATGAAATACACAGCCAGATCTTGTTGATTGTCAGTATCAGCACCACCATGATAACATGCCATTAATTAGCATTACCATATCAGAGAGACACTAGCAGACGGGAAGTGCGCCATCAAATGGCCCCTGAAATAACCATGATGGGTGACATTTGATGCAACACACTTTCACTGCATTGTCCCTAAATTAGCCATGAAAGATGTGTGTTCCAGAGGCTTGAAGAGCCTTAATCCTTTTCACATGTGCAATATAAATACCAGATTCTCCTCCTACCATAAGATTACTTCATGCATTATAACATATAATAAAACATAATACAGTCAACCCAACCGTATTGTAAATGCGATACGTTTATTTTATGCTGTAGACATACAAATAATAATTCAGCTAACACACTGACATAGGCTATTTGTAGGTCATTGTTGATATTGCATGCTAACTGAATGAAATATTATGCAATACACCAAAAATGCCACATTACAAAATACATTAAGGGCCAGATTTACTAAACAAGGCAAATTAGCATGAGAGCGCAATTCCATAAAAGTGCAGATGGAAGTGGAAATTCTCCATGTGATCTACTGACGATACGCAAATTAAAGAACACAGACGCAGCCCGGATCATTTCCATAATGACCAACACAATCTGCCAAGAGCAGCGCAAAATACCCTTCGGTTTAAAGGGGTCATGACATGAGAAACCAAATTTGCCTTGATCTTTTGGTATATAAGAGATCTATGTACTATTAAAACTTCCTGCAAGTTTCATAGCTTAAGACGTCCTCCCCATTATAAACGAAGCATTTATTTAATCAAGCTCTAAATACAGCTCGTTCTGGATCCATGGTATTAAGTGACGTCACGGTAAGAAGTGACGTACCAGTCGTTTGCATATGACCGCCTCCAGCGCAGGACAACTACGCCTCATTTCGCATGCCTTGTTCAGCGAGTTGGTCTGTTTACAAGATGACTGCGATGCCACGCAGATGTGCTGTTCCTGCTGTGGACAAACAACATGTTTGAATACGCTGCCGAATGATCCAGACGTCAGGGAAAGCAGTTGGATGCAGTTTATTTGCAGCATATGCAGCCCGCCAAAGCCTTATTTGAACGGTGAGTGATCAGATGAGTGTGACAGGGCATGTTACTGACAGAACGAGCAGAGAGCGAGCGAGCCCTGGCCGCGCGCGCGCCTTCAAACTGTCTCTCTCTCTCTCTCTCTCTCTCTCTCTCTCTCTCTCTCTCTCTCTCTCTCTCTCTCTCTCTCCTCTCTCTCCCTCCCTCCCTCCCTCCCTCGCGCATATGAATCAAAATTAATTGAGAATTGACACGATGGTAAAAGATTGGAAGACCGAAGTTTCACGTGGTGGAGCATTGTGTAGTCTACATGTGATACAAAATAATTAACGTTAATAATGTATGCATAAGCAGCACTGACGTTAGCCAATCATAACAGTATAGGCGTTAACACTGAAGTCTTAAAGGGGAAACACCCCAAAACAGACTGTTTGAATCAGAGGTGAGAAACAGGGTGGGAAAATGGCATAAATCACTACATTTTATTTTTATTTTTTACAAAAAACTATTGTAATACTATAATTGCACCTAAGGGAACTTAATAAAACAAAACAAAACAAAAAAAACATGTCATGACCCCTTTAAGACACAAAGTATTTGATGGTGCAAATACCGGTAAATTGACGAATGCAAACCTTAGTCAATCACCTTGCGTGATTCATTTAAATAATCTCCTCACATACATTTTTCGTCTGAATTGGAAACTCCCACAAATGCATAATGCAACGAGGTCAGCCACAAAAATAACCCTGCCCTCGCCTATTCAGTGCTAATGTTTCACTGCGAGTCTTTAGGAAATCCTGACAGTAGTTTTTAAGGTTGTTTTCACTGGTGCAAGCTGTTAGTAAATCTGGCCCTAAAAGGTTGCACATTTTAGATCTCTCATGTAATATTTATATGATATCACATAAGTGTCAAGCCAAACTTAACTACATGCTAAAGTTTGTTTACATTGCAGTGAGAGGCGTCACTTATCTATCAGAAAATATATTGTATACTTTTAGCTAACTACTTATTTGTCTGCAACGTTAAACAAATGCATCGTATAACGCTGGTTGGGTAGACAGTTTGAGCAGTTGTTGCTCTGAATGTGAAATAACAAGAGCGTGACTAGCCCTTCTGTCTGGGTAAGCCTGAATGCTGATTTGATTGTTAAGACAATCAAATTTAAACATACTAATGACTGCAGGACGAAGGGTGTGGTACAACCATTACCTACAGAGATCAGTGAAAGCGAGGAAAGGATATAGCACCCCTCCCTCAAAACACACACACGCACACTCGCTCAGTGTCAGCCCTCTCAAGGGATGATAATAGGAAGCCACAGTGGGGCTGTGATTGCATCAGCGCTTTGATCTGACCGCTAATTGCTGGTGACAGACAGGGTAGCGACAGCGCCACTTCCCTGCTTGATGCACGGGCCTCTTATTCTCAGAGAAAGAGAGAGAAAGGCTGGGATGGGCTTTAGGAAGCTCGATTTAATCAGGACCCTCACGGGAGTCCAGATAAATCCACATTAGCCTTGTGCAGGATTAACTGGAGAAAATAAATCAGCTGTAAACCCGTTAAGTTGATAGTACGTAAGAAAGGCTTGTTACCTTTACAGCGTGAAAGACACACATGAAAGAAGACAAACAGCAACATACGTATAAGTGACATCAAACATCACTGATAATGCATTTAATAATAACAAAGCCAATGTCACATGCAAAAAAAAAATTAAGTAATCCACAGTCGCCTGGTCATTACTGCAAAAGGCATTGTATCAACCTGAGGGGGTTTAGTTTGTGATAATGACTGGCTGACTGCACATTTTCCCGCTTTGTACACAGCTACTTGCTGTATAAATAATTAAAAGGACATGAACTACTAATCTGAGTTGAAATTCAGAGACCACCGAGTGCTGGAAGACACATGCAGCTAGCACAGCTATGCAAGGAAACAGTTGACTGGTACAACGGTCAATTATATAATTTAAATTACACAGTTTAAAAGAAATTACGGTGACGGCACACAATAGAAAAACTGCGTAAACAATGAAACCTATGGTTTTCATTAAATATAGGCTAATTAAAGCCATCTATAAAATCAGCATAAGCTTTTCAGTATTTTAATTTGTCAGTTGGCGAGTGAACATTTAGATGGAAATAACACAAGGGGGGGGGATGATGAAAAAAAAGTTGTACTGTATCGCGTGCCGTTTGAGCTGAAGCGCTACAGTGGTCTGTCACATTTAAAAGCACCAAAAACTGTATTTATTGTTTGAATCTCGTAAAAATATTGCCAGATTATGAGAGCAGAGAATTTATTCCATATCAAAAGTAGCCTATAACTTTCTTTTTTTTTTTTATAAATCTTGTCTGTCGGTGTCAGTGTCCTCTTTGACTCGCGATTTTTCTCTGCTTGAGAAAGATGTGCCGTGAGCGCTTGTGAAAAGGGTAAATTACGGTCACGACGTCACTGAACGATCGACGACAAATGTTTCCAGCGAATCGACAATCAGAGAAAGGCATTAGACACAGCAGTGGTCCAATCAGTGAGCCTGAACTTGTTTAGTAATTCGGAAATTAGCGCACATGAGGAAAAAAAAAATACAGCACAGAAGAATGTCTCATTTTGCGTGAGATTTCTTTGTCGAGCGTGAGAGCGTGAGATTGAGGCTGAATGCGTGAGTGTCACGCCAGATGCGTGAGAGTTGGCAACCCTGATTATACACATAGATTTTTCACGACTAATCACCAATCAGGTGTGAATTTACTTGCCAAATCTCCAACAATCTTTTGTAAACAGGCTGTTTCAAAACCAGACATGCCTTTTTTTTTTTTACTTTTTTCAGAGTCTGTTTGTAAACAGTAACTTTTTTTTTTACCTCAGAAAGTCGCAATGGACCGATCCATATAACAAGCTCACTGAAACAGTTCTAGAACTGACCGCGTATAGTCACGAAAACAACATTTAAGCGCATTGCACCCACACTGATGCGTCACAGTAGTTTTTGCATCATGATGCAACCATGCATTGTTCTTCCACACTGGATTCATGATAATTAGTGCATACTTGGATATCTACATGTTGACAGCAGAAAAAGCCACCAAATTGCACAAGCACAAGACCTCATGAAGCTCTTGCCACGATATATTCGCACCAGGCAGATGAGTGAAATCATCAGATGCCACACTCAGTTAAACTATGCAAAGGAGTATTTAAAGAAGCCTCGGAGTCTGTCCATCTCCATTATATTTCCTGTTACTCCACCCTCTTTTCCTCATCTTGCCCTGCGGGTTTCTTGGATCTCGCTGCCAATCTGTGCGCAGATACGGGCAGCCCAGTCAAACTGGGTGTTTTCTCGAAGTCACAACAGGTTTGAGTGGTTCTGTGCATATCGAGTTAACAGCTCAGTGCTTCGGCTGGGGCATGTCATCTCCCAGGCAAGCAAATCAATCATCTTTTTTCTTTTTGACTGATCAGGGCAAGCCTCCAATGTCATCCCTCCATCTTTCCCCAAAGCACACGGTTATTCTCTCTTTCACTTCCTACACTCTCACATCTTTCTCTTTCGGTCTCTCCATCCCCATATTCCCTCTATTTCGCCATTTTTGTCACTCTCCCAATTTTTCTTGCTTTCCTCCCCTCTGGGTCCTCTGGTCAAACTGTACAGGGAGCTTACTAATGAATCAAATGAGCTGTCGACACAGGAAAACCTCTGGACCAAACTGCTGGTATGCAATAATTAGTGTGTTTGGGGCCCGGGAATGAGAGCACTTGGGAAACACACACCGCAAACATACATCCACACACACACATTCTAGCAGCAAAGGTCATTTGTTATAACTGTGCCTGAAACAATACTTTTTGGAGCACAGGTCATTACAAAGTGGCTGATTTCTCAAAGTCATTATGCAAGGCTACAAACGCTTGTGATTTAACATGAAGAAATACGATCTTGTGCAATGATAAGAAACAATGAAGCTAATTTAGGTTTTTCTGCGTCCCCTGACAGGGAGTGCTTGCTGAAATGGATCTCTCCTGTTTTAAAGGGAGTTACATATTGCATATTGGCAGGCGTAGCGAAAGTCATTCAGACGTTTTTTTTTTTTTTTTATGCATTCATGTCTTTCATGATACATTTCATATCCCAGAACCCCTTCCCTTTCCCTTAGCACCACGTCTGCTGATATTAATCAAATTTCTAATGCAAGTGGTCAATGTTCAGTTATTCCCGTCAGCATATTCTCAGCTGAGCATTTATCAACCTTGACGATCTATCTCACCTCTCTGTGCAAGTCCTATTCCAAACCTCTTTATTTGTGGACACTTTTTTTAAGAAACAGTTAATCTAAAAAAGAAAATTGTCAGCATTTTACTCACCTCAATATATTAACCATTAGGGATGTATGATATATCGGCCACCATATCGGTAGATATGTTCATTTTTAATGTTATCAAATTTGACCCGATAAGGAATTTTGGCCGATATATTAAGCCGATAAATAATATATTATTTATTTCACCTGAGACACTTCAGAAGCGCACTGATGGTTTTGAATTGTTTCAAATATGATTGGAATTATTTTGAAAAGTAAAATACAGTTTATGATAATGTGCAACATGTGCAGTGCAAGTCCGTCATATGGCCTACATAAAATTATAATGAGAACTACTGTAAAGGAAAGTTGTTAATTTTACTTATTTGTAAGACAATAATTTTTCTTTTATACAGAAAGTTGGCCATAGGAGTGTAACATTACTTTTAAAACTTACACTAGTCTACTGTACTGTATAATATATTGTTTTGATTTATGTTGAATGCTTGGGACATGGCTTTTAATGGTGAGACTTTTTGCAATCAGGCTCTCAAAAATTGCATCAAAACTTGGAATTTGATTTAGATCGCCCAATATATCAGTTATCGGTTATCGTATCGGCCAAAATATTCATATTGGTGCATCCCTATTTTCCATAAATGTACACATATATAGTTAACACTTTACAATAATGTGTGCTAATACATGCTTTTTAATTATTTTCCATTGTTAGTTTATGTGTGAGCAATAAGGTATGAGAGGCTGTGCTGTATCGTGAATAAGTCACAGCTGAAGGGCGTAGTTAAGCACGACGCAAAGCGGAGTATTTATTCCGTAAACGGGGACATATTCCAATGCTTGATTCTGATTGGTCAATAGCTGTGTTTTATTCATGATAAACGGTTCACCCAACGGTTCTATGTATCACTACACAACACCCCTAGCAACCACCCTTAGCAACTAAACCACTTATTTGATCTCATTGATATGGGCATTTAAGTGATTACTAGTTTAAGTCCTTTCAATGTAAAATGTAAAATCTATTGGCGAAATAATGCATGTAACTTCTGTTGCTGTTTACGATCAGGGACTAAGTGGAGGGAAGGCTTTTAGTGATTTTACTTCATGAAAGTTGCATAGATACATATTTTTCAGCTTTAGTATTTTGTGTGGTAACCGTTTTATAAAAGCAATAAGGTAGGCTACTTCACGATACAGCACAGCCTCTCGTACCTTATTGCTTACGTGTTAACCTTATTGTAAAGTGTTACCCTTGTGTACTTTACACAATGAATAAGTTCGAACAGATGTAAACTTGAAAATAAAGTAAATTCTACATTTGTACTCAGTTCATGCATGCAATGAACAGTAAAAGTACGTGTAGAATGATTCAACTGAATATTGTATTGAATAATTTTTTGCACTGTTTGGCAGTTTTATTGAAGCTATTTTGACTCTTGATGCGGTTTATTTAGCAACTTGTTTTACGACGCCTGAGCTTTTCTACTAAAATTATTTGTTTGTGGAAAAAATGATTTAGATTTATGCATTGGCAGACGCTTTTATCCAAAGCAACTTACTCTGCATTTAAGGTAAGAACAGCAAAACTTCCAGTGTTTGTCACATTTTATCAGCTCTTTCTTTCCCTGAATCAAACCCACAATCTTGGTCTTGCTAGCTCCATGATCTACTGTTTGAGCTTCTGGAAGGTTCATACACTCAATGATCCATAGATAGTTACCAATGAAATCCAGAGCAATAAATAAAAAATACTACAACCAATGAACTATACTCCAAGTGCTCTGATGGCATAAGATAGTTGTGCGTGTAGAACAGCATGATAATGTCAAACTTAATGAGAATAGAGCCAGCATTTTTTTATTTGAACTAAGGTGTAAATGAGATTTGAGAGCTCCAGAGGAGAAGATTAGTAGTGAATAGCTTAAATTTCTGTCTGTTCTTCACATAAAGCTATTGTAATTCGGCAAGTTTTATGTAATTGTTTTATGTAATCCTTTTTGGAGCTTGCCAGTATGCATCACCAACCACTTACACTGTATGTAAAAGAGCAGCAATGACATTCTATTCCTTAATTACAACACACATTATGTAGAACTCTTGTGCATTACTACCTGTGTTGCTTTGGCTAATGGTCTGGCAGAGCACACAGGCTACAGAACCAGGGCTTTAGCCAAATGCAACAATCAGAGTACCAATATTTACACTGGAGGCTGAATTCTCGAGTCGTGTTATAGCGGCTGGTTTGAAGAGAAGAAAAATGAGCGTGCCTGGCAGCCATTGCGGTGAGCTCTATCTTTCTTGAGGTCGGTTGCAGCGACGATGTGTAACGTACCTCAGCGGTGCAGAGTGTAATTAAGAGTGCACCATAAGTGGAGTGCGTCCCTGCGGAAAATGAGGCCACGGCTGCAGCCACTGGAGGTGATGACGGCTGCGTGACTACAGGGCGAGAGAGAGAGAGAGAGAGAGAGAGAGAGAGAGAGAGAGAGAGAGAGAGAGAGAGAGAGAGAGAGAGTGCTCTGTTCCAATCAGAATCTCAAAAACAAACATGCTAGTGAATCTGGAGGCCTATATTTAAAAGGCTGACAGACGAGAGCAGGGAGAAAAGGTGAGAGAGCAAATGATGAGATCTGCCTGCAAGGAAAAAAAATAATAAATCTGATCAGGATATCCTTTAAGGAAACACGCTGAGCGAAGAGACAGACGGCAAGAAAGAAATGCTCTGCTATTATTAGTTTCTTGATAACGAAGCAAGAAATAGCATCCACCAGCAATTCCACGGAATGATCTGAGGGCGTGTACAGAAAAAAAAAGAAATATCCTTGGAAAAAGATTTATTCATGCCTTAACATAGCTTGAATGTAAGTCTACACCCTTGCCTCATTCAGTATACACGGTTCTATGAATATGCAAAGTAGCCCCTCCTCCACTCACTCACGCCAGCTCAGAGATCCACTTGTTGAGCAGCACACATTGACCTGATAGGTAGTTTGTGACGTCAGAAACACCAGCGATTTCAAATCACGTTTTTGAGACCGTCTTTGGTTCACTGGAGTTTTAAGGATAAAATACTCAGCAATGGTGTTGGCTTATGAATTTGCACAATTAATAAAGCATCTTAAAAACACCATATAGACAACATTAAAAGTTTAATTTTCACCACAGGGGGACTTTAAAGGTACATTAAGCGATTTCTGAGAAACACTGTTGATATTTGAAATCAACCCAAAGAAACACACATCTCCCTTCACTGCTCCGCTCCCAAAATGAACAAACATGCAATGCAAGAGTGGATATATTTTTGTCATAGCTGAAGCGAAGCAAAATAATGCTTTGTGAAAAATAAAGTGAAGCTAAGTAACGAACGACAAGGTAGAACAAAAATTTTACATACAGTACACAAGAGTTCATACAAGTAAGAGTTGGTTGTTAGATGCCAGTTGCACACCAGCTCCAGACAAACAATGACACTCAAAATTGTCCTGTTACTAAAGCTAACATTACAACAACAGAATATCTTGGTTTTGTGAAATATAGCAAAACCAATGTTACTAAGCAGAAACAATGCAACCTTCAAACCATTTTCAGGCCTTCCCGCTTAGGCACTGGAAAGCACTTCTAAAAGCGTTGGAAAGCGTTTCTAAAGATCTTGCCTGATCATAACCCTTCTTTTTCCAGTGATATTCCTCAGACCTTTTCTCTTTTGTAATGTCTCTCAGACTGTAGAAAGAGAGATGGCTATCTTCAAATTTCCCTCTTGATCACTCTCTATCCTCCCCCATCACGAGTGGACATGCCCCCTACTGCTAATTGGCTACTAGTTGTGGTACTCGGTCCAATCCACTTCCATCAGCGTTTCTCAGAAATCACTTACTGCACCTTTACATATTAGAATTTTCATTTCACCTATCAGGATTGTATGGATTCCCATCGTGTTCGAGATGGATTTTTTTTTTTTTTAAATCTCCGTTTGTGTTCATCTGAAGAAAGAAAGACTGGATCTGGAACAGCATAAGAGATAGTAACTAATGGGAACTTTCATTTTTGGGTGGTGTTCCTCTTTAAAAGACAATGAAACCTTCTTGATGCAACACCCCTTCCTCCAAACCTCCTTCACTCTTCCTCCCTAAAGTGATTAAAATCTCCTGGGCTACAAGGGGTCAAGCAACAGAGATGGAAGTCTTCCTTTTAAAATGAAAACAAGCTCTGTGTTATCCTGAAACAGAATTTTCTAGTATCCTCTGGCAGTACCCAGCCACAGATGCTCATCCTTTGCCTTGAAAACAAAGTCAAGCTTAACTTTTTCCAACTCCTGTGAAACCACACATTCCAGATGTGTAGCTATGCCGGTGCTTAATGCCATTAGTGTGTTAACCCCTGACTGCTTTGAAAGACCCGACCGGTTTCCTGCCCCCTCAAGGAAAAAAACAACTAAAAATGCACCATGTGGTGTTCTCCAAATAGGAACCTTATCGAAGAGATCTTCAAAGGAGTTTGGACTACAGCAGGGTCTGACGCCAGTCTTTTTAACAACATGTGGATGCCAATTATGGATAACATACTTTGACATTTCACAACAGGTGATGAAACAACAACTTTTTTTTCTAGATCTACCTCTCCGCTCTTGGTCACACAGAAGGAAGAATAGTTGCCAAACACCCCCACATTTGGCAGCTGAACTGCAGCCATCCACGGAGATAGTATGTGTTTGCGAACGTGTGTGTATCCACCAAGTGCCAATACT
Source organism: Semotilus atromaculatus (assembly GCA_031834385.1). NCBI lineage: Eukaryota > Metazoa > Chordata > Actinopteri > Cypriniformes > Leuciscidae > Semotilus > Semotilus atromaculatus. Next base: position 20,683,661 of record JAULUF010000015.1, read on the forward strand.
CTGAGATCTGGCACATCACCTGTTGCCGTGTGTGTGCTCGTGCTGCCGAGGGGAACCGTCGCTTGGCCAGTGTTTATGTTTGTATCATTTTCCTGTCCCTGAAACAGACGGCCATTGCCTTCTCCAGAGGAAACACAAGCCAAAACAAAGCCAAACAAGGAGACTAAAACCCTTACTGACATAACATCAAGCAAAAATCTGAAAATGAAGGTTCACCTGGTCTGTTTTTTGTGTTCGTAAAAATAAAAATATCTGAAAGATCATTTAGCCAACCTGTTCTCAGTTAGCCAATATAAAAAAGAACAATTTACGATTTCAAATTAAATAAATAATAAAAAATTAACAACGTCTCACGATTTTGGTCAACATCTTTTGATCTAGAATTACTGAAAAGGTGCATGTGTTGTGCATCAAAGGTGGATTAGAACTTGGCCCTGTTTGCTACTTCCAGAGATAAACTGAGAATGTTTACATGCTGTCTATATGTATGGGCTTAGTGTTAATCAGGGTTTTGCACAGAATAATACGCATAAGCTGCTCCATATGTCGAGATGGTGGTGAATGTCATCTACTAAGATTGCTCTGCGACTTTTCCCTCTTTCCTCCAAGCACTTAAATCTCCCATATCACAAAAAGTGTGGAGACAGTATTTCCTCTGTGTGTATTTGTATTTGTGGTCTGCAGTCAGGCTTTGGCTGAAGGCTCCTAAGGCCTTACGTAAATCCCCTGTCATATCCACCTTTTGCGCTGAGACGACTTGACAAATAAGTGATGACCGCTCACATTTTTAATTTAGGAGACTGATGAAAAATTCACAGTGGCAACACGAGACTTTGATTTAAAAAAAATCCACCCATGCCCCCAGACTGCAAGCGTCCACCATCCACATCTCCTTTTCTCTGTATCTAGCCAATGTTGTGTCAACCTAAATCCCTTCACACATCTAGAGTGATTTAGACCACAGACAATGCCGACTGGCTACCTGTCCAGAAGAAACCCCCCTTTTCTTCCCAATGTGTGAAGGCTGGTCTGGCTTGTGTTAAAAGCAGAATCCAGATGTTATAACGGCTAGTTTGTCCTGCATCTCATTTTGATAGGTCGGACACACTACACTTTGAGTTATATTCACTTTCATTAGCATGCGTGTGAACGCTGGAGAGCTGGAACAAAAAACATATGCGTAGATGTTTCATCTTTTGCTACAAACTATTCACATTCAGTGAACTCTCCTTTACAAATTCATAGCAAAATATATTTGTAGATCCTCCATTGGACAAATGTCACAGGCTGACCCCTCACTTTCAATTTTATTTGAGCAAAAGAACAAGTACAATAAAAATCAAGTACTTTTAAGAATTAAAATTAAAAGTACCGATTGATGATTGATGAATCGATTTCTGAAATGTTTATTATTTACTCCAGCCAGTCTAGTCATTAGTCAGCACTAATAAGAAAAATTGTGCAGACATTTACTGATCTGCAGATAAGTAAACTTTTGTATTAACAAAGTTTATCTACACTCAAAATATTAAACTTAAATATACTAAAATATCAATTACTGAGAATTCAAGTTTGCAAACAACTGAAATACCATGACGTATTTTAATAATGAACTATAACTAAATTTAAGTAAATATGTGGATACAAATACAATACAATATACAGACGTCACATGGGGCAAAACTGAGATATGTTGATATGAGACATGAGATATGAGACTATGTTTTTTTATGGCGTTCGTATTAAAATTAACTCAGTTTTGCCCCATGTGACGTCTGTATTGTACTGTATTTGTATCCACATATTTTCTTGTGTTGATCAGTGTTGATTATCAGTGTTGATTATAGCATTGTATTTATATCTATTGCATTATATTTAGATCATTGTATGAAAGGTTGCAGTAATGAGCTTGTAGCCGATCACAGACATGTTGAGCGCATGAATGCAGTGATCTCGTCATTGCAACTCGATTTCTAAACTCTAATGAATGCTTTCATCATAACTAACAGTGAAAACACGATTTATAAGAGAGGGAGTTCTTTGCTCGCACTCTGTATGTAATTTAATCACAGTTTAAAGAAACAATGTGAAATTGACTGTTTTGTCACTGGTTTAATTTACTGACACAGACAACGGACATCTGACTGCGTGAATCATTACATTTTAGAAATCACTGGTCACAGATCAGTTTTTAGAATTAGCACAGTTACTTAGGCTACATGTTTTGGCATTACTGTCGAGTCCATATCATAAAAGTCTGTTTGCAAATCCTGCGCTGAAATTGTGACTGATTTACCAAAGAATCCACAGTGAAATGCAACGAATACAAATAAATAATGCTCAACTAAGACGTTCACATTGTTGAAAATAAAATAACTACATTCCTAGCATTAGGATCCTTTGGAAGGTAATGTTATTTTTAGTCCAGTGATCCTGTATCACCCTTCTCTCCTGGTCATCACTAACACGCCAGTGGGAGGGGCCAAAGTGCAATAATGAAGTAGGCGTTGATTTTCTTTCACCTATCTATCATAGATTAGTTGTCACAATGAGTCATTCTCTGGGCTTGCTGATAATAAAAGCTGTTTTTGGACTAACAAGGAAGTTTTCAGTTCTGAAATTTACAGCATATTCTTATAGTTTCATGAACTCTTATGTCAAAAGGAAAAATTGATTTATCAATTCATGACCCCTTTAAATTTACATTTTGTTATCATTAATTAAAAAATAATCCTGATGCATGACATCATATCCTGTTGCCCATTTGTATCGCTTGATGCAAAGTATTTGTGCATACTCAAAGCCTTGTGTGAAACCTTACTTTCCATGATGTTTTTTAGGGGGGTATTTTCCACTTAATGATTGAAAGAGTAGGGAATTATTCAAAAAGAGGGAGTAATATGACCAAAAAGCCACACAGGCTAGAGTCAAACCAACATCATCCACACAGTCACCACAATTTGATACATAGGCCTAGGCCTGAGTTCCTTTCCTTTCCCCCAGAACATCTACCCTACAATACAGAGGTATAAGCCATAGTTTAAAGTTGGATGTTTGCTTTTAATGATTTGTTTCCATGATTGAGGCAAACAGAAGCACTCTTTAGTAGCTTCCCAGCTGTTTTAAAGGTAGAGCAGCTTCTAGCCTTCACGCATCATGCTCCAGCCAGCTGTTCTTCATCATTTTTTCTCCTTATCACAGCTGCAAATGTGAATAATCCATGATCTCTCCTGTTCGAAAGGGTGGGCTCGAGCTTTCACTCTCTCTCTCTGCTCGCTCTCCCTTCTCTTCTCCTCACTTATCCTCAGGACAGATTTTCATCAGGCCTGCTCAATGTTTAACATGACAGGGTTCCATGGACATCACATGCAGGGGCTGCAGCGAGGCGACTGGTTTAGCTTGATGGGGTCAGATTCTGAGTCATGGCCCCTCAAGCACTCTTACAGCACCTATCAAATGCAAGACTGGGATCGTGGCAGATGAAAAGGTTTACCTTACTGCACACGTCTACCCACTCTCTCTCTCCTGTTTCTTTCTTCTTCAGGATGTTTTGATGTCAGCTCTGGTCCGTATGGTCGGGGAGTCATGGAAGATATCAAAGTAAGGTTTATTTTGCCATGTAAATCTTCGATTCCTGTGACAATCGGGAGAGAGACTGGCACTAATATGACAGTCTTTGGTTCAGTCTTTGGTAAGGTAGACTGTTGGAGCGAGAGAGAAAAACAGAAAGGGAGACCCTAATAATGGCCAGGCCGTGGCTAGACGCAAGATTTAAAGTGACAGTGGACAAGTCATCCATTATTTATAGCCTCCGAGCCAGAGTATTTATTTTTTGCAGCGGGCGTGAACAGTGAGGGATCGTGGCACAAAACAAGCAGCCAGTCATGGCCCATTCCCGTGACTGTCAGCTGGCCCCCCCATCACTGCTAACGTTAGCAACAATGGCTCTCGGGAACCCATGTCATTGCAGTGCCTGTACCTCAATCAGAGAGCCAGGGGCAAAAGCCCCGAAACCCTGAGAAACAACACGCTCTATGGCCTGCTGCTTAAAAACACCTGTGGTTGGAAAAAGTACAAGGACTAAAATGTAGCTACACAGCTACCATGTCCATTGGAAATTATTATTATTTATAAAATATATATATATATATATATATATATATATATATATATTTATTTAACTCTGCTCTTTTCATCAAAGCCCGCTTGTGATGATTTTGGTCTCTGATGTGTTCATTTAAATCTTTTGATTTTAAATATGGATATGGGTTGATGCAAACAAGTCCATGAACTTTTTTAAATTAGCATCAAGGCGTTTAACATTAACAGTTAACATTTATATGAATTAGGGCTGCAACTAAAATTAATTTTGATAATCGATTAATCTGACGCTTATTTTTTCTGATTAGGATGAGGAAAATTAAAAATAATATATACACCCATTAAAATTTGTTTTAATCCATTATTTTAAACAATGTTATTCCACATCCTGCCCAATACTGTCTTGTCTTCTAAACAATGTTTAGGCTAATATTAAGCCTATGAAACATATAGTTAATGTATCCATGTCAGCTATGCTGTAAAGGGGTTCAAAAACAAAGATTACATTTTAAAACCTAAAATCAACTGATAACTTACTATTTTTAAAGCAGAAACTAAAACAACTAAATAAAAAATTATAATAAACAAAAAAAACCACAACTTGAACGGGGTATGAAGAACAATTCACTCATCCGAACATAATTATGTTACATTAATTGGCTAATGTTATACCAACAATAGTGCCTCACTGCTCTCATAACGTCTGTTTGATGACGTGCGCCCACCGCGCTTGTTCATTGAACTCTGTGAAGTTTAAGACTCGTATGTCAGAATATGTTAAATGGAAATAAATACTGGCGGGACTTTCTAACATTTACAGAAAAGGATATAACCATAAAATGGTTACACGTGTCAGAGGCAGTAAACAGCACACGGATATGTCACTATACAGCGCTTAGTTATAAATATAAAGCAATTATGTTTCGGACTTGAATCATGTACCTTTCCCGGAGCAGCTCACTGTGTCCTCCGCTATTTTCCATATGCGTTGTGTTCATAGAAATATTCACACTCTAAAGCGATGGGATTAGTACATTTTGGGGCATCTCGCCCGGCCCGGGGGGTGGGTAGGGTTAGGATTAGGGTTAGGTTTAGACCTAGGTTCGCTAGCTAGTTCTGTGCCTGCCTGTGTGCGCTATTGTGCGCGCTGACCCTGGTCGACGAGAACCCGCATGAGAGATGTGACGCAGGACGTAACCCCCGGGCGAGATGCCCCAAAATTTAAGCGATGCGACTGGCTCGGTTTCCCTAGCACAGTGCGCAGACGCGACTAATCGATTGTATAGATTAGTTGTTGCAATGAATATATAAGGGCAAGTGTATATTAAGTCCTGCATCTGGTCATGTTTTTATTTTAACTATTTTAATCTGCTATGTTGCCTAGTTACTAGGTTAATTTGAAATGGTCCTATTCTGACAAATTATTCAATTTAGTATGCTTAGTAGCAATAATATGTTGCATGCTTAATAATTATGAAATAATTGTCCAAATACAGTCAATAGTCATGACTGCAGGACATTTCGACTAGCAAAAAATAAATAATAATAATAAAAAAAACACTAAATGGTTTCCATTTAAAAAATAAAGTAGTAGTCTATACAAAGAGAAAATGGGCATACAACTGAAGTGAACATTAGTCCAACTTAGATTCTTCCAATGTACCGGAGATAGTCTTGTTGGGTCATTGGTTGCTTTGAGTAGATTTTTTGAGTAGATGCAACAAAGTTCCATAACATAGCCTAAACTATACATTAGACCCTGTGCATTAGACTTTAAATCATTAACAGAAGTCCAAACAGCACTTTTTCCTGTTCATACTGCTACTTTAGTTGTATTCTTAAAAGAAAATAACATTTAACACTTAGCATTTGAGTTAACACATTAACTAAAGGTTTATCTAAACCATTTCTGGTCCATGTTTGGTTGAGTAATTAAGAAGCCATGAGGTTGGGAATTCCCAGATGTGGATGCTACTGTTGTGCCCTCCAGCATTCTCAATTACTACAGCAAACACCCTGCTGTGAAACCAAATGCCTGATGCAAGTCACTCTCAACAGGATTGGCTTTTGAATGAACAGGTGTTGTGGCGACTCATGGAAATACTCGGTAATAACGGTATCCTCAGCAGTTTTATTCCGAAACCAATTGTATATAGGACTAACCGTGTTAGTATTTATTAGTTATTACCATTAGTATTTGTGTGGTTTAACTGAATTGGTGTAATATTGGGCTTGTAATTACAGGCACTGACATTAAAAGAACCCCAGTGTGCACAAATTCACTACAGCAGTTAAAATACGAGGGTGAAATTGAACAATATTCATGTTCCAACACATCGTCTCAAAAGAATCACTTGAAAGAGCATTTAACAACAGACATTCATTGGCCTACAGCCTATTTTCCTTTTGTGGGATGCCGTGAAGTCATTTAGTCACAAGTTATGAACACTTAAATTATAAGTAAACCTAAATGCATTAAATAATTAAATGCATAAAGAAATAGCAGAGCAAGACTGTATTTAAGAGATTTTTAAAAACAAACAAGAAAAAAACCTAATCTGTTAAGATATGTTAAGGATCATAAGACGATAATGAAATGCAATGGAGAATAAATTCCAAGAACCAGAAGATAGAGGAGGAGTTTTTGCAAATTTTAAGAGGAACCATTTCCCATAATTCATTTGATTAAAGTCAACAGTGGCTGGCAAAGAGGACGTTTCAGAAACCATTAGAACTTGCAATTTGCAACTAAAACTGTGATCATCGCTCATGCTTAATACATCAATTTTAGGAATTTGCCAGCAATTTTTTAGGCTTTCCAGCGGTACAGCCGAGATGTGGGACTGCTGTCGAGATCGGTCAGTGCATGTCAGGGTGGCTGATCTAAATCTGTCGGCCCATCTGGGAGAGCTCGCCTCGCCCAGGGATTAGGTTAGCGCAGAGTCTCGATCTGGCAATGATGCCAGTCCCAGACCAACAGCTGGTATGGGTCATGGTTCTCTCTCCTATCTCTCTCTGACAAACTTTCACTCCATATACATGGTGGAACAAATAAATCCTGAAGGTGATATGCAACTGTTTTGATAATACAGTATATATCAGCCAATTCAATTCAAATATATCAACAAATCTCTAAAGAATGAGGGCGCAGGGGTGATGAACATTTATTATAGGAGAAGCTCTGAGGGTTAATCTCGAACAACTCAAAAGTATTATCGGATAAGATTAGAGCCTTAGTTTTAAAACTACAAAGCACTGGCTGATACTCAAGAAGACTTGATGATAAAGATCAGCTTTTAATTTGTAAAGTATAGACCTGCTACATTTCCTGGAGATATAGCCAAAAACACTTCTCATAACGAAGATAAAAACTAAACATGGTATTAGACGTGTCCCACACTGTCGGAACAACTTACTTGAATAATACATCGAAGCTTGTGGCTTCCTGAAGAGAGGTGTGCTATAACTTTTATAAGTAAGCAGATTTTCACCTGATGGTGGATGTTAAAATGGGCCACAGAATCTTAGACTGACACTGAAGCAGCGACCTGAGCCATTTTTAGGGACCAGTGTATCTTGATGGTAGGCCTTTTTGACATATACTAGTAGTAAGCAACCACTTAGCAACCAAGCAGAACCCAAAGAACCACCTAGAAATAGAGTTTTGCATGTACATTCTTAAAAGTATAGGCTCCAAAATAGGGGTTTTGCCATAGAAGACCCATTTTGGGTTCCCCAAAGAACCTGTTAACAGTTCTTAAAAATTTTATTTTTAACACGAGAAACATTTTAATAATTCAAATAATCTGACATAATTCAAAATCATTTTGGATGAGAAAAATACATTTTTACCCTAGTGTTCTACCTGCCAATTCGATCATACCTCCAACCGGAGAGTATCATTATATAATTATCAGTTCTCCGAGGCCTGGTGTTGTGTACTTTCACCTACCTTTTAAAGTGAATTTTTAGTGTAGGCTGATCTGGAAAGAAGACACTTGCTAAGAATATAAATCTAAACATTTTCTTGGTGAATGCTACTTTTGTGCAGACATCCTCAAATCAACTTTAATCACTACCAATTGGAAACACCCAAACAGACACTGACTGCCCCAAAGAGAATGTGTTATTATTGATCAGTTTGTTCAGTCTGGGCTTGCTGATTAGCGCAGACTGACAAATAGTGAAACAAACAAAAATGATTCAGAATTACAGTATTAAGGTATTTTCGCAAGATAAACTTTTATGCCTGGTTCTACAGGGCTTAGATTAAGCCAGGATTAGGCCTTAGTTCAATAAGGACATTTAAGAATCTTTTATAAACATGCCTTTGCAACAACAACAACAAAAAAACATTACCGGTGTGCATCTTGAGACGAGACAAAACAATGGCAGTGACATTTTAGGACATGTCAGTGCAAGTTGCTTTCAGTTAAAACAGCTCAAACATGCTTTTTAGTCTAGGACAAGGTTTAAGCCTTGTCTGTGAAACCAGGGTTTCTATCTTAAAACTATGATTGTCAAACTTAAAAATACAATTATGCAACAACAAACAAACAAACAAACAAGCACAAATACAGTCATTTAAATTAACAAGCTGGAAAAATTTGCTTTTGCGCAGTCATTCACAAATAACTCATATGACACAGGCACTTGATATTCTTTGTAACTTTAAACCAGACTATAGGAACCTGTTCCCTAAGAATACCATATCACACAATAAGGGGCACGGCACATGGAAACGAAGCAGCGTTTATCACACTCCTGTTTCCGTAACACAGCCTTCTTCAGCAGCCTGTGGCCCAGCAAAAGGTCATACCCTTGACCCTTCAGCAACTTTATACCTCCTGAACTTCCCCTGAGGTACTTTCCTTTCAGCCAACTCTGCTTTCAATAATGGCCAGTCTGGTATTTTGATATTGAGATGAAGGACATGTTGTTGACTGTTCTTTAAATTATGGTATCTGTAGTTTCAGTTGGATAAAGATGGCATAGAGTACTTAAGATTGAAACAGTGCAAATATGCATATCAACCAAATGCATGCTATACACAATAATAGGAACGCTTGATATGCCTGGCATAGGTAAAGGCAGAAAGAGTTATTGCCATGTAGCAGTACTTAGAGTTATGGTTGACACAGATCAAGGCTGTACTCAATAACACAATTATAGTAAAAGCTGCTGTAATGTCCCCATATGGTTGATGTAAAGGGAGGAGAACTTTGACCGTATAGCAGACTGAGGACCGCTCAGCACTAAACTCTGAACTGATGTTTTTAATGATGAAAGGCGAAAACAATATGCTTGCCGTGCATTATGTTAAATGTGGAGGAGAAAAAAAAAGTCAACATAAAATGGAGTTTGCGACCCAGTTCACCCAAAACTTTTAATTTTGTCATCATTTACTCACCCTCAAGTTGTTCCAAACCTGTATGAATTTCTTGACTTCCATTGTATGGGGGGGAAATACTATGGAAGTCAATGGGGTCCATCCACTGTTTGGTTAAATAAATTAATACAGGTTGGGGACAAAATGAGGGTTAGTAAATGATGACAGAGTTTTCATTTTTGGGTGAACTGACAGGACATTCAATTAAAAAAGTAAGATGGAAACTAATTTTATCCATTGGGAATTGATCGGATATAGGTTGGATATAGATAAGGGTTGGAGGGAAGAGGATAAGAAAAAAAAAGGATTAGTTATATCACTAACATATGAAAAAACTAACATTATTTCAGAGACAGAGCACATTAATTACATTCTGATGAAAGAAAGAAACCATTTTTATTTCATGCTGACTTCAAAGTAACAATAGAATTCTACATGCCATCACTTAATTTAACTGCAGAGTCATTTTGGATGATAAAAAGAGACTCAAGAAACTCAAGACTGACATTAATATGCCCGAGACTGTTAATAGCATACATCATGTGACATTTGGATGAAACAGACATAAACCAGCTCTGATTTATACATTTAGAAGGAGCACTGACCTTTAAGTGATACAATATTTACTTAAGGGATGTAGAGGAGACAATTTTAAGACTGACGAAAAGACATTTTAACCTTTGTGCAACAGCACAATAACAGTTTGTCCAAGTCAGCAAGAAAATGCTCTCCATGGAGGGAACGCCTTTTTAGTTTGTCTACAAATGCACATGAAGCCATGTATGATCCTCAGAGCGAGACCGCAATCGACTTTATAGCGCCTCGTCGAATTAAACCGCAATCTCACGACAATAGTCGTTTCAGTTCAACTTTGCATCAGCCTTGCAAATTAGACGGGAGGGGGGAAAGCTTCAATGTTAATTTCAGCCTTGCATCCTCGTCTACGCTGACGTTTCTTTTCTAATTGACCCCGGGTCAAATGGGCCTGAGATAATATTTTGTTAAAATATTCTCATTTCCTGGGAAGTCACATTTCCATATAACTTCACCTCATGCTTTATTTATGACTTTCTTTACAATTCCCATGCAAACGTCATCTTAACTGTCCCCTTATCTCCCACCCCCCAACCAAGAACAGTTTAGTAAATATCAAGCTGTATTCATTATTAATAAATCTACAGTTTAAAAACGCTCTAATAAGTATACATTAATTATTTAAGTGTTCGGAGGCCTGGGGTGGGTTATAGCACCCTCAGTGTGAGGTTACAAAATTGCTGTATATTGCAGTTAGAACACTACTAAGTAGATACGTCACCCTTGACTACAGAAAGTAGCTGTTAATTTACACGCCTGGCTCACAACTATTCAAGACTTGGTAAACTTCACACAGTAGTTGTTGATGTTTACTCTGAACCCATGGCAGGTGTGAGACCTTGTTGTTTAGACATCATCTAATGCTCCTTTACTCAACCTCGTCTCTTTCAACTCTCAGGAATCCAATCATCTGTATGTCCAGCAAGCTGGTTCTCTCATCAGCATGTGCTTGTGAGAGGCAGTCAGTCTCACATTTGATCCCTTCACCTACAATAAATCTTAAAGGGGTGGAGACCAAAACCATGAGCATGCCTGGTTTTACAGTTCTCGTCTCTCAGACTCGATTTTTAAGTTTCCAGTCTTTTCTTTCCCCATGAGAAATTTTAAAGGTGTAATTCTAAGAAATACTTCTAAAACTAGTATCAAGTTGGCATGCAGTATGTGCAGACAATAATTTTTCAAAGCAGTAGCCTATGAAAGTGTAGCCTATGTGTGCCGTACTTTTTTGAACAAGTCCAACTGATCATCTAATGGCATATCGCAATAATTTGTCGGCTGTTGACATCTAAGACTGCAACATATATTTTGACGTTACATTTGGAGATATCCAATTCCTGCAATGAATTGTCCTGAGTGTTATGAATCGGCTCACTATTTGCTGTGTTCAAATTCACTCACTGGTTCACATATTCATTATTCAGAGTCAGTCAACAAAATTGCATGCATATCAGCGTTTACAGTAGGCTATTGCTAATTTAATACAGAACTTGATGTGTTAAAATGGTCAATTCTGGAAATAAATATGCTTAAGTAAATTTACTACAGTGACTATTGCACTATATGGGGCGAACGAAAATAAGTGAATGGATCCGAACGCTGACGTAAAATAGCCTACTACGCGCTGGACACTGTGTAGGCTACTTCGCAGAGAATTCGGCACTAGCTTTTTTATTAGGGAAATACGGATTTCTTCCAACGTATGCTAAACATCGCTGATTAATGTTGGAAAATCGGTATTTATCTTGTAACACCACGCCATATGCGAAAATGACAAAATCGCAGTGAACCGTAGCCTACTATTTCACGAGTTCACAGTTTACGAATGATCAGAAATGGTTATGCGTATTTTGCGTGGTGTCAGGGGGAGGGCTCCATTGGAAATTTGGCCCGAACCCAGAGCATCTGTATCTCTGGTTAGGAGGATAACCAGCAAGTGTGAGGAGATGTGGTGGTGGAGGGATGCTGAAAACTGTCGAGGAATATGGGTGAGTCGACTGCGTATACTCATGCTGATTGACTGGACCTTGATTACTGACAGCTGGTTTGAATGACTTGATTGTTTGAGAACGTGTTCCTCCCGAACCTTGTTAATAAAACATCATTAACTATTTAGTCGAAGTTAATGTAGCCTAATCAAAAGACTGCATAGCACAATTATGAGACATGATTGAAATTAGTGCTTTACAGCACCATTTTGCCTGTTTCCCATTTTTTTATGTGTGGTAGCCTATAAAGCCCAAATAACGCAATTTTGATTGACACGTCAAGACAATTCCCCATTGGTTCTTTTGCAGTTTATTTCAGTATTTGCAGCTGAGTCAGCTGTTTAACCAATCACTGTATCCAGCAGCACACGATGACGCTATGACATTTCGTTTTGAGACCATAGAACCAGAAGGCATGGTTACATGCTATATTTCGTCTTGGGAAATAAAAACAATCTTATTCCTTCTTTTGTGCATACTTACTTATTCAGCTTTGTGGTTTCATGAATAGGATACATCTTTTTGTTTAGTTTAAATGTGTTCATAAATAATTATAAAAAATCAAATAAGATAGAAAATATTTATAAGTCTCCCTTTCTGTGGGCATATAGACCGAATCCATAAAATAGCCTATAAATAAACTGATAAATAAGAATACCTATAAATACATTCCATTGATTTAAAAAAAAAATCACATTGCACGTATATTGAGTCATTATTTAAAGAAACGCCATTAAGATCATCTGTTCCGTAGACTCTTGTTTGCTCCGGGACACACCTGTTTACTTTCCCCAGCAGTTTATTCATTCAGAGGCGCATAACCAAGCACCCCCTGTTGTTTAACAACCAAACACCCCCCAACTGCAAGTCACCCCCAGTTTAAATCCTTAACCAATCGCAGGATCCGGGGGGCGTAGGCCAACGGCTGTCCCTGTAGACTGAGAATTACTTCATTCTCAAACTCGATGTTCCCCAGTCAAAAAAAAAAAAAAAAAAAAAAAAAAGCGCCTGTCTTATTCATCGCGCCATCATCCAGTCAGTAGTACGACAGTCAAGTGCGGATCGCATCCTCGCCTTGCCGCTGCATAACGAGAGAGTGCGGAACGAGCAGAGCAGTGCGGAGGAGACTGTGCGCAAGAGGAGCCTGCGTTCATGTGCGCTATAGAGCTTGTGGTGCTGAAACGCGCTCAGTTGCAGAAGCGAGCTGAGGAGCTGAGGAGCCCCGCTGATCACGAGAAACGCACGGAGATTGTTCTATCACTCGTACGGAGGATTTACTCCATGTACTTGGATTGATGCAAGACCTACCGATTAAATCAACTTGATCTGAACAAAACAATTGCAGGGAAATACATGGAAACGATCTAAAGAAAGTTCTAAACTTTAAAGAGCCAACCAGCATTGATGCTTAGACTGTGTTTAGATGGCAGTAGAGACTTTCAGCTCTCCGAGCTGAGGTTAACATAATCTGCCGTTGATTTTTACATTTTTTTTTTTTTTTTACCGTATTCAAGAGGAGGGCGAGGACCAGAAAAAGCTTCCACAGTCAGTCCAGTCGGAGCTTTCGTGCGCACACGTTTAGTCTGGACTGCAGGACAAGTGTTGAAGACTCCGGAAAGATGCTGGTGTTTTACATCGCATTGTGCCTTTTAGGAACAGGTAAGACATTTTGTTATAGTTCAGTAGCCTAACTATTGTAATGATCAAATCCGTTGTTTGCGTACTCTGTGTCGCTGCGTCAACATAATCATAACGCGATTATCTATATCTCAGCGCGCTCCGCTTTGAAGTTAACGCAGTCGTTTTAGTTGTGTCATAATTGCATTTTGTGACATATGAGGTCCTAGTGAGACCCTGGCGATATGTTGGGCGAGTGGCACTGCGCCAAATGGAAACAAGGCTCATTTGGAAATTAAACTTGTCCAATACAGGCGTGTACCCCAGCAGAATGCAGCTATAGGCTACAGCTCTCTGTATTCTTACAGAAGATTACTTCAGCAGTGCCATGGCACAGTGATGGTATTATGGTAGCCTACATAACATAGGCTAATACATAATGAAATAGGCTACGCGTGTTTGCTTGATACTGCAAAGTACTTAATAATGGTAGGGTACATGTTAAAAAATAAGTTTTTTATTTTTTTACTAGCCTAAGTGTTGCAGTTTATGTTTTGCACATTCTAGTTAGGCTATATGTACACCTGTTGTCTGTGGATATGAAGAAAAACTCTGGCACATAAAGAACTTGATCGTTCAAATGCGCTTTATAGCCTATGCGATGGATAGAATGGATGCGCTTTGGGAACTTTTTTGTTCGCTGCAATCTCGAGAACATCATTCAGTACAATGGAACAAGTGGCTGCGTTTCTGACTAATGCATTACTGTACATACTAGGCTCGAGGCTGTTTTGTATGACAGATGTTGACCTGAGGTTGATATATTCAGTGTCCCATTTACTGAGATCGTCTAGCCGTCTTGCCGTAAGAGTTGAAGAAATAACTAACCAGGTGTGACCACGATAATGGCTATCAGCTAACACCCTTCTGGGTTTTGGAAAGTGTGTTAAAAGCCACAGAGGTCTAATGCACTGGAGATGTGCTGATGGCAGTCTCCAAAACAGAAACACCTCTTAATAATTTCACAGCCAACGCCATCAGGAAGGCACCATCTCCTCTCTCAAACAGAATAATTTAACAGCATTAAATAAATATAAATGGTGGCGGGCAGAGGTGCGACATTTCTCAACACAGTCTAAGGGGAGCCGGGAATGCGCGCGATCTGAAAGATTATGCTCGTCGCTGTGTTGATTTATTCATTATTTTGTACTTTATGTTGTAGTGGCCGCGGGCATCTGACGGTCTCCTGATGTTGTGAGCGTGAATGAGCTGACTATCGCTTGCTGCACTCGTGCGCTGCCTCTTTGTTTCTGATGGAGAGCAGCGCTGTAGATAGGGTTTGGAACGGACTGGTTCCATTCTTTAAAAATACTGGAAACGAATGTTTTTTTATGACTTTCGATTCTATTAACGTTCTCGAACATGCTTTTAACGCCTATACGGACGGAATGTCGTAGCCTATATACACTGACAGTGCGATGAGTGCAGTCCGATTCCCGAACGAATGACTCTCATGAAAAGGTTATTTTTAGTGAGTCATAAACAACGTGTAGTTCGATTCCCGAGATGAATCTTAAGAACCGGTTCGTTTTAGTGAATCACAAGCGCATGATGCGCTACCAGTAGAGTTTGATTTTCAATATAACGACTCTTATGAGTCGGTTAATTTTTGAACAAAAATACAGCGTGACAAAATGTTGCTTGATTTTCGAACAAATTTGAGCCGGT
This sequence comes from Semotilus atromaculatus, assembly GCA_031834385.1. Taxonomy (NCBI): domain Eukaryota; kingdom Metazoa; phylum Chordata; class Actinopteri; order Cypriniformes; family Leuciscidae; genus Semotilus; species Semotilus atromaculatus. The sequence continues at coordinate 20,699,075 of JAULUF010000015.1, forward strand.
TCTTACGTGAATCAAGCGGATACTGAATCAGTCTGGAATCTGTTATTGTCATTACTTGTCGTGTCATACTCGGAATGAGGCAATAAGCAAGTAAAAACCGTAACAATGAAAATTCCGTCATCACTTACCCACCCTCAAGTTGTTTCAAACCTGTATGAATTTCTATCTTCTGCTGATATTTTGAAGAATTTCGGTAAACAAACAGTTGATTTAGGATACCCCATAACTTCCATAATATTTTGTTTCCTTCTATGGAAGTCATTGGGGTCCATCAACTGTCTGGTTACCGACATTGTTCAAAATATCTTCCTTTGTGTTCAGCAGAGAGAAATAAATTTAGGTTTGAAACAACTTGACAGTGAGTAAATGATGATAGAATTTTCATTTTTAAGAGAACTATTAAGTCATCAAAATGAATTTATTTCTATTAGGCTATTATTTTTTTCTGAGTTGTTAAATTTGGTTAAAATTTGAGATTAGCCTACATTTACCTTCAAATACTTTTTTTTTTCTCAAAAGTATTTATTTACCAGAATCATTCAAGTCTGCAAAGTGAAAAGATGCATGTAAACTTGTCACTGCACCACAACAATGAATTTGAATTCTTTGCAAACTAGTAAAAAAAAAAGTCTATCTGTGCACAATCTAAGGTTTGTTTTTTATGAGCTCAGTACTCTGTCCACCTAAGTAGCCTAGTTGTTGTGAGCCGTATTCAAGTTTGTGCTGTTTGTTTCACACCAAAGGCGGCGCTATCTTTTGCATATTTTGTGTGCTTTGATTGAGAGAGGTTGATTCATTTGTGGAGAAGTGCAGCATCCTCGAGCCTGGCCTATTTTTACCACGAGTCTGTTGTTTCCACGCCTTTTAACAAATATTTTATTCATTGGGTGTATTATTAACGCTGGCTTTGATTCAGCTCGAGATAAAGGCTTCAAAATCCCCCGGCCCTCTCAGATCCAAAAGTGTTTCTTCTCCCAATTAACGGCGTAACTGCAAGCGAGGCAAAGCGCTTTCGGTCGGCGCTCCAGTAAACGGAATTAAAAACAAATGTTTATTGGCGGTTAAGCTGCGCTTTCTGTCTGTCTCTTTGATAAATGAGGCCACCGTATTGACACGGATGGAGGCGGTAATTAAATTTCAATGTTGAATATAAATGCCTAGCACCTTCACAAACTTGGAGGAAAAATATATATTAGACAGAAATTTGCATGCCTGGTTCGCAAATAGGCTCTAAATTTGTAATAATCATACGCGGCATAAGAGTAGAATATGCTTCATTTGAGTTTTGGTTTTATTTGAATGTTGCTCAATTAACAGGTTAACTTTAGGATATGTTGTCAGTTAGGCGAGTAGCATACTGAGCGTTTTATGTGGACTTTCTAGCCCGTTAAAGGGAGAAATGTGACCCTGGCTGCACTCTAGATGTTTTTCTCATCATTAAGTGGGTGTGTAAGACAGAAGGAGGGGGGAGAGGGAAGAATAGGATGTAGCAGAGCAATTCTTTGACAGACTGGTGGCAGCTGCTTTGGGAGGAGCAGAGAGGCTCCCGGACGGCCTGAACCACTCATCTCACCTGACATCTATACAAGCAGCACGCCACACTCTGAAAAACCACCACCAGCTCACATCTGACTCACCGGCTCCCTCTCTGAATAATGGCTCATGGATAGATAGCGCAGCGAGAGAAAGATTGTCCTGCTTCACATAAACACACATGCTCCCTTACACACTCACCCAGATATATACACACCCCAACGTAGGTGCAAACACACAACTCCTTTATCTCTTGGTCTCTCTCTTGTTTGTCTTATCTGTCTTTCTTTCTCTTTCTCTCTCTATTTCACACACACACACACACACACGATTTCAGAGTGTCTGACAACACGAAGGCTCAGAACTAGTAGAAAAGAGCAGGGATTGAAGCAGAGAACATGACAGAGTCTTGAAGAGACCAGCCCCCAGTGCCAGATATTCATGTGCATGCCCTTAACAAAGCTCCACCGCTTCTTTCTCCCAGCCATAATTTGCTTTCTCAGAATGCCCCTCAGTCTCCCAGTGGAATCATGCTGCACTGTGCCATCAGTATTCCAAGTATTCTCCAGCACTGTTTTTAAAAAAAACCTTTGGCGTGGGGTTGGCAATCCCAGAAGGCAGCGTTCAAAGGAAGCGTGTTAAGATCATAAAACTTTTGCCCACTGCTTCCTTCCTCTCTAGTCCTTTTGCCTTGTAAAGAGCAAAAGAAATACATAACTGGCTGTGCCTTTGTGCATTATTATTTTATTAATTTTATTTTATAATTTTATATCCCTAACACACACTCTCATTCCCATACTTTTTCCCTCTCTGTAGGGTTGCTCATCAGTATATGATTTAATTTATAATGGTGGCATGGCATCAAGACATATTACATCTAATAATTGTGTAACATAACTTCAGCGGCTCAGTTTTTAAAGGCAGTACTTTTATATCTGTGATATCCTACAATCCTATGTGTGTGTGGTGTTGAAAAAGTCTATTCATAAATGTCTACTGAGAAATAATTACAATCTTTAAATACTTAGTCTAAGACTCACTTGAATTTGTTCTAGATCATTAGGCGTCATTATGGTGCTTTGGAAGCCTGTCTGAAACCAGTTTCTGTAGTCGGTGCCGTCATACAAATCTGCTGTCTGTTAAGTTATTGACTGACTGGGCAGCAAGGCATCTAGCTGGCTTGGGTTTCAGACTCAGCCCCACACATGTAAACACTCCAACCAACAGCATTGCATATCTGCAGTCTTGTCTTGATGTTTTAGCTTTCTCCATTAGAGGGACAGATAGTTTGACCTGCACACATGGCCTCCCATTAGTGGTGGGGACTGCTGGGCGCTTAGATTGAGTGGGATTGTGAGGTGGTATTTCTGGCCTTCTGGGTTTGTTTTAGGAGGTTTTTGTATTATGCATGAGCTGAATGTCTTAGGAGACCTTATAGGGACTGAAAATGACTTTTTTATGTATGTGTCTGTATTATTAAGAGGCTTAATGTTTGTATTGTATGTAAAGGGGCGTAATATGAGGTTGCATGTCTGTGTAAGGGAAGGTGTCGGATAAGCTTCATCTAGTGTAAAGATTGGAAAAGCAGAACATAAAATGTTGAGGTAACAATACAGATAATTAATTCATCTCACTTCACTTGCTTTTTCTTTCCTGTGGAAGCCTGTTTTCACCTCAGAGTAAAAAATAACAAAGAGTAAATGTGACAAAGTTTAAAAATAAGAAATAAAGTCACATTGTGAGATATAAAGTCACAATTATGAGAAACAACGTGAGAGTTGTTAGAAAAAAATATGCAATTGTGAAATATATAAAGTCATAATCCCAAGGGAAATTGTAAGATTAAAATTACAATTACGTGTCACATTGTGACTTTTTTAAACTGAGAGACAGCATGGGCAAAGTTGGAAGGCGAGGAAGTTCAGTGATAAGTGTGTGTGCGCTCAAGTTAGAGGGAGTAAGTGACACACGATTCACAATAGCGCCGATGCAGCAGAATCTGTCTGGTGCGGGAAGACTGCTGCATTATTTAGGAGACGCTCGTATGGCATAGATATGGATGAGTTTTGGCCTGCTTTGATGCGCTTGCACTCTGCAGAACGGAGTGAGATGGACTGGCTGCGAGCGGCTGAGTGCTCTGGGCTCTTTTACAGGGAGAGGTTGGCGCTCGGAGACAAATTCAACATAAAGGTCAGTTTTGTTTACAGCAGAGAGCAAATCGCGAGATTTTCTCCCCAGACAACATTCTAGCGTACGAATTTTATATCTGTTGCTGGGACTGCATGACATTCAAGCTTGTGAAAAGGACTTAGGGGACCAGGATAATGCTATACCTTCTCTTTACAGTAAAGAATGAAAAGAAAAGAAAAGAAAAGAAAAGAAAAGAAAACCCTTGTTGCAGGTATCTGTAAGTTAACTTTTATAGTACCTCCTGTGGAGAAAAGGCCACGACTCCTTGTTTTTCAATTTATCCCACGCCCCCATTTGCCTGTCATAACGTTCAAACCGTGCTCCTGATGACACGTACAGCTGTTAAGTTGGGGGGGGGGGTCTTGAAACAATGGCTCTCTCTGTTTTCTGCTACACACAGCCGTATTGTCTAATTATCTTTCACAGACACAAGACAGCGACCCTCACCCACGTTTTTCCGCACCACCCCCCGTCCCCAACTGACAGAGTCACACACAGAAAGATATTGAGGAGAATTAGTGGAATAGAGAAAGCAAATGAGAAGGTTTTGGAGGGAAAGGCTGTAATCTGCTTGCCCATGCAGGAGCAGATAGATAAAGAACTTGGCATTGCGTTCAGGGGGGCATTTGTTATCAGCTCTCTGAGTCTCCAGCCCGCACTAATGGCAGAGCCTAGAGGATAGGTGGCCAGTTGTTCCTCACTCTGGGACAAGGCCATCTCCTCCATCTCCATTGTTTTTTCAGCCCCTCTCTTCCTCTAACCTCGTCTCCATCCACCCACATCCTCACCTCATTTTCCTTGGGCGGAAAGACGAGTTCAGTGGACAAAGAGGAATTGTGCTGACTTCTTCCTCTGGAGGAGAAAATGAAAAAGAGAGCAATGATGTCATCGGGGATCTTCAGTTACATTAAAATGGACAGTTTGTTTTTCAAGGCCGAGAGTGACTCTTAGATTGGAATTTTATCTCATGTATCCACGTCTCTGGGGATGTTTATTCGGATGATGAGATACAGTAGGCAATAGGGTCAGATAATCACTAATATTTGTATACAGGGGAAAAAAAGAGGGTGTTTACTGCTGACATTACTCCCAGATCACAAAGGGGTGAGGCTAGGCAGCCTGAGTTAATTTGGAGAAAATCATTAAAACAATGCCTAAGGAAAGACGCAATTTCAAACACTCATTTCCTATTTTAAGAAGCACTTTGCTTGCATTTTTTTTCCCCAAAATGCAAAAAGTGTCACTCGTTACTAGAGGAAATGTATCACAATTTGGTACGAACAGAACCAAGGAAGTGTTTGACACAGGCGTGAGTAGAATGAGCTGGGAATTGGTAGAGTGCACATTGGCTTCTATTTTACACCTCCAGTCCTCCAAGACAAAAATTTCATATCTCTTGTTGTGACACAGGAAGCAACAGTAAATTGAAATTTATCTTCCATGTTGCAGCAATATCTGGGCTCATATTATCCTCTCGGGCTGAGATCCCTAAGCTCGGTCTTAAAGATGGCCCTGATTTGAGAGGATGTTTTCTGAGGTGGGAAAATCCAATTCTGCTATAAAACTGGTCATTAATTTAATCTGTCTGTTTATTTATTGAATATTAGATTTTTGTGTTTACGTTTGGGGAAAAATGTTGTACTGCAAATCATCGAGCTAGATTTGAAATTATGCTCCTTTATTACTTATCTGTTCTGGGATTTGCGTTTGTTATAGTTATGGATTCATGCATACATTAAAGAATGAGTCATGGAAGTTCAGATGGACTGACAGCTAACAGTAATTGATTGTTTTTCTGTCACAGACACACAGTTGAAGGTTGTGCCAGAGGGGCAGCTGAGATGAGTGTCTGGTGGTTAAAGCTACATGGCCTTTGTAGGGTGATTATTCAAAGTCTGACCATTTAATTAATGATTACTCCATCACAGAAGACACTGTGTGCCTGAGAGAGACAGAAAAGCTCTCAAAAAAGCCACAGTCTGATTGTGCTATTACATGTGATGCATGTATCTGTTTGACTAACTTTACCCCAGATTCCCTATATATTCAGTTAAAACTGATTAATAGGACATTTAATGTATTGACAGTGTCACATTGTGCAGGCCAGTTCTTAGTATTTTTATATTTTTTGAGCTAGTAAAGTCTAGCACAAACTGCCACTTTAAGATGTTCGCCATAGCATCCAGCACAACAAATTAAAGCTTGTCTGTCCTGTTTTCAAACAGAATTATAATTTCATAACAAGTGTAGTAAGTGTTTTTGACACCCGTGCACTAGTAGGTCACTGATTTCAATTCTGCTAATGCTGCTGAGATTCTGTCAGTGTTGGGCAAGTTACTTTTAAAAAGTAATTAGTTACAGTTACTAGTTACTTCTTCCAAAAAGTAACTAAATTAGTTACTCAGTTACAAATTTTAAAAGTAACTAGTTACTTAAGAAAGTAACTATTGCGTTACTTTCAAGTAAAATTTAATTTTAAATGCTCAAATGTGACCCCACTACCCCTCTTTAACGGAACTTAAAATACATGTGCATGTTCAATTATTTATGATAAATCTGAATATTATAATGAAATGGACACTTAATACAATACATTATTAACAGAAACATGAAATGTTTATATAGTGGATCAATGCAAATAACACAACAGATGTTTTGGAACTTTTGATATTTATTGTATTTTATAAAATACTTCCATTTAGAGGAGGCTACTTTTGGATTATTTAGGCTCGTCGCCATACCTGTCTCTCGTTGACTGACTGGCTTGTGTTGTTCCTTGTGTGTCCTGTCCTGTCCGACTATGCGTTATGATGGGTCGTTCGCAATTCATGAGCGTTAGCCGTTAGTGATGATGGGTCGTTCGCGAATGAGCGTTAGTGATGATGGATCAACTCGTTCGCGAATGAGCTTTTGATGGGTCGTTCGCGATTCGCGAATGAGCCGACTCTAAGAGGAACGTCGGGAGCTGGCTCGCATTTCTGAAGACCCGACTCTATTTTTTACAAATTTAGCCTATAGAAATTAAATAATTATGTAATACAAATGGAAATATTATAGTCAAAGTCATTTAAAGAGCCGTTTGTGAGCCAAAAGAGCCGGCTCTTTTCAGTGAGCTGAGTCAAAAGAGCCGAATGCCCATCACTACTATGCGTGCTTTCGAACACCTGCCCAACTCTACCTCTGATTGGCTTACAATTACATTTTACTCTACCTCAGCCAATCGTCAGCATTTATGCGCTTGTCTCATGCTCTGCCCACTAACCAAGGAAGAACAGTAAAACAAGTATTTGCCTCTCGCTCAGAGATCTAGTTGGTCTGATGAAAAAAAAGGAGCTTCATCAGTTATAGTAACGCGCCGCATTTTTTGGCAGTAACGGTAACGGCGTTATTAAGATGAAAAGAGTAATCAATTAGATTACTCGTTACTGGAAAAAGTAATGCCGTTAGTAACGGCATTATTTATAACGGCGTTATTCCCATCACTGGATTCTGTATCAGGATATGATCTTATACCTGCTTCCAATATAAGATAGCATCATATTAAATCAGATCTCAGATCAGATCTCAGCCCTACTTGAGTCTTTGGCATAAAGACTGTCATGCAGACAGGAATACCCTCATTATCAGCTATTTGCGAGCTCATTCCCTCTCTCCGTCTGTCTCTCTTTCTCTGTCGTGCACACACTCACATCCCTTAACCAAATAGTTCTTCCTCTCTGGAAACCCCAGTGGAATGTGCACGCAAATATTGTGATTGTGAGCTCGACCGTTAACCATAATACTCCACACCGGAGAGAAGACCTTACTCAAGCTCCCCCACCACATCAGGGTGAAAGGCATCTCTGTTTAGTTTTCAGACAGCTGGGCAAGAAATTGAGAAAAGCATATATGTCTTTCCTTCTCTTTTCCCCACCGTCTTCTTTCTCTTGCCGTTTCTTGATTGCTGGGATATTACGCCATGTCTTTGAATGCCACAGTGGGAGGTCGAAGGAGAAGCTGGCCAATTTGCTATCAAGCGAGGGGTGTCAGTCAAGGCGCGTCAAACAAGCTTTCCGCCGTCACTCATGTGTCCAAACATGGTAATTTTATCGAGCGATCCAAAGTTATCTGAAACAAGCCTGCAGTGCCTTTGGAAAAAAAGAACGGGCAATCAAATGATTCGGAAGGTAGAGAAGATGGCAGTAAAGAAAGTGAGAGAACCGTTTAGCCAAGGTGTGGAAGGCTTAGGAGTTCATGCAGCTTGATAAAATGGTGTGCCAAGGCAGAAAGGGAAGAGAGGAAGGGGGGGGGGGTCAAACAGATTAACTTCCAGCATCTTAGCTCTGAAGGTAATGGATATCCTTGTACTGGTGTGAAGGAACCCCTTCATCTGTTCTCCCAGTTTAAAAGTAGGAAACAGAGTAACAAAGACATACCAGATGAAAAAGTGAGTGTCTGACACAGGAGACTGGATAGGGCATTTGGACACCTGGGGGCAATGAAGAAGCCGTAACAAAGCAGACAAGCTTTGAATGCACAGGTTGGCCAGAGCTGGGTGGATGAAAGGGAAAGTGGGTGGGGGGGTGTTGATGGTTTGAATTTGATACACAGCCTCTTTCAGACGATGAGGTAATGTCAGGCAGTGCCCCTGGACCTTCCTGATTGATGCATTCCAGCCGCTCTTCTGCTGTAGGAGGGCTGTAACGGATTACAGCGCCAAACCCTGCACGGAGAAAGACAGAGAAACCTCTAATGGTCTGTGACTATTGTCTGGGTGAGGCGTCCAAACTCTACCGTTCTCTGCGGAGTTGAAGAGGAAGTTCACACACACACACACACACACACACACACACACACACACACACACGCACACACACACACACACACACACACACACACACACACACACAGGGACAGGTACACGATACACACTGAAAAGAGCAACCTCAGCGTTGTTGTGCAGGATATTGGCTGTTTACTTTTGAAATTCTCTCCCTGGTTCTGGCTTGATGTAAACACTGGTGTGGGGTGCTTGTCACTCACAGATAAGGACAGAGATAAATAGGAGAGGGAGGAAGTGAGATAGAAGACAAAGAGAACAAGGAACAAAGAGAGACAAAGAAAGAAAAGTTGCTAGCTAAACATAATGTCTCTTGGAGTGAATAATGAGCCTGTATGGACAAATGAAGTCTAAAAAAGTGATATGCTTACATTGGCTGAGCTTTTTAGAACTTTACCAAGCCGCAGCACAAAGTGACAGATTTTATGCATTTGCATGCATAAGTATGCCTATTATGCAGATTAGAACAAAATGGTCTTCATAGTCCCACTGAAACGACCAGCTTAGACTAGCACGAGTTTCAGTGAATGTGGTGTGTATATATTTAACCATGTTGTTCACAAGCACAACTTGGCTAGCGATGCTGATAGACCAACACATGATCTAAAATGCACATTGGTAAGCAAATTTGCTAATATTTTCAGGAAAGTATCCATAATGCAGTGTGAGTTGGAGCCTTTATTTGTATCCTGTGTTGTCATCCATGGTTTTTTGTTAGTTTTTGCTTTTTTCAGAGAAGGACACAGGGCAAAATTGCATGCCACCCTTAGGAACAGCATAATAGCATAGGACAAATACACAAATAAGAAAAGCCATCAAACGGAAGTGTGGGCTGGTTCATGTGTGGAAGAGAGAAGGAGAAAGCAGGAAAAAAAGGTCTGACACTAATGCACTCCGCTTGGTACTTTACCTCAAGCCACTTGGTTAAGCTTTCTTCTCGAACGGATTGTGTATATTTCTGGTGTGTGACAAAAACAGCTTCACCAGTATGCTGAGAAAAAGATGCATTGGTTTTGGAGGACACTGCAGGTCTTCTAGCTCTGGGCTCCAGACTGGCTTTGTACGCAGTAGGCTGCTTGGTTTCAAGCATTCCCAAACAGAGCCACCTCAGAGCAGGTGAAAGAATGAGGAGCGTGTTCCTGCTGGAACTGCACTTCTATAGCTTCTTCTCACTTACAGCAGCAGGCAAAGCGAGATACTCTCCTGCCTGAAGATACGGGTTCAGCTTTCTCTATGAGCTGCGTCCCACTGCGAGGAGATTTAGTGATGATTTATGAAGCCCCCTAGAAAACAGGGCACAAATGTGTAAGGTTTTCATATGATACTGACATCTCGCTTCCAAAGTCAATGTTTTGTTGAGTTTTGGTGGAGCTGCAGCTTTGAGAAAGCTTGTTTAGATATGAAAGGATTTCACAGGCAGAGGAATTTGTGGGAATATTTTTTCAGAGCCTCTTTTGAGCTTTGTACTACTAGAATGGCCAAAAAAAGCAAAAAGTGTGCTTTGGAGACACTGTTCAATAAGTAGTTGTTAATCATATTAATATGAATGAACATGTTCTGGTATACGGTAATGTTGCTGGGCCAACTTTGTCTGTTTTACTATTTTTTTTAATGAATCTGGAGTAATATATATTGTGGATTGCACAATGCGCCAGCTCTAATTACCAATTAACTGTGTAGAATATCTATACGAACCCCTCCATTTGCTCAGAGGTAAATTAATGATACTAATTTGCATTCTTTTCTTTTAACATAATTTTACAAATTGATTCAGGTCATTGTGGTGTGATAATTTAAGAGCTCACAGTCCCACAGTAAATGTATTCTGTCACTTACACTGATATTATCAGTTGTAATCATGATCAAATGAGCCTTTTCTTCTTGGCTGGAGAAGCATTTATCTCCATTCTGATTTGCAAGTTTTTTTTGTAATTTTAAGTATTCTTTAAAGAAAAAATACACAGTCACAGTTCCTAAATTGTGTAAAAACTTTACCTCTTTATGAGCACATTTTACTGGAACTCTGGAAGTATACAAAAATTCACAACTCCCCCGTTTATGCATATGGGATTTTTTAGCAACCTTAACCAAGATGGGCAGAGCTTAACAAAGGGTCAATTTGAATGTGGAATTTGAACTATTCGTTTTATAAAAAGGTGAAAACGTCACTATTCTGATGAATGTGGACATGTGTAAGCTTAGATACTGGTGCAGGGGAGTGTCTGATGTCATCACTTTTCACTCAGCTTGTTGGGAGGAGGTGATGGATAGGCTTCTAATGGACCCCCTCAATCACAAGCTACTTAAGCAGACTGATCAGTAACAGAGTGGAAAAGAGGCCAACACAAACCCCCTTTCAACAGAGCCACAGGGAGGTTCAGAGATCATCCATGCTAGTGATTAGCCCTGTAACAGTCCTTACGCTGCAAGCTTTCACTCATTTACCAGGCATCTGAAAAATCTATGGTCCAAACTCACCGTGAAAGAGTCTTGAATTGGCAAGCGGAACCTTGAAAGGCTCAGCCTTTTGTCCCAGTGGGACGCAGTAGCTTGGTGCGAAACCTCTTTTATTTTGCTAATGTTATTAATGGACTCGCTTAAGTATAAAAGTGAAGCAGATTCAACTCAGTAGGGACAAATATAGCGTGTTTTTTTTTCTTTTTTTCTTCAGTTTATATTGTACAAAGGTGTACTATAGGAATGTCAGCATGATGGTGTGAAGTGTAGTTTTTTGTCTGTGGAAATTTCCTGCGAGTCTGAATCTGATGCCATCACTGATTTTTCAAAAGCACTATAGTTTAAAGTGGGACGAACTCATTAGCACTATTCCTTAGAGCCAAGCTAAGAAATCACAAATATTAGCAGTAGGTGGGGTCTCTCCACTCCAAAAACACTCTATCTCTCCCTGTGATTCAGTGTATCCTGTTAACAAGTGCCAGCTTCATCGAATACCCACAACACAAGTCAGTGTGTGTGTTTTCACACCAATTAACAGCTCTCTTTTGGTGCCTGCTGAGGTGATGATGGCCTGCCTCTGGCCAGGCGCATGGTGTTTTTTTGTATTTGTATTTTTTTTCTATCTTCAACCTTTTTCTATTTTCATTAGTAAGCAGTATAATTAGTAGTTGTAGAACCTTATAGATCTCATAGATAGAACAGCAGAAGGTCCAATAAATGTATTGGGATTTCTCAGTCTTCGTATAGGGTTCTCTCAGTCTTCACAAATCTAGCATGGGCTGACTTGCTCTCTCTCAAATTAACGGCCTACTCTGTACCGTTCACAATCTGCCCCTTAAGAGGTAAAAACTCCTCCATTGGTCGAGAGTTGAGTTGTCATTAATATCAGGCTGGTCCTCATTGGCACAAATGGCAATGCTGGAGAAAAATTATTCTGTCCAACACTCTTCCTTTCTTTCCCTCTCTTCCTCACACTATCTTTCTTTTGGCTCTCAGAGCCAAACTAGCATCCCCTCCTCTCTTGCACTCTCAATCTAGATAATTCAATCTGTCCAATATCAAATAATCGCCTCCATTTTTTCGGCCCATTTTAACCTTATCACTGGCGCTGCTTCCTCAGGGGACCGAGTCTCGTTTCACCTTGTTAAGAGAGAGAGGGAGCCCAAGAGCGATAACCTGGAATCGTGGTGAAACGAGGCGGGTGACGAATAGTTCTCTAAGGAGCGGGAGTGAAGAGCTGTTTGTTGTTCTCACAATGTGAACGAGCAGGCAAACAGGCTAAGGAGCTTTTTTTTGTTTGAAAAAGAAAAGGTGGGTAGTTGGAGCAAGGGTCACACAAAAAAGAAAAAGTGCATGAAAAAATGTGAAGCATGAGAAATGTGCTGTATGGGTTTGTGAACACTGGAGCCCCTCTGCGTCCCATTGTCCTTTTTATACTGGCACTTAATTAAAATCCAATAAGGATCTCGCCTGGTGGCCATTGTTCCTAACCTATGTTTACCTTCTCTAGGAGCATCGCTAGCAGCTTAATCTTGCAAGAAAGTGGGGTCGATAGGTCAAGACTGGACTCTAGTTGCTAGCCTGAGAGAGAGAGAGAGGGGGGGGGGGCTCTTTAACTTCATCTTCCTATTATTTGTGTTGTGTCTCTCTCTTTCCTTTTCTTTTCCTCATTTCCCATGGAACCTAATCCGTAAGCTTGATTGTTCTAAGCTGATTTCAAGCTTGCCCCTGGGAGGAGATGGGCTTTTGGAGTTGGTTTTAATTAAGATTTAAAGGAGGCCTCCCTCAAGAAGGAAGATTGAGTGTTTTTTTTGGATGAGGGGATGAGAGTGGACAAGAGGAGGTGGAACAGATTGGCCAGCAAAAAAGCAACAACAAAAAAACAGCTTAGTTAATCATCAGGGACAATTGAAAATACAATTTTATGTCTGTTGAATTATAATAGGTTATATGGAGTATGCATTCATTCACACTTTCAGATAAAAAAAAATGTCCCCCCTCTATTTCTCTCTACCTTTATCTCTTTTGGGGTGACACTCTTTCTTTTTCTATTTCATTCAGTCTCCAAAAGCTAAATTATACTTTTCTTTAAAAAAAAAATCAGAATCTATAGAAATTGATTTGAGCTTCCTAAGATCCAAACCCATATCCTGTAAAGACGTCATTGGAACACTGCCGAGCTGCAGGCAAGCAATCTCCAGATTATCTAGATGTTGTAATGATCGATAGCGACACCTTATGTACCCTTTTTCCTCTGAAATGGCGCTGATGCTGGAGCCAGTGCTTGGGGAATCTGTGAAACTATCATAGGACTGGTTTAAATTTACAATAGCTTCAGAAATTAATAGAAAATTAAATCATAATAAAAATTTATATTTAATATTTTAATGTGGTTGTTCAACCAGAAGTGGGGCTGGGGGGGCGTGGGGGGCACATGGACCAAAGTGGCCACACCAACAATGACTGCCATAAGTGTAATTTTAACTAGAAAAAGTACTTGTCTTACAGTTGAACAGGAGTAATGAATTAAGGACACATACCTCACTTGTTTACCAGCCTCTGAAGTAGCCCAGAAACTGAACCTTATCTGCTAATAAAGCTTTGTTTATGTAAGCGGTCATGGCATCTGGTGCTTAAATCATGATTTGGATCTGTTGGTGTCCTGGTCATGACCGTACAGGGAATTAGATTCCTACAGAGTAGAAAATCAGTATGTATGTGTGTGGCTTTGTTCATCTCTCTCTGCTTTTCTCTGCTTTTGCCTATCGTTCATTCTCTTTCACACACACACACATTCTTTCTTCTCTTTCTCTCCCTCTGTCTCTCTGGATAATGGTCTTGTACACAGGTGGCCATGTCCCTTCGATGGACACCCCCAGACGTCCTTGTTAGACACTTAATTAAAAGCCTTATCACAGGAAAACACGCTGAGACATTCCAATATGGGCCTGGGCATTAGAGATACTGCCACAACCAGACAGCGTCCATCTATTACTGCTGTCTGCTTAACTGTCCAGCCAAACAGAGTGTGTGTTTGTATGTGTTAAAACATAAAAGAATAAGGAGTGCGTATGCAAAATAAGAAATGGTGCGAGTTGTTTTAGAATAGATAAAGAGTGAATGACGAAGCGAGAGAAAATGTAAGGCCCAGTTTACCTGGCATTAGATCTGTTTAAAACTGGACAGTGCTAAATAGAGGTGTAAATGGGATCCAAAAACATTTTGAGATTTGGCGTTGAAAAATTATATCTGACTGATGATCTTTCCAGGATTTTCTTTTGTTTTTCTTTGCATTTTAGATGCAAGTTATCACCAGGTGTAGACAGCAATGTGTCTCAGCTGACCACATGTGATACGATCGCCCAAATGGATCTTAATATCAGTTGTAAACAGAGCTTAAGGCTAGGAAGAACAGAGTTTTGGTGCGTGGCTGGCGCAACACATGTGGGTGTGTTATTAGCAGGAGAATTTGTGAAAACATCCACATCTGTCCTTCTGAGTATTGCTTCCCGCCCACTGCTATCAGCACTCCTCCCATGGTCAGTTAAATTATAGAGCTGATGACAGGAGGGAAAAAAATCCCTAACGAAAGAAAAGCACACAATGAAGTGTTTAAGTTCATCACGCCACTAGCTGGGTTAGGCATGCTAGGTGTTAAATGAAGAGTGGGGAGGTCAAGTGTCCCTCCCACTACATTCTTCAGCAACGCTAGGCAGGGACCAGCACACAGGGACCATATGTCCCAAGCTCTGGTCAATGATCCTCCCCAAATGGAAGGACAAAGCCCTTTTCACTCAATTGAGACTGGGGAAATCTGCAATTCCACACTGGTAGCATAGCACCAGTCAACAAGAAGATAGTGAAAAGGAGGAGGACAGGGAAAGAAGGAGAAAGAAAGCATGAGAGGGACTTGGCATTTTCCATCACATTAACTAGGAACAATCCTGCCAAACAGCCTTGAGGCTCCTTCCCTTTTTTCCCCGAGTTCTTCTGTAGGTTGCCCAGTTCCAAAGCCCCCAGGAGACTCTCTTCAAAAGCTCGGTGTCTATTCCTTTTGCTCAGATGCTCAGCTAATAATGCCACAGCCAAAGCATAGAGATCTATATCTCTGGCTATCACAAAGCAAGTTCTCTAATGTTTAAGCTGGGTTTTGTGCCCTGGGGAGTTGAAGGTTTACAGGGGCACGTCACATTTTTTAAAAGGCCACAACAAACCTATCCAATCATAAAATAACAGTTAGGTGGCGCATCCTGGTGAGGTGCGTTTCAACAGGGGGTAGTCTTAGCGAAAGAAAGAAGGAAGTGAGATAAAGAAAGCTTAGCAAAGACATGGAGAGGCCAGAGCGGCACTGTAAAGTGCACAGGGTTCCTGGGGGAGAAATAGATCAGGCATGTATTCTGGCGCTGCAGCGATTAATATCAGCAGAGGAAAAAAGGTCAAACTTGACTGGAAAACGCTACAGTATATCATTGTTACTGGCACGGCCCACATTTCATACATCACACCATGCTGTGTTGCCTCAACTCTCCCGTCGCTGGTCTCGCAGCCACAACCCACGCCAAGTATTATCAAAGATTGATAGAGTGTCCTAGTTAAGTGGGGAGGGTGTAGGAAGTTGGAAGGAGGGATGAAGTGGGGAAAGAAGATTTGCCACCTCCGTGCTTCAGGGTTACAACTTGTTGTCTTGTTGTAACACGATGCCACCAATCAGTAAAAATGAATGTGATATGTCACATTTTTGGCTAAAACTAACACTTGTTGTTTGGAATCCACAGTTATGCCCAGCTAAAGGTTCTTCAGACGATGTGTGTGTGGCTTCCATAACAACACTCCCTTCACACTCTCTTCCAACTACTCATTCTCCCTTTTCTCTTGTTCAGAGTGCTTGCTTAATAATTAATTGATTTATTAGTTCGCTCATTAATCATTCATTCATTAATCAGGGCCAGATTTTTCCAGAGGAAGTGGTTCAATCCGTAAAGACAAAAAAAAAAAAAAAAAAATCCTGACTTCACATTTCAGCCTAATTACGCTTCTTTGCTAATCACCACCAAAGAAATGGAGTTTCAGGAAATTACTTTTTTTCTTCCCTTCTTCCCTCCCTCCCTCCCTCTCTTCTTTTGTGCCAAGCAAGCCAGGATGTATTGAGGTCGGCAGGTATGGTTTCAATCCTTTTTCTATCCTCCTTCGCCAAGCCATTATTTTTTGTTCTGGAGGGTTTTAGTCATCAGTCATGTTAAAAGAACACTTTTGAGACCAGGCTAATCTGATGAACAAGACAGTACGGCCTTTAATTAAACTACCCAACTTCCAACCACCTTAACTTGATAGAGGAAGGAAATGCAAAATGTGGTGACTGTGAAAACCAAAGACATCGATTAATCACGGTGGATTTGAAGGCCGTCCGGGAGCGTGGGTCAGCTCTTTCACTGGCGAAGAGACGGCTCATTGTTTCAGCTGATGCCACCCTTCTTAGAGAGATGAAGGAGCTGTTTGTTTAATTGTATACTGTTACGTGATGCGGATAGAAGTCACCGCCACATAGGTGTCGAAAGAAACAAAGCATAACAGGCAGGATGAGAAAATTCTAATGGAAATTCTAATGGAACAGATATTAAATCTCTTGTACATCAAACAAACTGGTGGTCTTCAAAAACAACACTTAGCCATGGCCAGTCTTCTCTTTCGAGGAGAGAGGAAAAAACATCAAATTAGAGAAAGATTCAATTGAATAGCCAGCGCCACATTAACCTCCAAGCGGTAAAAAAAGCACACACATTGAACAACCCTAACAAGGTATTCATTGAACCCATCTCTCTTTATATTCCAACACGCATAATCCCATGCATGCACAGACTTCAATATGCCACTACCAACTGAGGTTACAGCTATTTTCCCTTTCCTCTCCGCATTTAGACCGATAAAGTACATGGCCCTTATTGCTCTAATGAGATGCATACATTTACAACATCACTTCCTCATTAAAAAATAATAATAATAAAGAGAGTATGAGGAAAAAAAAACATATTAATTATAGAACGCACTTCCTCCTATCACAGAGAGCCACAGGGGCCTCCACTGGGCTCAATTAGGAAGTATAGGCCACAAATCCCCAGACTAAATTAATTGATACCCCAGGGCATTGAGCCTAGCATCCCAATAGCTCAGTATAAGTGCTAGATTTCTTAGTTTTCATTTAATTTGCCTTTTGAAAGTGGAGGGCAGAGTGATCAACAAAGACGAATAAGGGGGGCACGTTTAAAAGTGATCTTTTCATTGTCTTTATGGATTTTTTATCATCTTGCCATATTACAGTGTTGCTTTTTCTCAGAGTTGTTTACTCGGGCTTCACAGCCAGAGGAATGAAATGAGAGTGCATATAAAAGCGTTGTTTATTTATTTATTAATTTGTCTTTATTGTATTTATTTATTTTCCCCGCAGTGAATTAGGCCCATCGGAGGCGTACAAATTGTAGATGTTTCCATTATTGTGGGGGTGTTGGTGCATACAGCAACCCACACATTTATGCAAAGAGCTCACAACACTAATGATTTAAAAGCATACTAGATCTTAGATCATACTGTACACTAAGCAACAGAGAGCAAGTAAGAGAGAGATAAAGAGAGATTGAAGAGCGAGTGCTTTATAGAAGAGTGAGAGAATTAGACAAAGGCGGCATGAAAAGTAGATAAAGTGTAGAAAGAGAGAGAGAGAAGGAAGAGAAGCAGCAATAACCATCTCCAGAAAATACCAGGAGACCTGCAGGAATGAAATGACAAGACTGGCTCAATCAACATCTTGTCAAGACAGTTGGCTGATGTGTAGAGACAATCTCATCCTCCCCCTCTTCCTTCCCTCTCTAGTTTTTTTCCTCCCAGCGTCTTTGTGTTCCTAGCGGAGAGCTTTCCGTCTGTGAGTAGAGGAGTTCTTAGACTCTGAAGTGGGAGAGTGAGAATGGGAACGCTGGAATAATGACACTTGGAAAAGTTCTGACGCTCACCAGAGACGCTGCACAGCATAGAGAAGTGTGTGACAGATAAAGCCTCTGCTGCACGCAGAGGTCCTGAGTGGCACACACACACACACACACACACACACACACACACACACACACACACACACACACACACACACATACATACGCATATTTCAGTATCATTCTCAATTCAAGATTTAGCTATCGGACTTCTTATGTGACCTAGCAGGGTTGACGCAATCTGACGATGTGGTCATTGTTACCGCTGTTTTCTGGCCAAGATTAAGAAAAGTAATAGCACAACAATCCTCAACAAGACACATGATTTGAGGAATCACTTTGCTTTGAATAAAATCATCTACAAAATGAGTAAATGTACGTATAAATCATTCATGTCCATAGTTGGTTTAATACTTCAGGTTAAGGGTTTGTTCAATTCCCTAACCCTAAGTATGATAAATTCTGAAAGCAATTTCCTTAGCAATCACAACTAACAAGAGAATAAGACAGAGTGAGAAATAACTGCAGGGTGAGAAGCTTGATTATAGATTTCCTTCATTCCCTCTGAAAAGCATAGGCTTGTTTGAGTCCTCTTTCTGTCAGAAGCTTGTTCTTCCCTACTCCACCCCTGCTGGAAGCTCTTATGTCCTATTCTCTATTTCTCTTGCCGCTGCAGACCCCCCATCATCCCCGTTTCACTCTCTCTGTCGACAGGCTGACTTGAACCCCTGCAATTTTCATGCTGATAAATAGAGAAAGGACAGGGATAGGGAGGGTGCGAGCAAGGGACAGGGTGTCTGGAATGCGGAGAGAGAGGCAGAAACAGGCATGGAGAAGGCAAATCAACAATTTGTCACACCTTATGTAACTGTGAAAAGGGCCCTGCTCAGCATTGATGCTGAGGATCAGGCCTGGCTGACAGGAGAAAAGAGAGAGGGATGGAGGGAAAAGAGAAAGTGGGGGTTTACTAAAGGGATTGGAGGGGCTAGAAGAAGAGAGGGAAGGACAGAGGAAGAAGGTGTGATGGATGGATGAGCTGTATGGTCGTCCTGAAAAGGGTCTCGTACTGTGCCAGGATGCTTACAATAGACTGCAGACTGAATAAGAGGCTAGGAGGATTAAACCCCTGCAAACAGCTCTTAAAAAGCTGTTAGGCTGCAATTTAGACACAAAACAACACTGAAAGTGAAAAAGGAAAGGGGGAGAAAGATGCGACTGGAATGTGAGGCAGTAGATAAGGTGCAGAAGATGAGACCAGGCAAATGGGAAGGCAAGAACGAAGAAGAGAAAGGAATGAAATGTGGCAGGTTCTGAAACCGCAGAAACAAATACCAGTGGCCCTTGGCTCAGTTTGTTTGGACATTAGGTAGAGGAGACGGCTATGTTTACAAGGGAGACTTTTCGAGATGCAGCCTAGAGAATGTTGCAGGGACTTTGGTTTAACACATCTTCACATCTGCGTAAACTATTTCACACACACACACACACACACACAAACAAACTCACCCTCCACAATGAGAGCGAAACAATAGAGAGCCTACCCACACCAAACAAAAGGATAATTCCATGGCGCAGAATGGAGCTCAGCTCTTTCCAGCTTGGGTTTAGTGGCCTTATCTGAAGCAGGCACAATGGATCGCTCTTAGCCAGCCCTGTTTATTTCCAGCAAGTTACTTTTTCATACTGGTTTTATCTTTTTCCTCTGCACTCATCCACGCCTTTACCTTTCTTTCTCTTGTATTCCAATCTCTCCTCTAGACAAGTCATGAGCACAATGCTCAAGGTGGTGCGGTAAGGGTGAATTGAACAGTTCAGTGATTTTTTTTAATTTATTTTTTTAGCTTTTTATTATTTACAGGACAGGAACATTGAATTAATTGGATTGATATATAACATCTGTATTAAAATGTGTCTCACATGCATTTGTTGAATTATCTATCTATCTATCTATCTATCTATCTATCTATCTATCTATCTATCTATCTATCTATCTCTACATAGATTTTAGCATGATCATGAATCCATGTGACCTGTATTAGCCTCGTGCAACATATTCACTGTTTATAATCACGGTTGTCAGAACAAACAGTGAAGAGGTTGAGGGAGGCCTAAATATGGCTTGACATGGGATAAATATTCTGATTTATCTGCAACTGTGCCAGGGGCAAAACCAAGTGCCACACACACACAAACATAGACTTTCACTAATACCATCAAGACTCCCCGCTGTCCCTAGTGAGGGTAGACCAGAGAGGGATCATTGCTAACATCTGTTCGTCCGTTCGTCCCAGTGAGGCAGAGTGCATAGCTCTCTCCTCAGACACATCCTGGGCTCTAAAAACAGCCTGGAGAAACTAGGGGAGAGTGAGAGAAAAAAGCAAAGCTCTTTAATATGTCATGCTCAAGTCAGGCACAGCTGCAGTTGCACTTAACATGTGACAAAAAAAGACAAAGTCACTGTGTCAAAGTAGCAACTAAATGTGAGCCACAATCCCCACAGTATGCCTGCCCTATTTACGCCACCACATGAACACACACTCCTCTCTGCTTCCATCCAGTGCCGTGAAATGATATTCCATTTTGAAAAAAAATCCGGATTAAAGTGTATCAGGCCAAGTGTGTTATGACCTTGTTACTAAGGGAAGGGGGAACGCGTAAACACACAGGCACACACAGATGCCACACACTGTGGAGCAAATCACAACGTAGGTTTTAGAGACGGCTTTCTCTGTCTTATCCCACGCACCTCTTTATTTGTTATGGTACCTTGTAATGACATTGCATGAGCCAGACAGCCATGTTAATATCAAGCCTTTTGTCTGATCTGCTCATGCGAGTACCATATTTATTATCCTGTTTTGTATTTTATATATGAACTTTTGTTAATGTTAAATCAGTTTTTGTTCTTTCCATGAGTGCAGTCTAAGCAGGACCAGCTTAGAAATCCTCCAAAAGGGTCCATGTATAAAAATGTTCAATTTTCTCCAACCATTGCTTCTCTTCATCTCAACACCTACTCCTTTTTATTCGTCTTTTCCTGCGTTCATCCCTCTCTTCTCTGTAAGGAATGAACTCATGTAATTAAGCCGCTAACATGCCGTTAAAGAATTGGCTAATTCAGCAAGGAGGAATTATTCCAATTTGAAATGACTCATTAACCAGACGTGATATTTGGTTGAGCTTCTCTTGGAGCAAGATTTGGAGAGCGCTGAATCACTCCTGTGGTGTGAACTCATTCCGTTATATATGTGGGTTTGTGTGTGTGAATGTCTACATGCATTGCAAGGGTAATAAATATGCTTTTGGTTTTGCTCATAAGGCCAAGTGCGTGTATTGATACAGGTGCATGACTTGTAAATGGCACTGAATGCAAGCTGAGAATGTCTTGTGTATGAGAGAGTGATTAAAGACATGCACAGAGGCACAACTCAGTAAGGGGTCTAAAGAGGAACTATTGAATGAACAAAAGCCCTTAAACATCGGCTCATCCTGATGAATTATCACCGCTCGTAAACATTTAGATGCTAGGGCAAGATTCTTTAATTGCAATCGATGTTCATCCAGTACCTGATGCAAAAGGGAGAATCCCAGAAGCACAACACAATTACAGTATCTGTAAAAAGACTCAATATCTCATAAAAGTGGCGCTCCAGGGATGGCAGAAGTGTACAAAAAAAAGAACAATTCTATATGAACATACACTTAAAATCTTGGCTTAGAAATACTTCCGCTAATAATAATGTCAAGAAGAGTTTTGTTTTTGACAAAAGAGTCATATTTATCCCCCTTAAAAAAAAGAAAGAAATGTACTTTGTCATGGAGGTCTTAGATATGACAAGTCTGTTTCCAAAAATAAATTACTACTTTGTTTATGGGAATTTGTATACATACGCTATATAATGTATGAAGCATGAAAATAATAGCATGACAACAATAATCTCAAAATCATAATACTACACGAAGTAAAAGGTAAAATACCAAAGAAGCATCTGAATCATTATGTAAGAAACTGGGTAGCTCTTTGGAAGAGACACCACTTGACCACTAGTTCTGAGCATTTGGTATCCTCCTCTCAGTAACAGTTCCCATGGGAATGGGAACTTGTGGGATACAGCGTGATATTAATGTAGCAGGTAGTAGGTGGCAGGCATGATGTCAGGCATGATGCATGTTTTTCCCTTATGTTTATGTACATTTTAAAATGGCTATTTTGATTTGTGTTTTTACCAACTATTTAATGTGTTTGTCCAGTAAAAGGTTGGTGCAGTACAAGAAAAAGAAAAGGAAGTAGAGGTAGCATACTTCAATTTTATTGCTATTTCTTTTCCTGTCCATCCCCAAGAGAAGAAAAGAGGACTGTCAGCACAAGAGGGAGAAAAAAGCAAGTTTGAAAATACCTGAAATCTGCACTGGCCTTTGCCTTGGAGGGAAAGCAAGCTTATGTTTCTGAGAGAGAACACTGGTGTGGGGTTGTGTAGGAGGTTAGGGGGGTGGATGGTCTTTGCTGCACCCCTTGATGGAGTGGATAATTGAGTCTCGACCAAACTCTGTCAGCCAAGCTCGGAAGCCCCCTTTCAGCTCAAAGAAATGCAGTGAGAATGATGAAGTGAGAGAGAGAGAGAGTGAGAACAACAGGGAGTGAGAGAGGATGGAGGAGAAAGAAAATCCTGGGCTCCCTCAGGGGGGGAAAAGCCGCTATTGAAAAGCTATTAAACTTGCATTTAGCAGGATTGATTGGAAATGAAGAGGCCTATTAAAACCAAGGGACAAGGGGACAATAGTGTGTTTCTGGCCACCGTATGTTACCCTCCTTTCACCGTCTTGCTGGCCCCCCTGGGGTGAGGCCCCCTATCCTGTCTGTTTAAACACCCCTGGCCCAAAGAGAGAAGTTTCAGAGGGGTTTAGCACCAGCTGAATAGACCCCTCTTTATCCACCACTGGCACGCTATTCTCCTATTTAACCACACAGAAATAAAAGGGCAAAGAAAGAGGAGGAAAGGCAGAAAAAGTGGGGAGACGGTCCTTTTCTTTTTGAAGAACTAGTAACAGCCCTCCCCTTCTAAAACCTCCATCAAATTGTGCTCTTTCTTCCCTCGCCCTTTCTGAAATCTCATGTGAATGGATTAGTTACTTCTGGCTGGTTGCCATCTTTCTACTTTCAAGAGGGCTCATGATGCACCAGATCCAATCATAAAGCTCTTGCAATGGATAAACACAGAAATGTGTGAAAGAAGACCATGTGTGTATATAAAAGTGATTGGAATAGTGAGAGCAAGACGCAAGTTTATTGTTTAGTCTGGACACATGTATCTTGAGAGCTTCTATGCAAATCAAGCAGGAAAAACAGAGTAAAAAGTGTTTAAAAAGGAGAAAGAAAGATAGCAGCAAAGCCAAAATAGAGGAAAGGCAGTGCGGTAGCAGGTGCCTTTCTCAGCCCACGACGGATGGCTCTCATGGGACGCTGAAAGCTCTTTTGATTGTTTAACCAACAATTTTACTAAAAAACAGCACTTCCCCCACCCTGGGAAGAAGTAACAGATTCTATGGCTCTACGGGGCATTGCTTTCCATGTCATTCTATGCAGGTTGCCATATGGGCATAGGAAAGAGTTAAATAAGTCATGACCAGCTGACGCCTAGACCCTTTGCCAAGTTCAGAATATCAAACTGTTGTAAAATGTGTAATGGATTGTGCCTTTTTCTTCCAACCAGAAGATGATGCAATATTAGCCTTTTCTGCATCAATCAGTTAGCGAAAAGCCACTCACTGGCCTTGGTAAAAAAAAAAAAAAACTAGCACAGTGTGTGACCAGTCGTGAAACTTCAATTAAAAGAGTGTGTTGGGTAGGTAAAATGGTTTTAGATCAGAGTAAAAGAGTAATATGTTCCTAAAGCCCAGTGCATAACTGCAAGGAAAATTGTGTTTCATTGTGTAACTGGAAGAGTATTACCAGCTGCAGAGAGATGGTGAATGCGAGCTGGAATGGCTCTTGCTGATTCAGCGCTAATATACTATCGCACTAATGTGTTCTGTGCTTTCCCATCTCTCTCCCTGTACAAAATCACTGACCTGAAAGCTGGACTGGTTAGAGCAAAATGACAGATTGGCTTCAGCATTAGGAGGGAGAGCCTTGCTGTAGTTTACCATGGTAATCCAACTAGATACTGGTCTATTTCATAGAGCCAGCCTTGTAGGCAGACTGATGCAAAGAAAGGTGCCACTTCTGCATTTAAATAAAAACTCAATATGACTGGAAGCGAATAAATGCTATGGGTATGCCTTTTTAACCGAAAAAGTTGCAAATAGGATGTCATAGATTGAAGCCCATCATTGAATTTGTATACTATTATGAAGTCTTAAGGATGCTTCAGTTTTCCAATGTGGGATATAAATTTCATTAACAGCAGGGTCCACTAAGTGGCAGCACTCACATTTATGGTGTTGCTTTCAAGAACAAGTCAAAGAAGATAATGGAATATGGGATTATAATGCTCATTATACATATTTTACAATATCAAACAATAACCAAAGTATTTTTTTTTCCCCCTTCTGCAGTGTCTCAAGCAGCCTACTTCTCCCAGCAGCCCCAGGACCAAGTAGTTGTTGCTGGCCAATCAGTTACCTTGCCCTGTGTGATTGTGGGATATCGGGGCATGGTGCAGTGGACCAAAGATGGCCTGGCATTAGGTGGTGAACGAGACCTACCTGGTAAGAGTTGTTCAAAAGCTAAACGAACAGTGAGGTTAAAAGTCATTCCATTTAACAGTGCTTTTCATCAAGTCATTTTTAAAAATTGAGTTAAAAAAGGAAATAAATGAAGTCAACGTAATTAATTTTCAAGGTGTTTCTAAATGGTGCACTGGTTTGTAATTAGCTAGAAACCCAGTTTCCTATATGTCAACCAAATTTAGAGCAAGTAGCAAGGCAGAAATGATGCTGTTCCCCCAGGAGGTACACAATGCGTATTGAAGTCCATTTACCAAGGCTTAGTGTCCTCTTATCTTCATCTTTTTCTTTCCAATTAACAATTAGGAGATAAAACAAATCATAGATTGGCAGGTAAAGGGCAGCATCCCTCCTCTGCAGTGAATGTGTGTTTGAGTAATGTCACAGCCTTACTTCCTAGGCTCTATTGAGTGAAGAAACGGGAAGGCAAACAAACACTGCGGCTAATGCAAACTAGCGTTTAATTTGTCTAATCATTTCAGCCGTCTGCTCAGGCTGAGGTGGAGAATCAATCACAGCTCATGTCACGCACTGACATTTAAAATGATTTCCCCAGCAGCTTTGAAATTAGCAACCTGGACAGTTAAGGCTATCTCTGTGTGCTATGCTGGCTGCCTGAGCGAGGCATCTCACATGTTGCTGCTGACCATGTGACACAAAGATGCTAATGCACATAGAACTGGATCTTAAAACTAGCCCTACCTGTGATGGCAATATGTGTGCATATCTCTAACAGTGCTGTTTGTGTGGACCAGGTTGGGTACGTTACTCTCTGGTAGGAGACCCGCTATCAGGTGAGCACAGCTTGGTGATCGATTCAGCTGAGCTAGGCGATGATGCAGTCTACGAGTGTCAAGCCACACAGGCTGGGCTGCGATCACACAGAGCCAAACTGACGGTGCTGGGTAAGAACTGTGTGTGTGTGTGTGTGTGTGTGTGTGTGTGTGTGTGTGTGTGTGTGTGATATGAGTGAGTGTGATTGAGAGTGAGACGAAACCTCTGCAATATAACTCTTCTGTAACTGATTAAAAGCATTCCTCATAGTCCCCAATTTCATTAACAGTATTTAAAATACTGCCTCAAATTCTTAACACTGCAAATTTCTCTGCTCCACATAAACACTTCAAAGATCCCACCCCCATGCAATCGTAAGTCATTCCTTCATTTTTTATTCACAATTTTAAATCACGCCACAACAGGATTTTTTTTATCAAACCAAGTCAACATAAACGCTGAAAAAATATCCCACTCCCTCCTCACTGTTTCTTTCCCCCTCTCTCTGTAGCCTTCTGACACTTAACACAGTGAAGGGCCGAGGAAATGTGATTGCAGCAGTCACAAATGACTTGCGTGAATGGTTAAAAGTCAAAGTCTGCACAGTTAGCACATTCTACAGTGACTCACAGAATTCATCAACCACAGGGCTGCTTTTACATTAACGCAATATGATTGATCTACATACTCTCCGGCATTTAGCGACAGGGGTAGAGGGGGAGACTGAGGGGGTTGGTGGGGGGAGGGGGAGGGGGTTTCGCTCACTGGGGATTTCAGCTCAGTGCTGCTTTGCTGACACCTGGTGGCCCAACTTGGACAAATTTGTGTTGTATAGTATCTGAAAAACCAGATCTCCCCCATAGCATAATATATCATGGGCTACAAATATGGGTCATTAAAGAGTTAGTGCTATGAGAATGATAAAGCCCAAGTTAGTTACTGCAAAATAACAAGAATTCTGTCTCTAATTGAACTGAGTTGGCACCCCCACACAGACTCACGAAAGAAAAGTAGGGCCACAACAATAGCCTTTGTGCACACTGCCGATGTTTGGCGTGCTGTTTGAATTCCCAGACTAGAGTGTAGTGAATATGCCAGCTCCTGCATGAAGGGAAAGAGGTGTGTGTGTGTGTGTGTGTACGTATATGTGAGCGATCATGTGTGTACGTGCATGTAGGGGCATGTGGGGAAATAAATGCAGCCGGATGAGACCAAAGCAATCCAACAGAGTCAAAAAAGTCAACGGTAGGAGTGCAGTCGAGGGAATCCGCATGGAAATTAGAATCACCTCTCGCACGGATTCCATTAGCGCCTGGGCAAGACCAGCGAAAAGACCTCTGACAATTCTGATACAAAAACAGAAATTGGATCGGAGAAAAGGAGTAGGACAGACAGAAGATTGTACCACAGAAAGATTATTTTTCTGCACGCATTTCTGTGCGTACTGCGAGATGGACACCTTCATCAAAGGTGGCAGACACTATTTGCCTAAGGCTTGCAAACAAATGAACAAATCAGTAATTCAGATGAAATGGGCCCGCGGCAGAGTGCCTGTAAATAGTCTCATAATAGCAAATCTCAGCCATGTTAAAAGGGCATGAGTACTGTCTTAACCTTTTTCAGGGAGAGCCTATCTCTCTCCATCTCTCTGTCCATTTACCAGCCTGTTCTGTATAGGTCAAACCAACTAAATTAAATGCTTCTGCACTGCAGTCAGGAAGAGGTTAGGGTATGGGTTTATACATGTTTAAAAATACACTACATTTTGAATAATCCTTGATAGAGTTGAATTGAACTGTACAGTCGACTGTTCCTTTGGACACTTTAAAGTGAATTTAACATTGTTATGTTGAATAACCATGTTGGTTGCCAACAAAATATTAATTTCAAAAACATTCCAGCCCTAGTGTATATGGAATTTCCATATAGTATTATGCCATTATACTGTGTAAAGTATCAAACAAACTATCATCAATAGGACGCATAGATGAAGATCGGATCCATTTTAAGATTTATCCTCACAAATCCAAGTCTCACATTGGTCATTGCCAGATTTATCACAATGTCTTCAACAAACCACTTTTGGGTTCCCATAGTGATTTGACAGCTGTACATTTCAGGCTAATTGTGTGGAAATTGTATGGGCTTCCACATGTGATGGCTTTAAACGGCAGGTGAAAGCAAGTAAAATATGCCCTTCATGTTTTTTCTCCCAAATAAAAAAACCTTTTTTTTTTTTTCAGTGCCACCTTCAGATCCTGTAGTAGAAGGAGGGCCAGTAGTTCGACTGAAAGCTCACACCCCTCATAACCTGACATGCCAGGCATCTGGAGCCAAACCTGCAGCAGAAATTACCTGGTACCGAGATGGAGAGATAATGCACGATGCCATCTACTCAAAGGTGAGGCTGTGGACACATCAGTCTTTACTGACAGGTATGACAGTCACTATGGCTGATTACAACTTAGGATATCTGTCTTGCCTTTTACCTGTCCTTCACATTAATTCTGTCTCACAGTGCACAAGCAAAGTTGCGAAAACTCTCGAATTCAATCTCTGTGTGTCTCATCCTCATCACCCCACCGCAAGTTGCCTCCTTTTGTGCCTCTATTTTCTCTCACTCTCGCTGTTGCTCTAATACTCGAGCATAACTGGAGCATGTCAAAGCTCAGACAGGCATAAGCGTTTGATACAGTTTCCGCTGAGAGAGAAAGAGCAAAGGAGGGAGAGAGGGACTGAGAGAGGAAAAAAAGAGAGAGAGGAGAAAGGAAGAGGGTGGAAGAGGAGGGGAAATCAGCCACAACAATGCCGAAACACAATGGGAAGTGCGGTGGAGCATGAACCGGGTGCAACTGCGAAAGTGTCACATTTGTCATGCTCTCTGACCACGCTAAATGACACTAAACGACACGTTTAAAGGGGGGAAAAGTGTGGAGTGAATCGAGGGAAGAGAAGGAAAGCAAGAGAGAAAGAAATACAGATGAAACTCTGAAAGTAGATGAGGGAAAAATGAACACAGGAGAAGCTTGTTTAAGAGTGAGGTAGAAAATTCAAAGCCATTTTGATTTAAAAAAAATGAAATTGAAAGACAGAGAACAAAGTGAAGGAATGTGAAAAAGGCAGACAGAGTAGTTGGAGAGAGCAGATTAGCAATAATAAAAGGACAGTGAGTGGAAGGCTGATGACAGGCGGCATCGTGACTCGATCTAGCGTGAAAATGCATTCAGCGCGTCGGAGGTTAAGCGTGTGACCTGCCATCGATTCGCCCCAGGCTCTCCAGGGAACTGTCTTCCCATAATGCTCCTGCCCCAGTACAGCACTGTCTTTCCCCCCTCCAAACGTCCCAAATCTAAAACTCTGCCTCATCCTCCATTAAGGCTGTCTTGTAGTTTAATCGGGCAGCAATTCACCTAGACTGTACACCTCTCCCTACTTAGGTGTATTGATTTCTTTCACACAATAAATAGATTCTAAAGATGATGTGCAGCAGGAAGAACTGATAGACAGATCTTTGGGAAAACAAGCTAATGGCAGAATGGTCCCGACAGCGTTGTAAAACACAAACGCACACCTGCCTCGCTAAACTGATGGCGGCTTTAATTCTCTCCAATGCTCAACCTACAGTGCTGGCACAGACTTGAGCTCAAATGGGATTACTGGCATCATGGGAATTCCTTATTAAATTAGGACTTGCATCAGGAAATATAGGACAATTAGATTAGGATTATCATGTCTGTGTGATTTTAACAGTGATAACAAGATGAGAGTAACAGCTGTGTTCTGTATCTGAAGTACACCGACCATTAGGGTGAAATAACATTTCAGTAGCCATGCTGTCTGTCAAATGCCTCTTCTTATTTGAATTCAAAGGCTGTCGCACGTAATAGAAATTACAGTTGGTTTTGTTAAGAGCTGCCTATGACATTATTTTCTGAACATTTCATTGAGGCATTCTATTTTCAGAGAGCTACAGCAATTTGTTCCACCAGCACTGATACGGTGTCAGTTTTTTAACTGTTTTCACACTGTATTACTGTCTTTTCAGACTTTGATGGAGGATGGAAAGAGAGAAACAGCGGTTAGCTTGCTACCCATGGTGCCTGAGGACAGCGATTCTGGACGTACCTACACCTGCAGGGTCTTAAACTCAGCCGCCCCGGCAGGTCGCCAAACTTCGGTAACCATCACTGTTCAGCGTGAGTATTATTTATATATTCTTTTTTTTTTTTTTTAAATAGTCTTGTCTGTGATGCATAACGTGTGGTGGTTTAATTTTGCAGGTAGAGGCATGAAAAAGTTTGGCACGTAAAAACTGTTTTGTCACATTAAAAAATATCATGGAGAGCAATGTTTCAGAATAAAAATAGTGATTCTATAAATGTGAGAATTGGTTTGAATATGTTTGCAAGGAACTGTGCAATTGTCTATAGATAAGCAGGTTTTTTTTTATGGTAAAATAAATGTGTAATTGGACGGGGAAATGGATTTTTAAAAAAGGATTGTGACTTAGATTTACACACCTGGAGCTTGGCAGTAAAGTCATTGGGAAGGATTTGTAAAGCCTCTATTGCTGCAGTGAATCTAATCCTGCATGTTTCCTTCCAGATCCTCCGTCTGTGACTCTGTCTGTTCAGCCTCAGACGGTGATGGAGGGAGCAAAAGTGTTGTTCATCTGCTCTGCCTCTGCCAACCCTGAGATCACAGGTTACAGGTAAGCACATTTAATATCACAACAGACTCACTGCATAATCCCAGATTATCCACTCCATCAGATTTGGGTTTGAGGGTAAACCCCAAATTGGATATAAATTACAGATCAAATGCTTTGTGCACAGTTGCTTCAATGTTTGGTGTTAATAATAGTTTTCATTGTAAAGGTAGCAACATCACTAAGACGATTTATGGTGAATCTAATAAATGAATACATTTTCATCATCATGTTTCAAACAGATGGTCCAAAGGTGGGATTCCTATCTCAGAGGCCAATGGTGACAGCCTGGAGGTGACCGTAGATCACTCTTACTTCACAGACCCAGTTTCCTGCGAGGTGTCCAACTCAGTAGGAAGTACTAATGTCAGCACCTTGGTGGATGTTCAATGTAAGTACTTCTCTGCCAAAGAAAACAAAGCTCTATTGATCAGCCAGCCTGTGTGATGAGATTTAAATCTCTATTTCTGTCTTTTTTCCCTAAAAATTATAGGATGCAAATTATAATTTTTTTAGAGATGTAGATTTTGTTGTACTATAAGTAGCATTGTATTAAAAGTGCTAGATAAACTACTCACCTTTTCTTTTTCTTTTTTTGGCCATGTATTTTGGTCTTCATGTGGATGTTTTAGACATGAAGTGTCTGTTAAATAAGATTCATTCAGTACAGTCTAACGGCAGTGTTAGGTATAACCAACCTCCTAAATATTGTAAACGAGGCACTGCATGATACATTTTCATATACAATGGGTAAACAATACACAGTCATATCTTTTTCTTCAAAAATATAGAAACATATGTACCTCCCGCAATCTTTTCTTGGAAATGACCTTTATTTCCTACTTGTATTCTAGCATATTTCCCTTAATAAGACCGCAGCTGAGAACAGTGTAATGGGCTTCATTCTTGTTTTGTGCACGCAAAAACACACTGTGATGAAATGTACAAGAACACAATATGAATCCACATTTTTCATTTGCAGTTGGTCCCAGGTTGCTGACAGAACCGAAACCCCAGACAGTGGACATAGGGATGGATGCTGCTTTCACTTGTTCGTGGACGGGCAACCCTCCCCTCACTCTGGCCTGGACCAAACAAGGATCCAGTGTGGTATGTTGACCTCTTCTCTTCTTCTTTCTAAATCATAGCCGTCAACATTGAACATTGAAAATAAGGGAGATTTCCCGGGATCCATCCCCAAAATAAGGGATTTTTTTTACACGATTCTTACCCACAAACTTAAAAAAAAAAGCACTAATCATTAACAGTCTAAAGAGTTTATAACTACATAGGCTAGATACTGTGTGTGTGTGTGTGTGTGTGTGTGTGTGTGTGTGTGTGTGTGTGTGTGTGTGTGGGTGAGAGAGAGAGAGAGAGACTGTCTGACTGTGCGCGCGGCAAAAATGACGAGTTGGGTGCGCAAAACAGGTGTTACACCAGATTCTGTGTTTGCGAATATTTAATGAACAACCCACGTAGTAGGCTACTCAGTCAGAAAACGACCACATTGTGCTTAATCTGGGCATGCAAATAATGATTTATAGTGTGCATTTCTAAACAAACGCTTCGCAAAGTCCTTTAGGCTCTGCTAGTTAGAAGTTACGTCTCACACAATCAGAGCGTAAAAATACGGGATATTTTACGGGAAAATACTAAAACGGGAAGACAGCGGGAAAAGAGATAAAATATGTGAGAAACCCGGAAAAAACGGGAGGGTTGACAGCTATGTTCTAAATATGGCATACCATCTGTTCAACAACTGTCACAGCAATCCTGTTTTAATCATTCTACAAGTTTTAGATTTAATTGCATTTATATTAGGATATGGAATGATTGGGTCACAATGATTCAGAACGCCTTTTGTTTCGTTTGACACTCCATTGTTTCTCCAGCGCAGTTTTTGTTTGATCCAGTACACATATTCCATCTCCATTTAGCAAGTTATTAACTTAAAAAAGGTTCATTATATTAACAAGTATATTAATGTTCAAGTCATATTTAATCGTTTATGGCACCAGAATCAACACCAGATTTCCCCCACCTCCAAAATCCCAATTTAACCCCTGTCTGTACAGAAACGATCAAATGATTTTCTGCTCAGAGCTGGATGGTTAATGGATGGCGTTTCTGTTTACGGTGCATTTACAAGAATATGGCAAATGGATAAAGTGATTGCTAGCCTAAAATGAAAGTTTAGCTCCAGAAGGGGTGTGAAATGCATCAGCCTATTCTGCTGTAAGTGTTTCTCTGCTGCTGCTTAATCAGATTTCATAAAGAGCCTGAGAAAGCAAACAAAAAGCGAGAGAGGAAGGAAAAAGAGAGAGAGAAAGAGTGGGAGGCTAAGGCTGAAAAGCCAGAAGGTTCTGATGAGGCAATCAGTTAATTTTGCCATGACTACATCCCTCCACCCTGCCCTTCCTGAGTATGGGCTGATCTGATCCACAAGTAGAGCGTTTACTTCATCGCCACAAGATATGGATTAATTGGCTAATTCGATGAGTGCCGGCGAATGAAAAATCGAGGCGAGTGCTAAACGGATTAATCACAGTTTGGCGGCGTCGAGAGGGGAAAGAGGGGAAGGGGAAGAGAATGCTCTAATGATCAATGGCTTCTAACAAGTGACCATAGTGTGTGCACTAGAGGCGAAGGAGCACAAGTATCTGCTCACACTCCTGAAATTTTTGCACTGCCATTGTCGTAGGTTTAATTAGAGCAGTGGGTTGACTCAGAGGACCCAGGCTGGAGCGCTTTAGACAGTAATTAAGATTGCTGCAGACGAAATTACAGGCGGAGTCAATGCTTTCCCCTTGGTATTGGTGGCATTGGTCTTTCTCTTGTGTGAGCCACAAACTACAAAATGGATGACTGGTGCTAATGGGCCCATCTCTGAGGGCCATGGCTTGATCTGTCTGGAACAAAAAAATCATGCTGTGTGTCACCACAATCTTCCCAATCATCCTGGGGAAATATTGACATGCTGTAATGATTTTCATTCCACAACTTGCTAGAAAGATAAGACTTTTAACAGGAAGTGAAAACCATCAATATTACAGATAGACAGGCACTGTCATGCAGACTTTTGATAGAAAATGTGTAGTTATATTTGGAGTGTGGTAATCTGTTGGTATAAATTATTGACATGTGGTTTGTAGCAAGCTCTTACCTGATGTTTATATCTGTGGTCACTTGATGAGAAATGTTTTGGTATAGCAACAGATCTGAACACAGGCTATTCTTGTTCATTTTATTTAACAGGTGCTCAGCAATAGTAACACCCTGCAGCTGAAGGCAGTCACCCAAGAGGATTCTGGGACGTACACCTGCAAAGCCATCGTGCCTCGAATTGGTGTGGCCGAGAGAGATGTAACTCTAACTGTCAATGGTAACCAAATGCTGTCTTTTGATTTCATTTGTTTTGTTTTTTCTCTCTCGTACTTTCCAGATTTGATCCCTGATATGCTCTGTTCCAAAACCATGAGTTGGATTCTTTGACTAGGGTTTAGAACAAAAGCTGTAATTTTTACTATTAATCAGTGAATTGCTTCCTTAATACATGAGCTTTATATTTATGTGCATGACTCATGCAGTTAGTCTTGAGTGCACACGGACCATCAGCTCTGCGTCTTCTTTGCTTTCATTAGCACCCTTAGTAAGTATGATTCCTCTTCATCTCTGTTTCTCTTTCTCACACAAACACTTCAGGCCCTCCCATCATCACGGCTGAGGCCACGCAGCAGGCCATCAAGCATTCCAAGGGCAAGCTGGAGTGTCTGGTGGGCAGCAGCCCTCCTCCTGACAAGATTGTAAGTATACTTTCTCCTATTTCTGTATGTGTGTGTTTGCCTTCTACCTGATGCTTAGTCTAGCCTTATTCCTGACAAGCTT
The DNA here is from genome assembly GCA_031834385.1 of Semotilus atromaculatus. Classification (NCBI taxonomy): domain Eukaryota; kingdom Metazoa; phylum Chordata; class Actinopteri; order Cypriniformes; family Leuciscidae; genus Semotilus; species Semotilus atromaculatus. The sequence continues at coordinate 20,733,144 of JAULUF010000015.1, forward strand.
GTTTGTGAGCCTCTCCCTTGAGCAGGTGCTTTCTGTGTGTGCACATCACACGCTCAAGCTCCCTCCACCAATATCTCATGCGAGTCTTCTCTTTCCTTGCTCCTGTTTCTCTTTCCCTGTCTTTCCATATCTGACACCCACACAAATATACACTCGCGCAGCTACACAGCCCCGTTTCCCTATTAGAGAGCGCTCGATGAGAGGGCTGATCCTGTATCTCACCTCTTCCGCCCTCAAGCGTGCAGAGGCGAACTGCACTAATGCCAGGGTCTGCAGAGAAGACCCCCGGCCCTCTAGGCTCCTTTCCAACGACGAGCAATTAGTGCATAGCACCGCTGACCTCCCATGACCTCATAGTACGTGGGAAGGCATTTCAGTGGATAATTAGGGTCTAAGTTGGAGAGGCAGCGAGAAGAAGGGGGTAGCGTAGAGATACACAGAGACAGATGGAAGCAAGGGTAACCAAAAGCAATGATGCAAAGAAGGAATCAGAGAGGAAGAAAAAAAAATCTGATCCTGGAAACAGTGACAGGTGGGGATTCAGGGTGTTATTGCCTGTTATTCCTTCACCTCAGCCCAGTCAAGGGAGGACTTCTCTGACATGCTATTTCACCTCTTTGCCAGAAAGGTGAAGTGAAGAAACAATGGCTTGTTCTCTCTCTCTCTGAGTAGCTTTGAGATTTCAGACTGACCTTCTGCTAGACAGGAGCTACTTGTCTTCCCTGCACGCTTTTTCACAAAGCTCTTTTTCGCAAGCCGAGGCACAACACTGTTGGTAAACCAACTCGACATGACAGTGAGCACAAGAAAAATTCTAATCTCTGACACTGAGTTTAAGACACTGAATGTCTAGTACTGGGTTGACAATTGTTTATATGCATGTCCTTAATTCTTTAATGCTCAAAATGCCACTTTTGTTGCTGTGCTGGTTGGACTAGGCTTGAATTTATAACGACGTTTTAAGTCAACCTGGAATCAAAATGGACGTAGGGAAATTAATACTATGGATGTCCCGATCAGGATTTTTGTGCTCCTGAACCAATCCAAATATTGAATATCTGCCGATATAGAGTCCTGATCTGATACTTGTATTTTCTTAGTGCTTGGAGCAAATTGCACCGCATTGACATCCGTTTTAAAATAAAGGATCAGGCTTAGGATAGCCGATACCGATCAGTTAAAAAAAATGCTTAATCGGCCCTGATGGGGATGACCCAGCACGGGACATCCCTACTTAATACATGTTCCTGGTCATATTGTAAATTATTCAATAGTGCGTGTTATAAATAAACATTACGAACTTTCTGCTTGACATCAAGAATCCCTCTTACATTTTCATGATCAACTCAATAAAATCAGTTGTAACTGTTGTAATCGGTTGTAAACATTTCATGCTTGCTTAAAGTGTGAGAAAAAGATTGTCACTGTACCTTACACCTTGTTGTCTTTTCCTCCTCAGGTGTGGACATTTGGGGACATGATCTTGTCATCTGGTTCTTCTGGTCGTTTCTCCGTGCAGACAGTAAACAGTGACCAAGGGGTCCTCTCCTCGCTAATCCTCTCAGAGACTCTGGCCCAAGATTTCCAGCTTCGATACAACTGCACTGCTTGGAACCGCTTCGGTACAGGCACAGCACTGGTCACTCTTGAAGAGCAAGGTATGGGTCCTCATGGCAAATTATCCTGTGTAAAACATCCTTTCATCAAGCAATATAGTACCAGTCAGAAGTTTGGACACACCTAATTCCTTACTATTACTATGTTCCACCTTTTAGAATGGTAGTGGTCATTAAATTATGAAATGACATGAAATTAAGTATGGAAATGATGTTGTGATCAAACAAATGAATTATTTATGTTGTATAAATCAAAACTATTTTATATTTTAGCATCTTTGAAGTGGACAGCCCATGCTTTTACATCTCTAAAAAATTTTTTTTATTGAAATTAGTATTGATTGGTTTTTTGTTAAGAAAGTTTTACATAGGCACACTTTATATTTGTCTAAAAAGTAATTTTGTGCATTTAAGCTTAAAAAAGTTCTGAAGACTGTGAGAATCATAAATTTAGTCAAGTGTGTCCATACTTTTGACTGGTAGTGCAGATCAGCGAGAAAATGTTTGGTAAAATGTTGGGTTGGGAGAGTCAAAATGGAGGGGTGAGAAGCAAACAACTGAAAGTAAAGTGAGAAAAGTGGCATGGGGATTTAGATTTGGGTATGGGCCAAGGTTTGGCACCATTGCTTTAATCATTGAAGGACTGAAATTTGATTTGATCTGATTTTGAAACACTGACAGTAAGTTGGAGGGTTTGTCCACCTTAGAATTTGAGCCTTATATTTAAGATTGGTCATTATAAGATGTAATGTAAAAAATCCAGTTCGAGTCAGCTCTATGCAGGGATTGCATCTCAAAACACCCTGCAACCCTGTGCTAATCTTAATTATACACCACCAAATCAATATAATTTAATCAGGAGATGGTCGACTTAATGAATACATTCGTTCCATAACAAAGATATAGATTTTGAGCCTGAATGAATTAAATCAAGACATAATGTACGACATGGGTATGTGACGCTTCACTGGCCGTTACATTCTGTATGCACAGTGCACCATCTTAAATTTGCTTAAATAAGACTAAGAGCGTGGTAGACGGCTTGAGCCTTTGTACTGGGAGACACCAAAAATAAGGTCTTCGCCAGCAATTTGCATCAAGGCAGCAGAGCCAAGTCTCTGGAGAGGCAGACAGTGCTATCTCCTGGAATCTCTAATTAGATTACTGTCGGCTGCCTCGCTGCATGTCAGGTCTGGTTACCCCTCTTCCACCAGAGATTAGAGACAATAGCTGGGTCCTGTGATGCCACTGCGGATCACACTAGATGAATTTCTATATGGTACGCCTGAGTTTGGACGTGGCTTGGAAAAAGAGTTCCTGGTAGAACGCATTTGTCAAGCAGACAGCCTTTCTTGAATCACCTGGAGAACTGGCATACCTTTTGATAATATGAAAATTAAATCATCTCTAAATTACTGTCAAGAACATGTCTGAATCATACTTTAGCCCCAAAGTAAAAAAATAATAAAAATTAACCCTATTTAGGATCTATAAAATCTATGGTGACATTTTTTTTTAATAACCTCTAAATAGGATTATGGCAGGACAAAAAGTGTAGAAGGACAAACTAAACTGTGAGACCAATATAATCGAAATATAAAATCATTAAACCCACTTGTTTTGTAACTGACCTTGTAATGCTGTGAAATGCATGTGCAGCCTGAATTTGGGTTGTCTTCAATCCCTGCAATTTGAGAGATAGTGGGTTAATAGAATACCTGTTTCCCTTATAGAGGCCCTCCCCTTGCTAATCATCATTGGAGCATCGGTGGGCGGAGGCTGCGTCTTCATCGTTTGTGTCATTACCCTGGTTTCCATCTGCTGCCGCCACACTGCTAAAGGTGAGGTCAAAGGTCAGATGTTATCTGAGAGTTCTTATTCTCTCCTCAAAAAACATGATACAGTAGAAATCAAACGAACTAACTAGACAGAGGTTAATTATGGGGCGGCCTCTTTGCCTGGAGCAGTGTTGACCTTTTCACCTCTCTGGAAATCTTCCCACCGTTCACCTCATTAATCTCTATACACTGCGCTATTTCCTCACCCAGGCAAAAAGGGCACACGTCTGTCTAAGAGCGACATCCGCGTACAAATCGTACACAGTGACCACAACGCAGCAAGAGGAAATGACGATGAAGAGGATGTGAAGGAGCCTATGGTAAGCCCCTCTCAAAACAATGCTCAGAATATTCTTATAGATAGGAATAGCTTTTACTTCATGTTCCTTTCAACTGCCATACTGCAGGAAAAACAAGAACAGTGTTCTCAGCCCATTTTAATTCTATAATAATATAGTTGCATATTTCCAAGGGAAATTTGATATGCAATAAGAAAACAAAATGTTAGGCAATATTTGTCTTGAAAACAATATGTTGAGAAAAATGAGAGGCCTTACAGTGACATCAGCCAAAATGTAAAGTCGTTTATTATATTTTACTTATTAAAAATGTCTAATGATAATTTGTTTACTATAAGACAAGGAGCTAGGGATACTATTAATTATGAGTGTATGACATTTAACATACCAAAGACACTGAAAAGTCTCTAACCCAAATTTCTGTTCTTTTCTCAGGCTCCCAACAGCAGTGAGTCTCCAGGAACTTCTCGCACAGAGCACAGCGACCTACTAGAGGAGGAGGAGGATGAGAGATCAGATATCAAGGTATTACATTTCACAAAGTATGAATCTGATGGTTAATCTGATAAAAGCAAAAGGTTGTTTCAAAGAATTGAGGAAACTATTGTACTTAATAACACTAACTTGCTGAAAACATATTTGTATTACACTACAAGTTTGGATCATGTTCAAGAGAGCCTACACTTATTGGTCAATTACAAACTTCTAGATAGCACCTAACTGAAATAATTTGCATGTGTTTAATTCAGTACAATATTTAAAATTTTTCTGACAAGGTTTTTTTTTCTTTCTTCCTAGGACCCAACCAATGGCTACTACAATGTGCGGGCTCACGAGGACCGCAACATCACGAGGACTGGCTTCTCCGAATATGTCCCTAATGCTCGCCCAGTCTACACTCCCTCTCAGCTTCCCTCGCCGAGCCCCTTATACGGCCAACAGTCCACTCAGCCTCGGATTTATGACTTCTCCCAGCGTTACGCCACAACCCCTGCCACACGCACCACCTATGAGCAACAGCAGTCACAACAACCACAGCAACAACAGCAAACTCCCACCATCTACCCCCAGGAGCCAGTCTATGCAGGCTCTGCCTACCTGCCCGCTACCTACGGTCGCGCCTTTACAAGCTACGTCAAACCCGCCTCCTTCGAAAAGGTTGACGGATACGAGCATTCAGACCAGGCCAGCAAAGTATCTAGCTCCTCTCGTTTCTCATACGCATCCTCGCAGGTGTCGTCACAGCAGTCAGACTATGGGCGGCCCTCGCAGCAACGCATGCAGACTCATGTGTGAAGGCTCCACAAAGACCCACCGAGGGTCTGGCATGATCAGTGTCACAAGGACATTCTTCTGAATTGGCTTCAGGAGGGATTAAGCAAACTTTAAACTGAGATACAAGAGGCGGAAAAGCTTTATTGCTGTCTTGAAGTGAATGTTGGATCGATGAGAAACTTCTTTCGAAAAGAACTACGACGTGCCACTCAAGCTTTGAAGTCACCTTCAAGCTACTGATTTTCTTCGCCCAAATCTTGAACTTTAGGGGAAATGAACACTGTCCGTCAATTCGTTGCACTGTATTTCTGCAAAATTTCTCCAGCACTAACTCTTCTAGATCTTGGAGAGAAAGCAGCGCTGTGGAGAAGTACGCTCATGAACTAACATTTGTAAATGGGGACAAGCCCATGACACTATGCTGAAACAATCAAAATTACATGAAATAAAAAGTAAAAAAAAAAAGTAAAAAAAAAAATTTGTTTGTTGGCATGCTGATGGAATTGTAAGCACATTTGTGTATCAATGACAAAATGTCTTGCCTACACAAAGTGGCTCAAAGTTCAATCCACAAAGCAGGGGAGCAGAAGAAGGCAGAGCGCATGCGCTCACCCTAAGATATTTCTTCAGAAGCTCTATCTGCAGTCTGCAATGCTGTTGGGCTCTCAAGAGAGTGTTTATGTAAAGCCTCAATGGACCAGTGCAGGAAACTGGAATCTGGAATGCTTTGGTTAAAAAATAAAAAAATCCATAAAATGTATTTCTGTCTGTTTGATGGAACCAGGATTGGCCAATCCCCAAAGAAGCGAATTTAGAGGTGCGGTGTTTTTAAGTTATGCTCTCAAGAATTTGTTGCAGAGTTCAGAGTAGAGCCCATTTCGGGACCATGATTTCTTAAGCCAAGCCATGTACGGCAAACCTAAATTACCACACGGTCTTGCAGCGTGGAGTAATACTCTTGTAATGTTCCTTACGTGACCACTGTATGTTTTTAAATACAGAGTGTGCCAAGGTGACTTATGTCATGCTGACATTGCTGACACCGTCAGGTAGCACCAACATGTTTACATAGAAGAAGAAAAAAAAAAATGAACAAGAAATAGCAAGTAAAATGCAGTACTGTCCATATCCACTTAGAGCCACTTCAATGACTGTACAAATTGTTGGGAAATTCACTCCTGTCTGTTGCATGCAGATGATGTGTGTACGTGAACGTATTCAGCATTTCTTCTCATCTGTTTGTTCCTTGTGTGAGAAACCGCTTACCGCACCCTTCATCAATTCGATCATGGAGACTTGCATTTGGAGGTTTCCATACTGCCATTTTCCTTTAAGCCTGAATGGTTGGCTCCATTTGGAAAGATAAAAAAAAAAAAGTCAAATTGAACTGTAAGATACGTGAAACAAAACATTGCTTGTCTTTATTTTTATATTTTATATAAGCCTTAATGTACAGCGTGTAAGCTGCTCTATTGTAAAGTACCTTTATATTCTAAAATGCATATATCTATATCTTTGAGTTGACTTTATTTGGTTCACAACGGTTTTTACCCCATCACAACTAATTGACTTTTTCCTTCCGTTTCTTTTTTAATAATGTTCAAATGATTTTATTTGCTAAAAAATGAGCTATTGTTGCTTGTAACTTTGTACACATATTTATATTTAAATAAAACCATTTCAAATAATATCTGCTCTGACTGGAGTGAGTTTGGCACACATCGTTGGGTCTCGTCAAATGTCATGAGGGAATGAGGACAAACAATACCGGGGCTGCCGAGTTGATGAATACATAAATTAGCAGTGATGCCTATGTTGATTCTCTTATTCCCGCGGCGACAGCAGGGTTTTTAATAAAGACGGATGAGATTCCCAAGTCTCCCGCTGTCTGCGTATCAAACATAGCAGGCACAGGCCGTCTCCCCCAACGCAACGAAATATTGCGCTGACGGAGCGGGTGTTGTGTGACAACATTATCTTGTCATGTCACCCAGTCTCTCAGATTTCATCATGTCATGCCGAGCTTCACCGCAGGGAGTGTTGAAGAAATAAACACGTACTCAGCATTAAACAAATGGCTAAAGAAAAAAAAAAAAGAAAAAAAGAAAACTGATGGCTACACTGGTAAATTCCGGGTCATGTTTCCATCAGCTGTCATCATCCCTTGTAAACAACTATCACTGCCAAAAATACACTATTAACCCAACAGAGTGCACAAGAGTGCAGATACATAATGGAGAGAGGAGGTATTAACATTCAGTGGCATAGAATCTTAGGCACATGTCGCTTAGTGGCACATCCGGTTTTCATTGGCATATGTACCACTAAAACTTGTAACGTGCGATGGATTGCATCATGTGCCACTGACAATATGCGGAACGTGTCGCTGTATGTGGTACCTCTAGTGACTGACAGGTGAGTTGAGCAGCTATACTGGTGTAGTTGTGACACAAAGTCATAAATACATAGCCTAATTTAGTGATTAAAATAAAATCTGTTAAACGTACTTACAAAAAAAATAAAAATAAAAACATGTGGTCAGTTTGTGGCACATCTAGGTATTTGAGTGGCACTGAATGTTACAGTATGCTTACTGAATGTTGTTGATCACGAAAATTGCCCATTCTAGGAAAACACTGACAAAATGTAACTGACAGTCGCATCAGTTACTTGAACTTTTATCAGTTACTAAACCTTTACTTTTGCACGATGCTGCATGCACATATGCGACAGGTGTCAGTAAGTGTAACACTGGCTAGTGCAAGATAAACCAAAAGTTGTGGATGGTGTGTTATTTATCGACGGATGATGTGTTATTTGTTAGTGAGTTAGATGGTAGCACCAAAACATATAATAAAAAAGTAATCAGCAATTTGTCAGTATACAGCGCAGGGTCACATAATTAGGTGGGTCACAGAATTTGACACAACAGCGACCAAGGAACGTGTGGAGAACGTGCGTCTGCCATGTACGTCTGGAGCTATCTATTTTTCTTTATTCTCGCATACATACATTTACTGTTATAGACATCATCATAGATAATCTTACTTTGGCACAGTTTATTTAGGACTACATTTGATATACTTATTTCTATAATGCTGAATTTCTGTTAATGTAGCCTACCATACATTTGGTATCCCAATGATAGATGTAACCTTTTTAATAAAAGTCTATTGTCATGTATTTTGATTATACGATCTTCTGAGAGACAAATAAAATGGGGTAGTAAAAGTGGGTATTATCATTATTTATTTGTTTGTTCAAGATTTGTTAATGCTCTGCAGCAGATGGTCTGCATGCCTCAAGTTCACTCATAGATGCTGCATTTAGCATTAATTAACCATTCAGAAATCATTTTAGAGCTAATCTAAACTACAGTTAGTTAGCCTACATCTGATTGCTTCGACTAAAATTGTTTAACATTTATTATTAAATAGAGCTACACATTTTTTTTTATAAAGCCTAGCACTCTATTAAATATAGCCTAGTCATACTACACATGTTTTGCTACCATGTTGAGAGCATACACAAATCTCGCTCAAGTCAGGCAAAACAACTGACAGCCCTGATAAATAAAGTAAGAGGTGCAAACGAATGCATCTTGTTTTCACCTGCAGTAAAAACAAACAATTAAAACAAAAATGCATGAGATTACCACTATAATCAGTAGGTGGCAGCAGAGGAGCATTTTTTTATTTTTTTTATTTCCACTTCCTAAATAGGCTATAAGTAGAAAAAACAACAACTGACCCACGAAACAATTTGGATTCACTCTTTCCTTTATGACAAACACAACTATTTTATTTAAAGTATGCATAGATTATAAAGAAAGCGAACAAAGTATGCTCTTTCTATTTAGCGAGTGATAGAACTCCCGCGAAAACTCCTTTGATAATAAATAAATGGACTAGGCCTACACTCAAAACATTCCATAGGTTGTGTAAAAAAATAGGCCGTTGTCTGTGGTTTGTTCATTTACATGGAGCTTAGGCACTGCATTGGTTATAGCCTGAATTTGATATTAACTGTAAACTTATTCCTCAAATCTAATTGAAATGTTGCGCCATGATCAAAAAGGATGTTGATTCAGGGACGTTGTACATGATGAAATCATGTTCACCCATTTACCAAATCCCTTTGCACATACTGTTTGCCCTGAATGTCCTTTTACAGTTTTTCTCAGATACTTTGGTACATTTTTTGAATCATTCCTAAAGGGATACTTCAGGATTTAGCATTACGCTTTGTATTAGTAGAAAACCTGTAGCATTTTCGAATTACCGTGCTTTTCACCCTCATATCCCCCCGAGACGAGAGATTTATGTATTTTTTGTATGGAAAAAATCCTTCGATGACGCAAAAATCGCATTTTTTTTGGCCAGAGGTTAAAGACTACAGCCAGTAGTAAGGGCTGTCCCGCATGTTCTCAACCCACCCATAGAAGGTGGGATCTCGCTCACAGAATGTACACATAGTGTTGGCCATCTTTTTTTGGAAGCTAAGCTAGCAGGCTCTTGTTCTGTGGAGAAAGCTGAGTAGTAGGGGTTACTACTTCCTCTTTTTTCCGGACATGTCCGGCCGTCGAGATCGTCCAAAATGTCCAGGATTCAGCTTTTGCTTTCTGCAGTCGCCATTCATTGTTTACATGCACACCTTTTGTTTCAATCTAACTGAATGCATTCCGATTGGTGAATCTGAATGTAGTGTTTACATGAATGCTAAACAATTGTGATCAGTTGATATGCGTTTTAACATTGCTAAGAAAATTCCCGCTCCTACGTGAGAGATACGAGCGTCTCACAGGTGTCGCTCATCAGTAATCACGCCTCCGGCCTCGCGCCGTTCTCCCGCGCCCCTCAGTCTCGTCCTGCTCGCCACAGTAAACATAATGAATGGCGACTGTAGAACACAAAAGCCGAATCCCAGACATTTAAAGAAAAAATCTCGAAATCCCGGGCAGACTCATCACGGAGACTCACTAGTAGCCTAGAGTTGTTGTTTAAAGGGTCATGAAACCCCCCTCTTTCAGCTCAAGTCTAGCTCACAATCTTTTTGAAAAATACAACTTAAATGGGCGTGGATGGCTGTGAGAAGAAGGGAGGGAGTGGGTGTGTCTGGCCACCACTGTCATTGCCATGTGGCCGATGCATATCGACTGTCACTAAAAAGCAGTGGTAAAACGTGAGGAAATGCTAGATTTTTTTATAGCTGGTAAAGTTAAAGCCTACTGAAATACACTGACACTTTATTATTGTCCTTTCAAAAGTAACTGAATGCCCTGCTACATATAGGCCTATTAGCCTACAGTAATCGTAATTCTATTTAAAATTCATATGAATGTAGGCTACATGTATAATTATAATGTCATTATAAAATATATAGTTGTTTATATAGATACTATAAATGCATATATTTGAAAATAATTAATTTTCCGCTTAAAAAAAAAAAAAAAAACGTTCCATGCAGCCTAGATCTACGCGCCCCCTGAACCCCCATAATAAAGATCGCTCTTTGGAGGTGGAAGACTTGTCATTTTAGACACACACACACACACACATACCTCTGAAGGGATAGAAAAGTCCTCGGGACTTGGTAACGTTACCGCATCAACCGCAAGACTCAAACTGCATTGGTTGTCAACAAGGTGAAGTCCACCATTCTCCAGTTCTCGAAGCTAATGTTTGCGGCACACACTATAGTTTAGATGTGTCCGTGGTTGATAGCAAACCAACCGCCCAGAGCCAGAGTCTAGCCTTGGCAGCATCGCGGGGAAAACATATTGAACCCACTTGGACTTTTGCACATGGAAAACAAACACTTAGCGTCCCATGTGTGTCTTTCTCATCTACTTCGCGATATCACACAGTTTGACATGTCATGCAACTTGGAAAGATCCACGTGGTGTCATAAGAGACTTGTCTTCTCATAGGATATGAAAACTTAGTCTCATTAATAATTATGAGACACCGATGAGTCATCAACGCACTCACAGCGCACTGCCACGTCACAGCCTGTGACGTGGACACGATGAAGATTTTAAACCCGGAAGACGGGAAAACTAAAATTTAACCATTTTAATCATACTATTAAATCTAACAGATGCTAACATTGTCTTCAATGGTGTTCAACACACATACCTCTGTTAAAATCTCAGAAAATTTGGATTGGGGTTTCATGACCCTTTAACTACTGCACTCTGTTACCGGTAGGCGTGGCCTCCTAGGGCAGCGAAGCAAGTGCATTCTGGGAGTTGTTGTCTTTCATCCACATAAGCCAATAATACATTTCCTGGCTTTTCTCAGTCTAAAAAGCTCCAAATTCAAAAATAATTTCAAATTTTTTCTACATAAATTACCCATTTTAAATACACATTCATCTTTCCAGAGGTGAAGTATCCCTTTAAGATTCGCAAACCAGTAAATGCATTTCTCAAAATAATTAATACTAGCAGCACCACACAATAGATTACCTGCAAAAGCCTGTAACTGGCTCAAAACCCTTAGTTCATCTCTAAAAAGTCAGTATTTATGTCAATGAACATTCTAGTGCCATCAGAATGAAAAGTCCTTGTGTCATTGTTCACAAAGATCATATTGTCAATAGGCCTATAAAAGTGTACTCGGTCAGTATTTTCAGATTTAAACTATGGCTACAATTTGTCTTGTCTTTTTCTTTATATCACAATGACATACATATACATTCATATATATATACATATATACACTCACCGGCCACTTTATTAGGTACCCCATGCTAGTAACGGGTTGGACCCCCTTTTGCCTTCAGAACTGCCTCAATTCTTCGTGGCATAGATTCAACAAGGTGCTGGAAGCATTCCTCAGGGAGTTTGGTCCATATTGACATGATGGCATCACACAGTTGCCGCAGATTTGTCGGCTGCACATCCATGATGCGAATCTCCCGTTCCACCACATCCCAAAGATGCTCTATTGGATTGAGATCTGGTGACTGTGGAGGCCATTTGAGTACAGCGAACTCATTGTCATGTTCAAGAAACCAGTCTGAGATGATTCCAGCTTTATGACATGGCGCATTATCCTGCTGAAAGTAGCCATCAGAAGTTGGGTACATTGTGGTCATAAAGGGATGGACATGGTCAGCAACAATACTCAGGTAGGCTATGGCGTTGCAACGATGCTCAATTGGTACCAAGGGGCCCAAAGAGTGCCAAGAAAATATTCCCCACACCATGACACCACCACCACCAGCCTGAACCGTTGATACAAGGCAGGATGGATCCATGCTTTCATGTTGTAGACGCCAAATTCTGACCCTACCATCCGAATGTCGCAGCAGAAATCGAGACTCATCAGACCAGGCAACGTTTTTCCAATCTTCTATTGTCCAATTTCGATGAGCTTGTGCAAATTGTAGCCTCAGTTTCCTGTTCTTAGCTGAAAGGAGTGGCACCCGGTGTGGTCTTCTGCTGCTGTAGCCCATCTGCCTCAAAGTTCGACGTACTGTGCGTTCAGAGATGCTCTTCTGCCCACCTTGGTTGTAACGGGTGGTTATTTGAGTCACTGTTGCCCTTCTATCAGCTCGAACCAGTCTGGCCATTCTCCTCTGACCTCTGGCATCAACAAGGCATTTCCGCCCACAGAACTGCCGCTCACTGGATGTTTTTTCTTTTTCGGACCATTCTCTGTAAACCCTAGAGATGGTTGTGCGTGAAAATCCCAGTAGATTAGCAGTTTCTGAAATACTCAGACCAGCCCTTCTGGCACCAACAATCATGCCACGTTCAAAGTCACTCAAATCACCTTTCTTCCCCATACTGATGCTCGGTTTGAACTGCAGGAGATTGTCTTGACCATGTCTACATGCCTAAATGCACTGAGTTGCCGCCATGTGATTGGCTGCTTAGAAATTAAGTGTTAAGGAGCAGTTGGACAGGTGTACCTAATAAAGTGGCCGGTGAGTGTATATATATATATACACTCACCTAAAAGATTATAGGAACACCATACTAATACTGTGTTTGACCCCCTTTCGCCTTCAGAACTGCCTTAATTCTACGTGGCATTGATTCAACAAGGTGCTGAAAGCATTCTTTAGAAATGTTGGTCCATATTGGTAGGATAGCATCTTGCAGTTGATGGAGATTTGTGGGATGCACATCCAGGGCACGAAGCTCCACCACATCCCAAAGATGCTGTATTGGATTGAGATCTGGTGACTGTGGGGGCCATTTTAGTACAGTGAACTCATTGTCATGTTCAAGAAACCAATTTGAAATTATTCGAGCTTTGTGACATGGTGCATTATCCTGCTGGAAGTAGCCATCAGAGGATGGGTACATGGTGGCCATAAAGGGATGGACATGGTCAGAAACAATGCTCAGGTAGGCTGTGGCATTTAAACGATGCCCAATTGGCACTAAGGCGCCTAAAGTGTGCCAAGAAAACATCCACCACACCATTACATCACGTTTGGCCTCCTTTCATTTCGGCATTTACAACTCGGTTTTAAACGAGCTTGCTAGAAGTTCATAGAACGATTTTTTATAACAGAAATTCAGAATATAATTAATGTAATGCATCCACGCTTTTTTATATTTTTTTTAAATAATTGAAATGACTGGAGCGCCAAACCTGCTATCCTATGGAGCTTTATCGGCAATTATTAACGTCTTGTTTGTCCAAATTTACATATTTCGCTAAAAAATTAAAAATAAATTCTACTCACCGAACTCTGCTGGATGCTCACCTCAACCTTCACGTTAATTGCATAAATTATAATATTTATGACAAAAGATAAATCTCACCATTAAAAAAACGACATGATTTATTGTCAGGCTGTACATACAGTGAAGAAAATAAGTATTTGAACACCCTGCTATTTTGCAAGTTCTCCCACTTAGAAATCATGGAGGGATCTGAAATTATCATCGTAGGTGCACGTCCACTGTGAGAGACATAATCTAAAAAAAATAATCCAGAAATCACAATGTATGATTTTTTAAACTATTTATTTGTAAGATACAGCTGCAAATAAGTATTTGAACACCTGTCTATCAACTAGAATTCTGATCCTCAAAGACCTGTTAGTCTGCCTTTAAAATGTCCACCTCCACTCCATTTATTATCCTAAATTAGATGCACCTGTTTGAGGTCGTTAGCTGCATAAAGACCCCTGTCCACCCCATACAATCAGTAAGAATCCAACTACTAACATGGCCAAGACCAAAGAGCTGTCCAAAGACACTAGAGACAAAATTGTACACCTCCACAAGGCTGGAAAGGGCTACGGGGAAATTGCCAAGCAGCTTGGTGAAAAAAGGTCCACTTTTGGAGCAATCATTAGAAAATGGAAGAAGCTAAACATGACGGTCAATCTCCCTCGGACTGGGGCTCCATGCAAGATCTCACCTCGTGGGGTCTCAATGATCCTAAGAAAGGTGAGAAATCAGCCCAGAACTACACGGGAGGAGCTGGTCAATGACCTGAAAAGAGCTGGGACCACCGTTTCCAAGGTTACTGTTGGTAATACACTAAGACGTCATGGTTTGAAATCATGCATGGCACGGAAGGTTCCCCTGCTTAAATCAGCACATGTCAAGGCCCGTCTTAAGCTTGCCAGTGACCATTTGGATGATCCAGAGGAGTCATGAGAGAAAGTAATATGGTCAGATGAGACCAAAATAGAACTTTTTGGTCATAATTCCACTAACTGTGTTTGGAGGATTTCCATTACACGAGAGTAGATGTTAAAACTTCATGCTGATTTGTACTCGGCTTTCGCCAAGATAAGCAACACTAAGACGTAGCTTTACAGTAAACTATGCTTCTCCATCCATTTACGCTTCTTTCCATATGAGGGTGTGACTCCCCTTCTGTCCGGCGTTAACGGCTGCAGTGTACTTGGCGCGTCAGCACACACGACGGCTGCAACTACAGTGTGGTCTCCCTAGTGGACCAACACGACAACCGTCTGGATTGAGCCGAGTAGGGGACATCTCTAGGGTCTTCAAGTGGGCACCTTCCGTCCTCAGTGTTTCGTCGACTAGCCCACGACACCTCAAGAGGGCTCGACAGTGACTCTGGCGTCCCAGAGTCACCCCCCTCCGTCCCCCACTCAACTCAGCCCAGCTTACTGACCTCTACATCCCTCCTGCTGCTGAGACCTAACCACAATCTCACTATCTCTCCGCAACCCAACCATACGCGCCAACCCGATTGACTAAGGCTGTCGAGCCCCACTGGTGCGTTAAAGCAGTTACAGTGGCAACGGTTCCGTATGGCATACCACCTACCGCAAAACACAATATCTGCCCAACCACCCGTCATTCTATACTATACAAATTGTATAGTATACTATACAACCTATACTATAGAACCTATACAAATAAACCAACAGACTCTTCAAGTTTTTCAAGAATTCTACGAAACCGTAGCGTGGCGGCCTGTACCTTGCCAGCTAGAATCTTTCCGTCTCAACCACAGCCAGTTGCTGCTCCTTTCTGCTGCTTCAGATAAGTTCTTTACTGTGCGACGCAACTCTTGGCCGCTGAATCCGACGTCTCTGAGGAACCGGGTTGTAGAGTGTGCCACAAAACCTCGACAACCCACTTCCACTGGATAAACCTGGACTCTCCATCCTCGCTGTTCTGCTTCAGTGGCCAAATGAGCATACCGCAGTTTCTTCCTCTCATATGCCTCATCTACAGCATCCTCCCATGGCACTGTCAACTCTATCAGTTGAACAATGCGTGCTGATCCAGACCACAAAACAATGTCTGGTCGTAGGTTAGTGGTGGCAATCTCAGGTGGAAAAATAAGCCGTTGATCAAGATCAGCCAGCATCTTCCAGTCCCTAGCAGCTTCCAGTTGTCCTGGCCGAGAATTGGTGTTAACACATTTTCTTGGTGGTTGCTCGCCTGGGCGGAGGAATGTTGTCTTCTGCGTGTAATGTTTTGCTAGAACATGCGGCAACTTATTGGTCATACTACGCTTGCCTTCCAATGCTAAAGCCAAACATCTCATTACTTGGTCATGGCGCCAAGTAAACCGACCTTGGCTAAGAGCCACCTTACATCCTGTCAAAATGTGCCTTAATGTGGCAGGTGATGAACACAAAGGACAAGAGGGATCCTCTCCTACCCAGAGGTTTAGGTTCTGCGGTGATGGGAGAACATCATATGTTGACCTAATAAGGAAACTGATCCTACTCTCTTCCATTGACCAAAGGTCTTGCCAGCCCATTTTGCGTTGTTCCACACTCTCCCATCTCATCCACTCTCCCTGCTTGGCCTGGGAAATGGCCTTTATACTCCTCATCCTCTCCTCCTGCTTTCGCACCTCGTTGACTACCAGCTTCCTCCTTTGAGCTGGGCCTGCCTTGTGCCATTTAGGAGGAGCTAAACTGAGCCCAAAACCCCCTCTTCCATGCTGTACCTGTCCCACGATATCCCCTATTTGAAGGTCAGCCTTTGCCTCTACTACTGATTTCTTTGCTGACCACTTTCTACCAGTTTTTAACACAGGGGCTGCCTCCCTTACACATTTGTCACGTGACTCTACTAATGTCATTTCCAGTCTGACCTTGGCACACTTAAACTCCTCGGTTAAAGCAGAGACTGGCAGCTGCAATATTCCTTTACTATAAAGTCCCACTCTGCTGAGGCAGCGTGGAACTCCCAACCATTTCCTGATGTATGAACTTATTAACGCTTCCAGCTTATCCACTGTTGTCAAAGAAACCTCGTACACAGTCAGTGGCCACAGCAACCTCGGCAGTAGACCAAACTGAAAGCACCAGAGTTTTAGTTTGCCTGGTAGAGCACAGCTGTTTATGCTCTTCAACCCTTCCACTGCTTGTCGTCTAACTTCTCCCACTCGAACTGTGTCCTTTAGATCTCCATCGTACCATCTCCCAAGACTTTTCACTGGCTTCTCAGAAACTGTTGGTATTGCCTCACCATTAATGAAGAATGTTTTATCTACTACCTTTCCTTTAACTATGGAGATGCTCCTTGATTTAGAGGGCTTAAATTGCATTCGTGCCCATTCAATATTATCTGTTAACTTCCCCAATAACCGATTAGTGCAGGCTACTGTTGTAGTCATGGTTGTCATGTCATCCATGTATGCTCTGATTGGTGGTAGTCGCAACCCAGAAGCCAAGCGCTCTCCTCCTACTACCCATCTTGATGCCCTAATGATTACTTCCATTGCCATGGTAAAAGCCAGTGGAGAAATTGTGCATCCTGCCATTATTCCAACCCCTAAGCATTGCCATGCAGTGCTGAATTTTGGAGTTGAGAAACTAAATTGCAAATCTCCAAAATAGGCTTTCACTAAATTTGTTATTGACATTGGTACTCTGAAAAAATCAAATGCTGCCCAAAGAAGCTCATGTGGCACTGAACCATATGCATTGGCCAAATCCAGGAATGTCACATGGAGCTCCTTCCTCTCCTTTTTTGCTGACTGAATTCGTTGCCAGATAACATTGATGTGTTCTAAGCATCCTGAGAACCCTGGAATGCCCGCTTTTTGAACTGAAGTGTCAATGAAGCCATTCTTTAATAGGTAGGTGGACAATCTCTGGGCAATAATGCTGAAGAAAATCTTACCTTCAACGTTTAATAGTGAAATAGGACGAAACTGACTGATGCTTGTAGCATCTTTTTCTTTAGGTATAAAGACTCCACCTGCTCTGCGCCATGCTCTAGGTACAACCTGTTTTTCCCATGCCACTTTTAACAATTTCCACAGAATTCGCAGAACTCCTGAAGCACTCTTGTACACTCTGTACGGAACTCCATTAGGCCCTGGAGATGATGAAGCCCTTGCCTTTCTCACAGCCTGCTCTACCTCTTTCCACTTAGGTGCACAGACCTCCATTTGGTATTCTGGTGGGTTGATAGGTGGTATGTCTGATGGAATTGACATATGCTCATGCCTTTTTGCATCTGTATGCGTTTCCTCCAAATATCTCTCTAGCTCAACTCTAGATGCTTTTAAAGTGCCATTCTTCTCACTGGTGAATAACTTCTTTACGAATTTGAATGGATCTTTATAGAAATTAGCCCTCGCACGTTCCTTCTTTTTATAGCGTTTCCGTAGACGCTCAGCTCTGCGTAATGTTGCCAGCTTATCTTTTATGTCCCTTTGTAAGAGATTGAGTCCCTCCTTCTGACTTTGTTCTGCTCTTTTCCATTGCTTCCTCAGCTGTCTCCTTTCTCTAACTAACCCTTCAATTTTCTGCTGCCGTCTAGACATTCCAGGAGCAGTTTGTACTTTTTCCTTCCTTTTTTCCACACCAAACCTCTCACTTCTATATGCGTAAATGATGTCCCCAAATTTATCCAGCTTCTTTTCAACTGTACCAGTTAATCTTTCCAATGCAAAGCATAGATCTGTGTTTACCGTATCCCATGCAGTTTTCTCACAAGCTCTTGGCCATCTAACTCCAGGCCTATGCCCGTTGAGGTTCTTTTCTCTCTTATGCTGGTTAGTCTGACCGGTTTCACAAGTCTGAATATGTTCATCACTAACTGTGCAAGCCCTCCTCTCCTCTATGACAGGGGTGCTGATATCCTGCGAGCTGTGGTTTGCTTCCTGTCGCTGGATTTCATTCGACTGACTTGACTGACTTCGTAAGAAGTACTGATCAATGCGAGGCCCTTGTCCCTTCTCCCTCAAGCATTTCATTTTCCCTTGATGAACCTTCAAACCCCTGACCGTTGTCGCCTTGCTCCAGCCACAGACACAAACCTGGAGTTCAATGACTTTACTAACTGCAGATCTTGAACTAGTCTTACTCTCCATACTCATATCCGTTTCCATTCCTAAGTCGTTAACCATGTTGTCCAACATCGAGTCATCTTCCGCCCCCGCTCTCGCAGACTCTAGGGGTATTTTTCTCTTTAATTTCTTAGAAGCCTTGGGCGGGTGTCTCCAGCATCCTGTAAACACGAAGCTGGATACTGCCGACAAGGGTAGCTAACCCTTACCAGCCCCATTGGGGTCTATTTCCTCCTGTCAGCTGTCTCTCCAGGCTGTCACAAGGTCTTTCCCTTGTTGCCAGCAGCACTATTCACCGCAGTCACTGGACGTATCCAGATCTTCATGATTTCCATTACACGAGAGTAGATGTTAAAACTTCATGCTGATTTGTACTCGGCTTTCGCCAAGATAAGCAACACTAAGACGTAGCTTTACAGTAAACTATGCTTCTCCATCCATTTACGCTTCTTTCCATATGAGGGTGTGACTCCCCTTCTGTCCGGCGTTAACGGCTGCAGTGTACTTGGCGCGTCAGCACACACGACGGCTGCAACTACAGTGTGGTCTCCCTAGTGGACCAACACGACAACCGTCTGGATTGAGCCGAGTAGGGGACATCTCTAGGGTCTTCAAGTGGGCACCTTCCGTCCTCAGTGTTTCGTCGACTAGCCCACGACACCTCAAGAGGGCTCGACAGTGACTCTGGCGTCCCAGAGTCACCCCCCTCCGTCCCCCACTCAACTCAGCCCAGCTTACTGACCTCTACATCCCTCCTGCTGCTGAGACCTAACCACAATCTCACTATCTCTCCGCAACCCAACCATACGCGCCAACCCGATTGACTAAGGCTGTCGAGCCCCACTGGTGGAGGAAGAAGAATGATGAGTACCATCCCAAGAACACCATCCCTACTGTGAAGCATGGGGGTGGTAGCATCATGCTTTGAGGGTGTTTTTCTGTACATGGGACAGGGCGACTGCACTGTATTAAGGAGAGGATGACCGGGGCCATGTATTGCGAGATTTTGGGGAACAACCTCCTTCCCTCAGTTAGAGCATTGAAGATGGGTCAAGGCTGGGTCTTCCAACATGACAATGACCCGAAGCACACAGCCAGGATAACCAAGGAGTGGCTCTGTAAGAAGCATATCAAGGTTCTGGCGTGGCCTAGCCAGTCTCCAGACCTAAACCCAATAGAGAATCTATGGAGGGAGCTCAAACTCCGTGTTTCTCAGCGACAGCCCAGAAACCTGACTGATCTAGAGAAGATCTGTGTGGAGGAGTGGGCCAAAATCCCTCCTGCAGTGTGTGCAAACCTGGTGAAAAACTACAGGAAATGTTTGACCTCTGTAATTGCAAACAAAGGCTACTGTACCAAATATTAACATTGATTTTCTCAGGTGTTCAAATACTTATTTGCAGCTGTATCTTACAAATAAATAGTTAAAAAATCATACATTGTGATTTCTGGATTTTTTTTTTAGATTATGTCTCTCACAGTGGACATGCACCTACGATGACAATTTCAGACCCCTCCATGATTTCTAAGTGGGAGAACTTGCAAAATAGCAGGGTGTTCAAATACTTATTTTCATCACTGTATAAACAGTAAGCTAACGGAAATACAGTATGGAAAAATTGTTTAAACTAAAGGTTAGCTGGATTTCATTCATTATTTTATTTACCAAAATTCTTTGTTTCAATCAAATGATAGTGACCTTTGGCTGCCTAGATACCATATTACTGTGCAATATGCTAAGTGCAAGAGTTATTACGTAAATTGGAGATAATATAAAAGGTTGAGCACCAATCTAAAGCTCATACAAGGTCATATCTGGCATGTAATTAGCTTTAGTTCAATACTCTGCCAACCATTTAAAACAACTGTTGCAGTGTAGTGCAAAGCTTAATTAAACCTAGAGCTATTTAATTGGTGCAAGGTCAAAACTATACAGTCACATCTGTAACAAAGTCACGCTTTGGGTTCTCGATCGTATCAACTGAAAAGAGCAGATATGTTTCCATTTCCCATTAGGAGACCACTGATTTATGGGCAAATAATTGTTGAATGCAATGTTGATGTGTTGTTGGTTATTTATGCCATGGCCAGCTAATGTGATATTGATAAAACAGTCTTCAGTTGTTTTTACTACATTTGCATTTTCAGGGAGAAATTAAGCAAAAGTTTTGTATTCTGAAGAAAATAAAATACGACAATGTAAAACCACCATGTATTTTATTGTAAAGAGAACATTGTAAACTCTTGGTAAATTTGAATACATTAAAAAATTTGCATCGTGTTTAAATAGAAAACACAATGAAACTAAACAGAAAAAGTAATTTGCATTTAAAAAGCATGTTAAATATGTACAAATGTTAGTCACCCAGACACTTAAACCACATAAAATCATTGCAGTTAAACAATTAAAAAAGCTGTTTAAAATATTTCACCAGTTACAAACAGCCCATAACAGGTCAAATTATACATCATGATGCTATATGAAACTCAAGTAGTACATAAATATATAATCCATTGCTTGACATCCCTCTAAATACAGCTTATGTATCTTGTGCCTCCAGGAAAAATTTAATCACTACACTACAAAGCCTGAAATTCTTACTTAAGCAAGTGGACTTTCCATGGGAAAGAAACTTGCCAAATCTTTGAGGATTCGGCGTTATAGATTCCTCAATACGGTCAGGACTCTTTGAAGCAGAGACCATCCTGCTAGGTTGTTTCAGCCAACTGCTTTGACATTGATTGGCTGGAACTTTAACATGCAGCAGAAGTGAGTGACCCATGTTGGCCTTGGTTGTATTGGCAAATGGATGACGGAAATATCCTATTTTTCCCTAATCCTCCATTTTAGAGCTTTGCCACTGAGGTCCCGAGATCACACAGATGTGAGGAAAGAAGGTCAGCCTGACTGGGATGCTTACAGAAATTTCTAGATTGCAAAGAAGCTTTTGACCTTCACTAAAAGAAAAAAAGAAAAAAAAATTGTAGGGATTGAAGCTCGCTCCAAAGTCTGAAACACAAGAGTCATTGTTTCTGAGAAGAGGCAAAGTCCAGTCTTTGGAATAAAGGCACGTTTTGAGCATAAGAAAAAAAGTTTAAAGATTCGTATAAAACAGACCATAATTCAGAAAGATAACAACATGAATTCCACCGGCAATCATATTAAAAGGATCTCTAAGTGCCATTTATGAAGTTACTGTTCAAGAAATCAGATTCGAACAAATGAAAGTTGGTAAATGAGTGTAACAGTGCATCACAGTGATACATTATATATGTATATTTGATATAGTTGTATCTGCATGTATTTTATGAAGTTTTTTATTTGGTTGACTAAAGATGAACTCAACTTTAGATTGATACAGCTAAGAAAAACCTCACTGATAAGCCAACCAAATACTCACACTGAATGAAAATGCTATTACGTAAACAACCAGCTGTTCTGAAACGTATGCAAGTTTTTTCCTCTCACAAACGATGACAACCAAAGCTGTGTTGTGTGAGTGCAGCTCACATACTGTACTAAATATTCACGGAGCTTAACATGTCTGTTCTTCTCCTCTGGTTGTCGCATGATTGCAGGTCCAGGCTCCACTATACGGATGTGATTTCACGGATCCAGTCCCGTAGTTTGGTGACGCGCGTGTAGACGCCAGGCTTGTTCCGCCGAGCGCAGCCTTCTCCCCAGCTCACTATGCCAGCCTGGAACCATTTGCCAACATCGGAACGACACACAAGAGGCCCGCCTGAGTCTCCCTACGGAAGCCAAAAGAAAGACACTTTCAAATATCATTCCACGTTTTCCAAAACTGTTTGAAAAAGACCAAAATGCATGGAGGACTTGTGTAACAAAACATATTTGATCACCATATTCAAGAGTTGCCTGTTGATCCATTCAAGAGAATGTTCATTAATGAATGTTTGTATTATTTTAATTTATTGTATATTTATTGTGGTTATTTATTTCAGTATTACTGGAGACTTTTTTATTGTGTATATCAATGCTTTGGCAATATTGTATATAAAACAATCATGCAAATAAATTGCTTGAAATTAAAAAGAGGAGATTAAGTGATGATTATGTATGTGAGAAAATAGAAAGAAAAAAGGAGGGTGTGTGAAGCAATTGCAAACATTTTAATTATTATTGTAATCACTTATTTATTATTTTGTACCTCTAATTTAAGCTGCTTATTTACTGTGTCATTTCATTCCATTACTATTATTCCTGAATGATTTGTTTTGTGTGTAATACAATTCACCTCTTAATTACTTTGCCAATATTGCAATGTAAACAGACGTGGCAATAAAGCATATTTGAATTGGGAGGAGAGAGAGAGAGAGAGAGAGAGAGAGAGAGAGAGAAAGAAAGAGAATAATGCATGCTGTCCTTTTTTCAGTCCTCTTTCCTTCCATTTTCCACAGACATTCTGTTCTTCCTCATCCACCCCTCACCTTGACTGCGATGTTCACAAATACCAGTCTCTCACCTCAGACAGAGTATATTAGCAAGGTACACAGAGAGAGAGAGAGAGAGAGAGAGAGAGAGAGAGAGAGAGAGAGAGAGAGAGAGAGAGAGAGAGAGAGAGAGAGAGAGAGAGAGAGAGAGAGAGAGAGAGAGAGAGAGAGAGAGAGAGAGAGAGAGAGAGAGAGAGAGAGAGAGAGAGAGAGAGAGAGAGAGAGAGAGAGAATCTATGAGCTCCTATAGAAGGAGAGAAAGACAGAAAGGAAATCACAAGACTAGGACCGGAACCTGTGCGGGGGGAAAAAGCACACTAAGAAGATTACACCCAGAATAAGAGAGCGTTCAGAAGGGGAAAGCAAGATGAATAACAAGTGAGATAGAAGTAGAAATTATGGAAATCAGCTCATTTAAATATCAGGGAACAAGGTAGAATAATTAATCTTCTCCACTACGAGGGTGTACACACACTGCAGGAAGACAACAACATTAGCTGAACACTTTGACGGCATTATGCTCATGTCATATTTGTACTGTAGGTGTTTCTGAATGAATAGAACAGGATGAAAAAGGCTTGACAATGCATCTAAATGGCTATTAAACCACCTTGAATTCATTACCATTCAATAAATGTGTAATCTTTGCGCATGTTTTAGTTAGAAAGCTTTTTAGCAGCATTGAGGGTGTTATTGTAACTCTGTAAATGCTAATTTTGGAAAAAATATTGGGATTATAGCCCTTAACGTGCGGGCACATTGACGCATGTTCACAGTTGAATTAGTTATTTCAATAGTAATCCACACAATTTGAAATTAAGATTGAGGGTGAACAATTTCGCCACGTAGATTTTGCATCGTTCAGTTCGCCACATTGACCAACAGAAACACAATTTAGGCAAAATTCTGCCTAAATCCAATGTGACGCCACCTATCATGATTCTTTTTTTCCTAAAACATTCCAGCAAACATTTACAAATATTTTATTATTATTTATATTATTATTTGTATTATGTGACATTAGATTGACAACATTTAAATCTTTTTAAAATTTGACCAAACAGTCCACACTCAAGTCACTTTGAAAAAAAGTATCCAATTTATTTCTACAGAACCAGTCAACAGTTTGGAAACAAGCGTATTACTTATTATTTTGAAAGAAGTCTCTTGTGCTCACCAAGCCTGCATTTATTTGATCAAAAAAAAAAAAAAAAAAAAATTAATATTGTGTAATTGTAATAATGTATTATTATTATTTCAATTTAAAATAATGTTTTTCTATTTGAATATACAGTAAAATATTATTTATTTCAGCATCAGCATCATTTCTCCAGTCTCTGGTGTCACATGATCCTTCAGAAATCATTCTAATATGCTGATCCATTATCAATGTTGGAAACAATTATTTTATAACCTGTGATACTTTTCAGGATTCTTAGATAGTTTAAAAAAAGAACAGCATTTATTTAAAAAATAAATCTTTTGTAACAATATAAAGTTCAAAAGTTTTTTTTTTTTTAAGAAATTAATACTTTTATTCAGAAAGGATGTGTTCAATTATACATGTTTACTATCACTTTTTATCATTGTTAGAAAGGATTTCTAATTTGAATTAATGCTATTCTTTATAAAACTTTTTATTAATCAATGAATCCTGAAAAAAGTATCCCAGGTTCCAAATAAATATCAAGAGTTCCAACATTGATGATAACTGAGCATCAAATCAGATATTAGAATGATTTCACTGAAGACTGGAGTAATGATGCTGAAAATTCAGCTTTGCATCGCAGAAATACATTTTAAAGTATATTCAAATAGAAAACCATTATTTTAAATTGTAATAATATTTTACAATATCAATTTTTTAAAACAAATAAACGCAGGCCTGATGAGCATAAGATAGCAGCTACTTAAAAAAAAAGAAAAAAAAAAAAGTAATATTTCTAAACTTTTGACCGGTACAGTACATATACCGTAACCCAGATCAAAATTAAAATATCAGATTCAGTGTGATTTCATAAAAAAAGTTGTTTTTTTACCTGACAAGCATCCACACCTCCGGTGAGGTAGCCGCTGCACATCATTCTAGAGGTCACCTGACCTTCGGTCACCGTGTCGCATACTGTATCATTAATCACCTTAACTTCTGCTTTCTGCAGGATTGCTGCAGCACTTCCTACAACACATACACAAAACATTAGTCCTATGAGAACCATTCTAATACCAAAAAGCATCTTTACTCACAGTCATAATTTGAAACATTCATTAGAAGTAGTTATGATTCCACAAATAACAAAAGTTGTGCTAAGTGACATTGAGACAAGGGATTGATAAATGTCAAACTTGTGAGGCACAATTCCAAAGGTATCTCATGAAAAAGCGGAACTCCGAACGCAAAGGGCAGCCCTCAGGCACACAAGCTGTCTCACCTCCCTCTCGGAGCGTGCCCCAGCCCGTCACAAAGCAGGAACTGCCGGCCGAGAAAACGTGTGTCGATGCTGGAAGGCAGATGGGATGCACGGTGTTGCTGAAGTTCAATGGCTGGCTCAGTTCCAACAAGGAGATGTCATAATCGTAGGTTATGTCACGGTAGCTTGGGTGGGTGATGATGGTCTTTAAAGTACGCTGCTGAACAGAGGCATCCTGGACGTTCTGGTCCCGCAGACCACTGTACGTCAGCCAGTTGGATGTCATTTTGTAGCTGTTGGAAGAGACAATGAACACAATGTTGTTTTGGAGGTTAGTTGTGTAAATCAGATGTTTTGAAAGGCATTCAAATCCATTTTAAGTCTGTCTTTTGACAGGAAATCAGATTTAATGAAAAAAAAAGAAAAAAAGAAGTAAAGTCAGGATTGTGAAAAGCCGTTTGATTTTTTCATGTTTTTTAAAGAATTCTCTTCTGCTCACCAAGACTGCATTTATTTGATCAAAAATACTGTAAAAACAGTACTATTGTGTAATATTGTGTAATATTATTAGGATTTAAAATAACTGTTTTCTATTTGAATATATTTTAAAATATAATTTATTCCTGTGATGTCAAAGCTGAATTTTCAGCATCATTACTCCAGTCTTCAGCGTCACATGATCCATCAGAAATCATTCTGAATTTTGATGATTTTGTGCTTGCATCTGTTATTGGTGCTCAATTTTTAATAATGGTAGCATTATCAATGTTAAAAACAGTTTTTGCTGGTTACTCTTTTTGTGGAATTCTTTGATGAATGGAAGGTTAATATTGTGAATACGTCACAACATTCCTGTTTTTACAGTGTTTTTTAATCAAATAAACACTGCCTTGGTGAGCATAAGATACTTTTTCTTTTCTTTTTTTTTTTTCAAAAACACAAAATCCTAATTATTCTAAACTTTTGACCGGTAGACTAAATGAAGAGGGATTGAAAAATAAGAGGGCTTGGTAATTTCAGTCGAAAAGCAAAGTCATTTCAGAGGTGGAACTAGTTATTACATTTTGATGAAAGACATTTCTGCCATTGATGTATCATTCACAAAAAAAGACCAGAAACGTTTATTAACAAAGTAAAATGGGGTCAATTTTGATTTCATGGTGAAAGCATAGCTCAGGAGAGCGAATTAACTTTCAGTTCAGCTTTCGTGTTTCAGTCTCAGAGACATGTTCATCAAGGTAAAATATGATTTTATGCCATGTCTTGTGCTCCACCTGCTGTCCAATGAGAATAAACACACGCTCAGTCTTTGACCAAAATGTTTGAGCACTAATTGAATGGAGAAACATACTTAGCAAATGTCTAATTCATGCCTCTGATAATATCAACTACAGATAACAGACAAAATTAAGAAGACCAAATAAAACAAAGTCATACAGAGATGCAATAAACCCGACTCACTCTGAACTAGGCTGGATGAAGCAGTGGGCAGCACAAAGCAGCCATTTGTTGGAGATGATTGAGGCGCCGCAAGTGTGTCCGTTGGTCTTGAAATGTAGACTGACCTGCCAGGGCCATTCACCCACATCTGCGTTCTGCCCACCCACAATACGGTTGTGCTTGTATGGCCGGACTCCACAGTCTGAAACCAAATTGTAGGAATGGTTCAAACGCAAAGACAGACTTCAAGAAAGACAACGGAAGAGATATCATTGGCATGCTGAGAGGTTAAGGAGGTTTTGTTTCGAGACCGGCAGGGATACGATCAGAGGGCTAGCTGCAGAAAATGTTAGCCCTGAAAGTTCGAGCTTCTCGAAACATCTGCTCCTCTGACTCACAGGACCGTCGGCCTTTAGCGGGACTCGAGCAGAATCATAACAAGGCAGATATGGAGGAATGAACCGTGCTGGCTGATAAAAACACAATGAGGAAAGGAAAAAGAAACTAGCAACCCTGAGGCATTTGAAAGAAGTAGAAAGAATGAAGAAATGTCAAGTAAGATTTCATAAAATAAGTATAATGGCTTTGGGCTTTAATGTGAATTTTTTTCCACACTAATTACCACATTGTCGATTATTCAGCAACTTCTGGAAATGACAATTGTTTTTAAATGCGCTGAAACACCAAAAGCTTGTGAAAACACTGGGAAGCTCATTATCTTCAAATAATTATGCAATAAAGACACTACAGCTGCATGGGCGGTAATTGTATTCTCTTACATCCCATTATGTATTTTAAATCTATACTATTTCATAACTAAATCTATAACTACTGTAAGTGATTTGAACCATTAGCTGGGTTTTCTAAAAGAGTTTTTCTAAAAGAGATTTTAGTGTGCATTTCAAATTAATATTAATAAAAGCTGCTGTACTTATTTTTTGCTATCATCTAATCGCTGCTAGATGACCTAAATCTTAAAATAAATTAAAAAGACTGTAGGACATCACTTTAAGACAGTCAGTTGTTCAGGGTAAAATCTTTGCCATAACTGATGTGCCTTTAAATCAGCACAAGATGATGATACTGATTCATAAAACAACAACAACAACAACAACACAGATAATCCATATCATGCAAATTAATTGTGCATCCCTAATTATATTTATTTTTGCTGAAAATTCAATGACAAGTGGTTTAAATGATATTATAACAATTGTAAGAAAGGCTGCGCAGATGACTGTATAATCGTGTATGCGCACCTCTGGCGCACATTGACGCGCTCTAACACACCATGAGCGCACGCAACGAGCAGTGCTCTGCTCTGTGCAGATTCACGGACGATGGTGAAGCAAGTGTGTGACGGGACGACGCTGCTGAGATTATTCCCCGTTTAGAGAGTGTTTAGATTCATATTGTGTGCGTCACTGCTGAATAGTAAGTGTTTCTGTCTTCATCTGCTATTTAGTGATTAAGATGATTGTGTTAGTGTGTTATAATTTCATATTTATCACTAATGTCTGACTGACGCGATGCTAGAGTTATTGTGCTAATCACAGCTCGTTTATGTTCATTATTCTCCATATTTACGTTATGCATTCAGTGCAGATATTATTTATCTATATTGTGGATTATGTAGTTCGATACTTTGAATCCTTTAAGTAGTTAACGTTATATTCAATATAATCCGTTACTCGTGTATTATTGCCACTCACGTTTCTGTACACGTGACACCACCTAACGGCAGTTCGTATGCATCTGACTGTTAATAGTTATTGCATCGGTTACTGTTTAGTATTGGAATGTATGTATATTTAATACATAATGCTGTTATTCTTATTTATTTGTTTCCATTTAGAACCACACATCTGAATATATACATATTGGAGATTGTATGCCCATGCCTACTGCAACAGTTTATTAAACACCATCTAATCAGTTATTGGTCTGGTTCCTGTGTTCTGACCGACACCCGAGAGTGATTACCACACAAAAGTAGTTCAAGCAATAGAAGTATAATACAGTCCTTTTAAGTCTCCCCAACAAAGGTCCTTCGAGCCAGATAGTGGTAATTTCTCTCTAGAAGATGGATGATAGAGTTTCAACTAGACCTAAGCGTCAGACTCACCCACCGCGCCATTATGATGAGTATGAGATGGGGTATGTGCTGCCGCCCAGACATTCATCTGAATCAAGAATCAGTAGGCATGGGCAAGAAGAGGCATTATATTCACATGAGGAGGGAGTAGCCAAGATGACACCCTCTCCTCTTAGCGACCATCAGACACTGCGGGATGCTGGCTATACAGAAGAAGACCCATATGCTGAATCGAGACAGCGCAGTTACAGACCTGGTCCGGAGAGTCAGCTAGCTGAACTGTACCCAAGAGGAACACATCCTGACAGAAGTAGAGAATCTACTCCACGCGTCTGGTCTACGACCCTGCGAAATCTGCCGCCAGCCTCTCAGGCAGACCCTTTGCATATCAGCAAAGAGCAGTTTAGTGCCACCTTAGCAGAGATCCGACAGACTAGATCGGAGTTGAAGTCACTCGCCGAGATGGTGCACAGTCTTCAGCAGACACCTCAACTAGCTATAACACGCTCTCGTTCCAGTACATCTGAGCCACTTATGCCTGATAAATTTCCCATATTCCCCCAAGACCACAGATTTGTGCCTCCTCCTTACACCGAGCTGGTCAGCGATGAAGTCAGCGAATGCGACGAAGTAGACTGGCCTGACCCTCCCCCCTGGCCAGAGCCAGAGGAGCCACGGCCTATTGGCGATGCTCCCATCGTTGGCCTTTTGGAGAAGATGATGAGCGAATTGCAAGTATTAAAGCAAGCTGCCATTCATCCAAGTAGACCTCTGGCAGTACCATCAGCGAGCCTTCCTGTCAGAGACTCCAGACCTTCAGACCCTCAGACAAGCAGGAGGCTTCTGGGCCATTCAAGTCAACGACAAAGCCGTCATCCTCAGTCACCTCCCAGAGCTGGTCCAGCTTATAAGTCAGATCAGTACGAGTGTTACCCTCAAGATGAGCATGCAGCGATCTCCCAGCCATACCAGCAGAGGAGGGCCCAGCAGAGAACCCCACTTGATCTTCGGCATCGGACTGTCCCGCCCTCTGAGTCGACATACCGAGGTCCAATGCCAACGATCCCCAATTTCAGTCACAGAGACCCCAACGAGTTTGCTAGATTAAAGATAGCTTTGGAGAATCTACTGCCCCCAGATGGGTCGGAGCTCTTCAAATATCAAATCCTAATGGATCACTTGAAGCTAGAAGAGGCAAAGCTGATAGCAGATTCGTATCTGAACTCCCCCACACCTTACAGCAATACCATGGCTGCTCTTAATGAGAAGTTTGGCCAACCCCATCAAATGGCGTTGAACAAAATAGCCAGTGTTATGGACTCGCCTGATATTCTACGCGGTGATCAAGCTGCCTTTGAGAAGTTTGCCCTTCAGATTCAGGCACTCGTGGGCCTGCTTAAATCCCTTGGCCCCCCAGGAGAGATAGAACTACAGTGTGGATCCCACGTAGCACGCCTGTTGAGTAAGTTACCGCCAGAGATGAGAGCTGAATTCAGACGCAGCAAGGTCCATCATCCAGGAATAACCTATAACCTGACTGACCT
This sequence comes from Semotilus atromaculatus, assembly GCA_031834385.1. Classification (NCBI taxonomy): domain Eukaryota; kingdom Metazoa; phylum Chordata; class Actinopteri; order Cypriniformes; family Leuciscidae; genus Semotilus; species Semotilus atromaculatus. The sequence goes on from JAULUF010000015.1 coordinate 20,763,883, forward strand.
CTCTGAGTGGCTGCAATATGAGTCCTGGTGCCAGGAATATGACGGTTCGTCACAGGTGAAGATCACCAAGGAGAGACAAGGGCCTAGGCAGGAACCTCGCCAAAGGAGGTGGACCACCACTGTGTTGCATGGAGCCAGAGAAGCGGCGGAGAGAGAAATTTCAACAGTGCCTGTGAATCTCCCTGCCAAAGGCAGATTTAAGCCTTATTGCCCATTCTGTAACAACTCAGATCACTTCTTGAGCCAATGCACAGAGGTTGTAAAACTGACAAAAAACCAATTATCAGAATGGATCCGTACCAATAAAAGGTGCTGGCGATGTGCTAGAACCCACCAAGCTGCGCAGTGCAACCTGCGGAAACCCTGTAGCATTTGTCAAGGTAAACATTTACCAGTGCTGCACGAAATCAATTCCATGACACAGAAGACTGTGATCAAGCCAACCAAAGAGGAGAGCTGTCTGGTGAATACACCTTCTGAAGTGCTGTATGTAGACAGACCAGTAGATGGCAGTCGTGTGCTATTAAAGGTTATTAAAGTCCTACTCCACCATGGCAAACACACCCTGAGCACATATGCCATCCTGGATGATGGCTCAGAACGGACTATGCTCTTACCAGCTGCAGCACGCCATCTGGGCCTCCGGGGAGAGCCAGAAGACCTTGCCCTGCGGACTATACGACATGACATTCAAATCCTTCATGGGTCCATGGTGTCATTCCGTATTTCACCTGCTGATAAGCCTCAGCACAGCTTCCTCATCACTGGTGCCTTCACCGCAGAACAACTGGGTCTTGCACTTCACTCTTACCCTATGGACAAATTGCAGAAGAGGTACAAGCACCTTGTGGGCCTCCCAATACAGGCATTCGAAGAGGCGCAGCCCTTATTGCTCATTGGGGCTGACCACCCTCACTTAATTACTCCAATAAAGCCAGTGAGGTTGGGACCCCCAGGAGGACCTGCAGCTCTTAAGACACGTTTAGGATGGACATTGCAGGGTCCCACTAGACTTGTCGAGCAGTACATTCACCCGCAGCAGTGTTTGTTGACGTCCACCATTCCCCACATGGCAGAGCTCTTCAGGAACGTTGAGAAACTGTGGCAAGTTGACGTAATTCCCTTCAGAAACGAGAAGGAGGTCACCAGGTCTCGACAAGACCAATATGCTGTTCATATGCTTGAATCAAAGACTACCCGAGTTGAAGTGGACGGAGTCTTGCGCTATGCCACCCCTCTGCTTAGGCGTAAAGATATGCCGCATTTCCAAGCCCCAAAGGAAATGGTAATTCCCAGCCTCCGGAACACTGAACGGTGCCTCGCTAAACACCCAGTTCGAGCCAAGGCGTACAATGCTGAAATTCAGAAACTGACCCAAACAGGAACTGTCAAGAAGTTGAGTTCCCACGAGTTGACACAGTCAGGGGAATCATGGTACATCTCACACCACATGGTGACTCATAACAATAAGAATCGCATTGTGTTCAACTGTTCTTATCAATACCGAGGTCTGAACCTAAATGAGTGGCTGTTACCTGGCCCTACTTTAGGACCTTCACTCCTAGGAGTGCTGTTACGGTTCCGGGAACACAGCGTAGCGATAAGTGGTGATGTGAAAGCCATGTTTCACCAGGTACGCCTGCTCCCTGAAGATCGTCCCCTTCTGAGATTTGTCTGGCGTGACATGGAAGGAGACCAAAGTCCATCAGTGTTTGAGTGGCAAGTCCTGCCCTTCGGTACCACGTGTAGCCCGTGTTGTGCCACTTACGCCATGCAGCACCATGTTATCAGTCATAGCCAGCCAGAGGATGATGTGAGGTTTTCCATTGAGAGATGCTTCTATGTTGATAATTGTTTGCAAAGCCTCTCCTCCCCTGACCAAGCCCGAACGCTGGTAGATAAGCTAAGGGAGATCTTAGCCTCTGGTGGATTTGAACTCCACCAATGGGCCAGCAATAAGCCAGAGGTCATCAGCCATCTACCGAAAGAAGCCCGATCAGACAGCTTAGAACTCTGGTTCACTCATGACCGAATAGATAATCCTGAATCCGCCCTGGGCCTCAGCTGGCACTGTTCCACGGACACACTGAGGTACAAACATCGACCAGTAAATTATGATGCTCCTACCATGCGGAACATCTACAGGGTCTTAGCTAGTCAGTACGACCCCCTTGGGTTTATCCTGCCATACACCACCCGTGCTAAAATACTAGTGAGACAGCTTTGGGACAAACACAGGGACTGGGATGATCCCCTACTGCCCCATGATTTGCTACAAGCTTGGAGAGACTGGGAGGGAGAGTTACAAGTCCTGCCGAGAATCACCTTTCCACGAGCGTACGGACCTCCTGCCATGAATGAGAGAAGCATTACTCATGAGATACATGTGTTCTGCGATGCTTCGGAGCAAGCATATGGAGCTGTCGCTTACCTGAGGACAGTAGACAGTCAAAATCAGCCTTCTCTCTCCTTTGTTGTGGCCCGTTCAAGAATTGCACCTAAACGACTGCATTCGATGCCCAGATTGGAGCTTTGTGCTGCCCTCACTGGAGCCCAACTCAGTAAGTTGATGGAGCAAGAACTTACCCTTCAAATCAGCCAGATTACCCTCTGGACCGACTCAACCACGGTCTTGTCTTGGCTACAATCTGAGTCGTGCCGATTTAAGGTATTTGTTGGCACCCGAGTGGCGGAAATTCAGGAGCTCACCGATCGACATTCATGGCGATATGTTGACTCGGCGAATAATCCTGCGGATGATCTCACTAGAGGTAAGAGGCTAGAGGATCTAGCCTCGCCTAACCGTTGGAGTCATGGACCACCATTTCTCCTCCAAAGCTCAGATAAATGGCCAACCCTGCCAGCAACAGTAGTGGAAGAGTGCCATTCAGAAATTCGCAAGTCTGTATTCTGTGGACTTGCGACCATACCTGATGAAGAGCCTCACATACCCGATGCACATCAGTACACCACTTGGAAGGAACTACTAGAGGCCACAGTGCAGATGCTTCACGGGGCGGCAGGTCAGAGCGAGAACCCTAATGCTGACAACTACCGTACAGCTGAGATTCTTATCCTGAGAGGGGCACAACAGGATAGCTTTGCAGAGGAGTTCAGACTACTGCGAAATGGGAAACCAGTCCAACGAAGTAGCCGTTTACTAACCCTGTCTCCAGAGCTTGACGAGACAGAGGATCTCATTAGGGTCGGAGGCAGACTGCGCCGATCCGAAGACTTAGACCTGGTTGCTGTGCATCCCATCATCTTGGATAATTGCCATCCTACCACTAAGCTTCTGATTCAAGACTATGATACCCGACTCTGCCACCCAGGCCCTGAGAGAGTGTTTGCAGAGATCCGCCGTAAGTTTTGGATCTTACGAGGCCGAGAAGCAGTTCGACGGTATCAACATGCTTGTACAGAATGTCGTAGATGGAAAGCAAACCCTCAAGTTCCCAAGATGTCAGACCTACCTGTAGCACGCCTACGCCTGTATAAGCCCGCATTCTACTCGACAGGCATGGACTGCTTCGGACCCTTAATAGTGAAGGTGGGCAGGCGCACCGAGAAGAGGTGGGGAATTATCTTCAAGTGCCTTACAACAAGATGTGTACATCTAGAGATCCTCACCAATCTGGATACCGACTCCTTCTTGATGGCCTTGAGGAGGTTCATCGCCAGGCGAGGGACACCAGCCGAGTTGTTCTCTGACCAGGGGACAAACTTCCGTGGAGGAGAAAGAGAGATGCGGGAAGCCCTTGCAGAATTATCTCCAGAACTCCGACTCCAGCTTGCCAAACACAAGATAAAGTTTCACTTCAACCCACCTGGTGCACCCCACTTCGGCGGAACTTGGGAGAGGGAAATCCGCTCAGTGAAAACTGCAATGCACCGGGTAGTAGGCAGTCAATCAGTTACGGAGGAAGTGCTACATACTGTTCTTCTGGAAGTAGAAGGCATGTTGAATGCCAAACCATTGGGATATGTGTCTTCCAACCCTAAGGACCTTGATCCAGTGACGCCAAATGTTCTCCTGATGGGGCGGCGGGACGGGTCCCTGCCCCAAGTGGTCTATCCTAAATCTGAACTCCTGAGCAGAAGACGCTGGAGACATTCCCAAATTCTGGCGGACCAGTTTTGGTCTAGTTTCATTAAGAACTATCTCCCGAGCCTACAAACCCGCCAGAAATGGAATGCCAACCCTACAGATATGACCTTAGGATCAGTGGTACTGATGATGGACCCTCAACTGCCCAGAGCATGCTGGCCGGTTGGTATTGTCACTAAAGTTTACCCCAGTGCAGACGGACACATAAGGACAGTGGATGTTAGGATAAACAATAGAACTTACACTAGACCTGTAGCCAGACTGATTGTTCTACCAGAGGTTCCAGAGGAGGATGAGAACTAAGACTTTATGCCTGTCCCCGGATACTGTACTGAACACCTATTCAGTAACAAATGTGCTTCACACATTTGGGGGCGGCTGTAAGAAAGGCTGCGCAGATGACTGTATAATCGTGTATGCGCACCTCTGGCGCACATTGACGCGCTCTAACACACCATGAGCGCACGCAACGAGCAGTGCTCTGCTCTGTGCAGATTCACGGACGATGGTGAAGCAAGTGTGTGACGGGACGACGCTGCTGAGATTATTCCCCGTTTAGAGAGTGTTTAGATTCATATTGTGTGCGTCACTGCTGAATAGTAAGTGTTTCTGTCTTCATCTGCTATTTAGTGATTAAGATGATTGTGTTAGTGTGTTATAATTTCATATTTATCACTAATGTCTGACTGACGCGATGCTAGAGTTATTGTGCTAATCACAGCTCGTTTATGTTCATTATTCTCCATGTATATTTACGTTATGCATTCAGTGCAGATATTATTTATCTATATTGTGGATTATGTAGTTCGATACTTTGAATCCTTTAAGTAGTTAACGTTATATTCAATATAATCCGTTACTCGTGTGTAAGGACTGGGCGAAGGTGAATCTGAATAACTAAATACCCCCATGCTAAAATCCCAAAGCCTTTAGCCCAAAAGGCCTGGAACTTGGAAAAACACACACACACACACACACACACACACACTCTCTCCCACACACACACCAAGAACGGGGTGTTCTGTTACAAGACTGAGTTTTATTACCCCTTGGAATGTCCCAGAGAGTGTGATTCCTCCTTATTCTTGCTGAGAAGAATAAACGAACCCTGGTTTAAACCTATATATTCTATGTATATATATATATATATATAACCATGTGATACATGCATCCAATGTTCCATCTCATGATTTTTCCTTTATGTTGTTTGGTCTGTGTGGCCTTGTAAACTCTAATGGGTTAATGTTTGAGACATGACTTGCATACTATGAGAAACAGAAATCACTGTGTAGCATGTTTAGTCTCGATAAACTCCAATCCTCGTTCCCCATTTGTTGATTTACATTACATCTCGCTAACTTTGTGACACAGGGGTGTTATAAGAAATCTTGAGGGTTCTCTCTCTTAAACACCCAATGAACTGACATATTCAAATGTCCTGCGAGATTCACCAGAACACTTCATGACTGTGGCTCGAGCTTCAAGCAGACCTTATCAAACTAACCCCCCTCCTTTCTGCAAAGGAATGCCATGCGGTCAAAGAGTCCCCTCTGAAAACGCACATACACAAAGCTTTAATTCACTCACTTTACTGACTTTACTGAGATATATTTGATATGTTATGTTTGTCGATTTGTCCAGGCCCTATGAAGGGATCTGGGAGTGTATGGTATTTCTAAACGAACTACAAGGGCATTTAATTATGCTTTTAATGTAACTCTGCAATATGTAGAGTTACATTATGGCCCTATGTAACTCTGCAACTCTCCTTATACGTCTTTCTTCCTATTTTCCGAACCTTTGTGATCTAACGAGGTCATCTATGTAATTGAACAAGCCGTAAAATGTATTTTACTATGTTTAATCATCTTTGGAATGATTCTGACCAAATTCTGACTGCTTGTAAAACCTGTGAATGCGGCCATAAATCGAACGCGGACAAGACAAAGCCGAGGTTGCCGCCAAAGTTTCGTTGAATGCCATTGGCCAGTTCGCACCTCAGAAGGTTCCTTTAAAGAAGAACTGAACCTCCCTCCACAGTCAGATCTTACTGAGCTCTTCCGTGCTCGTCCTGGTTTCAGAATGTAACGTCTCGTCTCGAGGCGAGTCTTTCGCCTTTCTTTTATGCGTTCTAGTTAGTTTGTGTTTTTCAGTCTTAAGATAAGTCCCTGTGTTTTAATTCCACGAGTGAAAAGAACACCGCGGGACATATCTCTTCAGCAAAGCCGGCTACGAGGGACATTTAAACCACCGCGCGCTCTCTCTGAACCAGAAGCACGCGCACGTGACCACGTGACGCTTCCTCCCACACAAAGGACACCGCTCACGGTGCAGGACCGACGCGACACAGAGTGCATGACCAAGATTACATTTGCGCAAGTATCTCTTGTTACAGAGCTTCTAAGAAGCCTTAAGATGATGTTTTCGTGTTGTTACAGAAAAGGTGAAGTCCAGGATAATGCTGCTAATGCTCTCTCTCTCTCTTTCTCTCTCTCTCCGTTCTCTCTCTCTCTCACACCCTCACTCTCCCACACGTGTCTCCATTTGTCCAAACGCAATGCCTTTCTCGTTCATCGATGCCTTATCGTGTTTTGTTTGTTTATTATGTTTGTAAATATATATGTATATATATATTCCATGGCAACTGTAGTAAATATATAAGTAGACATGCCTTTATTAAATCCATTATATTCATTTGATTGATTCATTTACTTTGCTCATTTTCAAGTCCCTTAAGTGCAAACAGGTCCTACTCGCTTTATCAATTAAAGATACTTTAAAGAGTATGTGTTTATAGGGCAGCAAACCCAATTCTTCTGGCCAGAGAATTGCGTTTCCTGAAATCCTATAAAGAAAGATGATATTGTGGATCCCCACAATATTATTCTGGCAATTGAGCTAATTAATTTTGCCTGTTTTGTAAGACGTGATCAGTGTAATTAACTGTAATCAACTTGTAGTTAAAATGCAAGGATACACAGTTAAATATGCAGGTAAAAGGACATCCTCCCTTAGAGGGAGATTTATTAACATGTAAGACTGATCTAATCCAAACATGTATGAATAATTATTAATTATGAATTATTAATTATGATATACAAATTCCCCATGGATTAGATCCGCCCATAGTCTTTACACGTGTATTATTGCCACTCACGTTTCTGTACACGTGACACCACCTAACGGCAGTTCGTATGCATCTGACTGTTAATAGTTATTGCATCGGTTACTGTTTAGTATTGGAATGTATGTATATTTAATACATAATGCTGTTATTCTTATTTATTTGTTTCCATTTAGAACCACACATCTGAATATATATACATATTGGAGATTGTATGCCCATGCCTACTGCAACAGTTTATTAAACACCATCTAATCAGTTATTGGTCTGGTTCCTGTGTTCTGACCGACACCCGAGAGTGATTACCACACAAAAGTAGTTCAAGCAATAGAAGTATAATACAGTCCTTTTAAGTCTCCCCAACAACAATATAAATAAAAATACATTTTTATTTATATTAACAGCACTACAGTTCATTTATGCATTTAACATAAATCTAATGAGCAACTGAATCAAAACGTTCTTAATATTGAATCACTTTGTGTGTTGAATGGTTACTGCCCATGTTTTATCCAGACTAAAAGAGCATCTTCTCTTTTGTTTGAGTAAAAAAATAAAATAAAAAAAAACATTAAACAACGTGACTTACCGCATCCCTGTTCATCCGAACCATCTGAGCAGTCGTCTTCGCGATCACACTCTGCGTTCACTTTGTTTACACACTGCTTGTCTTTACACTTGAAGGAGAAATCATTGCAGATACCAGACACTAAGAGAGGAAGAGAGCATAAAGTAAAACTTGAACGAGGGAAATAAACCATCAACTGCAGCTTCTTTTTATCATCAAAGACCTGAAAGACCATGCCAGAGCCAGCTTATTGATCAGGCCTATTGATTGTGGGATAGGTCACTTATCTCTGCTGAAGGATACAAAAACAATGAACAACTTTGGGATAGAAAGAGTGGGAGGTAAATAAGGGCTGAACAAGTTGAAAAGACCAACATGTGTGATCTCACTACCATTTCAGCCTAAGTGTGGAAGCTATTGCCATCACAAGTCTATGCATATTAAAAGCAGGTTAATAATATATGTAATGGTACCCAACATTTAGTGTGAATGTACATGTCAATTTGATAGCTAAAGAAGTGGAGAAACACAGCCAGTAGAAGATTATTTAGAAGAAAAGAGATGATGCAAATACAGCAGCTTTATGGCTGAAAAAGTCTGATTAAAGTTCAATGTAAAGCTTTCCGAAATGTCCTAAAACTTTAAATATTTTAGTTCACCCTTTCAGTGGCTGGACATTTACTGTGATGATGACAATCTTTTAGTTTTTACCTAAACTGATCTTTCTGACAATAGAGACCCTAAGCTAAACACACAGCATGGTCCCAAATCTCACCCAGTACTCGCACACACACACACACGGACATCCAGCGAAACAATAGAAAGCACTTCAATATGTTTAATAATTTAAAATTTTGTGAATAACTCAGGATCTGTATATGTCTCACAAAAAAACATTATATTATGCGCAAAGAAAATACATTTTTTTCCCTATTGTATATATGAATATAAACAGATATAAGCTATAACTGTGTGACCTATAATGGCTAATTCAATTGTATCTGTATTCCTTTTTCTCCACTTTGTTCCATTTCTGTGAATTGATTGATAGACTGATTGATTTATTCTTATTTTATTTTAAATTGGGATTTATTTTATTTTAATTGAAGTCACCTTAAAGTGACTGAACCATGATGAATAAGTTAGTTTGCTGCTTGTGAACAAGTCAGGTTCTCATAAAAGACATTATGCAATGCAGATAAGCTTACAAAACAAACTTGACCAACCTAGCGTTAAACTCTATGGAAATGCAGTAAGTGATCAGTAAATTAAATCCACTCACATCCTGAGCAGGAGACCTCATCGCTGCCATCAGCACAGTCATTTTTCCCATCACATACAAAATCCTGTTGGATGCAGGCGCCATCCCCGCACCTTACCTCAGCCTTGCCACAATCTAGGAGGAACAACAAAACAATGCCTTGTCAAGTGTCCTTCGATTGTAAAAATGGAAGTGGCATTTTGAAGTATGCAACAATGAAGCAAGTGTTAAAGGTGTATTATGTTGAAGTTCTCAAAGAAAATACCAGTTTAAGGTAAGTTCGTCTTAAGCTAGTGTTTATTTGAATCCCAGAAACAGCTGGTCGTGTGATCTTATCAAGGTCCTGCTTTACTAGGCCACTGCTTTATCTGTGTGAATGCTTAGTGTATCCTTAAATGGATTTTGATTCATTTAAACTGACTTCCTTTTGAGCAGGGTTTCCAAATGGGGTTCACTGCTGAAATGTAAATGCTGAGCTGAGCAATAAAAAAATTAATTATGTTTGTTGAAATGTAATAGGAGAAACTCACCGCAACGTTTCTCATCACTGTTGTCGCCGCAGTCATTCACTCGGTCACAGACAAAGATCTGAGGCCTACAAACCCCATTACTGCAAGTGAACTGGCCCTCAGAACAGTCTGAAACATGAAAAACACATACTGAATAATGCAAAATTTATGTGAAACATCACCTAACTTTGTCAGATATAAAGTACAATTTATACTGTCCTGAAAAGGTTATTTCAAATAAACTGATTTCCATGTATTCCCAATTTCAATGGCTAATGATTTTTTTTCAGTATGAATTAACCATAACCATGCTTCCTATTTCCAGAAACATTTAATGATTTCAAAAATGATCAAAACATAGCGTTCATTTTATGAACAAAGAACGCCTGATTTCTCAGAATGCTGAGATTTATAATTACTTATACATTTTATTTATAATATTTAATAAAGTGATCAAATTTGGGTGTTAATGTTTTTAAGTTATCTGAAAACAATGCAAAATTAAATTCTATTCATTGGTTTATTCCAAACTTAATTTGGAGGAATCTGTCCAATCAGTAGAAGAAAACAACAGATGCTGTTGTATCAGTAATCGTAAACAATATAGATACTGATATATACATAACGGAACAGATCAACATAATTAAATTATTGACGCAATTATTTATCATTAATGTTGACTAATGAATCATCTGTGCTGTGCATCTTCCTGTCATTCCGAATCAATATCCCGCTGGACAGGGCTATTCCAATTCAAGCTCTAATTAATAAATTGAAAGGTTTAAACTAAAATGTTACCACGTCCTGACTGGGGTGAGACTTACTGCAGTTTCTCTCATCACTCATGTCTTGGCAGTCGTTCCACCCGTCACAGTGCTGCTGTTTTGTGATACACAAGCCCGAGGTGCACGCGAACTGACCAGGGCAAGCTGGAGAAGAAAACAGGAAGACACCCAAGACTCAACGCAAGAAGTGAAGGAGAGTTCCAATGATAGAATAATATGATCGGTCTGTTTTAAATGTTCCTGGATCAAAAACCGATCACTGCATTTAGATGGTCATTTTGAAACACTGGGCTTACGTACGGTTTACAGGGTCAAATGCGGTGTAAATGATCCTGAATCCCTTATCAGTGGAAGATTGATCTGAATGGAACTTCACTTCCAAGGAATTGCTGGGGCTAGAGAGCACAAATCGATGTTTCTCCCCACAATACCTTCAAAAATCAAGCAAGGAAAGAGCGGTTAATAAAACAAAGGCTAAGAAATCAACAACGAAAACTAAACGAGAATAACAAGAATAAGAACAACAAAAAGAATGGCCAACAGACTGATCCAGCTGGTTTTCAGATAGAGTAAATTGAGCTTTATGCCATTTTATAGATTGTCAGGAAGCTGACAAGAAACACTACAATCTTTCTGGCTGTCATGGCAGGACAGAGAACTTACTTTTTTCCCAGCACCTCTACGTAGTCTTTGTGACAGCTGTTAGGGTCCACCCCCGGCTCTTTCACACGGAACATACTGAACTCAATCTTTATATTTTTGCCAACAGGAACCTGCAGAATTCACATGATATTATTCAGGGTTATTTTCAAAAAGCCATGAATCAACAAACTCAAGAGGAATAGTTCATCGAAATATGAAAATGTTGTCTTCATTTCATCACCATCATGTTATTATTATCATCATATATGTCCTAATCGCATATTATTTCCGAGATGTTAGGCAGAAACACTAGGCAAAGATGTTAGGTGTTTCCTGGAAAAAAGAAAATAATAAAAATAGAGAACCAAAATTACAATCAAATGAAGAAATACTTGAAAATTTAACTCAAATATACATTTAATTTTAAAACATGAGTACTCTCTTAACCATTTTCCACCAGAATGGTTCTCGTTCTGGAACATGTTCTCGGCCAGGCTGCGGGTGTCCTTGAGGAACAAACAGTGATGTATCGCTACTATGTGTTGTTTATCTGAATATAACCAATCGAAAAAAACGGTGTCCCAGTGTTTGTGCAGGCAGTGCACAAAGCTCACATAACCTGTCCATATTCTCATCTGTCAAAATTGAAACCCTAGATTCACTCGCTCTCTTGCACACTAGGTTTCTCTCACGCGCAAGACAGCGGCAGCATTTCTCCGCCCCGCTCCTCTGCTTTTTAAAGATTTTAGGCCGGAGCTGAACAGATCTTTCTGGCCCGGAACCCCCTATTGTGGTGGAAATGCGTTGAATGGTTTGAGAATGGACACAGGCCGGAAGCCCGCACCAGAACAGACTGGAGGCCCACACCCGGAACAGGCCTAGAACCCCCTTTGTGCAGTGGAAATGCGTGGAGTGGTTCGAGAACGGACACAGGCCGGGGGCCCGCACCAGAACCCCCTTTTTTGCAGTGGAAATGCACAAAACGGTTTGAGAACGGACACAGCCTGGAGCCCGCACCAGAACTGGCCTGGAACCCACTGTTTAGCAGTGGGAATGCGTGGAGCAATTCAAGAACAGACACGGGCCAGGAACCCACACTGGAACAGTGTTGGTGGAAAAGGGGAATCTGATAGTAAACAAAAAAAGTGAAACAGTGTTGTGAGGCTTACATTGATGTTCCAAATGCAGTCCACCAAAGGAGGGTAGAAACTAGGGAAATACGGAGAGGTGAAGTATCCTGTGGAAGCAGTCAGAGATGATCCACAGCTCCCAGCTAGAAATGTATATGGGGGAGGGGGAATAAATGGAAAAAAAGTTATTAAGAAACCAACATGAAACACTTTCTAGCCAATTTAACATTCTTTTTCAAGTTTCAAGACTGCTTTTAGTCAGACACTGCAAGTGTTTACATGAGCAATATCACACAAGTAGCAGTGCAATATGGCTGTATATCAGCACGGCTGTGACTCGGACGTCACAGCATACAAATATACAGCCATATCGCACAGTTACGAGTGTGGCATTACGTTTATACAACAGTTCAACGGCACAAGTGAGTAATTAACCCTCTGGGGACTAAGCCCTTTTTGGTCCGTTTTCTCTATTTTTACATTTAGGCTTATAAACCATATGTAATGGAGATGGAACACCATTTGTTTGGTATCTATGGATTCAGAAGACCCTAAGCTAACTTAATAATGCATGTAATGTGTTTATAAAGGAAGTATTTCTAAACTAAAGAATATAAAACGAAAGAATTTCAAAACCGAAAATTCTATTTTTGTCATTTATTACTGAATATCACACCTCACACAACAACAGTGAACAGTTTTTTTAACCAAAATGTATATTTCAAACCCTTTGCTTGACAGACATTTGTAATTGTTCAATAACAACATTGTTCAAAAGTAAAATATTTCGTAATCTGTGAAAACACTGTCAGCATCGGATTTCTCCTTGTCACTTTCTAGTAATTGTTCCAGAGCTTGTTCTAAGGTAAATATGTTACTGCTTGCCATCATAAAAGAGCTAAAACAAATAAAATAATAATGCTATAATTGCTAATATACACTCACCGGCCACTTTATTAGGTACACCTGTCCAACTGCTCCTTAACACTTAATTTCTAAGCAGCCAATCACATGGCGGCAACTCAGTGCATTTAGGCATGTAGTAGACATGGTCAAGACAATCTCCTGCAGTTCAAACCGAGCATCAGTATGGGGAAGAAAGGTGATTTGAGTGACTTTGAACGTGGCATGATTGTTGGTGCCAGAAGGGCTGGTCTGAGTATTTCAGAAACTGCTAATCTACTGGGATTTTCACGCACAACCATCTCTAGGGTTTACAGAGAATGGTCCGAAAAAGAAAAAACATCCAGCGAGCGGCAGTTCTGTGGGCGGAAATGCCTTGTTGATGCCAGAGGTCAGAGGAGAATGGCCAGACTGGTTCGAGCTGATAGAAAGGCAACAGTGACTCAAATAACCACCTGTTACAACCAAGGTGGGCAGAAGAGCATCTCTGAACGCACAGTACGTCGAACTTTGAGGCAGATGGGCTACAGCAGCAGAAGACCACACCGGGTGCCACTCCTTTCAGCTAAGAACAGGAAACTGAGGCTACAATTTGCACAAGCTCATCGAAATTGGACAATAGAAGATTGGAAAAACGTTGCCTGGTCTGATGAGTCTCGATTTCTGCTGCGACATTCGGATGGTAGGGTCAGAATTTGGCGTCTACAACATGAAAGCATGGATCCATCCTGCCTTGTATCAACGGTTCAGGCTGGTGGTGGTGGTGTCATGGTGTGGGGAATATTTTCTTGGCACTCTTTGGGCCCCTTGGTACCAATTGAGCATCGTTGCAACGCCACAGCCTACCTGAGTATTGTTGCTGACCATGTCCATCCCTTTATGACCACAATGTACCCAACTTCTGATGGCTACTTTCAGCAGGATAATGCGCCATGTCATAAAGCTGGAATCATCTCAGACTGGTTTCTTGAACATGACAATGAGTTCGCTGTACTCAAATGGCCTCCACAGTCACCAGATCTCAATCCAATAGAGCATCTTTGGGATGTGGTGGAACGGGAGATTCGCATCATGGATGTGCAGCCGACAAATCTGCGGCAACTGTGTGATGCCATCATGTCAATATGGACCAAACTCCCTGAGGAATGCTTCCAGCACCTTGTTGAATCTATGCCACGAAGAATTGAGGCAGTTCTGAAGGCAAAAGGGGGTCCAACCCGTTACTAGCATGGGGTACCTAATAAAGTGGCCGGTGAGTGTGTGTGTATATATATATATATATATATAATCGTTCTGTCTCTCTCATATAAATCTCTGTGCGCTTTGTAATGCTCCGGTTTTTTTTAATTCTCCGTTCGCTCTCTCCTGGCTGGTCTTCCAGCTTGCACGATCAAACCTCTGCAGCTAATCCAAAATGCTGCAGCTAGAGTGGTCTTTAACGAGCCGAAGAGAGCACACGTCACTCCTCTCCTCACAAAATTGCACTGGCTGCCAGTTGCAGCTCGCATCAAATTCAAGTCACTGACGCTTGCTTACAGAACAACCACTGGCTCTGCTCCCTTTTACCTAAACTCACTACTTCAGACTTATGTCCCTTCCAGAAATTTGCGCTCTGCAAGCGAACGTCGTCTTGTGGTGCCACGTCAAAGAGGCACAAGATCTCTTTCTCGGACCTTTACCATGACTGTTCCTTGCTGGTGGAATGACCTACCCAACTCAACCAGAGCTGCTGAGTCCGTAGCCATTTTTAAGAAACGGTTGAAGACGCATCTCTTTCGGCAGCACTTGTTCCAGTAATACTAACACTTTCTCTTCCTTTCTATTAAAAATAAATAAATAAATAAATAAAAAAATTTACGGGTTCTACGTTGGATTAAACTGTGAAAGGTTATAGCACTTACATTTTGTTGTCCTGCTGTTAGTTTAACTGCTTCTATGGTTCTCATTTGTAAGTCGCTTTGGATAAAAGCGTCTGCTAAATGAATAAATGTAAATGTAAATGTCTCACTCTCTGTTTCCTTCTCCAAATCCCACCCCTTGCAAGGCTACAGAGTCCTCTGATTAGCTAGAATACGTCATGGTAACCATCCTCTGATTGGGTAAGAAAAATATTCCTCGCAGTGGTAATTTTTCCATTGGTCGTTGCGAGTGAAATCCGCCTAACAACATTGATTTCATTGATTTCATTGGCCTTTGTTCGCTGTGATATTACGCTACAAGGAAGTGTGTATCTATACAGATCGGGTACCGCTGTTTTCAGCGGAATCTGAGGAAGATGTCAAAAAAGACCGCACCTCTCTATCATTAATAGTTTTTGAGATAATTACACATTTGTAAAAGTATGCCATTTTGGGCGGTACCGCCCAATCCGTCCCCAGGGGGTTTAATAAGATACATCAATGGAGTGTCTTTAAAAACACTCTTTTGTGCAGAACTACTTCCTTCCGCCATGTCTCAAATTGACAGTTTAACAGTTGAGCCCAAGCCTCCATTACCAAAGGAACGTTGAGTTGTTTCATTGAAGCTTATTGTATTATGTAGAGTAGAGTATTGTGGCTGCCCGATGCTGTTCCCTGTGGGTACATGAGCGCTGAATGGCCGCTGATGGCCTAGAGCTTGCATCTGCGAAAGCGTCTAAACAGATGATAAAATAGGCGCTGTGTATATACACTCACCTAAAGGATTATTAGGAACACCATACTAATACTGTGTTTAACCCCCTTTCTCCTTCAGAACTGCCTTAATTCTACGTGGCATTGATTCAACAAGGTGCTGAAAGCATTCTTTAGAAATGTTGGCCCATACTGATAGGATAGCATCTTGCAGTTGATGGAGATTTGTGGGATGCACATCCAGGGCACGAAGCTCCACCACATCCCAAAGATGCTCTATTGGGTTGAGATCTGGTGACTGTGGGGGCCATTTTAATACAGTGAACTCATTGTCATGTTCAAGAAACCAATTTGAAATGATTCGAGCTTTGTGACATGGTGCATTATCCTGCTGGAAGTAGCCATCAGAGGATGGGTCCATGGTGGCCATAAAGGGATGGACATGGTCAGAAACAATGCTCAGGTAGGCCGTGGCATTTAAACGATGCCCAATTGGCACTAAGGAGCCTAAAGTGTGCCAAGAAAACATCCCCCACACCATTACATCACCACCACCAGCCTGCACAGTGGTAACAAGGCATGATGGATCCATGTTCTCATTTTGTTTACGCCAAATTCTGACTCTACCATCTGAATGTCTCAACAGAAATCGAGACTCATCAGACCAGGCAACATTTTTCCAGTCTTCAACTGTCCAATTTTGCTAATTGTAGCCTCTTTTTCCTATTTGTAGTGGAGATGAGTGGTACCCGGTGGGGTCTTCTGCTGTTGTAGCCCATCCGCCTCAAGGTTGTGTGTGTTGTGGCTTCACAAATGCTTTGATGCATACCTCGGTTGTAACGAGTGGTTATATCAGTCAAAGTTGCTCTTCTATCAGCTTGAATCAGTTGGCCCATTCTCCTCTGACCTCTAGCATCAACAAGACATTTTCGCCCACAGGACTGCCGCATACTGGATGTTTTTCCCTTTTCACACCATTCTTTGTCAACCGTAGAAATTGTTGTGCGAGAAAATCCCAGTAACTGAGCAGATTGTGAAATACTCAGACCGGCCCGTCTGGCACCAACAACCATGCCACGCTCAAAATTGCTTAAAATCACCTTTATTTCCCATTCTGACATTCAGTTTGGAGTTTAGGAGATTGTCTTGACCAGGAACACACCCCTAAATGCATTGAAGCAACTGCCATGTGATTGGTTGATTAGATAATTGCATTAATGAGAAATTGAACAGGTGTTCCTAATAATCCTTTAGGTGAGTGTATATTAGTCACATATTTGAGGTCTACATTCTAGCCTAAAAACTCTTAAAACAACATTTTGTGACAAAACAACAGTGGTATTTGTACAAAAACATGGTGGATTTGCTCGACCGGCAGTCACAGCTAGCGGAGTGATACAAACGGTACCGATACTGGGGAAATATTGCACGGCTCTCAGCCAAACAAATTCGAGAACCAGAAAGAACTGCTGTATAAAAAAGACTTATAAAATGCTAAAGCATTTGTACCGAATGATTACAAGATTTACCAGTAGTAGGAATGGCAGAGTAAACTGCTTTGAATCCTGATTTCCGGACCACGTCTGTGACCAGGTTGACAAGCATGATGTTACCAGAAGAAACAACCTCAAGAGGATTTGTAGGAGGGCGAAGTCCACACTGTCTGTGATGGAAAGAGTGTTAGAACTGTGACAACTGTATAGAAGAGCATTGTATTATTGCATACTAGTGTTGATTATAACCCGTGAAGTGTATTATCAATGTTTGTTCCAAAAATGAAAGACAATATAATATAAATATGTGCTGCTGCAAGTGATTTTGTCAGCCTTTAGGAGTATACAAGCCTGTAGATGACAGATATGATCTTTAAGATATGGACTAAAACTTGAATTTATGGAGTCTTTAATATCAAGAGATATACCTGGGGCGTAACATTATTAAGAGCTGTATGGTTGTGATGCACAGCAACTCTGTCACCTTAGAAATGGGGCAGAGGCTGAGCAGTGTTGTGAGTGTTATGTTCAGAGCTTCAAGATCCAGTTTGCGACCTATACACTTCAGGTGATTTGTTGTGTAGCATAAATACACAAAGAAAAGAAAAGAAAAATAAGTGCTCCTTTACTAAAGCCTGTGATAAGGTGACTAAAAATTGCCATGAATCTGAGGTGCTAGAGAGGGGTCTTAACAAGCCAATCTTCAGTTATAAGCCTGAGGCCGACCATGAAAAATGAAACTGAATTGAAAAAAAGTCAAGAAACCGCTGCCCAGCGATGAGGGGGCTTCATCCTTGACGTATAGAAGATAGTGCTAAATATCCTATACACTATGGTTTAAAAGTTTGTGGTCAGTATTATTATTTTTTTAAATTAATTAATATTTATTTAAAATGAATAATACTTTTATTCAGTAAGGACAAATTAAATGGATCCAAAGTGACAGTAAAGACTTATGAACATTCTATTCTCAAAGAATCTTGAGAAAAATGGTTTCCACAAAAACAAAGCAGCTGTAGCACAGAAATGATTCATGAGCAGCAAATCAGCATATGATTTCTGAAGGATCATGTGACACTGAAGACTGGAGTAATGATGCTGAAAATTCAGCTTTACCATCACTGAAATAAATTACATTTAAAAATATAAAATGCTTATTTTACATAATAATATTTCACAATAGTACTGTTTTTTTTCTGTATTTTTGATGCAGCTTTGGTGAGCAGAAGAGAAAAAAAAATTTATAATAATGTTCACTTTTTTTCTCTATTAAATTTGAGGTCCTTAAAAGTGTTTTTTTTATTTATTTTTTTAAGAAAGGTGGGGAAATGGGTTATTTTGCTCAATATAGTGAGGGAACTTTCTCAATGCTTGGTCAAAATGCTTAAGTGCATTCAGTGTTACAATTGTTAAATCAACAGAATGTCACAGATTCATTCAATAGAGGATAGCTGGTATTTAACAGAATATTCCTATAAGCAACACTGGTATATGTTACGACATGAAGTCAAATCTGAGGTTTAAAAGCTGCATATACTCACTTTGTGATGGCGCGAGTGCTGTCAGGACTGAGAGAGTCGTAGATGGCCACATAATCATTGGCACAGTCATCCTCGATGAGGAAGGTCTTGAATTTGACAATGATGGCATAGCCTTTAGGGGCGCGAATCTGCCACTGACATCGGGAGCGAGCTGGGTATTTCTTAGGGTGTTCGGGAGACATAAATTCTTTGCCGGTGGTTTCAGCAACAAGACTGTAAAAGCAATTCTCTGACAACAGAAACAGGAAAAGTAGAAAGATCTGATCTTTGCTGCATGCTGGTATCTACATTCAAACCATGTACTCGACAGATACTTCAGATATGTGCTTGTGTACTTGTATTTGTCTAAATGAGCAGTATACAACAGATGCAGAACCCACAATGCAATTTATTTATGGAATTTGATTTCTTATTCTAAGAAGTCATATACTTGTCTTGCAGTGAAAATACACATGGAAAGTTCTAGTATATTGAGGGGAAGGTCAAGAGTGCCTAATAACAGCCTCTTGCTGATGGAGAAAATTGGAACAAGCACATGCTAAAGCTAACTTGAGGAATAGTGGAAGGCATTAACAATGGATCTGCTTAGGAACAGAGGGGTATATGCTCAGCATACTTATGAAATCAACCAATCATAATGAAGTAAACATGTAACCTTTTGAATCATGCTATTTTTATACATTCTTTCAATGGATAAATATTTGTGCATTTTTCTCTCTGTTGTCGTGACTGACTCTTTGCCATCTTCATCAATTATCTTTTTTTCCTCATTTGTGGTAAGAGCTATTTGGGTTCGGGGTCTGGTTTATCAATGGGCGGGACTTGATGTTGTCAACCTGGAATTGATCAGTAGAAGGTGGCCGTTGCAAAACTAAATTGAAGCATATTTGATCAATCACTGTGTAATATCCCAACTCTAACCAAACACACCACAAAGTAACACCCAAAACGCCACCGTAACCACAGAATTAAAAATTGAATGTTCTGAAATCATTGTGTTGCTGTTAATTATTGTCATCATGGTGAATATTTACGATCAGAAATCCTGTTGTGTGGTGGGAACCCCGAGGACGAACGTGCATGCACTGTGTAGATTGTCATGTGGAATAAAAAGATACTCAATCAGAAAGCAAGCTGACGGAAGATCAGAAATCTTCTTGCCCGTCATCCGCCATGTTTGTTTACTCTAAAGTCAAGTTTGACCGCAAGAGATTTTGCGAGATTTCCCGTTCTCATAGTCGAGACTCTGGTTGTTTGTGAATGGAATCTGATTAGTTTTGAAAGATCTTTCAGTGTAGGCCAGCCTTTAAGTAAAACGAGTCTGTTTTGCTTTCATGTTGACTATAAAGCCATAAAAAAAGTCAATGCACTTGCAGTTTAATGCAGATTGTTAAGACATTTGTATATAAGTGCTGTTGAAGAGAT
The DNA here is from genome assembly GCA_031834385.1 of Semotilus atromaculatus. NCBI lineage: Eukaryota > Metazoa > Chordata > Actinopteri > Cypriniformes > Leuciscidae > Semotilus > Semotilus atromaculatus. Next base: position 20,783,984 of record JAULUF010000015.1, read on the forward strand.
GTATATTTGCTTTCTGTGGTTAAAAAACAGTTTTTGAGATCTTGTGTGTTGTGCACAGTAAGGTAAGTGGAAGGGAAAGCGAGTGAAAGACAGAGTGAGCGTGAGATGGAGGCGGGAAGGCATTTTTCAGTGAGTGACAGGAGAGAGCACGGCAACCCAGGTGGAAAATTACAGTGCAGCGGTGACTGAAATGGGACACACTTTACTCACTGGATCTGGGGTCCCTGGCCATCCGAGGGTCTGTGGCTGCAGAGAGAGAGACAGAGAGAGAGAGAGAGAGAGAGAGAGAGAGAGAGAGAGAGAGAGAGAGAGAGAGAGAGAGAGAGAGAGAGAGAGAGAGAGAGAGAGAGAGAGAGAGAGAGAGAGAGAGAGAGAGAGAGAGAGAGAGAGAAAGAAAGAAAGAGAGAATGATGCATGCTGTCCTTTTTTCAGTCCTCTTCCCTTCCATTTTCCACAGGCCTGTCAGACATTCTGTTCTTCCTCATCCACCCCTCACCTTGACTGCGATGTTCACAAATACCAGTCTCTCACCTCACTACAGCGACATGAGTCTCCGTACAGAGATATCATTTTAAGCAGGGCAATGAGGTGTCACTCAGGCCTGCTGCTCTCGAGTATATAATGCAAATGAGGACTGGAGAAGGAAAGAGAGTAAAAGCTTTTTTTTTTTAGAAACAGAGAATTACTCTGTTGCATTGAGCCGCACATTGGAGGCAAGTCCCTACTGTTATATAGAAAGTTATTAAAAAGCATCAGCACTCCTAAAGGAGCCATTTAAATACATTTGTCGTGGAATTTTCCAACAAAAACAGCCATAATGTAGTTTTCCACAACCGTTTTCAATTTAATCTTCCTTTATCCACCCTAATTACTGCACTGTGACTGTGTGGAGCAAATATGCTCTTTCTTTGTAATTAGCAATCATCTTACGTGAAGCGGTGATGTCGCTGGAAGTGATTGCGACGCTCCCGAAGCGTTTGGCCTCCTGTCGGATGTTCTTCTGCAGAGCCTCGATCACACGCTGTTCTGTCAGCATTGGGACGATCTCCTGGTGCGTCTCAGGAATGTCAAACTGAGACCAATGATACGCTAAGGTTCCTTCACTGCAGATGCATGATATTGACATAAGAATGAAAGTAAAAACAATTTGATTTTTTGTGGTACTTGCCCATGCAAAACTCACAGTCAAAGGCTAGGCTATTGTGTGTGTTTTTTATGGCTTGAAGGATGTTGCTATGTTGTTGCTAGGGTGTTCTGAGTGGTTTCTTACTGACCCAAATAAAAAAAGAGCCCATTATCTATGATACTCTGATTCAGTGTAATTTTTGGTCCTGTTTTTATGGTCCCTTACCCTGAGTATGAGCAACAGTAATAGTTAAAACTGGAAATTAATAATTTGTATTCTATTAGGGTGTTTTTTTTTTACCCAGATTCTACAAGACTTGTCATTTATCTCTATCAGCGAAACCACTAGGCATTAAAATCAAGACATAAAGAATGATCTATTCTTTAATTTAAAAACTATTAGATTTAGAGAGTGTGCTATAAATCTAGCTTTGTCTAGATCAGTGCTCTTTGGCTCAGCTGTACCTGAAGGCAGTGATGACAGACTTGGTGTAGTATTTGGAAAGTAAAGGATCTCTGGTGAATGTATCGTTCATCTGAAAAAGAAAAAGGAGATTATTATTTAGAATAATTATTATTTTAAGAAATAAATGGCCAATGATATGCAGAAACAGCCAAACATGTAACACAACCCTTTTCACAATACAATAATTTCAAAGCAGGAAATGCATATTTTGATGAGACAATATTGCCAAAATATATGCTAAGGGCGCCGGCGCCTTATACCCTAGGGGGGGCGCCAGAGCCGCGTAAGGAACTTTCCGCTTTTATTGTACTTCATTAACACTGCAACGAGTGGAGCATAAGCCTACCAGTGACGCAAAAAGTGGGTATACCGGTATGTGTAGCGGAGTAGGCGCCCTCATAAGATTTCATCATAGAATTTTGACAGGGGACCCCCCTCCAATAATATCGCTAGCGGGCGCGGGCGCCGTGAGCGCTGAGCGAACAGGCACGAGTAGTGAGTTGTCGTCGAAAAAGATGGATAAAGCAAAAAAGCGGCCGGGGTCTAAAATAGAAATAGCCCATTCGTTTTGTTTTGTTTTGCTTAATCGGCGGCGCTGGGTTAGTGCTGGTGTAATGCATTGGTAAAAAAAAAGTCAGCGTTAGCTTTTTTTCTGACACCGCATGAAACGCGTAGATCAGCGGCCCATTGGTTGTTTTCTTGATTGACACTGGGCTGGCCCAATCACATCTTTAATGTGAAGTATAGAAAAATACTCTTTCTATTAGTATAGAAATAGTACACAACTTATGAAAGTTTCCTTTATTTTTCAGTGCATTGTTTTACAATATATGAGTAGTATCATGGGATTAATATTATAACTATTATTATGTAATGTAGACTGACACTAACTAAAAGAGGTTTGAATTTTTCTTTGTTTAATTTGAACACTGAATATGGGTTGGAGCTTTTAATTTTGAACTCTCAAAGTGCACCAGATTGATGAATTTAACATTAAAATGCACAAAATTTTCTTACGGGGGAGCATGCCCCCGAACCACCCTAGCCTTGTAGCAGCCTAATAGATTAGTAATAATAGTAGTAATTGTCATTTATGTACTACAAGTTACATGGTCAGATAAAATGTATTTGTATAATGCCACTATGTAGGATGATTGAAATATCCTTGAACATTCTTTGTAGCATTTGTATAAACAATTTATTACAGTTCAAGTCATAATTTGCTTGTTGAAGTTTTGGAGTGACTATAAGAGCATATTTGTTTAGATCGCAAAAATCAATCTCGCCTAGGGCAACCAAAGGGCTAGAGCCGGCCCTGTATATGTATATGTATATGTATATGTATATGTATATGTATATGTATATATATATATATATATATATATATATATGTGTATATGTATATGTATGTATATATGTATATGTGTATATGTATATATATATATATCTGTCTTGTGGCATTCAGCATGTAATGTAAACCTAATGAGTCAAGCTTTGTTTATTGGCTCTGCAGGGCAATGGGAAGTTTTGTTTGAGGCAGACATAGCTCAGGAGTGCTGTCTTGTGCTTTTCAAGATGATACGGAAGAAATACACAAATTTTAAAGAACAGTATAACAGTAAACACAAACAGTACACAACCTTGCATGTTGAGTCAACAGAAATTAATGAACATGCATATACTGACTGCCTTGCCAGAATATAGTCAGTAACTTTGTCATGAGTCTTTGAAAATAAATATACCATGACAGAAAACAACAACTGGTTGCCATGAGCATAAAGACAAATTTACCCATTTACCCATATTTACCAAAATCAATATATATGGTAATATATTCCATCCCAACAATATGTGTAAATGCCACGTTTGTGGCATATATGCCACTTCAGATGAGACTTTATCGCATCTTTGCATTGTAAAGACACAAAGACTGAAAGTTGATGTACTGATTTTTAAAAAACATCAAAATACAGATAATACGGTGAATCTCTAGTGCTCATTATGAAGAGGACAGAAAAAAAACAGAATCACTCTTCAATTTAGAATAAAGGACCTCAAAAAGAAGTCAAAGTTTCCAGAACACTCATAAACACTGTCAAATGGAGAAAAGTCTGAGAAGAACAAAAACACTCACAATTCCTTCCAGGTCTTTTGCCACTTGTTGGAATTCCGTACTTTCAGGGTTGTCATATACTGGGCTGTACTCCGGTTTGAGAAGCTTCATGTGTCCGCTGTAAACCAGCGTGGATGAGCTGGATTTCAGAGTGGTGGACTGATCTTCCAATTCTTTGCTCCTCACTGAGAGATCGAAAGATGTTATTCATTAAAATAGTAGGAATTGTAAACTACCATTCAAATGTTTGGGGACAGTAACACTTTTTTTGAAGAAATGAACAATGTTACAAAAGATTTCCATTTCAAATCAATGCAGTTCTTTTTTTCTTTTTTTTTTCTGAAAAAATAGATACATCAGATTAGTTTATGATGAAGTTTTTGATAAAGGTTGTGCATAAGAGACCCCAAACGTCTGAAAGGTAGTATAGGTGTGCAATCTTCTTGATTTAAGAGCAAGTGCCCTAGACAAAATTGGTGAAGCGGTTTACCAACAAAGAGCCACACAAGAAATCCGACCACTGCGGCCACTACCAGCAGGGAAACGACGACCCCCACGGCAATGCTCGTCTTCCGTACTGATGTCATCTTCTGTTCATTCGTCATCAAGGTGACCTGCTCACGTGGCCCATTCCCTCTCTAAAACAGAAATTAATGTATTCTTCTGTCAGCGTGTCCTTCAAAAGTAAACATTTAGCTTCTAAGTCAAGCAAATTATACAAAATAGCGCCTTCAGAGTGAATCATGAATTCCGTTGGTTTCACTTTAAATTAGCTTTGCGACTTTAAAGCTCAAAAAAGCACCAAAAGCAAAAGGGAAGAGGTTTAAGAAATATATAGACATATAGCACAAGGCTTATAGAGCAAGGCTTATTTTGTCATTTTGTGGTTTCTTTGTATCAAAAAGAGCAGTGCGGCCAGTTTAAAACTCCTCCTTTTGTTTATCCTGCTGTGTAACTTCTGCTCTACTGAAGAAAAACAGCACACTGTGACTGTATGTAATAATTCTTGTTAGTTGCTTTGCTTAGAGAACATGAAAGCACAAACACATTAAACATTAAATGACATTAAATGTTAATATAAACCACCACATTTGTTAGAAAAATAAATTAAAGTAGCCTCTGGAGGTGCAGCATCTGTAAGAATATTTAATGCAAACTAGCCGCTAATGAAAAATATATTTCAGTACCACTTATTTTTATTTAATCTCATAAAATTTAGACTTAAACATGTTGCAAATTATGCATGAGTAGGCATAGTATGCTGCCTACACACCAAACCCACTTCCCAAACAGAACAGGAAGAGCTGAAACAAAGATAACCCATGTTTTCCGTATGTGCTGCAACAAGTCCTACCAGTACTGAATGCTCCAAACTGAAAAAGCATTTTTGAATTGAAACATTGCACATCATGTAGATGCACATGCAACTGTTCTTTGAATCAAAACATGCCGAGGCTGGTTTCAATAGCCCGTACATTGCAGGATCAAAACTGGTTAGGCCTGTTTCTGTGACCTCACACAAACACAGACAGTTATATGACATACTCTATCATCCAGGTCTGGTTTAGAGTATTACATTGTTTGCATGCCTATGTTTAAAATCTAAGGTGTGAGTTAATATATCTAAGAAGGAGGATTGGAGATTCTGCTGGGTCAACAGGAAATGCATTCGCAACCCACTTTCATATGACATTGATGGGAAAAATATTAAAGAGTAACACATGTAGGGTGGGATTTTATTTACTATGTAACGACTGATACCAATCAGACAATTATTTGTTATTGTTAACAAATAATATTTAAAACTCACTCCGGGACCTGTGGTCCCATCCCCCAACAAGGGCAAGAAGGGTCTTTGGTTACCCTGACTACAATCAGATAAGTTGGTTTTGTTGCTGTTAAAAATGTGGTCACGTGTTCAAGACAGAAACAGACTTTCCTGCATTAATTTATCGACGACTATGCCTTCACTCTCTCAACAGAGTCAGACTGTATTTTCTTCAAATCGACTGCAACTTTTCCATCTACTCTTGGCCTTCTCGGTACGTTCAGGGGGACGTGTTGTCCTGCGTGGCCTCAGCAGGCCCCAGGGCAGCCGGCCTTGACTCACAACCAGCCATGTGCTCATGGAGAGAGAGAACTTTCAACCAGAACAGAGTCGAACCAGGCAAGTTCGTCATATCTTCTTCATCCAACGGAGAAGAAAACGATTGCAACTTAAATGTGTGACACTCTCGGAGCCATCAACATTCTTTTCCAAGAACTTTGTTACTGTTTCTGCTTGTTACATGCTCTAAGCGCTGTACATGCTAAGAAATAATAATTTTTCTGTGGCCATGAAAGAGACCCTTTTCTTAGAATAAATGAATAATCAAAGGAGTTCGTCTGACGAACTGATTAATTGATTGTAATATTAATTTAGCGACATCAAGTTAATCCAATTAACGGACCCAAATATTCATAATTAATCATAACAAGTTATGAGTTATTAATATTTCCCCATTTGAGCGAACTCGTTAAAACTATATTACACACTATAACGATAGCTATTACTATACACACACCAATGCACAGTAACATTCTGTTTATTATAAGCATGCGCAGCAGTTCTGTCATCTGCCGCATTAAATGCTTGAGTTCTAGAACGGATTCTGAGTGGCTTTTAATGTTTTCATCATTCATTAACAGCAGGTAAGTGTCTTTCTGAAAGCAATTCCAATGATATTACTCTTTGGCATTATTGTTTAAAGGTGCTCTAGAAGTTAAATAACAAGAGTTCAGTACATGGACATGACATACAGTGAGTCTCAAACACCATTGTTTTCTCCTTCTTACTTAAATCTCATTTTTGAAAAACACCCCTGAAAAATAGGCGAATCTCCACATGACACCGACTGTGACGCAACAGTCGGGATCATTAATATGTACGACTCCAAAAATGTGCATATGCCAGCCCATGTTCAATGACAGGCGGAACTGTGCAGCCGAAGCATGGCAGTTGTTCAGTGTTTGGATGTACAAATGAACACAAAAGTACTTTTTAGTTCCTTCATCCGAGCCTCTGAAGAAACAATGGGTTAATTTTATTTTCTCTGGAAATTTCCAAACATTTCACAGACGAGACCATTTCCTCAACTTGGGCAAATACAGAGCTGGCCTCGATGAACGTCTGAAAATATATCGATCGAGCTACCAAGCAACACTTTCTGATGTGTAATTGTTCAAGTTCAGACAGGTAATCTTTCACTCAAAATCGTTCAATACTGTTTATGCATCAGTAAATCAAGCCAGTGACTAAAATATCAACTTCACATCGTTTATTTTAGTAGGATGAAAAAAACCTTATTTAAATTGTGAATAAATTATACAGAAAGCGATCAAAAGAACAATCTTTCCACAGCGCGAGTTTCTCTAGACACTTGCCAAACTCATTATGAATTCACAAATGCACGTTACACTGCACAACGAAGCTCTTACAGTATTTACATCATCGTGTTTGCATTGGTGAGCATTAGAGAGAGTGCAGAAACTGTGTTGCATTGATAAGATCTTCATTCTCGCGATCAACAGACAGTCATCGGTTTGCTCAATGCTCATCACGGCAACATTTTATGTGATGGGAATAGATCTAAATACTTTAAAAACATCTCACGATTCGTTAATCTCGATAGCTGTAATAGTAAAAACGTATAATATCTGTAGTCAGTGGCGTAGCAGCCATTATAAAAGTGGGGGGGGGACAAAATTGTATGGTGATGTGACCTAAAGCAAAGGTGATGTTCATAATAATAAATTCTAGATAGAATACAATTGCCATTTTACAGCACCCTAGTGGCAATTTTGGGAACATGCCATGATAGCTTACAGCAACCAGTTTTTGTGAAATCATACTCAAAATAAAAAAAATACTGCAGGACTTTGGACATCTATACTTTATGTTTTATGAAATAAAGATATTTTATGATATTTACAATATTTCAGTTACACTACACTTGAACAATAACTTTGATCTTACTTCTTAACAGTTGGACCAAAAAAAGAGTGTTCAATAAGTATACAGATTACATCTACAGTAATTTTATACAACAGACATTTTATAAAAATATATCAATAAAACCTAAATCAATGTATTTACAAGGTTTTAATATTATCAAAATTGAAGTGAGATTTTTAATCAAAACTTCCAAACTGAATTTTTCGGCTTTCCTTGCGGGCCACAAATTGTTGAGCAATCTTTTTTCTCACTAATTGATCAAGTTTTTCCTTGTGTATATGACACACAGCAACACTATTCAGCCGTGTTTGTGTCATGGTACTACGAAGCCATGTTTTTAGCCTCCTGAGACCGCTGAGGACACGGGAATGACAAGAAGCAGTCTGACAAGTGTTTCCACCTGATCAAAAATACTATGGACTTCTGGACACATCCCCCAAAGGACGCTTGCTGCTTCACTGCTGGACTGCATATGTTCACTTTGATCTGAACATTGCCAATTGTGTCTTAAGGGATATTTTGTCCAGTTCTGGGTACATTTGTACCACATTATCATCAACCACCCCTGTTAAGAGGATGTTTTCCAGATTCATTAGAATCAGCAACCCTTCCTGCTCAAAACATTCACTGAACTGCATATCCACAACATCAAGCACTTTGTAAAACTCAGTTTTGTAATATTCAGATGGAGATGAATGCACATGTGCACAAGCCTGACCAGTTAGACGTTTAGGAGGATTACGAGTATGGGGCAGTGCAATTGGAGAGAGATCAAGGATTTGGCACATTTCTGATGCTTTGGTGTAGAAAATTTCAAACCTCTCTGAATTTCTTTTATTTGCAACAGCATCCCTCACATAAGCAACAGCAGAAAGCATACCATTGATGGTCTGTGTTCGACTTTGGAGAGATGCGTTGAGATTCTCCAATTCTTCAATAGCCTCTAAGGCAAGCAGAAGACCAAGTACTACATTTCCCTGCTGGAATCTGCCATGTAGTCCATTTGTCCTGTTAGCTGTGTCTGAGCTGCCCGCTGCCATTTCATTCAGGGCAAGCATTACAGACTCATACTGATTCAGCACTGCATGGATAGTACTGGAGCGAACTGTCCATCTTGTAGGACAAACAGGCCTTATAGTTTGAAAGGAACCTTGAACAGATTTTGCAACTTCCTTGAACAAAGATTTAAATTTACCTGACTGCCCAAACAAAATTCCTAACTCATAAACCCACTGTAAAGCACTGTGGACAACACGTGAGGCAGTACAAGCATGCTGTGTAATGAGATTTACACAATGGGCACCACAGTGGATGTATGGGACAAGAGGTTGTTCCTTTTTAATGATGGCCTGTACTCCAGAATACCTGCCAGCCATATTTGCTGCACCATCATATGCCTGCCCTCGTAATCGAGAAATGGGCAAATTTAAACGAACCAACACATCTTTCACAACCTTTGCAAGATTCTCTCCTGTCCCCACAGATACCTCATAAAGGCCAATAAACTCTTCATGAATCATCAAATCGTTATCTACATATCGTAGACAAATTGCTTCTTGCTCTTTGCCTGAAACATCTTGCGTTCCGTCCATCATTGCAGAAAAATGCAACTGAGGGAGTGATCTTATATTGTCTGCTATATCTCTGATGATAGAGCTGCTCGACAAACTAAGGAGCTCGTTCTGAATTTGAGCAGAAGTGTAGTCCTTTTTGCCTGACAACCACTTTTTAAGACACAGATCTTCTTCTGCCTTGTATTTCAGCACCTGATGAAGATTTCCCTCACTATCATCATGCCCTCTTAGGGCCAAGCCCTGCCTTGCCAACAGCTGCACAGCACCAATGATTTTTAACAGATTTGCTCTCGCTTCCTCTTGTTGGTAATCCTGAACACTACACAGCTGTGCCTTAACTGATCTGTCTTCATATACACATGTTGTTACTGCGGTCTTGTGACAATCTGATTTTTCATGTGAACTGAATTGTTCAAGAGCTTTTTTCCAATTCTTGAAACCAGTTGAAACAAATGCTGGATCTGTATTTTTCGCAAAGGGAAGATACTTGTGTTTTAAAAGCTTTGCTACAATAAAAACCCAAAACACCTTCAACATTTGGATCGAAATGGAGACATTTAAATGTGCTGTACCATTGTGTCTGAAATGAAAGGGTACGGTCTGACAGTGTCTGCTTTATGATAAATTTGGGATCAGGGTGGTTTGGTTTTGTTGCTGAGAAATGTTGGTCAGAGTCTGCAGATTCTTCCCTGTTCATCAAATCAGTTCTCTCATCTCTTTGGTTCTCACATGGTTCCTCACTTTTTCCCTCATCTCCCTCTCTCTCTTCATCTCTTTCCTTCCCTTCCTCACACATGACTGACACTTCCTCACAAACATCCTAAAAAACGATATAAACAGCATATAGGGGGAAGGGGGAACCCTCATTTGATATTTCCACAGTTAAACACAACTTTTTTTCATTTAGATTTATATTTAGCAACCCATAAATAGCCTAATACAGTACTTAACTCTATTGGAACACACTGCCTTTATACATAAAACTAATTTTATTTAACAGTTTGAACATAAAATAAAAAAGTTATATTTTGTTTTATGAAATTAAATTGATTTAAGGAATTAAATTGATGTGTAATTCCTTAAAATAGTGGCAAGTAGTCCCAATTAAGAAAACACTGCCTTAATTGTCAATCCTTTTTTTTATACAAATCTCACCTGTACACATTCTGGAGGGGTCAAGCAACTGTCCTCCCCTCTCTCTGTCAGTGACTTCACAGCCTGCCTGTCCTACAGACAAGTTAGGACACAGTAAAACATTAAAAGACTACAATTTGATAAAGTGTGATAAGATATTCGGCGCAAATTACCGTATCTCTCGCTTATTACATGGCTACCTACCGTATCTCTCGCTTATTACATGGCTACCTACCAAATAAATCAATTTGACAAAATATTGATTTAAAAAGGAGTTTATTGATTTAAAAACAATTTTATTGCTTCCGCTAAAGAAAATAGTCCGTTCTGTCACTGAACTGCATCCATGCATTGGCAACGCTCGGTTTTTCATGGAAACGTGTGTTATACTTACACTGTAAACCCAGATTTTTGAGTGATCATTACTTATTATTTTATGTTTTGTAAAAACCTGCTATCATTACTAAACAACATTAGTTGTTTGTACTATTTAGCTGAAAAATTCATTGCACTAATCAAGTTTACCAGAGATTACTTGGTATGTTTAGTTTCATAAGGAAGGGGAGGGGTTCAAACACCACATCACAAATCACAAGGCAGAAACCACTGGTTTTCAAAAACCTGTGGTCACGTGAAAAGACCCGCGTCTAACGTGCTTCCAAGGGGCTCTACACCTGGGGCCGTATTCACAAAGAATTTTATCTTATCACTAGGAGTACTCCTAAATCGCACTAAAATATTTTAGCTAGGAGTTTTCTCTTAAAAGTTATTCACAACACCTTTCAGACCTACTCTTAGTAAGGAAAAATGACAACTCCTAAACTAAGAGTGAGTCTTTGTTGCTATGGATGACGTCAATTCTCATGCAATTCTCATTTATTTTGACAGGGCCATCATGCGGAACACAGACGCAACAAATCATGGAATTACGACATCTAAATATGTCTGTGTCCTACACAAAATAATAATAGTAATGTCATCGAAATGCATATATAATAATGACATGTTTGTGCAGGCCCCAGTGAAGTGTAATTCTAAAAAAGGCAGAGAGAGAGAAAAGTCGTGAATTAAATAAAATTAAATCAAGGTAGCCTAATACCCTAATGAAAACCGCGACTTGCCTACTAATGAAAAACGACACTTGCATTAACACTTGCTTGGTTAATTGACATCCTATTAGCCTAAATAGACTACATAAAGCAAGGAAATGTTGCTCCTATTGAAGTAATAGTTGAATCATTCATCGTGCGCGAGCCTCAAGAGAACACCGTATCCGCGCCACTCAATTTTATCTGTCTGCAGCGGCAACGAGCACATAGTCACTTGATTAAAAAAACAACACATTTCAGCGCTACATCGCCTCTTATTCAACAAACGAACGAAACGAATGCTCTCTGCTAGTTAACTGGAGATTTTTTATTTGTATTGGTACATCTGTGCCGCAAGATGTTTCAAAAGTAGTGGGGACATGTCCCACCCGACCCGTCCCGCCCGTAAACGACGCCTATGGTTGAATGACGGTGGATTATGAACTCGTCAAAACGGAAAAGAAAGCCTAACTGGACGCAGGATCAGTTACTGCTGCTGGCCCAGTTGGTGCTAGAAAAAAAAAAACATAATAAAAGGGAAATTTGGCACTGAGATATCAAGCAAAACAAAGCGTGAGACATGGGAGGATCTGTTTGCAGATCAATGCAGCATTCTCGCGGACCCCGGACGACTGCGAGAGGCGGTTTAAGATCCTTTGTGAATAGGTCTTATGAGTTAGGAGTCCTCTCGACTTCTTTTAAGCTGTCCCAGACTTAGGTGCTACTTTTAGGGCTAAAATGCTTTGTGAATTACTCTTAGTGAAAAAAATTAGGAGTCCTAAAGTTAGGAGTGACACGCCCATTATTTTTTGGAGTTGCTCCTAAATTCACCAGTTAGGAGCTACTTTTAGCCTTAAAATTCTTTGTGAATACGGCCCCTGGCTGGACGAGCACCTGGCCTCGGCAACAGACGGTATTAAGAAATAACAGAGGTTTAGATGTTGATGAAATATTGTTTAATTTAATTTAAAAATAGTCACCATAATGGTGATAAGTGTTGGCTTTAGTAGGGCTCTTGCCCTTGACATTTGAACATTTGTATTCTCTGGCTGTTTTACCTGTATGTCTAAAAAGACACAATTGTTATGGCAAATAAAGCTATAGTAAAGTGATCCAGTGATGACAGCACATTGATGTTGTCATCATGGAACATCATGGATCAGACTGAAGAAGCAGTCGAGCAACAGAAGAGAACATCAGTCTGTGAGTGTTTACTTTTCTCATTATATTTTAGCGTGGATATTTGTTGCTAGGAAACTTTGTTTGTTTTACCCTGTTTACCGTGGTAAAGCGCGTTTGTTGTCGTGACTTTTGAGTTTCGCTTAACTAAGTAGCAGGGCGTGGCCAAAGCCAGTTAAAGTACTTATTGCAGATATTTACTAGCACTTGTCAGAAGAAGCAGTCGAGCAACAGAAGAGAACATCAGTCTGTGAGTGTTTACTTTTCTCATTATATTTTAGCGTGGATATTTGTTGCTAGGAAACTTTGTTTGTTTTACCCTGTTTACCGTGGTAAAGCGCGTTTGTTGTCGTGACTTTTGAGTTTCGCTTAACTAAGTAGCAGGGCGTGGCCAAAGCCAGTTAAAGTACTTATTGCAGATATTTACTAGCACTTGTCAGAAGAAGCAGTCGAGCAACAGAAGAGAACATCAGTCTGTGAGTGTTTACTTTTCTCATTATATTTTAGCGTGGATATTTGTTGCTAGGAAACTTTGTTTGTTTTACCCTGTTTACCGTGGTAAAGCGCGTTTGTTGTCGTGACTTTTGAGTTTCGCTTAACTAAGTAGCAGGGCGTGGCCAAAGCCAGTTAAAGTACTTATTGCAGATATTTACTAGCACTTGTCAGAAGAAGCAGTCGAGCAACAGAAGAGAACATCAGTCTGTGAGTGTTTACTTTTCTCATTATATTTTAGCGTGGATATTTGTTGCTAGGAAACTTTGTTTGTTTTACCCTGTTTACCGTGGTAAAGCGCGTTTGTTGTCGTGACTTTTGAGTTTCGCTTAACTAAGTAGCAGGGCGTGGCCAAAGCCAGTTAAAGTACTTATTGCAGATATTTACTAGCACTTGTCAGAAGAAGCAGTCGAGCAACAGAAGAGAACATCAGTCTGTGAGTGTTTACTTTTCTCATTATATTTTAGCGTGGATATTTGTTGCTAGGAAACTTTGTTTGTTTTACCCTGTTTACCGTGGTAAAGCGCGTTTGTTGTCGTGACTTTTGAGTTTCGCTTAACTAAGTAGCAGGGCGTGGCCAAAGCCAGTTAAAGTACTTATTGCAGATATTTACTAGCACTTGTCAGAAGAAGCAGTCGAGCAACAGAAGAGAACATCAGTCTGTGAGTGTTTACTTTTCTCATTATATTTTAGCGTGGATATTTGTTGCTAGGAAACTTTGTTTGTTTTACCCTGTTTACCGTGGTAAAGCGCGTTTGTTGTCGTGACTTTTGAGTTTCGCTTAACTAAGTAGCAGGGCGTGGCCAAAGCCAGTTAAAGTACTTATTGCAGATATTTACTAGCACTTGTCAGAAGAAGCAGTCGAGCAACAGAAGAGAACATCAGTCTGTGAGTGTTTACTTTTCTCATTATATTTTAGCGTGGATATTTGTTGCTAGGAAACTTTGTTTGTTTTACCCTGTTTACCGTGGTAAAGCGCGTTTGTTGTCGTGACTTTTGAGTTTCGCTTAACTAAGTAGCAGGGCGTGGCCAAAGCCAGTTAAAGTACTTATTGCAGATATTTACTAGCACTTGTCAGAAGAAGCAGTCGAGCAACAGAAGAGAACATCAGTCTGTGAGTGTTTACTTTTCTCATTATATTTTAGCGTGGATATTTGTTGCTAGGAAACTTTGTTTGTTTTACCCTGTTTACCGTGGTAAAGCGCGTTTGTTGTCGTGACTTTTGAGTTTCGCTTAACTAAGTAGCAGGGCGTGGCCAAAGCCAGTTAAAGTACTTATTGCAGATATTTACTAGCACTTGTCAGAAGAAGCAGTCGAGCAACAGAAGAGAACATCAGTCTGTGAGTGTTTACTTTTCTCATTATATTTTAGCGTGGATATTTGTTGCTAGGAAACTTTGTTTGTTTTACCCTGTTTACCGTGGTAAAGCGCGTTTGTTGTCGTGACTTTTGAGTTTCGCTTAACTAAGTAGCAGGGCGTGGCCAAAGCCAGTTAAAGTACTTATTGCAGATATTTACTAGCACTTGTCAGAAGAAGCAGTCGAGCAACAGAAGAGAACATCAGTCTGTGAGTGTTTACTTTTCTCATTATATTTTAGCGTGGATATTTGTTGCTAGGAAACTTTGTTTGTTTTACCCTGTTTACCGTGGTAAAGCGCGTTTGTTGTCGTGACTTTTGAGTTTCGCTTAACTAAGTAGCAGGGCGTGGCCAAAGCCAGTTAAAGTACTTATTGCAGATATTTACTAGCACTTGTCAGAAGAAGCAGTCGAGCAACAGAAGAGAACATCAGTCTGTGAGTGTTTACTTTTCTCATTATATTTTAGCGTGGATATTTGTTGCTAGGAAACTTTGTTTGTTTTACCCTGTTTACCGTGGTAAAGCGCGTTTGTTGTCGTGACTTTTGAGTTTCGCTTAACTAAGTAGCAGGGCGTGGCCAAAGCCAGTTAAAGTACTTATTGCAGATATTTACTAGCACTTGTCAGAAGAAGCAGTCGAGCAACAGAAGAGAACATCAGTCTGTGAGTGTTTACTTTTCTCATTATATTTTAGCGTGGATATTTGTTGCTAGGAAACTTTGTTTGTTTTACCCTGTTTACCGTGGTAAAGCGCGTTTGTTGTCGTGACTTTTGAGTTTCGCTTAACTAAGTAGCAGGGCGTGGCCTGCTGTATTCAATAACGAGGTATTAGGCGTGTATAAATTGGTTAGTGTTTCGCGGCAGCGGTCGCGGCAGCCCTTGTGTGAAGCCCTCATCGTGTGAAGACCGAAGAGTGTAAAGACCAGCTACTCTACCTGCGCGACTCCACCGAGCAAGGACACCGACAAGGCACTTGAGTATTATCTTTTTGTTGTTTTTTTCCTTTCTCTTCTACACAACTTCTCTTCTAATCTTTCTGTTTGTAAGCTCTCTTACACTATGTGTTTTCAAATTCCTACTATTACTAACATACGCAAATCTAAAGTCACACGTAGGAGGCAGTACAATCCTAACAACCTGCGTACCTTTCCGGCTTCCTCTAGTACTCTATTCTCTTTTCCTATTGGTCTCTGGAATTGCCAGTCTGCTGTAAACAAAGCTGACTTTATTACATCTATTTCTAGTCATTCAGGTCTACGCTTATTGGCCCTGACTGAGACCTGGATCAGACCTGAGGACACTGCCACACCTGCTGCCCTCTCCACTAACTTCGCTTTCTCACACACCCCTCGCCTGACCGGAAGGGGTGGAGGTACTGGTCTACTCATCTCAAATGATTGGAAATTTGATCCTTTACCCCCTCGGTGTGACCACAGCTCATTTGAATCGCATTCAATCACCATCACTAGTCCTATAAAAATCCATTTTGTAGTTATCTATCGTCCCCCAGGTCAGCTTGGCAGTTTCTTGGAGGAGCTTGATGTGCTACTCTCATCCTTCCCTGAGGATGGTACTCCTCTCATAGTTCTTGGAGACTTCAACATCCACATAGAAAAACGTCAGGCTGCTGATTTCCACACTCTGCTCGCCTCATTCGATCTCAAACGAGTATCTACTGCAGCTACTCACAAATCAGGTAACCAATTAGACCTTATTTACACACGCCACTGCTCCACTGACCATACACTGGTCACTCCACTGCACACCTCAGACCACTTCCTCCTCACTCTCAGCCTCAACCTACCTAAGAACACAACACACACTCTTCCGCAGGTCACTTTTCGGCGAAACCTACGCTCTCTCTCACCCTCTCGCCTATCCTCTTTGGTCTCATCCACACTTCCTCCACCTGACAAGTTCTTAACACTTGATACTAACAGTGCAACTGACTCTCTTTTCTCCACTCTAACACACTGCTTGGACAACTTCTGCCCCCTTTCTTCCAGGCCAGCCCGCACCACACCCTCTGCCCCCTGGTTATCCGATGTTCTCCGTGAACATCGTTCTAAACTCAGGGGTGCAGAGAGGAAGTGGCGCAAATCGAAAAATCCTACTGACCTTGGTCTTTATCAATCCCTCCTCTCTTCCTTCTCTGCTAATGTCTCTACTGCTAAAATGACTTACTATCACAACAAAATTAACAATTCCTCTGACTCTCGCATGCTTTTTAAAACCTTCTCCTCTCTTCTCAACCCTCCTCCTCCTCCTCCTTCATCAACCCTAACAGCTGACGACTTTGCCACATTCTTCATAAATAAAACAACCACCATCAGCGGCCAATTTAACAATCCACAAACTGACACACACATTTTACCAACAAATACACACATTCTACCCTCATTCTCTCTGCTTTCAGAGGCAGAAGTCTCCAAACTACTCCTTTCCAATCGCCCTACTACCTGTCCACTTGATCCTATTCCTACTAACATACTCCAAGCCATTTCTTCCTCAGTTACACCCGCACTCACGCACATCATAAACACCTCTCTTCACACTGGTACCTTTCCCACAGCGTTTAAGCAGGCTCGGGTAACCCCACTGCTTAAGAAACCTACTCTTAATCCAGCACATCTGGATAATTATAGACCGGTATCCCTTCTTCCATTCGTCGCGAAGACACTTGAACGAGTTGTTTTCAACCAGATCTCTTCCTTTCTCACACAGAACAACCTCCTGGACAACAATCAGTCTGGTTTCAAAAGTGGACACTCAACTGAGACTGCGCTGCTCTCAGTAATCGAAGCTCTGAAACTGGCAAGAGCAGCTTCCAAATCCTCAGTTCTCATCCTGCTAGATCTGTCTGCCGCCTTTGACACAGTTAACCACCAGATCCTCCTGTCAATCCTAAAGACGAAGGGAATCTCGGGAACCGCACTCCAATGGTTCAAGTCTTACCTCTCAGGTAGGTCCTTCAGGGTGTCGTGGAGGAGTGAGGTGTCGAAGTCACAACATCTATCTACTGGAGTGCCTCAGGGCTCAGTGCTTGGACCACTTCTCTTCTCCATCTACATGACATCACTAGGAACTGTGATTCAGAAACATGGCTTTTCCTATCACTGCTACGCTGATGACACACAAATCTACCTCTCATTTCAGCCTGATGATCCGACGGTAGCTGCTCGCATCTCAGCATGCCTGACAGACATCTCTGGCTGGATGAAAGACCACCACCTTCAACTTAACCTTGCGAAAACAGAGCTACTTGTGATCCCGGCCAATCCAACACTTTGTCACAACTTCACTATTCAGCTAGGCCCGTCATCCTTAACTCCATCACGGTCAGCCAGGAACCTTGGAGTTGTTATTGATGATCAATTGAACTTCACAGACCACATCACTAGAACTGCCCGGTCCTGCAGATTTGCTTTGTATAACATTAGGAAGATCAGGCGCTTCCTATCAGAGCATGCTACACAACTCCTTGTTCAAGCGCTTGTTCTATCCAGACTGGACTATTGCAATGCTCTCCTGGCTGGTCTTCCAGCTTGCACGATCAAACCTCTGCAGCTAATCCAAAATGCTGCAGCTAGAGTGGTCTTTAACGAGCCGAAGAGAGCACACGTCACTCCTCTCCTCACAAAATTGCACTGGCTGCCAGTTGCAGCTCGCATCAAATTCAAGTCACTGACACTTGCTTACAGAACAACCACTGGCTCTGCTCCCTTTTACCTAAACTCACTACTTCAGACTTATGTCCCTTCCAGAAATTTGCGCTCTGCAAGCGAACGTCGTCTTGTGGTGCCACGTCAAAGAGGCACAAGATCTCTTTCTCAGACCTTTACCATGACTGTTCCTTGCTGGTGGAATGACCTACCCAACTCAACCAGAGCTGCTGAGTCCGTAGTCATTTTTAAGAAACGGTTGAAGACGCATCTCTTTCGGCAGCACTTGTTCCAGTAATACTAACACTTTCTCTTCCTTTCTATTAAAAAAAAAAAAAAAAAAAAAAAAAAAAAATTTGCACGGGTTCTACGTTGGATTAAACTGTGAAAGGTTATAGCACTTACATTTTGTTGTCCTGCTGTTAGTTTAACTGCTTCTATGGTTCTCATTTGTAAGTCGCTTTGGATAAAAGCGTCTGCTAAATGAATAAATGTAAATGTAAATGTCATCAATAGAGATTAAAAGTCATGAAAAATGAAAAGCTTCATGTTGCAATGCATGCTGGGTCCCTAATAGTACACCTAAACTCAAAAAGTTTTAGAATGTGAACTACTGATTTTCAGTAAAGACTACTCATGTAAACTTGTTTTGTCTACTGCACCTACTTAAGATTATATGTTAATACAACTCAACATGTTTAGTTTCAGCTTGTGTAAAAACTAAAGTGGTATAGGGCAACGGGTTTCCACGCGCTTTGCGAGTAAAGTCAACTAATTCGGGTTAAGAGTGTAGGTGTGTTTTACTTAGCAGCGGTCTGTTATCAAGAAATAACAGACCGCATTCTACATTGGAATTCTACCAAGCCATGTAATAAGTCTCATTTAACAGACGCATTTAACAGACGAAAAGTAGGAGAGCATTTAACACACACTCGAGACTCTGCACAATCCGGCGCGACGTGACATGGTCCTACTGCGTCTTACTTTTTTACTGTAGGTTAAATCATAAAGAAACTTTACGCATGATTCATGTCATTGCGATCTACTGTAACACATTATACTTACAGTGTGTATTTGAAAAAAGGATGTAATCGTCCTCTGCTTTTTTCTGGGGTGCATTTTACCCCAGACGGCCAAACAGCATTCGCATTAAGAGCAACTAGAGATTTGAAGCTCATGGCAGACACGCCCAAGAGATGATTCGCGCTGTGATTGGCTGAATGTTAGTTCACTCAAGTCTGAATGACAAATCAGAGAACACGGGCGGAAATATTGGCGCTGGGTAAAAAAAAAAAAAAAAAAATGCGGGGAACCGAATCACCTGTTTCTAAAAGTGCGGGGGACGTGTCCCCCGCCCCCCATCCCCCCCCGGTTGCTACGCCCCTGTGTGTAGTAAAAGTATTCGAGAGAGTTTCACATGTAATACGTAGCTATTTCATATGCAAGCATGTCAGCCAATCACAGCAGAGGCCGGTTACACACAGCAGACACGCCCCGTCAAACAGAGCATTCACATCAAAGGCTAAAATCAGGCTAGGAAAAATGCCTTTTATTTCTAAATTATGACTATTTTTGATCTAAAAAACATACTAACATTATAAGGGCAACCCAGAAAACATTATACAATAAAAATAAAAACCATTCTAGGGCACCTTTAAGTTCTGGTGTGGACTCTGCTATGGTTTTACATTTAGAATTTTTTTAGTTATATCTTTATCATTATCGTTATAGATATTATCCTCGGTGTGAATGGGCCTTTAAAAATAAAAGGTTCTTTATTGGTAGGCCTACCTGGTTTCATGAAGAGCATTTAGGGGCTTTCAAATGAATATAGGAAGTCAGTTATAGGAACTAGCAACCAGTGCGGTTCCCCAGAAAACACAATTTCTTGGTGACTTCGCACTCGCAGTAGAAACTCTGAAAGTGTCGGCCAACAGCAACAGTTTAAGAGCAACATTCAACAACGGCAACAACTGGAGGATGGAAGAAGCTGTTATTGGTTGAGAAGTGCCTGGACTTTGGCGTCAGTCCGTCTATCTCGGTTTTCCATGTTCGTGGAGTAAGTAAATGTAAACTGTGCGTTTGCACTAATTTTTAAAAGTTGCGGGTACCAGCGTTTCGTAAGGAATGTAAGAGTAGGAGCTAATTCAGTTCCCCCAAAAGGCGTTCCTAACTAAAATTTCGAAGTACCTAACTTTACGTTCCCAGTTTCTGCGGTGCAACACCAAAAAGAGGGTACTACCACCAATATTTATATAAACTATGAAAACATTTCTCCAGTGAGAAAAGCCCTTTAACATTCATGAAACCTTTCCATTCCACAAAAGGTTTTTTTATAGTGGAAAAAGGATCTTCACACCAATAATTTTTTTAAGAACTGTTCACTAAAAGGTTCTTTGGGGAAACAAAAATAGTTATTCTATGGCATCACTGTAAAAAAAAAAAAAAAACTTCTGGAATCTTTATTTTTAAGAAGGTAAGGACACACAATATCAATCCAGCACAATATATCAGTTAATATGTCCGATATGCCTTATTGGTTAATAATTGTTCATGCTCATTTCTCTTATTTTTACATTCATGTTAAGGATTAAAGTTAATCTTTCACAATTTAGAGTGTAAAAGCAATATTCAGCAAATCTCAAAATGAATATCCATTTTTGTAACACTGTACATAATATTCTGATGCCAAAATTCATACTGTACATTTATTTATTTAGAGAGGAGACAGAAGTCACATTGGAAAAATTGCTTAAATGTGTGCGCAAAACAGCAAATAACAGAATAAATCACTTTATTTCAGAGGTCTGTGTTTGATAAAGGTTCAAATTATGCCTTGATTTTGCAAGATGTGGTTAGTGTAGGCCTACTGCTGTGAGATATCTGGATGGGCTGCATACTGTATGGAGAATCCCAAAGGATGCAGAGGTACTAAATAACAGCACTGACAGACATCTACAGTCAGGCATTTAAGGGACCAACCGGCCTCTTCTTTCATTTCCTCCTTTCTTCCACACACACTGTTGACTCCACAAAAAACGCTGTAATTGTCCATAAATCACCCGTTCCCTACCGCAGCGGTATCATTCTGAAGCTAAACTGGGACTGTGGAATGAGCCAGAGCCTCAGTATATTGCGCACGTTTTTAACTGAAAAAGCATGCACATTGCACACACAATAAGGAAGGGGTTGCAATTAAAAAGTGGTTAGAAATCCGAATGTCTACACCCTGGGAGAAGAGGAATCAGGAGATCATTAGGGAGAAAGAATCACATTGGTATTAAATCAATTTGTCAGACGTGCTAACCCTCCTTTCAAGATCTGGGCCCGATTACAACAGCGAGCGCGGTAACTCATCGCAATTAAAGCCATTCTTACTGTAGCCTGCCTGGCACTCAAGCTGCCTAAATTGGAATTTTTTTTAATAGCCATCATGGCATAAGATTAAGGGAATCATTGGTGAATGCAGGTCACTTGCTGCTGTGGGCTTCTGTTATCAGTCATCCTGATCACAGCCTAATAACAGCATTACATGCCGTGATTCTACCCATAACCCTCTGCAAAACGCCATACTGAAGACATATCACTCTCAGTAAGAGCCATCAGCAAAACAGAACTGTCTCTTTCTCACTTTTATCAGCCAGGGTAGACAAATCTAATTAGACGCGCCTCCACAGGTGTAATCCGCATAAAGCCAGTGCGTGTTGGTTCTCTGAACTAAGGATTGCTTCGAAAATGGAGCGATAACGCCGCAATTAAAGATTAAGTGTGGGTGATGCATTACAATGGAACAAACAGAAACAAAAAGAAAACTACTTTATATTGAAGCAAAATAAAGCTAATTTACTTGTCTATCGGTGCATTGATATTTGAAAGCTATAAATAGTTATCTATAAAAATTTGATTACTTGATTATCTTTAATAGATTAAAAGATGAATTGTTCCCCACACTGTTTGACCAATAAACTAGAAATAAATAATGTTTCTTACAGATATTTCCTATGCTTTTCCAATACATATTGCAAAAGGGCTGATCTGCTTTTTACTTAAGTTGTCCCCTAGGGAAGGATTAATGAGACAGTGGTCAAATTAATACTCTAAAATTATATCAGGATGTCTTTTATCAAATTAGATGAAAACGTCTATTTTTATTGGGTGATAAAAATATGAAAAATATCAAGTGTTTCCAATAACAACTTGCTCCAAATAAGCATGTCGACGCGGAATCAATAGAGAAGATGTGACCCAATTACAGTTCAATAAAAATGTCAACAAATGAAAACTACTTATGCACAACCCTAATTTGAAATTGGCTTTGCGTCATCCAGCGGACTTTTGCTGACAAATAAACGTAAATTTCACGGTCCAGGTAACACAGAGAATGGGTAACTGTTCATTTACATAATACTACAGACATTGTAACAATATAAAGCGTGTTGAAAATCAGAGAAGTTACACTTAAAGCCACTATCACAACTTACCTACCATTTTAGAAAAAATGCTTCGTTTAATAACTCATGATGTAGTCAAATCTGATTATCTCACATGAAAGTGAATTAAAAATGTATTCAACTGTACTTTGATACACACACAAAAACATTTTTAGCATTAAAAAAGCTAAAAGCCACTGTATATAATTGGCATGTGAAAAATATTACGCACTTTAAAACTCCAGAGTCAAACCCCTTACACAGAATGTGCTTTTGAATAGTAGTTTTGAAAAAAAAATATTAAGTCTACCTCAAATGTGACAAAAATCACAGAACACATCCTAACACATACATCCAGCATGATCCTGCAGTGAGGATTTCCCACAGCAGAGGGTGTTAGATGTGTTAACCTGTTACCTCTTTTTAAGGTGTGGAGCTCTTGAACTGAGACGTGACCCCTTACCTGCCTTGAGTCATTTTCTTTGTGGTAAGCAGAAATAGCTTATGGCAAACATAGCCAAACCTGTTTGCAAACTTATAAAAACTCTGAAGACATAAAAAGCAAGGACCAAAATAGAAGCTATAGCTCAGGTCGTATTTAAGATTCTTCATGTTAAATGCTGTTACAGTCTTATGTTATCTCTCTTACAGGAAACATCACAGGTTGTTGACTCAACTCATCTTTCTATTTGACTTTAATCTTGCACTACAACATATCGGCACTGTTTGTATTTGTTCTGTTATATTTCTGTTCTACTGTTTCTTTAGGAACTGAAGGTTTAGCCTTTGTACATCTATCCTTAGCTATCTGCCAAGACCATAAAATGAATGAATCACTATTGTGCAGCCAAACCAACAGCTGAAATCATGGTCAGAATTTGAACCTGATAATCATAAGCTAGATTTGCCATTTATACTCGTGAAACCAACAAAGTCATACTAGAGCAAAATCTGCAAGCTGAAGAAAACATTCAGTCACCGATATTAAAAATGATGGCAGATACAATAAGCCAATAATTATTTTTATTTTATTCCCAATAACTAATAAATGGCCAATATATATATATATATATAAAAAAAGTACATTACAAATCACAAAAAAAAACATTTTAAATGCTAGTGAATTTAGGCACCATAACAACATTATAATGTACAATATACAAGTATGACAATATGATTTTTTACAGATTAGTCAACATTTAACAGTTATTTAGGGTGTGTTCACATTTGTATTTTGGTTCGTTTGCTCCAGAGAAAAGAAAAAAAATTGTCCTGGTCCGCTTAGCATTAGTGTTGTCACAATACCAAAATTATTGTTTCGATACTGATACCAAGTCAAGAATTGTGACTTCGATACTTTTTTGACACTTTTCCTGAAAAGAGAGAAACACTCAAATATCATTGCTGTGCTTTATTTTAAAACTGGGACAACATTCAAATCATATAATACACTAATAAATGAACATGTGAACAGCAGATATTAAACTTTTGAACAAAATATGAAATATCAAAATATAAAAAATAGAGCAATGACATTCAAGGTAATTTTTTTTTATAAATTTAGCAGCATTATCTCAGCTTCCAAATTATTAACGTTATCTATGAAAGTTGCGTTTTCAAAGATGTTGAATTAGCCGTAGGCTATTGGTTAGCCATGAGGAGGATAATGCCCGCAGAGCTGCCAACTCTCACGCATTGGCCGTGAGACGCATGCATTTGATTGGTTTCACACGCTCACACGTTCTTTTGGCATCGTCAAGTGTCGACCCGGTCGGTCAAATGCCTGAAAGATGAGTTTATCTATAGATATACCTGTTGAGCCACTCGTGATGGACTAGATATACCGCAAATAAGTTCAAATATCCCGGAGTCTAGAGCGAGTGTGCATGCGAGACAGAGACTGCTACAAACCTCCTAGCGCGTGCACGGCAGAGAGGGAGAGCGAGCGAGAGACCTTGCGTGTGCTGAGAGCATCCTGATCTAGAAACAGGACACCCCATTGGAGAATGTCATGCTTTTGTAAAGGTTTTTAAAACGCAGACGTCCAGAGGGAGGCACTGGAAGCGTGCGTTGCACACACCAACATGAAATACGTCTCTTACAAATCTGGAACACGGTCATTCTTAGATAGAAGTATCGATACTAATAAATTTAGGAATCGTGACTTTTTAATTTCCGAGAATCGCGATACTTTTGAAGTATTGGTGCATCGTGCAACACTACTTAGCATTCACATTGGCATTTTAATACCGAACCTAAAGATACTGAACCTTAAAGGGGAACTGAAACGAAATAGGAAGTAAAGGTGATATAACGGATGTGTTTTTTGTGGTTGGACATTGGATATGTTCACAACCTGATTGGTCTGCTGGTTTTTTTTTCTGGTTGAAAGGGCACGCTGGCGTGTTTGGCTGCTGCTCCTCTCTCCCGCTTATTTTTAGTAATTTAGCCAGTGAAGACTGTGTCTTATTTCTACCGTGATGTGGAATTATGCTTCACACGCTGGACTTCTGCTTTTATCTCTGAGTGCTGTTTACTGGAATTTACTCTTCTGTTGCCTGGCCCAGGACGTATACTGCTTACACCGCTGTGAGGCTGCTGTTGGTGTGGACCCTCCCCGGATGGCTCTCAAGTACACTGCTCGCCAGTTGTTGAACCTGAACGGATTATCAGATACGGCGAATCATATACGTGCTCTCTGCAGTCATGTTGGAATACTGCGACCCAAGCGTTACATCCATCACTCTTCAAGGCGTAGTTTTTTATGCTCAACATCTAAACCTGTCGCTTACCCGAGATTTCTGCGTAAACCCCATAGACTGCTGTTTAGACCTACAGGTGTTAATTTCAATCATTTAACAGCACTCAGGTGTGAGGAGGTTGCAAAGGATTCATCTACTCCCCAGCGTCTGCTGAAATCACCACTGTTTAACGCACACTCTGTCAACAACAAAGCCGTTATTCTATCTGACATTATTTTAGAACAGAAGCTGGACCTTTTCTGTTTAACTGAAACATGGCACAAAAAATTTGAAGGTCTTCTTTTTAATGAACTGACTCCTGCTTGCTATGGATTATTTGATCTCCTGCGTTCTTGGTAGAGGTGGGGGTATCATTGTGCTGCACAGTCAACAGTTAAACATGTGTCCCGTGGCTGTTCCCAAATCTGACTCATTTGAATGTCTTGTTTTGAGTGTTTCTGCGCACCTTTCTACTGCAGTGGCTACAGTCTACAGGCCTCCTAAGACTAATAAGTACTTTCTAGTATCAGATATGTTGTCTTTTCTCTACCTCAGATTTGAAAGAATTCTTCTGGGGGATTTCAACATTTATATGGATATAAAAGACTTTTTGTCTTTTTTATAACTAGACACTTACTCATGGACTGTCCTACGCATGACAAAGGCCATACTTTAGACCTTGTGATTTCAAATGGTTCATTTGAGTCTCAGTTGTCAATCTCTGATTTAGGTCTGTCTGATCACTGGGCTGTCTTTTTTAATATTCTTTCTTATTAAAATAGTATTTTTTAATAGGAATTACCTGTCATGAACACTACTACTTTATTGACTCTCTTTTAAGTTGTGATTCTCTATCTGATGATCTGGATGATAATGTTTCTGTGCTGAATTCTGTGCTGTTGTCTGGCCTGGACACGCTGGCTCCCTTGAAATCCCGATCTATTTCTTTTACATGCTCCACTCCTTGGTACAATGATGATCTGCGTGCTATGAAGGCTTTGTGTCGCAAAATGGAGCGTAGATGGCGCACATCAGGTTTAACTGTATATCACCATGCATGGAAAGACAGCTTACTTAAATATAGGGCTGAAATTGTGTCAACTAGATCTGTTTATTTTTCTCAAATAATTGTCAGTAATCAGAGAAACCCTGAACAACTGTTTCACTCAATCAACAAGCTGCTTAAAAATCACAGCCTCTCTATTGTTCCTGCTTCAACTCACCATTGTAATGTTTTTGGAGTTTTTTAGCACCAAAATTGATAATATTCGTATAACCATATTGTTACTGTTCTTACTTTTGCTGCCTCCTCAAATATTTCTGCATTTTCTGGTATCTCTCTCTCTAACTTTGCAATTCATGACTCCCAGTCTCTATGTAATATGGTTTCAAAACTAAAAGCCTCAACTTCAAGAATTGATCCAATATTGCCTCTTTAAATCATGTTTTGATTCCCTCTCTCCTTTTGTTTTGAGAATTATCAATAACTCTCTGTGCACTGGTGTTGTGCCAGAAGCACTTAAAAAATTCTGCTGTCACCCCTGTACCAAAAACTGACAACATGGACTTTGATAATCTGAATAATTTTCATCCCATCTCTAATCTTCCATTCCTTGCCAACATTTTAGAACAAAATTTGGCTTCTCAACTACTTTCTCATCTTTCCTCTAATGATCTTTTTGAGCCATTTCAGTCTGGATTTCGTAAAATCCACAGCACTGAAACAGCGCTAGTCAAAGTTACTAATGATTTGCTAATGGCTTCTGATTCCGACCGTTTATATACGGATTTTAATTTTTAGATTTTAACTCTAAATAACCCGCTTAGAGACTCTCTTTGGAGTTTCTGATTCTGCATTAAAGTGGTTTAAGTCCTACCTCTCTGATCGCAAGCTTGTTGTGATGGGTGATTGCAAGTCTGAGGTTGGTGTGGTACACTCTGGTGTTCCCCAGGGATCTGTTTCGGGCCCTTTACTTTTAAGTATTTACATTTTTCCATTTGGCCAATTTTTAAGAACAATTGGTCTTAACTTTAATTTTTATGCCGATGACACTCAGATCTATATACACTCAAAACCTGATGTCAGTATGCCTGTGTCTTTTCTTTCTCAATGTTTTAAAAATGTTTTAAGAGATTAAGAAATGTTTGTCTGAAAATTTTCTCTGTCTAAACAGTTACAAGACTGCATTTATGCTTATTGGTTCACCTCATCAGTTGCGTAGTCCACAACCTTAAGTGTGGATGGCTCTGCTTTGCAATTCCAAACTAAACAAAAAAATCTGGGGGTGATATTTGATGCCAATTTAACTTGTAACCATCATGCCCGTAATACAGTCAAAGCATCATTCTTTCATCTCAGAAACATTGCCAAATTACGTTCTTTGTTGACTTTCTCTGTGGATGAAAAGTTAATCAATACTTTTGTTTTTTCACGTATTGATTATTGTAATGCTTTGCTGGCTGGAGTTTCTAAAGCTTCCCCACATAAATTACAGTTGGTACAAAATTCAGCTGCTAGAATTCTGACTAGGACCAGTGCAAGGGAGCACATCACACCTATCCTGGAAAAATTGCACTGGCTTCCTGTTAGTTTCCGTATTGATTAAAAATTCTCATGTTCAATTATAAGGCCTTGCATAATTTGGCCCCTCAATATTTGTGTGAACTTTTAATCCCATACATTCCTACACGTGCTCTACGCTCTTCTGAAGCTGGTCTTTTAACTGTCCAAACAACACGGCTAAAATCTATGGGTGATCGGGCTTTTTCTTTGGCTCCTAAATTGTGGAATTCCCTGCCCTCTGAGATTACCTTGTTTGCTATTATTTTGGCTTTTTATTCTTATTGCTTGTTTAGTTTTTACTGCCTGGACTGTTATGCATGTTTTTTATCTTTATTTTTAAGTGCTTTGAGGTGCTACTTTTAAAGGCACTATATAAAATAAAGATTATTATTTATTACGTATATTTCACGACAGAACTTACAGAATATCCAAAACAATGCTGTGTGCTGGGCTAAATGTGCTTGTTGTATGTATGTAGCCTATTATGATGGTATTTTGACCATGTTTTGAAGAGCTTATAAAATGTGTAAAAGGAGTCAAAACAGCGGCAGAAATCCCTCTGTCAAACACAAACGGAAGATCTGCTGTGAGAAGCGGTTCTGCCTGTACTGAACTGTATGGGCAAACTCGCAACAGGTATGCAAAAGAAAAAAACAGGTATGCAAAAGCTTTCTTTCCTTTTTAGGGTCGCATCTTCCGGTTTTTGGTTAGTTTCCATGTCTTTGGTCCATGTTGCGTTCATATATAAAATTCGAACAACACCAGAGTTAGTTTGGAAGCAGACCAAGACTCATGCTTTCACATCTGTAGTTCGGTTAATTTGGTCTGGACCAAGGGCGAAAAATTATACTTTGTAGCATTTTGGTTCCATTTCACACCACACTGATTGCTCTGGTCCAAATCAGTTGATGAAACAAACCAAAAATGCAGTCACGTGACAACATCCACATCACTCGTTGGCCAGATGTGTCTTGACCGTATATCCATAACGGCACTTCGATTGGTCAGAATTAACTTGCGGGAAAATAACCCTGCACTGTTCCACAGATCTATGAAACCCCCTTTCCCCGAGCTGTTTACAAAACAAAGCGAAGATTTCACTGTTCTTGTGAGTTTTTTTTAAAGTTGGGACCTAATATGGTCATCAGACCAGAGGCACCGCACCGCCTCACAACTCCTAGTTTGTCCGTGAGCTGCCATGCTAAAAGTGCAAACTGTCAACAAACATTAGTCCTCATCCCAGAATGCACAGCGCAGCTGACTACGGCAGCTGATTTAGTCCAAAAATGCGCAGTTCTTTGGCAGTTGGGTCTGTTCGAGGTCGGATCACGTTCTCACCACAAACGAACACCTGCCCAAATGAACAACGAACTCTAGTCCGATTCAACCGAACTAAATGAGGCAGGTGTGAAAGCACCCTTTGAGGCCTCGGTCCGCTTGTTTGGTGCGCACCAGTGTTCGAATGGCAGTATTCACACTTATTCAAATGAACCGCACTAACAGAACAATTGCATCAGGGTTCGTTTAAATCCAACCAAACATGCCAAGTGTGAACTAAATTATTAATGTTTTAACAATCAACTTTAAGTTAGTGTTAGATGATGGTATACATGGGGTAAATGAGCATGCAATTAAATATTGGCAGGTATACAATTTTGATTAATTTAAAAAAAAAAGTGTTATCTATTTGCGTCAATGCATGGCTGCATTGGAGAGATTCAACATAGTAAGTTAAAAATATGTAAGAAACTGTAAACAGAATGCAAGAAAGCAATGTTCATGTAGCCTATTCTTCCTCTGCTATAATATATGATCTGTAAACCCAAGCAAGCACACCACATTTCAGCTAAAGTCCAGTTGTCTGGACTTCTGACAACTCGTACCAGAGGCCAGTAATCACTGACTGGTCAGTCAGCTGGAAAAGACAGTTCAAGACAGTGAGGAGCCTCCGAACAACACCGTAGCAATTAAACCTTAAAGAATGAATTCCCCCAAGACAAAACAGAATATTTAAATTACGTTCAGGCAATTAAAAGACGGCTCCTGAGACAGGATGGTTGAGCAAATGATTCAGTTGATTAGTTTGCCCTCAGTGCAGCAGATAAATTGTACTATATTGGGTTTTTTTTAGACATACTGTGAAACATAGCAGAAAACTACTAGTAAATGTTGAGTTGTGACAACAACTGTGAAGCGTTTCAAAAATAAACACTTCCTGGACAGTAAAAAAAAAAGTTATTTAAATAAGGAATTACATTAATATTACCATGTAATGAAAATCCTTCCAACAGTCATGATGTAGGCTATTCATTAAGTTGTCTTGGTTGTTAATGAATAAAGCATGACAACCAGAAGAACAGGAAATGATAATCATTAATGAAACTGTAGAAAATAACGGAAACTATATGTGTCCTCACTAACAATAATACTTGACTTTCAAGAATTTTCTGTTGATATCTTACAATTCTCTCATGATAGGGAATTTCAAATGAACAGAAAATTCAAATGAATTTCAAACGAACAGTCCAGGCTGTTGTTGTATACATACATGTGAATAATGCCAGAGTATTACCCATATCAATATGATTCACTTTATTTCCAACTTAATGTGCTAGTAATGTAAATATTTGTATCCTGAACAGACGCTAAAGCATTTGGATTTTAATCTACCCATTCATATGAGGCCTGAAATAACCATTCCTGAGATATATCATACCTCTCAATATGTCTTTCCAGATAGCATGTTTTTTGGCTTGAAATAATGAAGACTTCGAGGGCTGAAAAACACAAATTTTACATACATTCCATACAGTTTCTCAATTAATATGATGCCATAAAAACAACATCATAATATATATATATATATATATATATATATATTTATGGTTTCAAATGCACATCACTTTCCTGACACTGCTTGACATCTGACCTCAACTAATCAAACCCAACAAGTATAAAAATGTCTGTCTGTGGTCATGTTTAGTCTTGCTGTAGCATTTCTTATTACTAAGGTGTACTGTCACAAAGGTCCCTATTCAATAAACACCAAACAAAATGTCTTTTCAACTAGGTTACATGGAACAAAGTGCCAGACACACACAGCCAATAACCTCCTCAGGTTAATACATTTGAAATTGCAAGACAGAAGATGAATCAGTGCTGAATGAAATAAAGGTGGGATGACACGGTCACACTGGATTGAAAGAAATGCAATGTGTAAGTATTTTTGACAACATGGACCTGAGGTCATTTGGATTCATAAACATCCTTGTAATAGAAGTCTGATCATACAACTAAGCTGACAAATACAAATATAGGTCTAAGAGAGGTTGTTTTTATTGTTTACAGTAAAAAAAATATTTGTTTTATTGTATATATATTAACTGATTCCATTGACATCATTTTACATCATTTGTGACTCAAAGCTTCCCATGTTGACGGAATTATCCAGCAATCTGTGTATTCACTGTTATAAGGTAGGGGGCACTATTACACATCTTCTGAAAGGTAGTACAGAATCTCTGGAAGTAGAAACAAGTGAAAGAAGCATTGTTTACGCACATGTAAAATAACGTGATCATAAAAAACATTGACCAGCATATAATTCAAAACTGCCAAACGTAACTGAATGAAATGTTAAATCCATGAAGGGGTGCGGGACTGTGAAGCTTTGGGGGCGTTGATGAACTCAAGCTACTCTATGTTTGTATCATTGTTCTGAATCCAATCCAGATGTAGTCTTTGCCAACAACAAAACGAAAATGTATTTTATCAGGTTTTTACTCAAAATGTTGCTTTTTGTTATGAAACGTATACCCACATTCAAGTGTGGATGCTTTTCCACTTGTTAAAGCTAGAATAGCCTATATACATATAACAACTAAAATATAGTGTGTGTTGTTATTTCCCTTTGGAGTGAACTTTGAGCTGTTGCAGATCTTTTTATGCACAAAAAGCAACATTACACACTAAAAAAAATGGAAAAGCATAACAGGACCTCTTTAAAGCTAACACAAGAACTACAAGCAAAAAAACTTCAACTCAAGTATCTAACTTTCATAACACAAACCCAAAGAGAACAAGCCTCTTACATCACAATGCCTGTTTCAATAAACCAATGACTGAAACAAATTTGATCCATTTCTAAATAATAGTTTAAAGCCATTTACTGTCTACAACATCCTAGCACAAGTGTGCATTCATATCTGAACATCACCTAATACCACTGATTCCAGTCTGTGTAACAAATTAGAGGAAATACCATCCATTCTGTAATACATTTAGATTCTATGTATCTGTTTTTCTCAAATGGAGCAGATAATCGCATGTCTAGGGAGACTGCGAACAGCTGAAAATGTACTAAACAATACTGTGGGCCTCAGTATCATCAGTCCACATCACAGCAAAGAAACACATTAACACATTAAAGCCAACCTAGTCAAAATGCCATTGAAGATTGGGCACAAAGGGGAAAATATGAGAAAATCTATCAAAAGAACAAATCTGCTATATTAATGTTGAACAGAACGTTATTTTTCAATAACGGCATCTCAAACAACTGCATTTTAAACATTAAATACATGGGCTACTGCACTTGTAAGATACAGAACAATTAACAATTGTAAAATACTATACATAGGCCTAGATTAAAATAAAATAAAAATAAGGAGGAATCTCAGGAATTTTGTTTTTTGCCTATAAAGTATGAGAGCATGACACGGTGTTTCCTTCTCTTGGAAAAATTGCATGCAATTTTTGAACAAGTTACATTGTGGTCCATTAAAACCGTACCGTTACTGAAATAAGATTGTCTGTGGAAGCCTGAAAAAAGAAAAAATGCATAGGTGTTGCTTTGAGGATTCTGGCTATCAAGTTGAAACAGGTATGAGGACCAGAAGAGATTGCAAATACTTAGAAATGAAGGTGTATTTAGCTTTAGTCGGACAAAAGCCCATGTGAACACATTACCTCCCCCTAATGTAGCGAAGGTCTTACGTCTGATCATATATGGCTACATCCATCTAATTTGAGTCAACATATTTTGGTAGTTGGTTGCCATGGTAAAATGATACAGACAGCCAATGCATCAAGTGAGAGAATAGCCCAAGAAATGATTCATCCTCACTAATCTATATAGGACATGCATTTACATTATGTCTTTCCCTAAATTGTGATGGCAAGAAAAGAACCACAAGTGAAATTATTGGCTTTAGTTTAAGAAACTAAACTACCAGTGTTATTTGGGCTTTGAAAATAATGTATATGAATGAATCGCATGGAAAATGCATCTAGATTTCTCAACAAGGGATTCAGAACAAGACATGAATAATATGGATTATATTACTTAATGTGTCAAAAAACGGTGCGTGGTTTTTGCTTCCACGAGCACTCACTTTTATGTTGCTGTAGGGTTAGAGCTTTGTCAGAAAAATAACAAACAACTGAAATGAACAATCTGTGGATGTGACACGGACCACAGCGTCACACTTTAAGGACAAGGAAGTGGCCATAAAGAGCCAAGCCCAAACCCTGATGTGTCTCCATGACATGTGCAACTTTATGACAAGAATTTACACTTTGCCAAAACCACACACAGAGAGAGACAACATTAAAATGCCACAGTGACACTACATGGATCTCAAACACATACTTTCCCTTCAGGGGAATGTTTATGTTATAATTATTGTACATTCCTGCTAATTTGCATGGTCACCAAACAACAAAGTCAAAGGATTGATTTCTAGGAAACACAAAAAAATTATACCCTGAATGCCAAATGCATTTATTAACCCTATAAAGCTTACAGTATCTCATTCATATTTAGTCTTCTACATTATCAACACGATCAAACCCATAGGCTGTACACAATCTTCTACATGCCTTCTATTATCTGATTAACAAGTAAAAATGTCCACCGTCAGGTTGTGGTACATCATGTAAGTCTTTTTGCTGCAAAATCTTTAATGACTTTTAAAAAGTAAAAAGTAACTTTTATTTAAAGATAAACATTTACCGCACTGAAGCAACTTTGACCATAAAACTATGCATTTAAATCTTAAGTTATTAACAACTTAAAATCTAAGAACAAGAGATCTAAGATCTAAAATCTAAGAACACTTATTGGGAGATATAGAGTGACAACTGATATTTAGATTTTATTAAAGTATTCTGCTATACGGTTATAAAGATATCATTGATTTACTGTACATTACAAGATTTAAGAGAATATACAGAATTAACCAAAAAAGGTGATGGGTCGATACGATGCAAACATAGCCTAATACGCATACTTTTTTTTTTTTCGTTTTTAATTTTACATTTTGTGTAAAATATTAAACTAAAAACGTTTCTAACTATCCATGTCTAACTGGTTATACCAGCAGCTCTGTTTGAAGGTTAAACTGTTCAGTTGCGCACATACACACATTTACTCACAAAAATAAGCTTCTTCACTCAAATATCAAAATGTTCCACTTTACTCAGTGGTAGGAGCATCTGGAAACTACTAAACCTTCACTGACATGGACTGAAGAGTTAGTCTTGTTAAGAGAATCTTGAACGAATCATTCTCGTTCATGTGTTTGAGTTAGTGGGATGAATCAAAAGCCCCACCACTAACAGTGGTCGATGAATGATGACGCAAAACTCGCACAGGTGTGAAACAATTAAACAAACCGAAGAAAAGTTTAAAATTGACCTACCTGAATACAACAACACGCATTAACCGTATAGCCTACAACTTAAAATGTATATAGGCTAAGCTATTTAAGTTGTGCTGTCATTTTTCTTTGACACGGACATTTTTAATATTGCGAACAATAAAGTTGACAACAGTGGATTTTGTGCCGAAAGGCACTTCAGTCAAGATTAAGAGATTTAAAAAATAAGATAAAAAAAAAACAAAAACACTTACATATGTGGCGGAACTCATGTTACTTCAGCAAACAGACACCAAACAGAAACTGGATCAGTCTCTATCCAGGCGCTTTTTCTGCTTCTTGAGGGAAAATTCAAATTGGAAAAGTTGTTTTGGAACCGTTCCGAGTTTGATCCGTGAGTCCCGCGGCGTCCTCTCTCTCATCTCTCTCACCTGAGGGCTCGCGATGACGCTGTAGTTTCGTTGACAAAACAACTTCCGTCACTAAACTCACAGGCGTAGGCGTTTACAAATGTTCCTTCTTCTGTTGTTTAAATGGCGGTTGGCTAACCAACTTTAAGGTGTATTTCCGCCAGACCGCAATGTCACAAGTGTAGCAGTGTTTTTTATATATTTATTTATCATTATTTTTTTTATGTTGGTTTCAAACAACTTGTTCAGAATTGTTAAGAAATTCTGAACTCTAAATTAATTTGGATTTTGCGGTTTGGTAATCAAGTGAATAGGCTAGTATTCCAAAGAGAGGTGTTATTGAAGGTAGACTCCAGCTACCTGAAAGGTGGCAAGTATGTCCTCATGTAAATATCTGGCCGGGGCAAGTTGTCACATTTAAAAGTGTTAAAAATATTATGTAGCCTATGTTAATATCGATCATTTTAGTTACTTTTTTATTTTTGCTTCTGCCTGCTGCTGCTTGTTTCATAAAGTGGTATGTGTTTCGAAATCGTTTTTGAAAGCCCAGGTAAAGGCTCCAACATGCCCCATTATTGTCAAAATCTTTTTTCCCTGAGCAATAATAATGGAAATGTTCAATGTCACCTATTCCATTGCCATCTTATTAAACATATTTAAACCTCATTAGCTCCCTAGAACATTACAGCATATTCATGAATGAATAGGCCTATGTGTGTTAGAGCGTGGGTGCATGTATCATTATCTTGACTTCCCTCTAGCGACTCAAGCCTGAAACTACACCATAAGCAGGTAGATGTGAAAGTAATGTAGTGAGGAACAACAACGGCTGTTAAAACCTCTGAAATAATAAATTCTAGGCATTTAGCTGGGTGAAAAGTATAAACTTGTATTCCTACGTATTTCTCCCACAGTCACAGACTTCGTTTAAACTCTTCTTTTCTCACAGGCGTCCACAGTGCATTTCTATGAATGTCCAGCAGGGGCCGCTGTTCTTCAGCAAATGGACGCCCACCACCCTCTGCGCAGCCCGAGCGGAGGAGGGTTTGGTTTTACAGGGGGAGCCGCAGCCGACTGTCATTCACACCGAGATCTGCGGACACAGGAGATATCTCAGCCTAACGCCGATCAGACCAGCTCGTATCCCGCAGCAGACCTGCTCAATCCCGTGGCTTTTTCTTTTGTAAATAATACAGTAGTTAAAACAGGCAATCAGAGAAATCAGCGAAGTTAAATACCAAGAAGAGAAGGAAGAAGAATGGGGCAGAAAACGCCATTAATATTGATGACTTTATTGTCTTATTGCGTCTGGAGAGATGAGGTAGGATCCGATATGCGGATAACACATTTATAGCCTACTATGTCTTGTTCTAATTGTCATGTACTTGATTCAGGTTAACCTTGGGAATACATCATTTTTTGCAGGTTTTAATTATTATTTAATTAGGTTATTTAATAATAATAATTATTATTATTATGAAGCCAAATTTAAAATATAAAAACAGTGAGTGTACAAATAACACAATTCTGGGGTCAGCTCTGATATTTATGAAGGTTTGTCTGCGTTTATTTGTGCGTGTGCGTGTGCGTGTGCGTGTGCGTGTGTCTGTGTGTGTGTGTGTGAGAGAGAGAGAGAGCCAATTGGTACCTTGGCCTGATAAATGGAAAGATAAATTAGCTGAGCATTTTTATTTCTTAGGGTGGGGCATGTTTTTTTCATTACAGAATGGATGTTTAGTATAAAGATTGGTATTATTGAGTAATCTATTAGATTTAGTATTGCTTGCTTGCATTGATGAGAAAATTGCTGTCTTGTTGCAGATGTCCAGTATGCAACTTAATGAGTCGCCATGCATCGTAGATTGTAAAATTTCTCTGTTTCGCAGCTATAGACTATTTGCATGGGAACAATTCACTGCATCTGTAAAATGAGACATTTAAAGTGGCCTTTCGGATAAAATGGTTTGAGAAGCTGACATTAAGCAACACAGACTGTGTGCTCAACCCTGATGCTTGAATGATGTCTGGGGGTTGTTGATTCAGTATATTAGATATGCTGCAGCCTCGGCCTGCAGTGCTGACGAAGCCTGCTGTACCCTCAGGCCCAAGATGGAAAAATTATGTTACTCACACTTTTATGCCAGAGATCCTATCTTTTTTCTATCTTTTTTTTGCGTAACGATTGGTAAATATTATTGGGCGATGAAGCGTTTTAGTGAAGGGTTGAAAATCCTTCTTGGAAAAAGACTAAAATAAATATATTATGTATTATATAAAGGCTTTATGTAATATGATGCTAGATTTGGCCACATGCAGATCAAGTGTTGTGCGTGGATCGGGATTGTGTCTGTCTGCAATGCATGGATGCAAACGTTGTAGATCCCTTTAACCTCTTGTGAACAAACCAGGGTAAGATCAGTAGAACACACATCTGTAATTTCACTGCAAGGGATTTATAATGGCACCGGTTTAAAGCGGGAAAATGTTTTAGCAGGCGATATCGGCATGATTTAAAATAGCATTTGTCTTCAGTAAACAAGAAACAAACACTTACACTTTACAATGAAGTAGTTGTATATGTGTATTCTTTATAACACAACACAAATAGTTATCATTATAGGTCAACCGATAAATCGGCACCGATAAAGGATTGCTGGAACATTCGTTTATTCGTTTAAACTATCACTGACGCCTCGTGGAGTTTGTTTTGACACGTGAGGCTGGGCACTTCAGAAATGGATATATAGATACAATGTACCTATTTGCAATGGCCTTTCTATAGATATTTTAAAGATGGCCAACTTGACTGTTTGGATTTATATGAAATAGTAACACTTTACAACAAGAGTCCATTTGTAACATTTACTAAGGTTAATAAAAGTATTGCTCATTGTTAATTTCAACATTTACTAATATTATTTTTTTTTTACATTTTAAAGCACTGTTTTCTTTTTTTATGTTATAAAGTTCAGCACTATTTTCTGCATATCATTAAGTATCCATTTTAAACTATCGGTTGAGTAATCGGTTATCGGCCAACACCACAACCTAGTTATCGTTATCGGTAAATTATATCTATCTATCTATCTATCTATCTATCTATCTATCTATCTATCTATCTATCTATCTACCTATCTACCTATCTATCTATCTATCTATCTATCTATCTATCTATCTATCTATCTATCTATCCATCCATCTTTAGTGTACATACGTACAGTACATAGAAATATTCATAATTAATTCAGTCAATTCACTTAGGTTAAAACAACCTTATTGTAAGGTGTTACCTGATAAGAAAATTCAGTTTTTCTTTCTTCTACTTTGTTCAGTTGTTTATTCAATCATTCACAAAGCATAATCAATGACCAATAATCAATCAGCTCTGAAACGGCTCTGCTGTTTACATGAATCCCCTTTATGAAGTCACATCCTGTCTCCCAGGATGCAATCAGTTTGATTGAAGTCAGTGAAATTAAATCTTAACTTAACCTAGCTAATAATCCTAAATCTACAAATGTCTTTAGAAACAAAATTTGATAGATATTGTGTTTGTACTCGTCTCCGTAACCTTGCCCCATTTGAAGCTAGTACATCTGTTTATCGATGAGTAGCTTGGTGTATATCTAGCCTAGAAAACCTGTATTTTGGGTCATAAACGAAAGCACATTGGTGTAACAGTAAACGCCATCAGCAGCTCAAAAGAAGCACTAACAGAGGGAGAGGGAGGGAGAACGGGCTGATTCTTGTCCTCCTGCTGTCTGAATGCGTCAGCACTCACCTCGAGCTGCCGGTCCACAGATGCTGCCGCCGAGCCTCATGGGAAACGAGTAGCAGAGTCTTTAGGGTGTGTCTAGGAAACCCACTGTCACCTTCATCGTGCAGTGACCCAGTGTGTCCGTACAGTGTTGGTAGAGCATAGATAAGATGGGTTTGTGGCGAGGCAATCATGGGAGTCTATGAGGGGATACCCCTTTAGTTCCTGTTTATTACAGCAGTGCCTTTAGAAATGTCTGTGCACTTATATTAAAGAGAAAGGAAATATGATGACGTATGTGTAGACTGAAACAACTGTTTTCAACATAATAGTGATACATGTTTCTTGAGCAGCAAATCATCATATTAGAGTCATTTCTGAAGGATCATGTGACACTAGAGTAATGTTGAAAATGCAGCTTTGACATCACAGGAATAAAGTTCATTTTTAAACATATTAAAATAGAAAAACATTATTTTAAATTGTATTATTTTTTCGATTTTATGTTTTTACTGTATTTTTATTTTATTTTATTTTTAAATGCAGCCATGGTGTGCTGAGACTTCATTTGAAAGAAATGACTTCTTTCAAAAAACGAAACTCTACCCTAAACTTTTACTTTAATAATTGATCATTATGTATTTGCTTTAAATAATAAGATGTTTTTTTTTCAATCGGATAAACTTGGTAAAATTTTTTTGAAGATGATTCAAAATGTTTAAAGCAAAAATAAAACAGTAAAATGTAGTTTAAATTAATCAATACATTTGTTCCACATAGTTTTTCACTTAGAACAGAATGATAAATATGTAATCATTCATATGCACGGACATAGCAATATTTATGTAATAATCAGTGTTTACCTACATACATAAAAATGTATGTAAAAAGCCACAAAAGTGAAAATCATATCACATACATATTTGACATTGGCATATATAATATAATATAATATAATATAATATAATATAATATAATATAATATAATATAAATATAAATATAATATAATATAAATATTTGATCACCCAAGTCTGCTGGTATGTCAATAGAAACATTGGGTCTAATTCATGACTTAATGGGTGACAAATTTCTGTGTAAATGATTTGTGAAACCATTGTTCAATCCAAGAGAATGTTTTTACATTTTAATGGCTTAGTGCTAAAAAAGAAAAAAATGCTATTACGTTCACATGGGTAGCATTAGCAACAGTCCTGTAAGGATTTTTCTTTGATTAACCATGTATCCACAAATAGATTACAAATGTATCTCCATTGAAATACACCTGTATGACAGATGAACGCCAGAGGGATAAGTGTGAGAGTCTTTAAGGTCATCTTGTCATGTGAAACAGTGAGCATAATTCCATTTAGCAATAATCTAGATGAGGTGCAAATCCCATTTTTTGTTATTCGAAAGTGGGAGAATGCAAAAAGTTGACAGTCATATCCTAAGAGGATTATATTCTTCTTTATGTATTAACCACCAGTGAAGATTGCTTAAATTTATTAGCCATAAACCCATCTTTCATTGTTCAATTATGCTGGGCTGGTAAGAGCATTACTGGGATTACCGTTGCTGCCAGTAACTCTGTTGTGTTGTACAGTCAGTCTTGGGCTTCATTGGTTTTGCCGTCACGATTGAGCATGTTAGATTCCCCCTGTTTGACTCGCAATAAAACCACTTCTTAAATTTTCACTCTTGTGGTTCTCAAAAAAAAAAGCACAGTTTTCTTCACCGCACCTTACGATGTACCTCACGTAATCTTCTCTGGGAGTCTTTCCCCTCATGAAAGCAATGTTTAGACTGTTGTGAAGAGGTTGTTTGTTGATGCTAGAAACCAAGGATTATTCTCATGCTTTTCTTAGGGGTTTTGAGTGCTGCAGTGCTCTTTCGTACTATGTTTATACGCGGAGGTAACAGCTGAACTGTGGCCTGTTGTGTAGCTTGTTGGGAGTGTGAGATTCCTTTGAGAACATTTTGATATTGTATTTCTATAGCAGAGGAGAGACTCCACATTATGGAACCTGAGACCTGATGAAGCT
This sequence comes from Semotilus atromaculatus, assembly GCA_031834385.1. Classification (NCBI taxonomy): domain Eukaryota; kingdom Metazoa; phylum Chordata; class Actinopteri; order Cypriniformes; family Leuciscidae; genus Semotilus; species Semotilus atromaculatus. Next base: position 20,824,769 of record JAULUF010000015.1, read on the forward strand.
GCACTGTGAAGCCCCTCGGGGACAGTAGCATGAAGTGGTTCCAAAAGTTGAAAATTATACAGCACATCTGGACTGAGTTTTTTAGCAACAATGTACATTGCATTGTGATGATTGTAGGCTTCCTGGATGATTCATTTATCACAATGGTATTTACTGTTTTTTTGTTGGTTATTTATATTATATATATATACAGTATATATATATATATATATATATACAATAAATTAAATTATATACATTTATTTATTAACACAGTTTCATATAGCCTAATGTAATTAATTTTAGGATGATTTTTATAATATAATTTATATCATTAATATTTAAAAATGACATAGAAAGTATTAAATAATAATTCAAATAACTTTAATTCTAAAAATGTATACTAAATATTATGTATTTATTTATTTATAATTTTAGTATGATTTTTATAATATCGTTTATATTATTAATAAATTCAAAGTACAATTTTATAATATAATATACGTATATATATAAATTAAAAAATTTAAATGACAGAGAAAATATTAAATAATAATTTAAATAACTTTCATTCTAAAATCATATTAAAATAACATATTTTTTAAATATTGCATTAGATTATTTTTATCATTACATGTAGTAAATATGATTTATTTATTTATTTATTTATTTATTTATTTGTTTATTGTTATACGATTTTCATATAATTTGTATAACTAATAATTATATACATTTTCTGAATAGATACATTTTATATTATACCAATTTAGTATGATTTGTAATATAATTAAAACATTAAAATTGCATATAGAATATTAAGTAATAATTTAAATATAGGCTATATGTATTATTATGATGATGATTCAAATATAAGATTATTAAAATTATAACACATTGTTTATTTATTTATTGATTTATTTATTTAACAGTCGTTTTCATTCATTAAAAAAAGTCCAGGACGTCCTTATGTAGTGCTTGTTAGCAGACGAGGGTAAGACAGTGTTAAACAGGTACAGAGAGAGCCACGGGTGGGAGGGAGGACCCTTGGGTGGTGATGTGCCTGAATTTGTAAATTGCCCAGCATGCTCAGCTCTTCCCAGTAGACTGTGGCCTTGTCTGTACAGAGGCACAGCGGCTCTGGCTGCAGGGCAGGGGATTTGTTGAAACAGATACGAGTGTTCAAGCCCCACCAGATTCCCCCTCTCTCGTTTAATTAATTTCCGAGCATGGGAGATAATCAGGTTTCACTAATGTTTTCCTATGTGCTTTGCTCCGCCATGTGCATTTGCTACAGGGTATGAAATGCACCATTTCAGTGCATCAGTCCTCTCCGTTTTTGTATTCCTTGTCAGTGCAGAGATGAAACCTGTTCTGTGACTATGCAAGAGATACACTGCTCATTTCAAAGAAATGCAGCTGAAACCCATTAACTCTCACCCATGACAGTATGTCAGGGCAATCTGGTTTATTTGGCAGTCACTATCACTTGTGTTTGTTGATTATAAAATCCAAGGCTGGTGAATTCTAACACCTTTTTATGCATCTTCTAATGAGGGTCTGACTAAAAAAAAAGTGCATACTAAATTTAAATGGATCTCACTTCAGGATTTTATAGATTGAAATGCTGGCAAGTATGGATACATCTGTAAAAGACGTCAGATCCAAATAACACAATCACCCAAATACATACTGAAGATTATGACTGCCTTGATTAAGCAGTTGTGAAGCATTCATTATTCATTATTTTGCAGTAGTTGAGCATTGTAAACCAATCACATACCAGTTGTGTGCATCAATGACATTTGAATTAGTTGCTAAAAAAGAGGGAAGTTTAAGCAGTATGATTTGTTTCACAATACACTTTAAGGCCCACAAAAAGTCAGTGTTGAATAAATATCACCCGACTCAAGCGAAAAGCTATTTGCTAGATGTCTTGCTGTTTCCTCGCAGTGTAGAAAGTGAAACAGGTACAATGCAATCAATGTGAAAAATCTATAATGCTCCCATTGCATGGCACATAGAAATTAATAGATTTATTGTGCAGACAGACAGCATTTGTTCAAAAATTTTGAATTTTGCCTTTCGTGCTGCCAAGTGGTCAGTGTTCGTCAACTGATGTATACAATAGCAGTTACACAGTTCTCTGCCACACTGAAAAAAAAAAGAAAAAAAGAAAATGAATAATTATAAGCTATAAGTTATGACAACACATGTTTTTACAATGCTTTAACTCATCAAAACAAGTTAAAGAATTTTCAACTTTTATTAATAAATAAAAAATAATAATTTTAGCAATAGTTATACAAGACACAACTCATTTTTAAGTCAGTTGAATGGGATTTAAGTTAAAATGACTTAAATATCCAAGTTGATTGTACTTAAAAATGTAAGGCAGGATTTTTTTATTTTTACATTGGTGGATGTTTAACATGCATAAAGAATATAGCCGTCGTTGTGCATAAATAAGTATTTTACTGTCAATTGAATTAATTCGAATAAATACAAGTAGCTATTTTTATCATAATTGTGCAGCTTTATGAGTGAGAATAAAACCCAGTGCAGATTGTCTGTGTCTTCAACCTGCCCAGGGAAAAGCCTAATTGGCTCTGGTTTCTGTTCGAACTTTCAGAGATTGCGAGGCTAAAAATTAAGGCTGAAGTTTTGGCTTCCCAAGTAGGAGGCTTTAGTCAGACAGCCTATGAAGCTGCTGCAATAAATTGATAACACCGCTCTAGACTCTTGCTGGAGGGGGAAAAAAAAGTGTGAAGAAAGAGCAAGAGAGAGAGAGTTTACATAGAAAGATACAGTAATGGCAGATGAAACTGCAAGCCAGGGGATGGGAGGGGAGTGTAAGGAAGATAGAGCGATATTAGCTTTGGGAGAAATCCTAACCCTGCCGGCCCCGGTTTGTTCCCCTGATCCGATTCATCTCTGTCAGAGATCCGCACACACATTTAGCCTGGTGGGAGATGTCGGTCAGTGGAGGGATGTCACGAGCCTGCAAGTCTTCAGAGCACAACTCATATTATATAAAACCATGCCGGGCGTTTTAGGGACCAAGAACCGATTTCAACAGCGATGGGAGTTTGTGATAACGAATGAACAATGTTGGCCTTAATATAAGTATTTCTGTTGTAAATGTCAGTGGTTTTGCATTGGCAAGGTAGACCAGCGGCTAAATACAAGAGTGCAATGCAAACTGGGCTAAATGAGGAGTGATAATAGATTTATAGCAAATGGAGCAGGCAAATAGCTGTAGGCAAGATAAGATGGATTTGTGAGATTGAAGACAGATTTAGGGTAACCTTGTGGAATAAATATATATAGTCCTATTAGTCTTTCATGTTCACAGACTTCGCACATACCACTGAGACTCCACATGAAATAAATCCCCCAGGAAACATGTTGGTTAGAGCTGAAGCATCATCAAACGAGACGGCGGGTCGATTCCGTTTTTATGGAGGCCCCGCTTTTTTGTCCATCGTTTGCAGGTGCAGAGTAAAATGCAAAACACGTTATGCAAATCATGATGTTTTGCCCATTATTGGAGTATCACCTGGATTTAAAATGTCAAATCTCATATGAGGAATGCAGTGACTGCCAAACCTCTGTGCCGTTACTCATTATTAGGATGAAAACTGTAACTACGGATAACAAAACAAACTTTTGCACAAGCAAGAATCATTCACATTTTCTTTCGAAATGTATCACCCATATGTCATGAATGAGACCCAATGTTTCTATTGACATATACCAGCAGGCCTGGGTGATCAATTATATTATATTGTGTTAGGTAGAAATGCAGAATCTATCTGTGTTTATTGTCTAACCATGAGTTTGCATTAGGGTTTTGATGGAAAAAGTCAGGTGACGTTGATTCTTCCCAGTTCTCTTGTCTCGGGGTTTGTGGCGATCCGTTCACAGTGTCTGCTGTTGAGATACAGTATGAAATAAGTTCTGCCTCCTCTGCTAAACAAGCAGATTAGATTAGATCTCGGCTTGTATAATTCGCCTCATCGGCATCAGTAGGGACTTTTGTAGTAGAGTGGTATTACCAGGGTTGTGCACCATTCAGAACTGAGAATTTCTTTTAAATGTTATTTATTTTTCTGAATTTGAATTGAGGTAACAAACAGGGTGCAAAAATCCAAATTTTGAATGTTGGCTTGCCTGAAAAATATTTTTAAACGATTTGAAGGCCATAGACTGCTGTTTAAAAGTTTGGGATCAGAAAGGGATGTGTGTGTGTGTGTGTGTGTGTGTGTGTGTGTGTGTGTGTGTGTGTGTGTGTGTGTGTGTGTGTGTGTGTGTGTGTGTTTTAAGAAATTTGTGTTATTATTAAATAAGGATTTTTTTGTTAAATTGATCAAAACTGACAGGACAGACATAATAGTAAGATTTTATTTTAAATAAATTATGTTCTTTTAGTGTAAACTTTCTATACATCAAAGAATCTTGGAAAAAAGTGGCATGGTTTCCAAAAGAATAGAAAAAAAAACAAAAACAATGCAACTGTTTTCAACATTAATAATAATAAGAAATGTTTCTTGAGCAGCAAATCATATTAGAATGTTTTCTGAAGGATCATGTGACATTGAAGATGCTGAAAATTCAACTTTGACATCACAGGAATAAAATATATATTTTAAGTATACTATAATAGAAAACAGTTATTTTTAAAGCTGCTGTCCGTAATTTTTTTAAGTTAAAAATAATCCAAAATAATTATTTAAAAAAAAACATCTTCAGCCAGTGTTCAAATCTATCTGCTTGCCATAGCTAGATTCAAAACGGTTAGCTTGTAATAATGATTTTAATTCCAGTGGTACTGGTGGGTTTCCGCGGGAAATTCGAGCATGTCTTTGCGTCATTACGTCACATCCGTACACATAAAGAAAGAGTTTCGGCTGCCAGCTATACTGCGCGTGAGGAGACGTAGAGATGTATAGGCTTTTCTCGCAGCACTTTACATAATTAAACTTATGGCGGATCCAGAAAGATCCAAACAACAATCATCAGAGTCAACTGGAGATTCACCAGTTATAAAACCCAAAAGACTTCGTACTTCGGATTTAAGGTGGCTAGAGAAAGAGAAAGAAATTAACCGTCTCATGCGAACACAAGGATAAACATCAGCGGGACTTTTGAAAGGTGCGTGAACTCCGTGTTTTGAAGAGTTCAAAACGGAAGAATAGACCACTTTTTTCTGCTTAACAAGTAAGACATTTCAATAGTTCAATCGTGTAACAGTAGCACTGTTTTCTTAATTCACACAGTTATGGAGTTTCCTTGTTGTGCCTTTCTCGTTTAGCTATTATGGAGAATATGAATTCTGAACTACACAGGTAATAAAACACATTAAATGCAACGTTAGTCACGCAATCCTGATGTTGTTAACATGAACAATTTGAGAACAAAGTAGGCTATAATTTGCACGGTTCCTGTAAATTGCGTTGATTAAATCTAACGATCGCTTGTCATGTCGAATGCTTTTTCCCTCTTAGTTGATCAGAACAAAAATGGATGTTACTTACTTGTTCAGAAGATATTTTCCGGTGAAAATTCTTATGTCGGTCAAACTTTCAAAAAGTGAATCTGTGATTCTGAATGACAGTATCCACACAGCGCGGTGACTGACAGCAGCACTCGCCTCAAAACATCGTGTTCATCCGCGCTGTTTCATGCCGATTTACAACCCACGTAAAGTTGGTAATTCCGCAAATAACTGCAATTGCAGATTTCGAACAGAGATGGTGACAAAGAGGAAAAACTGCGGACTGTAGCTTTAAGTATATCTTAAAATCTAGTTCAACAATTCTACAATTCTATCTAACCACCCAATCCCAACCACTAACATTTGAACAGTTGTGTAGATAGATTTGTTTTTACATTTTAATAATTGTATATAGTTAATGTATTTCATCATGTTGAATACATTGACATTTGTGGAAGAACACTTAATATTCCTAAATACACTTTACCTCTGATGAATTACAATTAAGTAAATTCCCCTTCCTGTTATTTCAATTCCAATTCCAAATTGATCTTCCTGTGGGGTGCGGCCAGCTCAATTCAAATTCACATGCTTGAATTGAAAGAGATAAAGTTCTTCAATTCTGAATTTTGCAGCACACTGTTATGTATCAAAACCCCAAAATGTAGTTGTGTGTGACACTCGGCACATTTTAAAACAGAAAATGGCTGGTTGCTGCAGCTCCATCAATAATGTAAGGCCTCGGAAAGGCCCGGACTCTTGCTCGTCGGATCTGCTTGGTCACCTCTGTCACGCTCTCCTGTTCTCGAACGTCCCTCGTTCCACCGCCCCTCTTCTCTCCTGACACCCCATACGTTCATCCCCAGCCGACCCGCCACTGCTTTCCCGCTCTTTTTTTCCATCTTCTCAGTTTGTTTTGCAATCAAATATTTATCATCTGTGCCCACTTCACTCATTCTCCATCTGTCCCTCCCCTTCTCTTCGGCTACTTCTGTCAATCTAACGGCTCTCCTGTCTCTAATAGAACTCCATGTTCTCCGCAACCTCTCTCTCTCTCTCTCTCTCTCTCTCCTCCAACCATTGCACCGCAGCATTATGGTCTATCTTGGCTTGTTCATCACTTTTAAAATGTTTGCTTTTCACAGCAGCAATTCATTTTTCCTTTGTGCTCTCTCTTTATGGCGTGATCTTTCATATAACGTGGGTTTTTTTTTCACACAATCTTTTAGCGGTGGCATATTTCACACGGGCAGGAAGTCTCAAGGACGCAGCAAGAAAATGTCATTTGTAAACACTTGCCACTGTGAGCTGAGATGAGTTCTGTAGCTATCACTGTGCTACACAAGCTCAGATAATTGAATGAATTGTTGAACTGTGCTTCTCCATTCAGTACAGATTACAGAGCATTTTTCTCTTTTCAGAAATGGGAAAGTATTAAAGCTCAAGGCTTGGTCTGAAGAATAGATTGTTGTATATATATACTGTATACAGACAGAGGTTTTTATTTTTGTTCAATCTGACATGGTTCGCTCAGAAACCAAGCCTAACTAACAGGGTACAAATTAGACATGGACAAAATTATTTACTCTCCCTTATGTATTTCCAAACCCAATTTTAGTCAATGCATTAGCTAACATGAATGAGCTATATTTTTTTGTTAGTTGAACAAACAATCAATAATTGTACTTTTATTAAAGGGTTGGTTCACCCAAAAATTAAAATTCTGTCATTAATTATTCACCCTCATGTCGTTCCAAACCCTCAAGAGTTTTGTTCATCTTTGAAACACAAATTAATAACTTTTTTATTGAAATGCGAGATATTTCTGTCCTTCCATTGACAGTCTTAAGCTTCCGTTTACCACAACTGATGTGTGAGTTGATGAATGTTTATATGTGAATAAAAGCCAAAATGAAATCATATAAAATCTCATACTCATATATCATCATATAAATCGAACGAGTCTCTTCAGAATATTTGGATCGCTCAATTCATATGGATTTGTTTTATGGTTTCTTTGTGAATTTTTTAACGCATCAAAGGGGTTGTTGCGTATACTGTCAATGGAGGGACAGAAATCTCTCTGATTTCATCAAAAAGATCTTCACTTCTGTTCCGAAGATGAACGAAGGTCTTAAGGGTTTGGAAAAACCCATATTTGGGTTGAACTATACTGAACTATACCTTTAAGTTAGTTCACAGTGCATTAACATGTTACAGATGCAACTTAGTAAATGTTCGAGTTAACATACTAAGTATACTAACAAACTAAGCTGTATTGTTTATTGAATTTACTGTTATAATCAGCTTCAAATGGAAATTCACCCTATCATTTTTTTAAATGCACCAATACTTGTCAGTCTTTCTTTTTTTTCAATCACCATATGGATCAAAATATCTGCCGCTATTTCTGCTACATTGCAACTTTAAGATGTTATTAGTGTTATTTTAGTATTAATATACTATTCTATTATTTATTAACATTTAGAATTAACTTTTATTTTTACATTTCCAGTGTATTTCCAGAAATGTTGTTAATTTTTAGTCATAGTTTTTTTTATGCTTCTATTTAGATTTAATTTATATGTATTTCAGTTTTAGTTTTAGTAATTTTAGTACTTCAACTATTTTATTTTATGTAGTTGCCAAGTCATCATCTCATTTTCATTTAAATTAAGTTTTTCACCCAATGTTTATATTTTATTTTATTTCAGCTTTATTTCAATTAACGAAATTCTTTTTGATAGTTTTACTTAATGAATAACAACATGCCTCAGAGCTTACATGTCTTTTAGTCAGTGGTTAAAAACAACAACAACATTACATTTGAAATGATAAGGGTTGAATCTATGCATTAATACTAATGCTAACACCACTGTTAAATCTCTGCTAATAGCAGCAATTACACATTGCAATTTGAGACATGAGTAATATCACTCGCTAATGGTCTGTGATGAATATTTATATGAATATTAAAGGGTCCTGCAGTAGGAAGGATGAAGCGGATCTTGTATATTTCACATGTAATGACACTCTCAGAGAGAAAGCTGGCTTGGAACGATCAGCGTAACTTAATAGGCTAATTCCCTTTTTTAAAAGGAAAACTGCGAGATGCTAATTCCAAGCATCGGACATGATGAAGCATTTAGAGATGCGGAGATTTGGGTTGAAATGCACTGGACCCATTTAGACCATTGAGATTGTTGGACATTATCTGATTTGGTTGCTCGCTCTTGTTTAATTATGTCATGAGCCATTGTGTCGAGGCGACATCAGTCACATGTAAATGTGTGTCTAAGCATCTTGAGAGGGAGCGATGTAGCACTCAAACAAACAATATCAATGGGTCTAATGCTCTGTGCTCATTTACTGGTTCTTTGGGCTATATTTTTGACCTACTGAATATAAAGCATCCAGGAAAGCATATTTCAGTTCAATTATGGAAAGCAGAGAGAGAGAGATGGAGTGGCTCATTTGAAATCCTGCAGGGAACCAGTTGCTACGGTAACAGGGAAGGTAGCCAGCTCCGTTGGGAGATGTTGCCACAGCAACCAGCCTCAGTGGCCAAGTGATGCTGCCGAAAGAGAGCGCGAGGTAAAGAATGGGGGAAGGAGTGGCAAAAAAATCCACGCAGAAGTGTTTGATGCGAGTAAGAGAGATGGGGGAAGGGTGGTGACGAGATAACATGGAAGAGCTGATAATAAAAGCTTTAAATGTGTTATCGCTCATGCCGAGATTCGAGGGAGGCTTAATTGAACCTCGCGGAAATTTCCACAACAAAGTGAACAGAGGTAAACGGTGAGAACGAGGAAGGGAAACCCAGTGCTTCACTCCTCTGGGGAGAGCGAGATCATGCTAGCCTCAGATTTTCCACAAGTTCTTCATAAACACAACAACTCAAAGCCCACAGACATCAGAGCTCAACACTGGCGAGAGTTCAGATTCCTACGGTTCGGCTTTGAATCCATTCACTCTGGGTTTGTGAATCAAAGCATTCAGGTATTACTGAAACTATGAAGAACTGTAAAGACTGCGGAAGTCTACATCAAGTGTCATAATGAAACTAGGGGATTTGATTGCCACAAAATGAGATTGAATGCTGAGGACTTCATAAATTAGTATGTTTCTTATGAATGTTTGTTTGTTCATTCTGAGAGGAACATTTAAAAAAAATGACATGATCATAAATAAGTCATGACAACATATGTTTTTACATTACTTCAACTCATCAAAATAATTTGAGCCATTTTAAACTTTATCTTTTAAGTTATACGAGACTCGACTAATTTTTTTAGGTCAGTTAAATGTAATTTAAGTTGAAATGACTTACACAACCAAGTTGACTGTACTTTTAAGGCAGCATTTTTATTTCTTTTTTTGTAGTGAATGAAAAATGTCTTTAATAATACTTTCTCATAGACAGCAAGGAGATTAGAGGGAGCACCAAATGCCTATTTTTCTCATCTTTCTTGGATTTATGGTGACGCAAGTTTTCCAAGTAGGACATTGCCTGTTGGCCATTCCAAAAACATTTCAGTCCACCAATCAGAAATTAGCTTAGATTAATTTGGTTATGCTGCACAATTATGTTCAATTTGGTTACATTACTTATTGACTTTTACAGAATGTTTAATATAGGTTAATATACATTTTTACATACAGCAAAATTGGGGACAGTAAGAAAAGTTTTTCAAGTTTGTTTTTGAAAAAAGTCTCAAGGCTGCAATTATTTGATTAAAAATAGTACAAACAGTAGTATTCTGAAATATTACTCTTGTGTAAAGACTGCACAAATACTCCATGCCACCATGAACATGCAAGTGGGGATAAGATGGAACAAAGACTTTCTCCCGGTCATCTTTGATTGGTCACCTCACCAAAAGTGTGTGAACTGATAGGACCCTTAAGAGTGTCTGATTAGTTCAATTTTTGGCTCAATCTCTTTGAGACAACATTCTCCTGACTTCTTCTGGCAACTTCATCTTCAAGTTAACTTCTTTGGATTCAACGTGGACCACCCCAAGTACCCAAACGAACGCTTCAGCGCACTCCTGGCGAAATCATCAAGAATCTCCTGCATCTGGATTTGTTCAGCAACCAAAGTCAATGCAAAAACCGTTAGATGCGTTTCTAAATTAATGTGCCCTTTAAGGTGACCCTGATTCTCTGATGTTTCTCGTTGTGGTTAACTGATTGTAATCTTGCCATTCTCTTTTCTTCTCTCTCTCTTTCTTCACTTTTCTTTACTTTCTTGATTCTGTGTATAATCTGTGCTTGGTTTAGTTGTGTGTGTAGCCTACCGTAGTTTCGTTTATTAAACGCTCTTATTGTCTCTGTGTTTGCCACATATCGAAGTCACTAAAACATCTTGATCTAGCTGCCTATGCTATTACCCTGCGAGTACTGGATTTACTTTAGCTGAAAAGGTTATTCTTTCTTGGCCAGGAAGATAATATATTTCCTAGAATTAATAATAAATTATGCTTTCTGTTCATTGGATGAACTGATTAAATAATTGTACTATTAATTCTGCTACAGTCAATACTAAAAATTATAAAAAATATTGTTAATTAATTATAATCCATTCAAATTACTTATAAATATATTTATATATATATATGTGTGTGTGTCACATGATCCTTCAGAAATCATTATAATATGATGATTTGCTGCTCAAGAAACATTGATTATTATTATCATCAATGTTGAAAACAGTTGTGTTGCTTATTTTATTTTATTTGTTTGAGGAAACTAATAGGTTTTTTGTCAGGATTATATGATGAATTGAATATATAAAACAATTTTTATTTGAAATATAAATATTTTAACATCTTAATAAATGTTTTACTCACTTTTGATCAATTTAACATGTTCTCGCTGAATAAAAGTATTAATTTCTTTAAAAAAAATCTCTCTTTTGATCAGTACTTTTGATCAGTAGTGTGATCAATACACATTTTAACATTTTGGATAAATTACCATTGTTTGCTGTATTATAAATAAACATGCATTAACAATAAATAATAGCATTTGTATAAATTAACATTAATTTATATTTAAAAATGCTGTAAAAATATATTTTTAGTTCATGATACCTAAAGCATCAACTAATGTTAACAAATTGAACCTCTGTGCTCTCACTGTATGTCAGCAGTTTGCATTGGCCTCTATTTTACTCTGGGCTGTTTCGTTATCTTAAAATACCCATAGCTATTTTATTCTAACCTGGTGGGTGGTTAGGGGTGGTGATGGCGCAGTGGATAAGACACATGCCTTTGGTGTGAGAGACCCGGGTTCGAAGCCACTGTGAGACACCAATGTGTCCCTGAGCAAGACACTTAACCCCTAGTTGCTCCAGAGGTGTGCGACCTCTGACATGTATAGCAATTGTAAGTCGCTTTGGATAAAAAGCGTCAGCTAAATGAATAAATGTAAATGTAACCTGAAATCATTCAGTCACTGAAACGCATTGACATCAGTCCATCCACTCTCCCTGCAGTGGCTTTACACCTGCAGTTGGTCATCATCTGATCTATAACACACACACGTACCTTATGCAGAAGAGATCCAAAGGAGACAGCAATTTGAAGACAGCAACATGCCGCTTACAAACCGAACAGATGTGCTAAGGAGAAGTGATAGAGTGAGGAAAAGACAAGAGCAGAGAAGAAAAGAAAGCGTAATGATAATGAACATCACATGCAAATGTAATTTTAAGAGAGGGCACAAGATCTCAAGATCGGTGACTCCTATATTAGCTAAAGAAACATTATTAAAGACTGAAAGACCAGTGGGGACCGTTTCAAATGTAGCAGGACGGTATTCATTTTACACACGGGTAGTTGCTGCACCAAAACAGCCTTGAGAAAAATAGCCTGAATCATGTGGATCACACATTGTCCTTATGTAGAAAAATGAAACAGAACAGACATACATGTTTTTCTTGTTTGCGTGTGGTACGGTGTTGACATTTCCACAGTCTTTTGGGGAATGCCTAAAGAGCATTTCCATAAACAAATTAACTTTACTTCCACTGTTCCTACAATCCATGTGTGTGTCCTTTCTCCCCATTTATCCTTGGTAAGGTCAGTCCAGTACACACAACAGAATTGATGAGTTCAGATAAGAACGTCTTACTTTGAGATTTTTCTAATAACCGTCTTTTTAATCGGGGTCTCAAAAATGTTTCAAACATTTCTCATCAAATTTGTCTAATACTAAATCTGAGCACATTCATTTTATAGCTTCTCTTACTGGATGTTAGGGATTGTCTTATTCTATCCATCCATCCATCCTTTCATCCATCCATCCATCCACATTTATTTGTCACAGCAATTTGGACAGCAATACATAATAACTCTATTAGACATATTATATATATATTTTTAACCAGAAAAAAACACGACTACATCAAGTTAAAAATGCTAAACGTTAAATCGTTGATTTTATATCCTTGACTGCATAAATGGAGCACCGTTTTAAGGTCTCAGATGGTGTGTTCAAGTCACGTCGGAAAGATCACATTGAACAAGTTGAACACACATTTTTCAAAGTCGTAAATACCAGTGGAAAGCTTGGGATTTTCTTTGAGTCCCGAGTTTACGAGATGAGGCGTGTGTCAGTGAGAAACATGGCAGAAAACCACAATACTTAAAAGGTATTTTGAATGTTATTTATTTATGTACTGATAAAGTTTACATTGGCTTCATAAATTATACATTAAAAAAATCCTTTGTACTTCGGTTTCTAGAAGTAGAATTTAAAAACCTTGCTGTGTTTTTGTGTAGTTAATTGACAGTACACCGCCATCTTGTTGCGTCGAAAGAGACTTGAACAAACCAAAGAAAGCAGTAATGGTTGGGGGTTTATGGGGGTAAATGTTAGATTTTACTGATGATTTCCATGCTAGGAAGATTGAATAAATATTCAGAGGGATAAGAGCTCAGGATATTCCCCCAGCGCCGATGAAAGTAATTCACTTGATGACTGTTATTTGGTCTTTCATTTAACGAGCTGAATTTGATAAATCGGTCTTTAAACATACACATTAGCCTTGATACGCACATATGCCTCGAAAGAAATGGAAAAATATCATCTTTATCCTTTCCAAATCCAATTCTCATGCCATTCCCTGATCTGCAATAACCCCTAAAGAAAAGCAAGCGATTCCAAAAAGCAGGATTAGTGATTTCACAGTGGTTAGAACGTCACGTCTTGCTGGCAAGCTTTCAGATGGCAGAGACACTGAGTTGCTCTGGCGTAAGACACAGAAAGGAATAAATTGAAATATACTGTATGTGCAGCTGATGCACATATCATGTCATTATTCATTCTTTACATGCAAGGGCCGATATGATGCCAAGAAAATGACCTCGCAAAAGTAAGGTGCTCGCTGATGTCAAGGGTAGTGGTGATTCGGTTAATCCTTTGCAGTCATTGTCTGAGGAGATTATACAATAGATTGGACTGGAATACACAATACTTACATAAACACATGTTAAATTCACGCAGCAGAGCCCGTCATCCTCTTCTGTTCTGCATCATCTGAGGCCACTCCAAAAAATGACAGATTATCTGAGTCAGCAAGCATTAAACAACATTTTCAGTGCTGATCATACTAAATTTATCAGAGATATTGGAATTTTTCTTTCTTTCTTTCTTTCTTTCTTTCTTTCTTTCTTTCTTTCTTTCTTTCTTTCTTTCTTTCTTTCGTGTGCAGTGGCCTTAAGATGGACAAAATGTGCAAGAATTGTGTTGCATCAGCTCATTTTAAGTTACTAAATAAGCAGATTTAAAAAATAAATAAAAATGAAGCTCAATAGCTGGTTTGTTATCTTGGGCAGAGTTAAGGAAATTTACTTTTAAAAGCAATGCGTTACAATATAAATGATTTACTCCCTGTAAAAGTGACTAAATGCATGATCAAATTTATACTCCCGATTGGTATCAACATGGGGACAGAAGAGCTGTCAGTCAATGAGAAAACAAAGTAACTTGCATTACTTATTTGAGTAATTTATTTGAGTTTGTGTAAATTTAAAAGTAATACTTTACTCTTTACTTGAAAAAGTAATCTGATTACATAACTCATGTTTTGTCACATAACTCATAACTCATGTTTTGTCAACTGCTCCGAGACACAAAGGTTGAGGATCCAAATGCAGTTTTATTGAAAGGGTAATCCACAATCGTAGTCGAAAACAGGCAAGAGGTCAAAGCACAGTAAATCAGTTCAATCAAACAAACAAATCCAGAGGGTGAGACAGGAAAACCAGGACACAGGCAGATTTCAAGAACCAGGAACATAGAAAACAGTGGAACTCCTCAGAAATGCAGTATAAACACTAAACAAGACTTTGCAGATAATTAATGCGAAACCCAGGCTTATATGGGGTGAGCTAAACAAGATAATGAGACACAGGTGAATGTGTCCTGGCAGTGAGTTATGGGAGTTGTAGTTTGTGAGGGAATGACAATTGTCTGATGTGGAGTGACCTCTGGTGGCTCTCAAGGGCACTCCAGCTGGTGACCGTGGGACAGGTGGGAGGTGGAGCGGAGGCAGACCCAAGGGGTGGGATGGAGGGCCAGGCCTGTGGAGCGGAAGAGGGCCTGGAGACTGAGGCGGAGCAGGCTGAGCAGGCGTCCAGGGCCAAGCAGGCACCGACGTTTCAGTGGGCCAGGGCGGATTCGACAGTTCAGGGACAGAGGCGGACATCTTGTCCGAAGACATCGTCGTAGACACAGGCGTAGAGGCGGCCATCTTGTCCGAAGACACAGGCTTGGCGGCGGTCATCTTGTCCGAAGACACAGGCGTGGAGGCGGCCATCTTGTCCGAAGACACAGGCGTGGAGGCGCCCATCTTGTCTGAGGACTCTGGAACGGCGACGGCTATCTTGGCCAAGGATTCACAGGCTGGAGCCGATGTGGGTAATGCCCACACACTCGAAATCGCCGTGGCGACTATGATGAGTGCTTTCTTTTCCAGAACTGACTCAGGCGCGGCAGGTATGACGTGAAGAATCTCTGGTATAGAAACCTCGGGACGGGAAGGTACTGGAACCACAGGACTAGCGACTATTATGCTGGTGACCATGGTGGGCCAAGCTCCGTGGGCACTGGATCTTTGTATGTGGTGCCTCTCCCCAAGAAACTTTTAGGGGACATCATCCTCAACCTCACCATCCGTGAAAAAGGAACCACACAAAAGCAGGGCATAATCCAAAAATCCAATGAGGGACCCTCGGGGACCATCACGGATAAGCTTAGTCTGGTAATAATCATTGAGTCCGTAACAAAAGAAGTCAACGAGAGCATATTCAGGAAGGCCAGAGAAATTTGCAATGTTTCAGAAGTCCTGGATGTGGTCCTCGAAGGACCAATTACCTTGCCGCAAACTAATGATTTGCACTGCAGGTTGTGGATCCAAATGCAGTATTTATTGAACAGGGTAATCCAAAAACGTAATTAAAAGTAAAGGCAGGGTCAAACACAGGCAGGCAGTCCATACAAACAAACACAACAAGGCAGGAAACTAGTGATGAGTCGTTCATGAACGAGTCGCACATGTCTTTCCAGTATCAGTTCATTGTGTCTGCCATGTGACAAATGAATGAAAGACTCGGAAGGTGAAGCCTCTTAAGAGAGTCAGTAAAATTATCCGAACTTCCCATCACTACAGGGAACACGGGCAAAAGAGTAATCCATGGAACAGGCAAGAAATCCAAAAACCAAGAGACATGAAACCAGGGAGAATGCTTGGAATTGCAGTGTGACACTAAACAAGACTTCACAGATAATGAATGAGAAAACCAGACTTATATGGGGTGAGCTATACAAGATAATGAGACACAGGGGAATGTGATAATGGATGAAGAGTCCGGGCAGTGAGTTATGGGAGATGTAGTTTGTGAGGGAATGACAATAGTCTGATGTGGAGTGGCACTCCAGCTGGTGACCGTTACACGTTAGACCTACTTATATTCCGTTACCCCAACAAATTATAGTAACTATCACTCACATTTTCTTCAGGAAATTTAAAATAGTAGTTTTATTTTTGCCATTTTTAACACTTTTATTGATACAAAAGAGGACGTAATGGGAAATGGTGCAATTTGAATTCGAACATATACATCAGCTACAGAGTACATGCTCTAAGAAACAGACCACATGTCTTTCCAGTATCAGTGTTTTTTTTTCCCAAATGTATAATTATAAAATATCCCTCTCTCTGAACACTAAGTAATCTCATGCTGTACATTTCTGAGTATGTGTAGTATACAGTCTTAATAATGTGTGATTGGGGGGGGGGGGGGGGGGGGGGTAAATTTCTGTGGTATATTGGTCCTCACTGTGAAATTTGTTACTTGTGTTTGTCCTTAGTAAAAAAGTGACATGCTGTTTGTCAATCATTTTGAGAAAGATGGGAGAAATAGATTGAATACATTATAGGGACAAAATGCTCCCACCAAGATGTCAAAATCTAAAATCCTTGTCCTTGTGGCGATATTTTTTGGTCGCCATGAGGAAAACAGCTTATAAATCATACTAAGTGATGTTTTTTGACATTTTTTTTGGTTTGTGATGTAAAAAATCTGAAAATTTTCTGAGGTGTGTAGGTTTTGAGGTAGGGTTTAAGGGAATAGAAAATACAGTATGAAAATCAAATAAAACATAAAAACCCTACTTGTAAATGTCTGAGGTCTACTTCTAACTGTCAGGTTTTAATGTCGTTTTGAGATCATAAAGTCCTTGTTAAGATTTAACACAGTTCCCACCTGAATCTTGCCAGACTTAGCTGCAATTGTCGTACGAGTGACTCTTGATAGTACTTTTTTTTTTTTTTTGGAAAGCTACCAGAACATTGTGTGTCCCCAAGAAAGACCCGAAAACAGGCAGAGTGTCTCATCGAGAGGCCTCGACTATGAACCGTTCCCAATCTGAATAGAAGTAATTGAATTTAGAAAATGAAAAAGCCTCTTTGTCTGTTAAAAAAAGATTGCTTGATGTCGTCCTTGATGTTCTCGCAATTAAGCTATAAAAAGGAAGCAGCCCACTTTTGAGAGGGAATGGACAAAAAGCTTTAATGATGGCGGGGAACAGAACAGCGGGTGACAGACACAAAGAAAAAATAGAGTTTGACAGGAGATTGTTGAAAGTGGAATGTTTAGTCATACATCACTCTCTGAGTCAGACACATTTATCAGGCAATAGCTCAATGCAGAAAAACATTTTGCCTGCTGTTCCTGAAGACTGTTTGTATATCATAAGCATGCTCAGTTGTTTAAGGTCTGGTGAGTGTGTTTGTGTGGTTTGACAGTGACTCACCTCTCGCTGCTGGTGCCCATCTGGACTTATGTGGGTGTGTAGAAACCTCTCGGACCAGTAGGGCTATTCTCGCAGTTTAGCTCACAGGCTACGCAGATCTCTGGCTACGTGTTTATGGCTTCTTATTCACAAAGTGTGGTATTAAAACTGACACAGGACATGGACATCACGACTTAACGGCCCACAAATGCACAGTAATTCAATGAGTGAACTTTTCAGTCATGACTAATCCATCTGCTGTGTGTGTTTGTCATTATACATTTTGGTAATGAGACATGAAAATCCTGTCATAATTTTCTCACTCTCATGGACAATAAAATGGTAAAAAAATAAATAAAAAATCCCTTAACCTTGCATTGAACTTGTGAACTGATAAACTCAGAATATCAAATCTCTAGCTTTGCACAAGTATTTTCTACAAAAGTCTACAAAAGGTTTTTCTGCTGGTTTGAGGCCATAAAGTCCTAGGTAAGATTTATTAAATCTGTTTGACTTTCTCTCCGTAGAACACAAAAGAAGATTTTTTTTGAAAAATATCTCTGAGCTCTATTCAATGAGTCAGTGGGGTCATAAACAGTTGAAAAATTTTTCAGTTGAAAAAAAAAAAACAACCTTCAAAATATCTTCTTTTGTGTTCTGCAGAAGATACCGGTTTTGCAATTTTCATTTTTCACTCTTTCACTCTTTAAGACTAAGTTTTGTTTTTGCTTTAAATAACTAAGTTTGATATCCAATGTGAAAATACTACCCTAGCTAATTAGTTGGCTTAGAAGAGCTTTCACCCAAACAGGAATATACTTGTCATAACTTGTTAAAATAAACTGATCTACCCTGTTCACTATGACTTTGTTTCTTTCATGAAACACGAAAGGAAATATTTCTTGGTTAAAAAATGACAAAAACGGTCTAAAAGAACCATAAAAGTAATCCATACAGCACCATATTTCAAGCTTTCTGAAGCCACTTTCATGGAAAAGAGAACCAGGGACATTCATCTAAAGATGTGCTCTTTTTGTTTTATGAAAAACAATGACATTAGGGTGAGCAAATTACCTTTTTTTTTGAAGAAGAAGAAGACAAAGAACATATTCAGAAGATGTTTTCGCCCCAGTGTTCTTCAAAATATCTTCTTTTGTTTCAGTTTGCAAAATAAAGACCATCACTGGTTTGAACATGAAACTGAATAAATTATAATATCATTTGAATTTTTGTAAACTATCCCTTAAAGGATGCCCCTTGGCCTCGGTCCATCATGGCCTCCTAATCATCCTCATATACTGATTGGCTTCATCACTGTCTCCTCTCCACCAGTAAGCTGGTGAGTGGTGGGTGTACTGGCGCAATATGGCTGCCGTCTCATCATCCAGGTGGATGCTGCACATTGGTGGTGGTTGAGGAGATTCCCCCTTCCATGTAAAGCGCTTTGAGGTTCCAGAAAAAGCGCTATATAAATGTAACAAATTATTACAGTTTTTTACAGTCGCTAGGACACATTTCTCAATACTTAGGTCACTTTTTCAAAACTCTTCACACAGTGAACACAACAGAAGTATATGTGGGCTAAACTGTGGATCATTTATCATTGCTTTGGCACAAAATGCATTCAATGACTACATCTTTTAAATTACATTAATTCTTTTCTCACTTCGACACAACAACCGCCAAAACTCTGTGTACCTACAGGCCAATTTGCACATGTTTACATACTGTTTTCAAAACTGTTAAACTTAAGTTCAAAACAATAACATAATACAAAACTGAATAAGACAGCATTTTGCCACATTTCTACAGTAATATTGTAATGAAATATATTTAGAATCTAAAAATTACAGTTTTTTACAGTCGCTAGGACACATTTCTCAATACTTAGGTCACTTTTTCAAAACTGTTCACACAGTGAACACAACAGAAGTATATGTGGGCTAAACTGTGGATCATTTATCATTGCTTTGTCACAAAATGCATTCAATGACTACATCTTTCAAATTACATTAATTCTTTTCTCACTTCGACACAACAACCGCCAAAACTCTGTGTACCGACAGGCCAATTTGCACATGTTTACATACTGTTTTCAAAACTGTTCAACTTAAGTTCAAAACAATAACATAATACAAAACTGAATAAGACAGCATTTTGCCACATTTCTACAGTAATATTGAAATGAAATATATTTAGAATCTAAAAATTAAATGGTATGAAAAACAATTGGACCATCCACAGCTGATTCCTATTGTATCTGTATCGGTGGATGGTGTGTGTACAAATTTTTGTATTTTGGAATTACTCCAAAAACATCAAATATAACTGCATGATGTCTGATTACAGTAATTCTAGTAACATATATTGCAGTGAATTCTAAACAGTAGAGAGGTAGAAGAAAGAAAGCATTTACATAGGAAAACATTGTATAAAGTTACCTGTTGTTAGTGTTTTTTATGTTATTGTTTTGTGGGTGACAAAGTGTGTTTGTTAGCTGTCAACCTTTGCTAGTGTTATGGAAGAATGTGTTGATTTGAGATATGTATGAAGTGATTTGGTAGTTTTAGTGCATTTTGAATGTGAAATGAACTGCTGTGCCGAGCTGAAAGTTGGTTAGGAGAACTGTGTGAAGAGTTTTGAAAAAGTGACTTAAGTATTGAAAAATGTGTCCTAGCGACTGTAAAAAACTGTATTATTATTATTATAAGTACACAACTGCAGGAAATATATCATACTGTGCAAGTGATTTTTGGATATTGTATTACAAAATTCTTATTGTATCTTTAATGGTTGTTTTAAGGACATGTTTGTGCATGCCGGTACACAGCCACTCTGAAGCGGCCAAAGGCAATTCTAAAAGAGTCAAAAAGTCGAGACAGGACCCATCATCAAAATTTCTGTGTCCACCACTCTAGTTCATCCAAAACAAACTAGAAAACAGACTCAAAGTGCTAAATACTGGAATTATCCTTTAAGTTATGGATTGTCATTACATATCTATCATTTGACATGCTGTTTGAAAATACCACTTTTACACAGTCTTAGAAGAGTATGTTTCACCCAAAAATGAACATATCTGTTGTCATTTACTCACCTTAATGCCATTGCAAAAATTGTATGACTTTCTTTCTTCAATGGAACACAATCAAATATATTTTGAGAAATGTCTGTGTTTTGGATAATCCTTGCTGCCCAGTGTTGTTTTGACGTTCCCCAACGTTCTTCAAAATGTCTTTGCAGAAGAAATAAAGTAAACAGATTTGGAATGACATGAGGGTGAGTAAATGATGACACATTTTAATTTTGAGGGTGAACTATCTCATTACAGTATAAATTAATAAAATTCTTAATAGGCAACTAAGTGTGAGCGCACCCTTCTGCATTCAAATGTGTGAGGGTTTGCCTTACACTAGTGTGCAAACCCTGTCCCAGAACAAGCCCTGCAGGGGTCACCCATCATCTGCCATCTGCTACTCATCAAGGCAGCTGGAGCTCCAGTTCAACTAATCTGGGCTGATGGGACCGTAAGCGGTGAGCGTCCAGCTGCCCTGTCAGTGCAGACACCACTGCCTCCCAACCCACTGTTCGCCCCAAGGCAAAACAAACAGATATGAGAATAAATGAATTTGGAAAAAGATGTGGAACTTGGTGACCCAACCAACCCAATCTCACAGGAAAACGTGTCTTTTTTTTTTTTTACAAAAGTAAAATTTTATAGGTCTTTGTGCAATGCGAGTTGTACAAACATGTAATGCTTTTTTCTTTAAAATAGTTCAGTGAATTTAACTCAGAAATTGCCTGTAAATTTCACAAACAACTACAAAACACATTGAATTTAAACGTGAAAACATTGAAACGTAGAAAAACGTCCCGGGTTACGTATGTAACCCTAGTTCCCTGAAGGAACGAGACGCTGCGTGAAAACGCTGCGGGAACGCTTCTAGCGTTGTGCGTCTTGAAGCATAGTATGGAATCAGCCAAAGGCGAGACGGAACGTCACGAGTGACGTCATCGACCAGGAAACTATAAAGCACACCCATGAACACAATGGCGACAGCTTCTGGAAAAGTCTGAAGCAAGTCGATCAAGGGAATGCTGGGAGTATGGCAACGACACGCAGCGTCTCGTTCCTTCAGGGAACTAGGGTTACATACGTAACCCGGGACGTTCCCTATCAGGAACATCGAGCTGCGTGAAAACGCTGCGGGAACGCTAATACCCACGTCGCCATAAGAGCAAGTGACCGACTGTGTGAATCAAGGATTAAATTCAGCCGAAAGCACCTGCGCCCCAGGAGTGGAGCTAAGGTCTAGGTCATAAAACCTGACGAAAGTATGCGGTGAGGACCAGCCTGCCGCATCACACACGTCATGAAGAGAAACCCCTGACAATAAGGCTTTGGAAGCCGCCATACTCCTGGTAGAGTGAGCTCGGACAGTCAAAGGTGAAGGCTGACCAGCCGACTCATAAGCAAGTGAGATGGCCTCGACCACCCACTTGCTCATCCTCTGCTTAGACACTGGAGACCCCTTCTTAGGTGGTCCAAAACAAACAAACAACTGTTCTGATTTCCTCCACAGGGCAGCTCTGTGGACATAAGTATCTAGAGCCCGGACAGGGCAGAGCAGATTGAGTTTTTCCTGATCAGACGATGTAAAGCAGAAGGCCTGCAGAACTATAGGTCTGGCCACATAGGTAGGAACCTTAGGGACATAACCTGGCCTGGGGTGGAGAAAGGCCTTCACCATCCCAGGCGAAAATTCCAAACACGAAGGAGCAACCGAGAGAGCCTGAATATCTCCGATTCTCTTAAGAGAAGAAATAGCAAGGAGAAAAATAGTCCTTAAAGTAACAAACTTTTCAGAAACTTCTTCAATAGGCTCAAAAGGAGCTAGGGAAAGACCTTCTAGAACGATGGCCAAGTCCCATGCTGGCACCCTCGTGCGGACTACAGGCCTCAGCCTCAAAGTACCACGAAGGAAGCGAGTTATAAACGGGTGTCTCCCCACAGAGACTCCACTGAAAGGGACATGGTAAGCAGCAAGTGCCGCCACATACACCTTTAGTGTGGAGGGGGATAACCCTGAGGAGAAATGCTCCTGCGGGAACTCCAGCACTGCACCCACTGGGCAGTTAACTGGGTCCAACAGGTGTTCTCCACACCAAGAAGTGAAGAGCCTCCACTTCAAGGCGTATAACTTCCTTGTGGAAGGAGCTCTGGAGTGAAGGATGGTCTCAACAACCTCGGTTGAGAGACCAGCACCTACGAGCTAGGCCCCCTCAGAGGCCAAGCCCATAGCTTCCACAACTCTGGGCGGGGGTGATAAATCAACCCGCTCGCCTGAGAGAGAAGGTCCCTCCTGATCGGAATCTCCAGAGGAGAACCGTCTAGGAGAGATATAAGGTCCGCAAACCAAACTCGGGCCGGCCAGTACGGGGCTACCAATAGTAGACTGACCCCGTCCTGGCGAACCCTCTCCAGAACTCCTGGGAGCAGAGCAATCGGGGGAAAGGCGTACAGGTGTGACCTCGGCCACACCTGTACCATAGCATCCAACCCCAGAGGGACTGGATAACTGAGAGAGAACCACAGTGGACAGTGTGATGTCTCCCTGGATGCAAATAGGTCCACCTCGGCGCGACCGTACTGCATCCACAGGAGCTCCACCACCTCGGGGTGGAGTCTCCATTCCCCGGGCCTCGACCCCTGCCTCGACAGGATGTCCGCTCCCTGATTTAGATACCCCGGAAGATAAATCGCCCTCAATGAAAGGAACTTCCCCTGGGTCCATAGAAGGATCTGGCGAGCCAGATTGTATAACGGGCGAGAGCGCAGACTCCCCTGATGGTTTATGTAAGAGACCACCGATGTATTGTCGGACCGGACAAGAACATGATGACCTCTCAGGTCTGGTAGGAAGTGTTTCAGAGCCTGAAACACAGCCAACATCTCTAGACAATTTATATGCCTTAATCGATGATGGTCCTGCCACAGACCCTGGGCTGGGCGACCACTCATGATCGCCCCCCAGCCTGTGAGGGAAGCATCTGTCGTTAGCGTTACACGACGACAAAGAGCTCCCAGCACAGGTCCCTGGGACAGAAAACAAGGATCCCTCCACATGACCAGAGCACGTAGGCAGCGCCACGTAACTTTGATCGTGCGGAGGGGGTTTCCCCTCAGGGAGAACCCCTTGGTTCTGAGCCACCACTGTAATGGTCTCATGTACAACAGGCCGCAGGGAATAACATTGGACACTGCTGCCATCAGACCCAGCAGTCTCTGGAACTGCTTCACAGTGAGCAACTGGCCTAGCTTTACTCGTTTTACGGCTGAGAGAATTGAAGTGATGCGGGCCGGCGACAGGCACGCCCGCATTGCTACTGAATCCCAAAATGCCCCCAGAAAAGATGTCTTCTGTGATGGAGATAGAACACTCTTCTTGGCATTCAGCCTCAACCCCAGTTTCTTTATGTGCCAGAGGACGACATCTCGATGCCGAACCGCTTGTTGTTGCGATTGAGCTAGAAATCACCCAATCGTCTATGTAGTTCAATATACGAATGCCCTGGAGTCGCAGTGGAACTATATAGCGCTGCATCCATGCATTTCGTGAACGTGCGGGGAGATAGAGCTAGACCGAATGGAAGAACACGATATTGGTACGCTTCGCCCCCGAAAGCGAACCTCAGGAACTTCCTGTGTTGCGGAAGGATGGAAATGTGGAAGTATGCGTCCTTCAGATCTATCGTGACAAACCAGTCCTCGGACCTGATTTGTGACACGATTTGCTTTAGCGTGAGCATCTTGAACTTGAGCTTGGCTACAGCACGGTTTAATAGGCGCAGATCTAAAATTGGACGCAACCCCCCATCCTTCTTTGGAACGATGAAATATCGGCTGTAATAACCTGACTCCTTGCTGGGAGGAGGAACCCGTTCTATAGCCTCCTTTTGAAGGAGTGTTTTCACCTCCTGTTCCAATACCAGAGCCTGCTCGGGGCCCACCACGGTGGGCAGGACCCCGTTGAATCGAGGAGGAGGAGATCTGAACTGAATGGCATAACCCCTCTCTATCGACTGCAGAACCCACTGAGATACTTTTGGAAGACTTTTCCACTCTGCCAGAAAATCTACTAAGGGTACCAGCCTCTCGAGGCTGGCCTCTGGAATATTTTGAGCAGCAGACACAGCGCCCTGTAACAGCGCACCGGCAGGGAACAACTGGTCTAACTGCCCTAAGCCCCTCCTCAGAGGGGGCGAGCGTCCCTCGGGAAAACACTCGCTGGGCCCGTCTACGCCCCGTCTTAAAGGCGGGGTTGGCAGAAGGGACCCCTGAGGGCACCGTGAGAGGACGGGCACCGTCTGATGCGGTGAACACCTTTCTCTCACGGTAGGGACCACCCTCAGCATGGCGTCCCGCTGGCGTCAGGACTTCTTAGACGAAGCCTTCTTGGCCATAATGACTGTCCTCAGATCAGTCTTATGGCCAGAAGACCTCGGTTGAGAGTGTCACGCCTGGTCCCACTGCAGGGGGAGCACAAGACGCGACACTCTGTAGAGGGAGCGAGCGTCCCTCGGGAAGCGCTCGCTGGGCCCGTCTACGCCCCGACACGAAGGCGGGGTTGGCAGAAGGGACCCCTGAGGGCACCGTGAGAGAATGGGCACCGTCAGATGCAGTGAACACCTTTCTCTCACGGTGGGGACCACCCTCAGCATCCTGACACCGGTGGTGTCAGAACTACTTTTTTTTTTTTTTTTTTTTAGATGAAGCCACTTGGCTATAATGACTGTCCTCAGATCAGTTTAACCCCCGAAAACTTCATCTGAGAGTGTCGCGTCTGGTTCCACTATTTTGCAGGGGAGCACAAGACGCGACGCTCTGATTTTATTGCGCCCATGCGAGGAGCTTATCGACAGTCAGGACTGACCCGCCCATCAGTCCCTGTCTTTTAACGCCGGTGCCTTAAAAGACGAATTCGTTTCAGCGGAGAGATGGCAGTAGGCATCTCTCCAGCTTTTCTAGGCATCGCCTCATAACCGTAAATAAGCCTCAGCAGTATTAAAATATTTTTTTTTAGAGATCTGATGGCTAAAAATACAGTATGAAATCGTTTTCTTCCAGGACTTCAACACCTCGGTGTGGAGATCCGGAAAAATGGTAGGCACCTTCGTGGAGGTTGCACTCGGGAAGGCAAACATAGTTTATACAATATATTTTTATATAAAAAACTCCTGCCAAACTGCTGACCACTCAATGTTTAATTTTTCTACAGCATGAGTTAGCACCTCCATAAGCTCCTCATTTATTTCTGTTCAGGGGAATGAGTCCTCATAATCCCCTTATTTTATAATAATTTATGTAATATTATTATTATTATATTTTTAATAGCAACAACATTCAGCTCCTCAGAACTGGATAGTTGCAATATTAATGCCACAGCCTGGGCAGAAGAAACCGCAGAGCGTGCTTCCAACCCTAAACTGAGGCACTGAATCTAACAGTTAAAGGCTGAGATAGGGCGAGGCCCGTCTCAAACCCCGCTGTCAGATTCACCCGCGATCCCCACGACACGCGCCGCCGCGCTGCCTCGACAGACGCGGGACCCGAGCCGCGGGGAGCGCGAGCCGAACCACTCTCCTCAAAGAGTGATCGGCGGGAGCAGAGCGTTCTTTGGAAAACGCTCGCAGTGCTCACAATCAGCCCCCTCGAGAGCTGACCGGGCATGCTGTACTCCCAAACAAACAACACACAGATCGTGTAAATCCCCACCCGTGAAATAACGAGTACAGGGGGGAACACACACTTTCTGTAATGCTGCTCGCTTAGATATGTGAATACATATATATAGCCTTTTTTTCTTTTTTTTTTAAGTGAAAAACTCCTGCCTAGCAATCACTAAAGACAGACAAAAACACTGGGACAGATTCACACACAAATCGCTTGCTGAAGACAACAGAAGCTGTCGCCATTGTGTTCATGGGTGTGCTTTATAGTTTCCTGGTCGATGACGTCACTCGTGACGTTCCGTCTCGCCTTTGGCTGATTCCATACTATGCTTCAAGACGCACAACGCTAGAAGCGTTCCCGCAGCGTTTTCACGCAGCTCGATGTTCCTGATAGGGAACTGAAATAGTATTTTCTTGTACAACATACTCAAATATTCTTGGTTTTGGTTAAAGGTATAGTTCACCCAAAACCTTCGTTCATCTTTGGAACACAAAATATTTTTGATTAAATCCAAGAGCTTTCTGACCCCTTCATAGACAGCAACGCAACAACCACTTTCAAGGCCCAGAAACGTAAAGACAAGAATAAATTGTGTACGCAAAAAACAAACAAAAATAATGACTTTATAGAAGAATTTCTTCTCTTCTGTGTCAATCTTCTACGCTGTTTACATAGTAATTAAACACAGTGCAGCACTTCCTGGTTCTACGTCAGAACGCCGGCTTTGTATTGGCCAGCTCCTGCATCAGCATCACACGCATGGTGCTCACGTGACCAGCGTCGGCCAATAGTGAAGCACCGTTCTGTTGTAGAACTCGGAAAGCGCTGCACTGTGGTTACAACGTAAACAATGTAGAAGACTGACAAAGAAAAGAAGAAATTCGTCTATAAAGTTTTATTTTTGTTTTGTTTTTGCGCACAACAATATTCTTGTCGCTTCATAAACTCAAGGTTTAGTCACTGGACTATTTTAATGATGTCTTTACTATCTTTCTTGGCCTTGAAAGTGGTAGTTACGTTGCTGTCTTTGGAGGGTTCAAAAAGCTCTTGGATTTAATTTTTTCGGGTGAACTGACCCTTCTAGTTAGTTAGACAACTTTTAACCATAGGCTATACGAATGATATCATATGAATAAGATCAAATGAACTCCAACAAATTAGCCACCAATTCGGGAAAATGGAAACTAGTTACAAATTGCCATGAGATTTGTGTTGACCTACCAGCTAAACCAGCACAAACCAGTCTGAAAACCGTCAGATCTTTTCAGCAAGGGATATTGAACTGTTTGCCCCCGTAACATCCCATTTCCTGCCGTGTTGTCCACCCTTCACACCAGCCAAGTGTGAGAATCGATGTCTCCACAGCTCGTTGCCTTTCGCTAACATTAATTACAGCGTGCAATTAGCATGGGGCACGCAATTAGCATCAGAACCTAACAGTGGTTGTTGCTCTGACTGAAGCGAGCCAGGCCGCGCGCGCTCTTTCATCAGGCCTTCTTCACATCCGAGAGCAGGGTGGACCCAGCTGACTCTCTGCACTCCTAATCATGGGCTGGCAGGCGAATGAAGCTGAGCACTGAATAATTAATCAGCATGATTACAATGATGAATGCACCCAAATCTTGTAGGGGCTGTTTTACTTTGGGTGGGGGGTGGAGGAGGGAGAGCGACACGGAGATGAAGGGAGCGGGAGACAGATTGCGGAGAGTTGAGATCAGCAGAAAGCCAGAGAATATGAATATGGAGGGGGGCCGGAGAGCTGCAGCCACCCACTATTAGGGCCATCTGTCCTGCAGAAAGACATTTCTGTGTAAGCGCACGCGAGAGAGCTTTGCACTTGTTTGTTTCTATTTATTCCTCAAAACTGCGGCAGAAGCCCAGTGTGCCGCTGAGCCAAAGGAAGAAGCGTTTCCAGGGACACTTCCTGACATGCTAGAGCTTGTCGTTTAATATTCAGTTATTAGACTTGGCTGAACTCCTGGGACCTGCAGCAGTTAAAGGCTTTGTCACATTTTTCAGATGAATGATTTGTGTGCATATATATTAAAAACCATGTTTTATAGCTATGAACCTTTGTCACCATAGTTGTTGTATTTAATTTGTTCATTTCTGAAGGTTTAAGAATTAATCGCAATTAAAAACACTTACGGTTTTTATATATTTTATAATTTAATAATTTCAGTTAATCTCCAGATTAATGTTGAAACAACATAAAGACAGTATATTTTAAATGGCATTTAATGTTTTTTTTTATGAATGAAGGCCAGTAACTTGAATAGTTATCAAACAGTCTGCACTGCATAAATTATAAATTAAATATAGATTAATCCTTATTAAAGCTACAAAAGTTCTGTAGTCAAGAGCATTGAGTAATTTTCTCTGGTACGCCTTTGTTCTTTGATTAACATTACTGACAGACCGCATTAGTGGCTGCTGTCACTTTAAGACCAGCCGCTGCTGCACATGACGCGGATTTTACACGCGTCTCATTTTCTCACTCTTTAAGTTAATTTAAGACATTAACTCATGTAATACTGCTCTTATGAGGATACTCGACAAAACGGGCATAATAGAAATAGTAGGATAGTTTTTTTCCCCCACTGTTTTAACTTTAAACACAATTTTTATGTATTATATGTTTATGTCTTGTCACTTTAGGATGCTGTTTAATTTATTGTGAATGAAAACAATTAAGGCTAGATATCAAATTTTAATTTTTGTCTGCTAAATGCACTTTTTTAAAATTAATTTATATATAGATGACTTAAATATATAATATCTACATGTATTATTTTATTATATTATTTAACTTACAGTATTTGCAAAAATAATAATATAGCCTACACATTGAAAAAATCATATATATATATAGTATATATATGAATATATACACACACACACATATAAATAGTTTTTATGATTAACAGATTTTTATTTAAAAAAAACATTACAGCAAACATAAAAAGTAGTGTTCCCACTGTCAAACGTTTAATATATCTTTAGATTGATCTTCATTTATGTATGCATTTTGTCATACAAATAAATTATGTCATTATAAATATATTAAAATGTTTAAAATATGTATTTTGCCAGTTGTTATCATACACTGAACAGACTTCACTTTAATTCCTCAGAACCTAATTTTCATTAGCATCAATTCAATATGAAGTATATCTTGACTAAGGTACATCAATACACCTTAGCTGATGAATACTGATGTTTCAATCTACATTGGAAGTGTGAAGGAACCGTGATTCAGTAGGACAGAAAACCAGCGGCCCACTTACTGACAGTTGCATGTCTAAAATGACGTATGGTGTATGGACTAATCCTATCACCCATGGGTACAAATGGAGATGACTGCATCTCTAATGAAAAGAGGATCCACGCACACTGTCACACACACAATCCATACGTTGTATTTACTGCAGGGTGGTCTGATGGATTAAAATGAGGTTGACTTGTTAAAAGGTGACACATGATGAACTGGCTCACTTACCCAGCAGCTCTGCACGATTGCATCATCGCCAGGCATGATGTCATCCTGCATCCACGACCAGGAACAGCGAGCGGTGTAGAATATTTAATCAGAAAGCAGGACACTGTTATTGAATGAATCATATTTCATATGTTGCAGAAAACAGCTCGAAAACAATCTCAAGGGAAGGTAGATTGAATATAGGGCGGTTTTGTGTTTGATTTAGTCTGGTGGTCAATATACTTTCTTAATACACGTTCCTACTGTTTTTCTCTGTGATTTATTGGTGAATGAATGTTATTCCAAAGAAAAGTTGGTAATATTTATTGAAATATGAGATCATGGACCACAAAACCAGTCACATGGGTAATTTTTTTGAAATTTAGATGTATACATCATCTGAAAGTTGAATAAATAAGCTTTCTATTGATATGGTTTGTTAGGATAGGACAATATTTGAAGGGTGTAAAAAAATTGAAACATTGAGAAAATTGACTTTGAAGTTGTCCATGTATGTTGCATTCACTCACAAAAAATAAATGTTTTATATATTTACGGTAGGAAATTTACAAAATATCTTCATGGAACATGATCTTTACTTAATATCTGATACTTTTGACAATATAATGTATTGTTGGCTATTGCCACACATATACCCGTGCGACATGTGACTGGTTTTGTGATCCAGGGTCATATATATTGTTCATATTATTCTCATTGAACATCTTGTTTCCCCTGTTGTATGTATGATTATGGAACAAAAATGGGTTGCAAATACTGTTTTTTGTTGTTGAGTGCACTATTTGATGTAAAGGTTTAAAAAAGGTTATTTTTTAAAAAGAAAAAAAAAGACTTCAAAAATTATTTGTAAAATATGTTCAAAGTTCAAATATGTTAGTGTTCAAAAACATTTTGGGATCAAAAATACAGTAAAACCAACATTTTGAAATAATATTCCAATTTAAAATTTAAGGTTTAAAATGTGATTGAATGTTTTAAAGGGGTCATGGATTTTTTTCATTTTATTTTAATATGTTCCTTGAGGTTCGGTTTTAATGTTAATAAATATTTTCAGCCTTCATCTTGACCCTCTGTCTGAACTGATGCTTTTTTAAGGTACGGCTCCTTTAAGGCTTGCCAGTAAACGGCCACTGTTATGATTGACTAACAACATTGCATAGGACACAGTATATTAACGCCCGCGTGATATTGCATGTGAGCAAGTGTTTTGAAAACATTATCCATACAAAACCAGCATTTACAGACAAAGCAATATGAAATCGTTTTGCGATGCAGCTGCTGTCAGATCCAACATCTGTCAAATGTATTAATCCAGTTGCTGTTAAATTTATCACACAAACATAATCCTCCGACGCGATCCATGACGGCATTAAAATAAACCATCCACTTGTTCCTGATGCTGATATCTTTCTGAAGTCTCTATAGAAATTAGCAAATGAGCTGTTTAAACTGGATGTGTCAAAGCCAACATTCCTTTAGGCTTCCATTTATTCTTTCATTTGTCCTGTTGTCAGCAGATTCAAGCGAATACAGTGCATCTGTATACTGTATCCAGTGTAGACAGTATCAGTGATTATAATGGGTTGACGAAACGAAAACGCCCGGTGTAGGTGTCAGCTGTTAAGTGACTGCAATATCAGAACAAGGATGTTTTAATGGTTCAAAGACCTCTTATATGCAAAAGACCAAGGCAAATTTGGTTTCTCAATGGCATGACTCATTTAAAGTTCACATTATCCTTAAGAAATCATTCTAATATCCTGATTTGCTGCTCACTTATTATTATCAGTGTTGAAACTAGTTGTGCTGCTTTATATTTTTATGAAAACTGTTTGTTTTTTTCAAGATACTTTGATACTTTGAAATCTTTTGTATAGTCATAAATCTGTTAACTGTCACTTTTGATCAAGTTAATGTATCCTTACTGAATAGAAGTAAAAAAAATAATAATTTTAAACTCTAAACAGTGTCTTTCTATGTCAATGTCTAACTAGTCTCTACCAATTAATGTCTAACAATGTCTAATAATTGGTTATTCAAATTAAATAACCAATCATACCATTGATCAGCTCTACCAAACTTGGATGTCTTTTTTCCAGTAATAAACAAACACTGAATTGATACTGTGAAGCAGCTTTGATACAATCTGTATTGTGAAAAGCGCTTTATAAATATATTTGACTTGACTTGACTTGACTAGTCTGTTCATGCCCTGCATACTAGGAAGTGTGTGTGTGTGTGTGTGTGTGTGTGTGTGTGTGTGTGTGTGTGTGTGTGTGTGTGTGTGTGTGCGTGTGTGCGTGTGCGTGTGTATGTGTCTGTGTGGTTTGTTTAGGTTAAAAGTAATTGGTTTAAAGTCTGAGTTGAGCCAAATCCCATTTCAGTGTATCTGTAGGTGTTTGTCTGTGCTTCCCTTCCCTCTTCTATGTTGTTCTGAGTCCTAGTTCTGACTATCCTATTAAGGAGTTTCACTCGGCTAAAGCGAACACTTGCTCTCTGCCTGAATGAGCTGTGGGGAACATACAGCTTGCTGAACTTCACTTTGACGTGAAGGAAAATCGATCGCGACATAAACCCTCCAAAAACAAGTACATGCTCTGTTTTGAACGGCTTGGGCTGTGTGTGCATGGCCTTTTGCACGATAAAATCTTGAGTTTCCATTGTACAGATGGAGAGGGAGTAGCAGTGAATTAGAGCCGGTGTTATTTGTGAATGTAGTCACGGCCGTTTAACAGGGTTTAATCGACGGTTACTGAATGTTAGAGTTCAAGAGCACACAGGAATCAAATGGAGCTCTGCAATAGCATTACAATGGAGCTTGTGACTTGCATTATGTGTCAAATATAATTTTCTGTTTTTAAAGGTAATGGATAATAAAGCTTTTGAACTGAATTAAACTGAACTTAATGGAATGGATCAGAATGTGATCTAATTACATTTGCGAGATGGCGTGGCCCGATTAAAATGGAACAATGGCTAAATCTGCATTGATGGGATTTACTTTTTAACAAGACGTGTATGAAATGCTGCGTTTTCTATTGCGAGAGGCATATGAATGCTATTTTATCGTACAGCAAAATGTTTTCTTTTACTCTGAAAGCATTTCAGTACCTCTTTTGATGTTTTGTTTTTTTCATTATTATCTTTTGCTAATTTCACTGTGTGCCTCAGAGCAAAAATTAAACTTGATTCCAGATCCCTGCTTCCTTTCTGTATCTAATAATGCCGTGTTGGTTCTATCTGCAGGGGAGTTCGCTATTATGTTGTTTACATGCATCATTCGCTTTGCTGAGTTCACCCAAAAAAATGGTAATTATTTACTCTGCCTCGCATTTTACCAAACCCATATTTTATGATTTTCTTTCCTTCTATACAATGGAACTCAAAAGATGTTGTGAACAAATCTGACAGCTACTTTTGTCAGTATAATGAAAGCGAATGAGGACTGACTAAAGCTTCAAGATAGATAGATAGATAGATAGATAGATAGATAGATAGATAGATAGACAGTGGTTCCAAAGGCTTTGAATACCCCAAATGCTGTTGGTGTTGGTCAGATGTTTTAATGTTTTTGAAAGAAGTCTCTTCTGGTCACCAAGGCTGCATTTATTTGATCAAAACTATACAGAACAGAAATATTGTGACATACTAATACCATTTTAAATAACTGTATTGTATTTAAATATGTTTTAAAATGTAATTTATTGCTGTGATCAAAGCTGTATTTCCAGCATCATTACTCCAGTCTTCAGTGTCACGTGACCCTTCAGAAATCATTCTGATATGACGATTTGATGCTCAAGAAACATTTCTGATTATTATCATTTAGTGTTGAAAATAGTCGTGCTGCTTTTTTCAGGATTTGTTGAAGTAAAAAAACCTGCATTTATTTGAAATAGAAATCTTTTGTAACATAATAAATGTCTTCATCGTCACTTTCAATCAATTTAATGCATCCTTGCTGAAAAAATAATAATAATAATCTTACTGACCCAAACCTTTGTCACGGAAGTTTAGCTCACAAGTCATATGGGCTACTTTGACACATTTAGGGTTCTTTTTGTTTGTTTGTTTGTTTGTTTGTTAGCTTAAAAGGTAAAATTTCTATGCATTATAATTGCCTTAAAAAGTGTGACTGGTAAACTGTTCAAAATTTTTACTTTTGTGTCAGGTTTGAAACGACAGAGTGAGGAAATGATGACAGAATTTGTATTTTTAGGTGAACTATCCCTTTAAGATTATGCCTTCCACTTGTCAAGTGTTTCAAGACTGATGCCAGTTGCCATCAACAAGCAAGATAAAAGGCTGTGTCTTAAATATCTTGTTGAATAAGAGCATGCGTTCATTTGTCATCCCCAATACACTAACACTTACGGACGGTTCTTTTATTGGAGAGAAAGAGTTGCTGCAGAGTGCTTTTGCTTTGGATGAAGAACCATTGTGTAACTCGGCTCAGGTTTTAGCAGACTGCAAGAATTAATAACATGATGCATTCATGGAGTCATGCGTATTTGCTATTCTCAGAATGCAATCTGGCCAAAGCCAAAAGACTTGGTATAACAAACCTTCTGTTTGTGTGTGTGCGCGGATGTGTGTGTGTGTGTGTGTGTGTGTGTGTGTGCGTGTGCGTGTGCATGTTTTAGATCAGACCTCGGGGCTTCTGATGCACTGATATCGATTGAAGGAGCAGGATTGTACAGCATCTCTGGATATTGATCTGGGCCGTGTGTGTTTCTGAATGTGTGTTTGTGCCATGTGTGCATATGGAACTAAGAGCTCGAGAGCATGCAGGCAGGTTATCTTCTCAAATGTCCGGAAGTCTCCCATGTGGCTTTGACCTTCCTCCAGTTAAAAAAAATAATCTCATCCCATTATCTGAGTAGCGTTTCAATAGATAGAGGTGCAGGTCTCGTATCATGCCCTGGTTTATCCTGTTTTAAACCACATCAAAGGTCTTAAAAAAAGCTTCTCTTTCATGGTATGTAAAAATTGTGTGTTTCGGTTCAGTGTAATGTAATCAAATATAGGCCCGCACATAATATACACAGATTTTTAAGTACTACACATCACTTGCTCAATTTGGTTTTGTTTCATTTGTATTTTTACTCTCAGCTTAGTTGAGAGTTTTGTAGATTTGCAGATTTGTTGATCTAATAAGGCATTATAAATATGAATATCATAAATACAATGCCTATTATATATATATATATATATATATATATATATATATATATATATATATATATATATTAGGGGTGTAACAATATATTGTGTCACATATATTGCGATACAAAAATGCAACAATATGTGTTGTGCATAGTGACAATATGTAGCCTATCGTATCGTTCACCCAAAATGAAAATTACTTTGCTTGAAAAAATTATATAAAATTATATAATGTATAATAATGCAATGGGGGAATATTTGTGGGGCCGGATAATGTCAAATGTCTTATGCTACCAGTAAAAAGTGGCCTACATTATTTTAAATATATCTAGTTAATGAAAGAGTTCAAGCATATTCGTATAAAATAATTCTGTTTTCAGCTTCAGAATCATAAATATTATTTAGCTTATATATATATATATATACATACATACACACACACCATAATCTATGCTTTAAATGTGGTAAAACTTAAATTATACTGTACATATTCAGTTGAATTCAACTGGATATCTGTCTTACTCAAAAATAAGAGTTACAGGAGCAGATGTCTTCAGAATTTTTTTTAAAGTAATCGACAGCTGAAAGTCAGCGATGACTAAGCGCAAGGTCATGACTCCTGGTTCTCTCAGAGCCTTTGGCACACACGTCTGTGCCCTGCAAACACTGCAGCGGCGGTACAAACCCATTCGTCAAGCCTTTTTTTCCAGCATTTTTAATCCAACAGTCTCCTAATGGCATTTGCCTCTTATTCTCAGCTCTGCACTAATGCTGCTCTCTCTCTCTCTCTCTCTCTCTCTCTCTCTCTCTCTCTCTCTCTCTCTCTCTATCTATCTCCTGAGGGCTCTGTATATTTATTGTATATTTACAGCTCCAATTTATATATTTATTTCCTCATAAATTTTAATTAGGACTTCAAACGTTTTTTTTTTTGTTTGCATTGGCCAGCAGAGGCAGGGTTTTCCTTTGATCAGTTTCACATTTCGCCTTTCTCTCTCTCTGTCTTTCTTTCCCTGTGGGCATCTCCAGTCTAATTGGTTGCCTGAGTGCTGCGTGTCTGTCATTCACTCTGTCATTGAAGATTAAAGTACGCCGGGTTTCCAGTCTTTGCCAGGGTTGCTAGACTGGTGCCCTCGCTGGGGATGCCACTGAAATGCAGCGAGCTTTGTGTGAAAAAAGCGAGTGTCAGAAAAAAGCGAGTGTCAGAAAAAAAAAAAAACTGTGACAAGCTTCTAAAAGCTGTTTTTTTGCTTTGATTGCGTCTTTCCACCTACAAGTAAGTCGTGCAACCTCGCAACAGCACTCCCCCTCAGAATCCGCGCGTGGTAGAATCATATTCAGAACTGACGCACACCCGGTCTAGTGTTATAATCACATGTTGCAATGTGTTGTTTGTCATTAGTCATTACAGTTCTCTTAAAATCACTCTTGGCCACTGATCAAAATGACTATGAAGAGGACATTCTCCTAGCTTGAATTAGTCTGACATAGACCATGGAACACTTTAATTGAGAATTGATTTATCAAATTGGTTTAGAATCGAAAATATGCTATTAAATTTGAATTAATTTAAACAACTTATATATATATATAAGGGATATAAGAGGGATAATGTACATCCAGCCAGTTGTTATCTCAGAATAAACCCGACAGGGTGATCAGGGTTTTGCATCACTCTGAAGGGGGTTTATTCTGCGATAACAATGGGCTGGATGCACATTATCCCTCTTATTACATGGCTTTGAGTTGAAATATTTTATTAGCTCTAAATGCAAGCTTCGGAGAGAGCAGTTGCTAGCGCGGCAAGTTCAAATTAGTCGA
This sequence comes from Semotilus atromaculatus, assembly GCA_031834385.1. Classification (NCBI taxonomy): domain Eukaryota; kingdom Metazoa; phylum Chordata; class Actinopteri; order Cypriniformes; family Leuciscidae; genus Semotilus; species Semotilus atromaculatus. Next base: position 20,861,765 of record JAULUF010000015.1, read on the forward strand.
ACATTTAAGGGATACAGTACAGTCATTCCACTTATTACATATCAAGAGATATTGATTTAAGATTGAGATTGAGATTTTAAATCGTACCTGTTTGTTATCTTCTAACCCATTACAGTGTACAAAACAATCTTCGCAAGATGGCAGCTTCGTTTGTATGAAACGAGAGAGAGCGAGTACACGGTACTAGATGACATAATTAAATGACTGTACACAAAATATTGATTTGACTGATTTGAGTTTTTAATATTTTATTAGGTCACCAAACGCAACAAAATTCCACAAAGAAAAACCATTCTTATAGCAAGCGTATAGCGCTGCTGACTTCAGTAACCCAGATGAGTGTTATCTGTTCTCAGCGGTTGTTATCGGGGAATAACAGACCGCTATATAAAAATACTGTTGAATTTTTCTTCAGATGATTTTGATATCCAATTGTGGTTGTGTGTCAGGATAAGTGAAGCTAGTGCTGTCTGACACTTTTAAACAATCTGCCTCTCTTCAATTCAGTGTCTGTACCCTGCTATAAATTTTACTCTAATTTATAGACTTAATCCAGGATAAATCACTCCAGCGCAGGCAAACCCCAGATTAATGATGCTTTAGAAAGGCGCAGTAATTCTCTCTTCTGAAAAGCAGCAATGTCAGTCGGTCGTCAGTGACGATTCTTGCGCATGTTGATCTTATTTTGTTGCCTCAAAATCAGTTTTTTGTTGTTCATTTTATAGTATTTGCTATAAATTATGAAGGATTTTAAAGCATTATTATTTTTATTTTGTTCATTTTCCATGCCATTTGTTTTAAGTATCATTTATATGATCACCATACATTTCTTCACTTTCTAAATTAAATATGACCTGCAGCTATATATCTGATTTGATTTGATTTGCTTTGGGATTATTAAAGTGAGTGTTTAAAGTGTATAACAACAGTCATTTTTACATTTTCTAAGAGGCTTTGGATTACATTGTCTGCTACATATAATATATATATATATATATATATATATATATATATATATATATATATATATATATATATATATATATATATTTATATATATCTATGTGTGTGTGTGTGTGTGTGGCTTTTCCCTACATAAGACAAATGGCATGCATATAATATATGCAAACACAGAAACAAACACTTGTTGGTTCCTCATTGCAGAGAAGCGATTAGTCTGTACTGCTACTAAGCCTTAAACAGTGAAATGGGTAGATAGATACCCAGATGAAATGAAGCCTCTCCCCTGATTAGACTTTCTCTTCTCGCCTGATCCCTTGTTTCCTGCTCTGTGTTGCTGTACTCAAATGACCTAGTGGTCAATGAGCTTGTATTAACATCTGACTCTAGCACGGGGTTACTGTTTGCTCTTCATGCGTGACTGTCCCCGGGGCCCTTCCTCCAGGAGTGCTGAACAGATTTCAGATCAATACATACAGCCTTTGCCAAGAGAAAGGGAGGATGTGAATGAGCTAGAAACTGAGTGATGTGAGAGAGAGGGGCGAGAACCGAACGGATCAGGAACTGAGGGTGTGTTCTCAATGGCGGACTCTTACTATGTAACGCAATATGTATACTGTGGTTTTTTTTTTATGCACGGAACACTTGAATATTATATTTGCCTATAGTAGGCTTACTGTAATCCCATAATGCAATGCGAAAGAAGAATTTTTTTTTAATGTAACTTTATTTTCCGTGTGTCATTTTATTTCCACTGATATTGAACACACAGTTCAAAATTAATTGTTGCATACTGTGTACTCTAGAAATAATATTTGTTTATGTATTGATAATTCATATTTTATTTAATATAGTGTTTATTTAATTATTTTATATATTCATGCTATTTATTTGTTATATTTTGTTTATTTATTTATAATATTTATTATTTATAGTGTATTTATTTATTTATTTATTTAAATGCTGTTTACATATACAGTGCCGTATACACAGTTTTCCATTGCCAACACAGCCGGAGATGAGTAGGGAATGTGGGAAGTGCACCATGTAGACAGAATAAATTGTTTTGCTGACTTATAATGTGCCTCTTCTTCCTTTTTAAAGATAATCCCCCTTTGCCCTTTTGAATTCGTTAACATTTTTATTTTCGCCTGATAGGTGAGCAGACATATTTGCGACTAGCATCCAGTGACAAAAGCTGTTGCTGTGCACATGTGCAGCTCAATCCAGGGGCGTAGAATAGGGACGCCAGGGACGTGTCCCTATCAATATCCAGTGATATATCCCTAGCAATAATTTCGATCAAAACTTAAAATATATTTATATATTGATGTCCCCGTCCCCACCAATTTCAAAATCAAACCTACGCCACTGGCTCAATGTCCTGTCATTGCCTGTCCTCCAGTTACACGCACAGGTTTGATGGGAGATGGATAAGCTGCATTTAGGGTTATCAGCAGGTCTGGCTTGCTGGCTCAATTTGAAATTCAATAATGAGGCTCCATGTTATTTTTCCTCCTCGCTGTCAGGACAGTGATAACAACTGTACTCACTCTTCTTCCCTGTCTCCGTGTCTCTCCTCGTCCTGTCCTTTCCACTTTCCTATCGCTCTGAATTTTTGCTGGCCTCAAATATTTCTTATCGCTCTGTGGTTTGCAGTAATAACAGGCAGCCAGGCTTAACTTGTTTTTATCGGGAATGTAGGCCACTCCGAACAATTTGAGTTCTCTCACTTTCTCAATACTATACAATATATTAACTTTGCATATTATCTTCCTAGAAGATAAACGTGTTGTATGTCACGTTTCCTCTTGTGTTTGTCTACTATTGTAATGTATTTGAATAGATTGGCATTCAAACTTAACTTGACTTCTTGCTTTGGTTAGTTACAAGTCTGCATGTGCAAGAAAGCCCCTGCAAGAACATAATATACACTCACCTAAAGCATTATTAGGAACACCTGTTCAATTTCTCATTAATGCAATTATCTAATCAACCAATCACATGGCAGTTGCTTCAATGCATTTAGGGGTGTGGTCCTGGTCAAGACAATCTCCTGAACTCCAAACTGAATGTCAGAATGGGAAAGAAAGGTGATTTAAGCGATTTTGAGCGTGGCATGGTTGTTGGTGCCAGACGGGCCGGTCTGAGTATTTCACAATCTGCTCAGTTACTGGGATTTTCACGCACAACCATTTCTAGGGTTTACAAAGAATGGTGTGAAAAGGGAAAAACATCCAGTATGCGGCAGTCCTGTGGGCGAAAATGTCTTGTTGATGCTAGAGGTCAGAGGAGAATGGGCCGACTGATTCAAGCTGATAGAAGAGCAACTTTGACTGAAATAACCACTTGTTACAACCGAGGTATGCAGCAAAGCATTTGTGAAGCCACAACACTCACAACCTTGAGGCGGATGGTGGTAGTGGTGTAATGGTGTGGGGGATGTTTTCTTGGCACACTTTAGGCCCCTTAGTGCCAATTGGGCATCGTTTAAATGCCACGGACTACAGTACCTGAGCATTGTTTCTGACCATGTCCATCCCTTTATGGCCACCATGGACCCATCCTCTGATGGCTACTTCCAGCAGAATAATGCACCATGTCACAAAGCTCGAATCATTTCAAATTGTTTTTTTGAACATGAAAATGAGTTCACTGTACTAAAGTTGAATTCAATGGCCCCCACAGTCACCAGATCTCAACCCAATAGAGCATCTTTGGGATGTGGTGGAACGGGAGCTTCGTGCCCTGGATGTGCATCTCACAAATCTCCATCAACTGCAAGATGCTATCATATCAAAATGGGCCAACATTTCTAAAGAATGCTTTCTGCACCTTGTTGAATCAATGCCACGTAGAATTAAGGCAGTTCTGAAGGCGAAAGGGGGTCAAACAGTATTAGTATGGTGTTCCTAATAATCCTTTAGGTGAGTGTATGTGTACAGCAAATGCAATGTTTTAATGTAGAATTGAGAGTCATTTTAACTTTGAATCAGTATAAAATTCTAAATCTCTCTCTCTTTCTCAGGCACTGGCCATGACGGAGGTGAATGGACCGGTTAGCGGTCCTCGTGTGGCAGAACCTCAGATTGCCATGTTTTGTGGTCGTCAGCTTCTACACATGAACACTGAGAGTGGACTGTGGGAACCAGATCCTCAGGGGCGACAGGGATGCTTCACCCAGCCCAGCAAGATCCTGTCATACTGCCAAGAGGTGCGATTCTATTTTGTTTTGTATTGTTTTGTTTGTGTTCTGTTCGTGTTCTGTTCTTTCCTGTTTATTTAGTTTTGAGCTTTGTTTTGAGTTTTATTAACAGTATTTTGTTTAGTACTCTATTCTATTTTAATCTAGTCTTTTTTATAAAGTAAATTTTTTTTTTTCTATTCTCTCATATTTATATTTTTAAGTTTATTGTTTATTTGGAGTTTTCTGCTCTGTTCTATTTTAGTGAAGTATTTTCTTTATTCCATTGTTACTTTCTGTTTCAATTTGATTTAGTTTGATATAATTTGATTCCAATCCATTTTTGTTTTGTTTGGATTCCATTTTATTTTACTTTATTAGTTTTGTGCTCCTGTTCTGTTCTATTCCATTGCTGTTTTCTATCCAGTGGGTCACTGTTCTATATGACGTGTTATACGTTCTCTTCTACTTTTATTCTGTTCTTTTGAACTCTTGTACTTAATTTCAGTCAAGCACATAACATCAAACTCAGCGCACCCACATTAGCATGCACTGTGATTGGTTTAATTACCATGTGGACAAGCATCCTCAGACAAATCTCCACTCAAGCATATTCTCAAGGTGAACGCCGAGGGCAGCCTGCTCTAATATTAGCATTGTAAAACAAGACTAAAATGTGCAACGGCGTTTATGTGCATACACAGGGAACTCGATGCAAATCTCTCTCTGACTCTTCCCGTATTAAGTGTGCAGGATAATGGCCATATTTTTCACTATCAATCAGCTGTGGAGATTTATGATCTCCGTACGCCTCGGGCTCAAACATATTGCGCGGCTAATGTGACTGTATTCTCTGACTCCTAAGAGGATTGCAAGTTTTCGTTCCCTGTTGTCTCATCTAGAGGAATTAGGGATGAACAATGATGCCTGGTTGTTTTCCTCTGTTTTTCATCAGTTTACAGCAGCGCTTCCGAACGCACTTCTGTGTCCCTTAAGGATATCAACATTGCAAAATAGCATTCCCCTGCATCCCTGTAGATTTACAATGTTGTACGATGCCAACTTCCATTGCATTCTTGACGGATAACGAGATTGAAAAATTCCACGCTTTCCTTCATTCTTCTGGTCATTCGATGTATCTCGATTGCCAAATACAGCAATGCGTCTCGCCGAATAAGATTTGGCGTATTTCATGGCTGAAATCAGCATACAATACTCTAAGACAGATTTATTGCATGACAGCAATTCTGAAAATTGAGATGTCAGCCTGAAAAAAAGAGCTGTTTTGTCTCTCTGTGCGCTTAAAGTGCCAGCAATGTCTGTCCAACCTTGTCTGAATCAACACACTGTCCCTATACTCCACAGTGTAAAATCACCTCGTTGTGCTCTAATCTGGGCTGAACCAGTCAACCAGTCATTCTGACTAATGGCTTTTAAAAGCATTATTGTGCTTGCATTGTAGCCTGGCACGAAGTGGCATATACATAAGCTAGCTGGCACGAGTGACATCAAAATGGACTGAAGAGGCCAAAGAATATGTCATTCTCCTGGCTGGATGAGGTTTAGACTAGCAGTCTGCCAGTGGACTACGGCCTCATTGCCAGAGCGTGTTTAGAACATAATAATCCCTTCCCATATGTCTGTAAGATTACACTCTCGCTTGTTTCAGCCCAGTGCCAATGGATTCGATGCATGCATACCCAGGACAAGACTCCATTTTCAACGAATATTTGCAAATACTACACTACATTAATTCGAACAATATGTCATAATTAAGCAGTAATGGACGCAAGGTTATCCTGTGACTATATTTACAGCTAAAGGACTTTGAAGTACAGCACATTGTGTGCGCAAATCCTTTAGCCTGTATCTGTACAACATATTTAAGAAGACACATTTTCATTGTTGAAGCAAACTCATCCTTTCACTAGAATATATAATCCTTGGTAAACAAATAAAATAGGTAATAATAATTTTCACATCCATTTTAATAGGCTATATATTGTTGTGTGTGATTCTGTTCTCTCTCTCTCTCTCTCTCTCTCTCTCTCTCTCTCTATCTATATATATATATATATATATGAGAGAGAACAGAATACATAATATGTATGAAACATGTTGAATATTTACTCACAACTTGCAAGTAAAAGGCCTTTTTTATCTGTGTAACTGACCTTGTCTTGTCAAATCTGATCTATATATAAAAATATATAGTGAAACAAACCTAATGTGACAGTTTACACATGTATATTGCTGAATATACGTACATATCTATCCATTTTCCCCTCTTTTCCTATACTCCCTCCTATTTGATTCAGTTTATGATTTTAGTTTGAATCATAAATAAATCCTAATAATATACAGATGATTCAGTATGACTCAGTGCCCCTGCAAACATGTTTTGAAGGTGAGGCTTAATTGCTTTGGAAATTCGTGAATAATACGCAGTGAGTTTTCTGACGCCTCTTGCTGGACATACACAGAAATGTTTTTCTTCTTCCTTTATTAACTGTAAAGTGCTGCAGTCCTGACTCAGCGACTCCCTCTTGTGGTAAAATAAGAGGTTTCACATTAAACAGTAACCATCAGCTAAATAAAGCGTCCATTATGTATTTATCTGGCTTGCTATTAATTGCATGTGTGGTTTAGCTATATGGTCATATAAAAAGACTCCCATGTGCAACTGCACTGAAAAAAGATTGTTGTAGATACAATTTTGACTCAGAAGGTGCTAGTGAATTTCCCAATAAATACACAGAATTACAAAGAAATGGCATGACATTTTAAAGTAGACTGAAATCTTTTTTTTTTTCTTTTAAAACATACAACTTCGAAAAATCATATTTTATAGTGTACATTTTCAGAAACAAGATCAGAAATAATTGAATATTTCACTGTGCAGTGATGAATAATTGTGGCCAAATGGCTTCCATGGATCCTTATCCGGATTGGTTTTATTCATTTTTGTCCCGTTCCTTCTCATCCCCTTGTTCTTATTTTTTTCTGCATGCTAAATGTATTATTCCCCTGTCCTTCTTCCAACTGTTTTGATCCTGACTCCTGTCCCCTGCTCTTCCCTCACGTTTGTTTGTGTCTGTCGTTCTCGCCGTATGTCAGATGTATCCAGGACAGCAGATCTCCCATGTGGAAGAAGCCTCATCTCCAGCCACCATCCAGGGCTGGTGTAAGAAGGGCTTGGGTAAATGTCAGACCCGTCCCTTCATCGTCGTGCCCTACCGTTGTCTGGGTGAGTCACAAACACATCCTGAACAGTTTATAATCCCAGACATCCCATCAAGAATGCTGCAAAGACTAGATTTACACAGCATCATCATATGTAGTTTGATGTAAACCTCTGTCAATAATGTGTTCATACACCAGTTTATGCGGTTAAATTATTTGATGGAAATTAATTAAAGGAACAGTTCACCCAAAAAATTTAATATCTTTTTCAGATATTACCTTTCATGCCATGTGTAATATAGCTGTTTGTGAATGTAAAAAGTTTTAAAGATCAAAGTGAGCGATAAAGGTTATTGTCTCTTAAATAAAATAACTGATTCTACTGATAAAAGATCCTAAACTGCCTGAAGCGAGTCGTCAGTAATTCAAGTCTTTTCTTCGTGAGCCTATGTAGGTTTGTAACACATTTTCACAATGCCAGCTTATGTTCTTCTTTGGCTGCCTGTGAACAACATCTACTTTGACCCGTCCTCAAACACTGTAATTTTAGCTGAGGCCTGGAAGAGTTTAGTTTGTGTTATCGGCATATTAAGAAGATGCTATTTTCTGCTTTCCGAAAGCAAAATAACTTTGCATGCACTTCCAAAGGATGAAGATTTGTGCTTGAATTGATATGGGAAAACCGACGTTATCGTTACTGTAGGTATCACTGTGTATCAAGCACCCACGAAGCCTCCGGAGCTAAAATTCAGATATGGTAACAACTTTTCGTTTCTGTCAGGCCCTGTAAGCTGTAGACAGATAACAAACTGGGCCATCTGACCAATCAGAACAGAGTAGACCGATCACAACAGACTGGGACATCTGACCAATCAGAGCAGAGTAGACCAATGACAACAGACTGGGATCTCTGACCAATCAGAGAAGAGTAGACCAATGACAACAGACTGGGACGTCTGTCCAATCAGAGCAGAGTAAACCATCACAACAGACTGAGCCATCTGACCAATCAGAGCAGAGTAGACCAATGACAACAGACTGGGCCATCTGACCAATCAGAGCAGAGTAGACCAATGACAACACACTGGGCCTTCTGACCAATCAGAGCAGAGTAGACCATCACAATAGACTGAGCCATCTGACCAATCAGAGCAGAGTAGACCATCACAACAGACTGAGCCTTCTGACCAATCAGAGCAGAGTAGACCAATGACAACAGACTGGGACGTCTGACCAATCAGAGCAGAGTAGACCAATGACAACAGACTGGGCCATCTGACCAATCAGAGCAGAGGAGACCATCACAAAAGACTGAGCCTTCTGACCAATCAGAGCAGAGTAGACCAATCACAACAGACTGGGCCATCTGACCAATCAGAGCAGAGTAGACCATCACAACAGACTGAGCCATCTGAACAATCAGAGCAGAGTAGACCAATGACAACAGACTGGGACGTCCGACCAATCAGAGCAGAGTAGACCAATGACAACAGACTGGGACGTCTGACCAATCAGAGCAGAGTAGACCAATGACAACAGACTGGGACGTCTGACCAATCAGAGAAGAGTAGACCAATGACAACAGACTGGGCCATCTGACCAATCAGAGCAGAGTAGACCAATGACAACACACTGGGCCTTCTGACCAATCAGAGCAGAGTAGACCAATGACAACAGACTGGGCCATCTGACCAATCAGAGCAGAGTAGACCATCACAACAGACTGAGCCATCTGAACAATCAGAGCAGAGTAGACCAATGACAACAGACTGGGACGTCTGAACAATCAGAGCAGAGTAGACCAATGACAACACACTGGGCCTTCTGACCAATCAGAGCAGAGTAGACCAATGACAACAGACTGGGACGTCTGAACAATCAGAGCAGAGTAGACCAATGACAACACACTGGGCCTTCTGACCAATCAGAGCAGAGTAGACCATCACAACAGACTGAGCCTTCTGAACAATCAGAGCAGAGTAGACCAATGACAACACACTGGGCCTTCTGACCAATCAGAGAAGAGTAGACCAATGACAACAGACTGGGCCTTCTGAACAATCAGAGCAGAGTAGACCAATGACAACACACTGGCACATCTGACCAATCAGAGCAGAGTAGACCATCACAACAGACTGAGCCTTCTGACCAATCAGAGCAGAGTAGACCAATGACAACAGACTGGGACGTCTGACCAATCAGAGAAGAGTAGACCAATGACAACACACTGGGCCTTCTGAACAATCAGAGCAGAGTAGACCATCACAACAGACTGGGACGTCTGACCAATAAGAGCAGAGTAGACCATCACAACAGACTGAGCCATCTGACCAATCAGAGCAGAGTAGACCGATGACAACACACTGGGCCTTCTGACCAATCAGAGCAGAGTAGACCAATGACAACAGACTGGGCCTTCTGAACAATCAGAGCAGAGTAGACCAATGACAACAGACTGGGCCATCTGACCAATCAGAGCAGAGTAGACCATCACAACAGACTGAGCCATCTGACCAATCAGAGTAGAGTAGACCAATGACAACATGCTGGGCCTTCTGACCAATCAGAGCAGAGTAGACCAATGACAACAGACTGGGCCATCTGACCAATCAGAGCAGAGTAGACCATCACAACAGACTGAGCCATCTGACCAATCAGAGTAGAGTAGACCAATGACAACACGCTGGGCCTTCTGACCAATCAGAGCAGAGTAGACCAATGACAACAGACTGAGCCATCTGACCAATCAGAGTAGAGTAGACCAATGACAACACGCTGGGCCTTCTGACCAATCAGAGCAAAGTAGACCAATGACAACAGACTGGGCCTTCTGACCAATCAGAGCAGAGTAGACCAATGACAACACACTGGGCCTTCTGACCAATCAGAGCAGAGTAGACCAATGACAACAGACTGGGCCTTCTGACCAATCAGAGCAGAGTAGACCAATGACAACACACTGGGCCATCTGACCAATCAGAGCAGAGTAGACCAATTACAACACACTGGGCCTTCTGACCAATCAGAGCAGAGTAGACCAATGACAACAGACTGGGACGTCTGTCCAATCAGAGCAGAGTAGACCATCACAACAGACTGAGCCTTCTGACCAATCAGAGCAGAGTAGACCAATGACAACAGACTGGGACGTCTGACCAATCAGAGCAGAGTAGACCAATGACAACAGACTGGGACGTCTGACCAATCAGAGCAGAGTAGACCAATGACAACAGACTGGGACGTCTGACCAATCAGAGAAGAGTAGACCAATGACAACAGACTGGGCCATCTGACCAATCAGAGCAGAGTAGACCAATGACAACAGACTGGGCCATCTGACCAATCAGAGCAGAGTAGACCAAGAAAATGTAAGTGTTTTTTGACCTTGGATGCATGTAAACTTATTGTTGGAAACCATCAAAACAAAATTAGGAACCTTTAAAATAGCATAATAGGGCACTTTAACAATGAATTGTGAGAACAAACATGATGTTTCTGAGATTTCTTAATTACAATATTGCAGCATCATTTTGTAGTACACTATACTCTGCAATGCCGTACAAATATGTTATATCACAACCAAAAATAAATAAATAAGTTATAAATCTGTTGGCTCAGTACTAATGTTGATGAATAAGTAATGCTTGTGCAGCTGTTTGCCTCTGAGGAGCTTTTGTCCTTGGTTTCTGCTCACATTCTGCACATATTTTAAGTTCCCACTTCTTGTATTTGCCTTATCAGCTCACGGTGGGCATTTTCAAAAATGCTAACACCATTTTTTTTATTTTTTTTTATCAAGTATTGTCTAGCTATTTTCTCATTCCTTTGTCTTGGAATTTATTTATATATTCCAGGGGCGGGGGGTTTGAAAGATGCATTTATTTAATTAAAAACACAGTAAAAACAGTCACAATTTAAATTATTTTCTATTTTAAAATGTATTTTAAAATCTAATGTATTTGTGTGATCAGTGTTAAAAACTGCTTAATATTTTTTGTGGAAACTGTATTTTTGGAAGTCTGATATTTTTTTCAGGATACTTTAATGAATAGAAAGTTCAAAAGAAAAGCATTTATTTGAAATAGAAAACTTTTGTAACATTAATACATGTCGTTATCATCCCTTTTTGTCAATTTAATGTCTCCTTGCTGAATAAAAGAATAAACTTCCTGCTGAGCTCAAATTGTTGACCGCATGCTTTATTAATAACCTATAATAACCTTTATTAATAACTTTCTAAAAAAATTTTTTTAATGTCTGTGATTTTTATTATGTTTCTCTCTTTTTCTGTCTCTCAGTGGGTGAGTATGTCAGCGATTCCCTCTTGGTCCCGGATCGCTGCCGTTTCTTACACCAGGAGCAGATGGATTCTTGCGAGAGCTACGTGTACTGGCACAACATCGCCAAAGAGGTAAATAATAAAAGCTCACAAAATTACAACCTGAAAAAGTATTGGAAGAACTGGAATTCAACTCTAATAGCTTCACATCTTTAATGGTTAGTGTGATGCCTGTGAAATTGCAGTCGCCCGCTGTGATCTATGATCTTCTTTTTCTCATTTCCTCTCTGCATTATCACCAGTATCTCCTGGTGCTCCAGGTTTTTCCATTTGAGTTTTATAGGTCATTTCACCCTGACATGTACAAGCAATTACAAAAAGATAAAAAAAGAAGAAGAACTAATGCACTTTTTTTTAAAAAAGCACTGCTGCAGTCATTCATCTTTTGCCCTGATCATTAGGCCTGCACAGCTGACAGTCTGGAGCTGCATAGTTATGGGATGTTGTTGCCGTGCGGTGAGCGTTTCCGTGGGGTGGAGTACGTCTGTTGCCCCGGCAGGGCAGGATCGAGTGGACGGGGCGAGACGGAGACTGCAGACACTGTACAAGGAGAAACAACATCCCTCGTATCCATGGCTGGAGAAAAAGTTGTCACCAGGTAAAGAAGTTTTGTGGTCCGTTAATCATTGCTCATATCAACACATTCATTTGGTTCTTCATTTTGATTTTATAGAGTGTCAAAACACTTTACATAGGAACCGTCCTTATTTTCACCACTACTGACTGTTAATTCGTAATTTAATAATTAGCATCATATAAAACAATGTTTTGGGAGTGACAACAGCATTTAAATGCAGGTTTGAATCTCCTAAATCATCAGTTATGATTGACACTGATAACTAGAAGAATTTAACGATTCTGATTTACGCTCCATTTACGATTCTTTTAGGAATAAATATTAAGAAAATATAAATGCAATTCCATTAACAAATTATGAGATTGAGATTAATACCAATTTGTTACAATTCTTACAAAACTTATCTTAACTAATTTAAGATTCACAGTTACTGAAGTTGTAATTTGTTTGTTCTTGATTCACTGAAAAGAACTGACTAATAAGAAAAGAAGAAAAAAAAACACCTGATGAAAGAGTCATCCATTTAGGAACCGGGCTTGATGGGCTGAATGTTTGTGATCATTAAAAAGAACAGACTTGTATGAATCTTTCATCTGGGAAACGACTACACTGGTTACGTTGTATGTTTTATTCCCTAAAAAAAGTCAGCTCATAAGAATCATTAATTCGGGAATCTGACTAGACTAATTACGCTGACTTGTATGATGTTTTCGTTCAGAAATCAGGCTACACTGTTTAAACTATGTTTTTGATTCACTAAAAAGAACCAACTCTTGTTCGGCATTCAACCTTCACTGGTTGCACTGTAGATGTTTGATTCACTAAAAAGAATCCCCTCAAAAGATTCATTCATTTTAAGAGTCAGACTGCACTGGTGGTTGCACCGTATGTATTTGTTTCACTAAAAGGAATCACCTCATAAGAGTCAATTGCTTTTTAGGAATCAGACTGCACTGCTTGCTGTGTATGTTTTTGAGTCATTAAAAAGAACAGACTAATATGAGTAATTCATTTTAGAATCAGACTACACTGGGTTCCGTTTCCCAAAAGCATTGTAAGCCTAAGTTGATCGTAGAACCAATTGCCACCAATGGTCTCTATGATAAACTCAGGCTAACAATGCTTTTGGGAAACACAGCCCTGGTTGTGTTGCATGTTGGATTCACTAAAAAGAATCAGCTCAGAAGAGTCGTCTGGGAAATAAACTACGCTGATTGCACCTTGACCTACAACTGACCAAATTTGTTAAAAAAACGTTCCAACTTTAAATTCCTTTCCGCTCTATCAGTGTGAAAATGACGCCACCCACTCCCGGTCCCTCCCCTGAGACGGACATCGAGGAAGACGACATGGAGGAAGAAGAGGAAGAGGTAGTGGAGGAAGAAGCTGAGGAGGAAGAGGATGAGGAGGAGGAGGAAGGGAATGAAGAAGAGGCAGCTGAGGTAGAGGAAGCTGAGGAGGAGGAAGCCGCCACAACAGTAAAGGACCAAGAAGATTATGAGTATCCCATCGACTCTCATTTCCAGGGCCAAGACTACATAGACAACATCTACTATGACAAGAGCCTCCAGACTGCCAAAGCCTCCACCCAACCTCAAACGCGGATGGACAACCGTGAGTCTTACAACTGACATTTCTTGTGTCCGGAGTCATAAATTGTCTCGTTCACACACACAGACACTCAGCAGAGGTTAAACAGGAAGGTTAAATGACGTTGCATTTTTAATGCTTCCTCTTTAATCCCTCTCATATACATCGATTCTGAAAATTTAAAGTTAACACACTGCTCGTACTGACACTACTTTAGTTTTTAGCTGCAGTGATCCTTCTTTCCCTCTTTAATAGATTCATTGATTGAATAATCCCTGATTGGTTCTTAAGTCTGTTTCTCTCCTGTCGGTAGTGCCCACTCCTCGTCCTACAGATGGCGTGGATGTTTACTTCGAGATGCCGGGAGACGACAGTGAACATGCCAACTTCCTGCGCGCCAAGATGGACCTGGAGGAACGGCGAATGAAACGCATCAATGAGGTGAGGGAGGCATGACTATTTAGGTATGAGTATAAGTCCATATGTGACCCAGAAGAGTGTGTAAGAAGGAATGGAATCATGTGACTATTTGTGTATCCAGATCATGAAGGAGTGGGCAGAGGCAGATAACCAGTCAAAGGACCTGCCTAAGTCAGACCGCCAGGCACTGAATGAGGTAAAATAAACACAATAATTACCGTTTCAGTCATGCTTTTACACTACCGGTCAAATGATGTTTCTGTTTGAAAGATATGAATACTTGAATTGATGAAAATGACAGTAAAGACATTTATAATGTTACTAAAGATTTTGATTGCAAATAAAGGCTGTTCTTTTGAACTCTCTGTTTTTCAAAGAATCATGAACAAAAATGTATCACGGTTTCCACAAAAATATTAAGCAGCACAACTGATTTCAACATTGATAATAATGAGAAATGTTTCTTGAGTAGCAAATCATATTAGAATGATTTCTGAAGGGTCCTGTGACACTGAAGACTGGAGTAAGGATGCTTAAAATTCAGCTTTGACATCATAGGAATAAATTAAAAATGTCTAAATATATTAAAATAGAAAACAGTTCTTTAATATTATAATAATATCTCATAACATTACTGTTTTAACTGTATTTTGATCAAATAAATGCTTGGTGAGCATAAGAGACTTACGATAGTGTGCATCTGCTAAAGGGGTCATATTCTTTTTATTATTATTCTTGAAAAAAAAAACACTCATAATTTAGTTTCTCCTGACTATTTAGTGACTGACTCTGAGATGTAAACAGGCTCTTTGTCCTACTGTTCCAATGACCTTTGCTATGACTGGATGACCTCACCGCATTGGGATAGTTCATCAGGGTGGGTCATACTGATGTATGACATGGCATACATGACGGCACATGACATGCGGACAAAAAAAATAAAAATATCATATATATATCATACGTCGGGCTAGTAAGTCTTGGCCAAGTTTGATTTAACTAAAACAAAGGAACAAATTATTACAATGTGACTACAGTTTAGTAAAACGAGGAAACCGATTTTTTTATATTGTCCGCATGATTTACTTAAAACGAGGGAATGAATTAGTAAAACATGCCAATGTGTTAGTAAGTCGTGGGAACGAATTCTTAATTTGAGGGCTTTGTAGGGTCACAATCCAATTAGTTCTGAAGAATAAAATCAAGTTCCAAACTATTTTTTTTTTCTCTGAATTTCCAGATTGATGAAGTAAAATGAGTTGCAAATAATAATTCACGAAGACTTAGCAAACATTATCATTAATGATAGATTTCTTGATGGTGAACTTGACCTGAAGAAAACTCTTCTTTCAAAAGTGGGTCCTGTTTTTCAGAAGTGAGATCAGATTCAGATCGTGCACCATTTTTTAAGTAATCACTCCAATCAAGTCATGTTGGATAAAAATCCTGTCCTGCCCTACGCTTTTTTCTCCTGTTCTCTCACAATACAAAAGTAAAATGTGTAGCGAATGCTTGCTCATGTGTTTACAGTCATCACTGTGACACTTCTCAAATCTTTCTCCATCTCTCTCCCTGTCTCTCTCTCTCTCTCTTTCCCAGCATTTCCAGTCTGTTTTACAGACCCTTGAGGAGCAGGTAGCCGGCGAGAGGCAGAGGCTGGTGGAGACACACCTGGCCCGTGTGGTTGCCACCCTGAATAACAACCGTAGACTGGCTCTAGAGAGCTACCTGAGCGCTGTGCAGAGCGACCCTCCACAGGTACGACACTAACTGAGCACTGCTACCAGAATATTAGCATAAAACAATATTTGCTATAATATTTGTTCAGTTGTATTAGCAAAAGGAAAAGTAATACAGAAAGATATTGTCACAGTAATAGTAAGAACAAGAGAAGATCAGTATATTTCATAGGTATATTGTACAGGAAGACGCCATCAGAATCAGTAATAAAACATCCAGGGTAAAGCAAGACATTTGTGCGATTATATTTCTTTCTAATGTCAGAGAAATTGAGGGCCTGATTCCTCCAGCCATCACCTTAACAACAGACATCGCTGAGTGTTACTTTTTCTGTATTATGTCTTTTTGTATTGTATTGGTTATGTTGTGTTTCCCCCTGGGAAAGTTAAAAGTTAAAGATCAAATCTTTAATTTAATTAAAAAAAAATTATTGTCAATCTGTTTCTTATCCTCTCATAGCTGATAGCATTTGGATGTATTAAATAGTGTGTTTCTAATTCTCCCCCTCTCTCTTTTTGACATTATTTCTCTTTGTTTTTGTCTCTCACACTCAAACACACAGCCAGACCGTGTGCTTCAGGCTCTGAAGCGTTATATGGCCGCAGAGCAGAAGGACCGCCGACACACTCTTCGTCATTACCAGCACATCGAGTCTGCCGACCCTCAAAAGGCTGAGCAGATGAAATTCCAGGTTTGGGACACTATCTCTATCTGTTCTTCCAATGAGACCAATAAGATATCAGTGTGGGCGGAGCTACCTAGCACAGCATGACAGTCACAGGAATAAACCATTTTGGTGTTTGTAAACAGTGATGACTTGTTTTGTGGGCAGAGCCTACCTAATGGCAATTGTGAGAAAAGTATTTTTTCTTCTTTCTCAGAATTGCGAGAGAAAAAATGTTATAGGTTTAAAAGTTATCTGTGTAAAATACTTTTTGTTTAAAGGTGCAACTTTTCATGTTAAAAATACCTGTTTTTCTATCCTATACATGCATAAAGAACTGCCTGATGGGCTGAATGAGCCCTTCTCTGCTCACTGAGATTGCCTCTATAATCCTGTACAGTAAAATATATAAGAGGGATTCGGGCTCGAATTTGAGACTGGGCGTGACGTCATGCGCGTTCACGCTCACCAGGCTATGTCTCGCAGGTTTGTGTATAAGCCGCCATTCTCCGCATCAGCGAAGACAACTCGTGCTTCAAAGGTAGAAGATGGATTCAAAGAGACCGGCTTGTAGTCCATTCCAAACCCCAACGCAAACTCCACGTAAAGTAAAGAAAATAAAAATTTTGTCTAGTGCCACCACTCTGGTTGCAGTTTCGCTTGTCGCCAGAGGGGGCGTAGTTCTGCAAAAACTCAGAGACTTGCGTTTTGCACCTTTAAATATTTCATGCTGTAACTATAGGGCTAATACATTATGCCCTCTATGAACTGCATTAGTGAATATTATGATAGATATATTGTTTACATCGAATTCATGCTTTAATAATAGGCTAATCGTCACAGGTTTGCTCAGTCAAGTCTGTCCGTTTAATGGCTTGCAAACATAAAAGTCTGCATTAAGCTTCAAAGGGCATCTTAGATGAAAATAAAGACCATCATTTTTTGTAGTCTGATTCTGACATCCAATGGCACAACAATATTTGTTTTCCTTATTCTGTGGATCTCGGCCATTTTCCTCCACTTTCTATCACTGTTTTTCTGCTACCATAGTGCATTGAAGTCTACTTGTATGTCTTGTCGCTCATTGTAGACGTGTCCGGTTTATTGATTGATCTTGTCAGATGACGCAAAAATGAATAAAAAAGAAATTAAATTTTTGTGTTTGAAGGTGTACACACACCTGCATGTGATCGAAGAGAGGATGAACCAAAGCCTGGCTCTGCTCTATAAAGTCCCCGGCCTGGCTGAGAAACTTCACGAGGAAATCCGTAAGCGTCTTCGTGAATCTTTTGTTGCCTCAAAGTCTAATCATTCTCAGAATCATTCACTCAATCTGTCTGTCTCTGCAGAAGAGTTAGTGAGAACAGAGAGAGGGGACATCAGCGAACTCATGACCACTTCCTTTTCGGAGACGCGCACCACAGAAGAGCTGCTTCCTGCTGAGAGCGAGGAAGAGCGAGATGATGAGGAGGAAGAGGACAGAGCTTTCCAGAACCGCCCCTACCCGCCACGCATCGGTACAACATGCACAAAACATACCTTATGAGGACAGAATGTCAACAGTCTGAAAATACTAACTATCCTTTATCCTTTCTCTTTATTTTTGGGCAATGTAGACCCCCAGCCTAGTGATAAGAAAGGTAAATACTAAAGCTCTGATCACAATTCCTGTGATATAATATAATCATTTTATAGTTTGTTTTTAGTTCGATATTTATAGTGTATATAAAGATGAATAACTGTAAGGTCACTCTTCTGTCTGTCCACAGTTTCATCAGTAGATGAGTATGACTACACCACCTCTGAGAGAGGACCAACTTATGAATATGAGGAGAAGGTCAGGACAAAATCTGCTCTAAGAGACACAGAATAACACATTTACATGTATATTGTGTACAGTATTGCCCAGCAAGTGCTTTCTTACTGAAGTGACTTACCTTTGGACTGAAATACTAGCTGCATTGATGTCAGTTAGAGCTGCACAATTGGGGGGGGGGGGGGGGGGGGGGGGGGGTCTATTCTATTTTATTTCGGATTAATCAATAGCACTCAGTTAATGAGACAAAAAATGTCTCATCAAATCACATTGGAAATTGAAGGTATAGTCAAAAACATTGTTTTGTGGTGTACAGTATTTCATGCATGATGCTCTGCTGTATAAAGCACATTTTGGCAATTTGCAAACTATGCACAGTATACTGTATACACTTTGTACAGGAGTAATAGAGTAGTATGTCAGTGTGCTACTCTGAACAAGACGGTATAGGATTTCTGCAGTTTTGCAACTTGACCACTGGATGTCACCATTTGGAGTTGTAATGAACAAAAACTTCATAGATGATTTTGCTCTAATAAAAAAAAAGCTCTCTGACATTGATTTTTTAATTCCTTTTTAATACCAAGCTTAAGTAGAATTGTAAATATTTTTCTATCCCACCCAATCAACTCTGTTTTCCTCAGATCAACACCTCTGTAGAGCTGAAGCAGGTGGTCTACAAGTCTCCAGGAATCCAGAGAGATGAGCTGGTGAGCGTTTAAAGGCTTTCATTTGTGAATTCATTTGTTTGATGATGTCTAATGTTTAGTTTTCTTATTTTAGCTCTTGTAAAATAACTGTACCAAACTTGTCTCATTCTACTTTTATGTTCAGTAAGCGTAAATGCAAAGCCATTACTTAAAGCTATTGGATAGGCAATGTTTTATACTGGTTGAAACTCTCTTCACATTCTGATAGCAATCAAGTGGTATACATATTTAAAAATATGCATTGATCTTCTGTGGAAGTCTCAGGACCAAAAAAGATGTAATTCAATGATGTCCTGCCTGCATGTCAACATATGGGTGCTTCCCAAACTAAAGGCTGCGTCCTAGTAAGGCTGCTGAAGGTTGTTTTGCATCCTTTATTCGGCTCATTCTGAAGGATGCATCAAGTTTTTAGGGCAGGAACATGTGTGACTTAGCCATGTGTACTTACTAGACCGTCTCATTCTAGAGTTTTAGGGTGGAATCTTATGCTTTCAAAACTAGCTTGCTATTGCCAGCCTCTCCAAAATTGCACATCCTACCCTTATGAAAAGAAAATATATTTCCCTATATATGAATTATCAATATATTAAATAGGTTAACAGTATATTTGAAAATATACAGAATAATAAATTGTGTTAATATATTACAATATATTGAATAATACATAAGGAATTTCCGCTTTTCATATATTGAAAAACATGTGACAATATATTTACTAAATACATGTACACTTCATAATACACAGATGTATATTTGATCCGATATGGTACTGGATGTGCTATATATTGCAGATAAATATACTCATGCTGTATAAACATTCATATAGAGTAAATAATAAAGTACTATATTTCTTATATTTTTTAAATTATTTACATTATAAGTGTTTAACATTTCCAGGCTCAGTCACAATAATACAAGCACACCATCATGTATTAAAGTATTTAGCAATGAGACTATCACTGTGCTGAGGAGTGAACAGCTATTACTTTTTAAATATAATTAATAATTATAGTTATGATTATCTTTGCCCAATCGTCAAGCAAACCACAGGCTCTACTCTTCAGCACAATGGTAACCCCAAAAACTCAAGACATACCAGAAACCTTTTATATAAAAAAATAAAAGAACTTTAAACACTAACAGATCTCCCCCCTTATTAATATTGAGCAAAACACATTATATAACACTTAATCTCATTTAATAGTCAGAAGCAAAGCATGCTGGGAACTAGAAATCTGTTGTAACTCATTCACAATTCTCATTGTGTGTGTTTATGTATGTGAACATACATTCACATTTATATGGGAACATGTATGTGCAATATACGTACACAATAAAGGAATAAACTTTGTGAATATTTCATGTAATGCTATTTTTGTCTTAATTTATAAATATTTTATGTGTATTAGCCATACATAGTCAATGCATATATTGCAGGATACTGAAAAATATAAGCACTAGTTTCCTATATATGGAAATGTATTATGTAATAATTTGCATGATATTTTGCAGTGTACAGTATTCCAAATTTTTTTTCCCGTAAGGGTTCTGACGGGTATAAAAGAACAATAGAGCAGTAGATGATTAAGTAGGATGGATTTCCATTTTATACAAATAAAGTTATGTCCCCTCAGGTGCTAATCTGTTCCCTGTAGATACAACTGAATGTGAAACTCATTTCCTCTTCTTTTTTTTCTATCACAGCAGCCGGACGTTTTGGAGACGTTTAACCGCGGGGCAATGGTGGGGCTGCTGGTGGTTGCCGTGGCCATCGCTATGGTGATGGTCATCAGCTTGTTGCTAGTCCGCCGTAAGCCATATGGAACCATCAGCCATGGCATAGTAGAGGTGAGAGTTCAGCTGACAGGATGTGGAAATGGCTTGTTTTTGAAGCAGTATGTTCAAGAAATGGGGTCAAACCCTGACGTCACTACGGCTTCCGGCTGTGTTCGTGGTTTTTAATGTGACAGCCTCATGTATATATATCTTGACCCATTCAAGTAATATAATTAGATTTGGTTATCGATTTCAAAGGAACACGAGGAAGTAACAACCAAAGCCCAGAAGCAGCTTCCTTCTGCTATCTGTTTTGATATCTAGTCATTTTTGCATTCTGATACTTGGTTTGATAGGGAAAAAAGTATAGCTAACCGTAAAAGTGAAAACATGGAGCAGAATTTAATATTTAACCTGTACTAAATTAATGTAATCTCATAATTAATATAGTTTTGTATGTGAAATTTGTTAACGTTTTTGTATGTGAAAAATTAAAAACAAACTTTACTGCGTTAGATTAAACTGAGGAAGGTTATAGCACTTACATTTTGAAATCCTACTGTTAGATTAGCTGATTCTATTGTTCTCATTTGTAAGTCGCTTTGGATAAAAGCGTCTGCTAAATGAATAAATGGAAATTTAAATACAGGCCTATATGAATCATATACTGTATAATGTCTGAGACTTGATTAGGGTTTCTTTTTCTTTTCTTTTTCTTTTTCAATAATTGCACAACCATTTACCCAATAAATATTTCAGTAGACATGAAATAATGGTTTGAGTTCAAGTTATTTTGAAAAGAGATAGTGGGCTGTTTCTGCTTCAGTTCAGAGCAGGAAAATATACAATTGTAAATAAAGTAAAAAAACAAACAAAAAAAAAAACCTTAAAAGCTGCATTTGTGTAATCTACAGCTGCAGTTATAAGATATAAACCTGCAATTATGAGAAGTAGTCTATTTTGTGAGATATGAAGTCAATCAGTCACAATCATTAGATATAAAGAGATAAGTGACTTTTTATTTATTTTTTACTCAAAAGTGTATGGCAACTATCAGTTTAGATAGTAGGTCATTATACACAAACGGTAGATAATTATATTTATGTTAAATGACAAAATGATGATAGATCATTGTTATACACAAATATTTGACAGAATCCAGCACTTATGCAATGGATAATGATGTTTGTGTATTTGTAGAAATGCATACATTTGCAGATTGCAACAGTATGTTTCTATACACTTATTGTAGGCCTATATAGTATAAGTCTCTAATATTGTTACATATTTTTTAAGGTTTTTCCATATGGTAAGCTCGCTCAGATGTGCCCATCATAATGATTTCATTTTTTGCTCTTGGCCAACTTGTTAAAATCTTTCTGTTCATTAATTTTTGCCATTTAAATTCACTTATGCTCCATTTTAAGCGATTCTTTCCCTATCTTGTCTGTGTCTCTTTCCCAGCAGGTCGACCCCATGCTGACCCCCGAGGAAAGACAGCTCAATAAGATGCAGAATCACGGCTATGAAAACCCCACGTACAAATTCTTCGAGCAAATGAACTGAGGAGGGTTCTGCAGTCTCAAGGCCATGCCCTCCCCTCTCACCTCCCGTTTTTCGATTGGGGTTTACACTGCAACCCCCTCTCCCTCGTACTCTATGTATGTCTATATGACCGATGTTCAAAATGTACAACAAACCCGGCACGTAAATAGGGAGTTTGTAGTAAAACGTTTGCATACTACTCTCTCATCAGGGAGAGAGAACACCAATAAGAGAATCCGCAGACCACAGAGAGCTCCTTTATCCCCCGGTTTTTGCTTTCGTTCATGAGGGTGTGGCCAAGCCGAGCATGTTCGGCGGTTTTAAAATCTTGGAATAGTGTCACACATTCTTTCCGAATGAATTACGTGTTTCAAAGAAGCTAAACATGTTCGACATGAATGGTTTGTTTTGTCATTTCTATTTTCGAAAGCAGAGTTTATTTCATGGTGAATCTGTGATATGAATGAAATAATATATTTTTGAGTTCACTACAGAAACCCGGAAGGGAAATCGAGACATTTGGCCCTCTAAGACAACTCTTAGAAAAATAAACTACTAGACTCATTCTGTTTTAAAAAGACTTCAAAAGGAACGAGGTTTGTATTCACATATAACTAAACCATCAAACATTCTGATAGATTATTAGTCTCAATCACACACCGTAAGAAACTGAATCAGTGTTTTAAATGTACCACGAACGTTCATCCAACAATACTACCCGAAAGCTTAGGATATTTTTCTGGTATTGCTTCTTTAAAAATCAATTCTAAGTAATCCGAAGTCCATACGCGTAAAGAAAAGCATGCAAAATTTGGTGTATGATGCTATAACGTACTTGTGTTGGTCCTGTTTCTTGCTTTTTGATAAAAATGAAAAAATCAGTGCAACAATGACGTGTACATAACTAAAGACGTGACTCGAATAGACGTTTGTATCATTAATTTGTATCGACGCAACGTGTGGACAAAAAGATGACCTTGTGCTGCTCACACAGAGAACGAAACATTTCCTAACATGGCTGAATGAAAACGGACTGTTGTATAAACCAGCACAAGAAAATGACACGGTATCTCCTGACTGAATGTATCTTCGGTAGACATAGGCTCCATTCACCGTTCCTCCTAACACACCACGGCGGTTAGAGCGTAGGTTAGTTAGCTTAGCTAATCGCTCCGTTTTCATACAGTAGTTGATTTAACCGTCCAGGGTTTGTGTTGCTTGACTGAAACTAGTATGTCGTCACCTGTGAAAGGTGGTAAACAAATGATTCCAAAACTGGTTTAAGTTTTTACACGTCACTAAGACCTGAAAATCAAGTTTAAAAAAAAAATATATTAGAGGGTTATAGAGTTGTCTGTTTATTGCATTTATGTTCTAGTAGCCTACATGATAGAACATTTAACAAACAAACTTTTGGGTGTCCTTCGCTGTGACACAAATAACGTAAACACAACAATTTACTGTTAGCCTGTTGTAGAAAGGACATGTCTTAGTCTAAATCTTTTTAATTGTAGAGAACTTACAGGTTTTTTTGTGAAGAATACGGAATCATCATTTATATTACGTGACATATCAACAGAAGTGAAACCAAAATGTGGGCCCAGTATGTTTGTTTTCCGTTTCTGCAGTCCAAAACTACACTTTTATATAAACCAAACCAAACTCCATCCTGTGAAATCGTAGCTCATATTTATTTTAGAGTTATTTTGATGCACCCAAACATAATGACATGATCGTTTGTATTTGATTGCATTGCCTTTTTTTGTCTTCCGTTGTCCTGGAACAGTCACATTTGAACGTACCTGAACTGAAACCAAACCAAAAAAAAAAAAAAAAAAAATGTGTTTTTGACCTCAAACACCTCACAGTTCTGGAACATTTGATTGAACAGAAGCTTCAAGGCATACTACTCATTTTTAAGGCACCATTGGAAACATAATGGTTAAATCTCTCCAGGTTAGACTGGCCTAATTCAACACATGGCATCAGATGCTCATGGCACTTAAAATGGATCATGGATGGCCTGCCGTAGTCGCTCTGAGGTGTAGGCCCCTATTTATGAATTGTGATCAGCTAACATTGTGGTTTGATGCCCTAATTTAGGACTCTTAAATAAGATTTCGTACCAGCATCAGGCAGATTTAGGACAATGTATTCAGTAGGGATTGATTTTACGTTTACACGCGTCTTCTCTTGGCTGAGATGACTCATCCCTCTCTTATCCTGAACCAATAGAAATGTAAACGAAGTTACGGATGTTTTAACTGCTGCATTATTGCCTTTTTCAATGCTGTGTTTTGGATGTAATTATATGTATTTTTTATTTAAGTCAATATTAATTGGAGTTTGGGTCATTTTCTATATAGATTTGGACTGTAAACACTGAACGGGTCTGATCAACATCATGCTTTTAAACTAAACTAATTAACAGAGCACAACTGTATCCAGATTGACTCATTTGTGTACATTCGTCACTTCAAAATCTTCCCTTGTCTTGCTGAATTCATTACTGAAGGATCAATGCAGTGAAAGTTAAGATGGAAACGCATTTAGCCTAGATCTAATGTGTTGAACATCCTATACACCCCAGTTTTATCTTTCAAATTACTAGCATGTATTTAAGATGCAGCTTAAAATAATGTAAAATAATTGGTTACTTTAAAAGTAAAGATGTAATTTGGTGAACTGGTGCTTTAAGGAACTTTACAGAATGTCATTAAGCTACTGAAACTAATTCAATGAAATAAGCTGATCTGGAATCATTCTGAATTTCACCAAAGACATGTTCTGGATATGATTGGAAGGCCAAATAATGTGTTGTATTTTTAATTGACATGTATTGTAAGAGCAAGCAACCTGTGAACTGATCTGGCTTGTTGTACTTGCATTAAAATGATAATAAAATTATAAATGACCCACAGAATTTGACTTTGGGTTTTTACCTTTTAAAAAAAAAAAAAAAAATCAATCTCACTGACAATCTACAATCCAGAGTATCCAAATAATTTAATAGTGGAAGATATTGTAAATAGACTAATTCAGTAGTAATTCATTTCAGTAGTATAAAATATGCAACAAATAAATGTTTTTTTTTTTAAGAATGTTATTCTGAAGCTTAAACAAAGGTAGAGAATTTGTGCCCTATTTTGAACAGGAAGTAGAGGTTTATCTTGCTGCCAAGTATTTCAAAGATAGACAGATTAGAATAAACTTATACTTTGTCTGTGTGTGCCACTCCATGTCAATAAATTAGTATAATTGAAGTATATAGCTCAGGAAACAAAAGTTGAGTTGATAACAAAAATAGTTTTTGCTTACATTCCATATCTGAGATCAGTTTACTTGTACAGGTTTTTTTTTGTTTTTTTTTGAGGAAAGGTTATTACTGGGGAAATGTTATCTGTTTTGTAAGTGACAAAAAAGTAACATTAGTTTGCAGGTACTGTTGGTAACAGAATGCACAGTAGCATGAACAAGAAAGTATGATTTTTACTTTGACTAGTTATTTTCCTTATAACATATCTGCACTATATCATGTCTTGCCATCTTATAACTTAATAAGCTATAAAATATAAAGCTAAATAAAATAATCTAAAAATAAAAATAAAAACAACAGTGCCAAGAAATATTACCCCCCTTTTTTTTAACCTTTTTGATAAGAAAGTTGAGAGCTAAGGGAAGGAAAATTACATATAT
The DNA here is from genome assembly GCA_031834385.1 of Semotilus atromaculatus. Classification (NCBI taxonomy): domain Eukaryota; kingdom Metazoa; phylum Chordata; class Actinopteri; order Cypriniformes; family Leuciscidae; genus Semotilus; species Semotilus atromaculatus. The sequence continues at coordinate 20,887,965 of JAULUF010000015.1, forward strand.
AGACAAAATACAATCTTTGAATGTTGTGTTTTCTCTGTCTCTGGTTATATCATACATATCATACATAAAAATTAGACTGATTATCTCAGTTTGAGAACACGTGATTGTGTTGAAAGTAATCAATTACTTTAAGTGGCTTAGTGTCCTCTTTTGACAAAATAGTGTCCTCTTTTGACAAAATACTGTAGATTAAAAAAAAAAAGTATTTCCATAAGCCAATATTTTATTTGGTTATTTTCATTGCAATATATATTCCACTTTGATACAAGTGTCACACAGGTCGAGGGGAGGAATGCTCGGATGACCAACCGCCCCCCCTCTCTTACTGAGTCACCACCGTGAGGAGCCGACACCACAGGCACACAACAGAGGACTACGGAGACACAGGTAAGTTTCAAAGGAGGAACAATCTTTATTGAACAATAAAACAAGGGGGCATCAATTGGATAGCCTTCACTGTCCTCTAGATATCCTTCTGCCACGGGCGGGCGTGTCGCAACTGTCACTGTGCCCCCTGGGCGGCAATGTAGGGACTCCGTTCTCCAGCGATGCTGCAGACTTCCAGACTCAGAGAGTAAGAATGACAGGTAAGGGTTGTTCACAGTACACAGCTCTCCCTTCGGTTCACAGGGGGGGCGAGCCAGTGGATCACTAGACGGCTTCACCAGCGATACTGCATGCTTCTGGACTCAAACAGTAAGTAGAACAGGTAAAGATATTCACAGTACCGAGAACTCTCATCGGCGCGCCGTAATGGAACAATAGTTTGAAAGCTTACTTTTTCTCAGCAGTGCTGCAGACTTCCGAACTCGGGCAGTGAGTATAGCAGGTAAGGATCCTTCACAGTGCACGGTACTCTTCGGTCCACAGGAGGAAGACAGTGAGTTAAGGGTTTACTTCGCCCATGATGCTGCGTCCTTCTGGACTCAAACGGTAAGTAGAACAGGTGAGACTCCTCGCAGTACAAAATACTCTCTTCAATGTACAGCAGGGAGACAATGGATTATAAGGTCACTAGTGATGCTGCATACTTTTGGACTCAACCATAAGTGAAACAGGTAAGGCTCTTCACAGTACACAGTACTCTCTTCAGCTCACGGTAAGGAGACAGTGAATTAAAAGGTTGCTTCCCAAATGATGCTGTGCGCTTCTGGACTCAAACAGTAAGTAGAGCAGGTAAGGATCTTCGCCGTACAACGTACTCTCTTCAGTACACAGCAGGAAGACAATGAATTAAAATGGTACGTTACCAGTGATGCTGTAGGCTTCTGGGCTCAAACAGTAAGTAGAACGGGTAAGAGTCTTCACAGTACAATGTACTCTCTTCAGTGCACAGTAAGGAGACAATGAATTAAAATGGCACGTTACCAGTGATGCTGCATGCGTCTGGACTCAACAGTAAGTGGAACAGGTAAGGATCTGCACAGTACTCTCTTCAATTCACAGTGAGGAGACAGTGGGTTAAAAGATCGTTTCTCCAGTGATGCTGTAGGCTTTTGAGCTCAAACAGTAAATAGAACGGGTAAAAATCTTCACAGTACAATGTACTCTCTTCAGTGCACAGCAAGGAGACAATGGATTAAAAAGGGTACGTTACCAGTGATGCTGCATGCGTCTGGACTCAACAGTAAGTGGGACAGGTAAGGATCTGCACAGTACTCTCTTCAATTCACAGTGAGCAGACAATGGGTTAAAAGATCGTTTCTCCAGTGATGCTGTAGGCTTTTGAGCTCAAACAGTAAATAACAATTAAGGACCTTCACAGTACAGAGTACCCTCTTCAGTGCAGCTGTATCACACTGGACTTCCAATGGGGAGCAGATATAGTAACTTTCCACAACATGTGAATGGGGCTAGGGCCACTTCTCAGCAAAGGCACAGCACACTTGTGTTCACTTCAATTCCACAGCCACAAATCAATGTGTATCAATAAGGCAAAAGCACTGCAATTCACTCACACGTTAAGGCTGGTCAGAGGCCCCACTCCGTTTGTTGCGCTCGCTCCACGAGGGATTTCTCTTTCAATTCCTCCTCAACACACTCTGAAACACATAGCTCTTCCAACAATCAGATCCACATTTACTGCATCCTCTTCCAGCAATTTAATTACTCATAAGATGAAATCAGTTCACTTATCTCTTCTCTCTCCTTCCACAGCACCAATCCAGACGATAGCTCGGTCCGACAGACTTCGCACAAACGATCACTCTGATCCAGCAAACTCAAATGGCGATCTCCACACCCCAACGGTTTTCCTGAGGAAGCTTGTATCCAACACTGCTCCAAGTCGACCCTTAGGCTCTTCAAACACTTCCAACTCACTGAGCACTTCAAACCCACTGAACACACCCCACACTCTCTGAATGGTCCCTTTTTATCCTGGCTTGCGTAACAGGAGGCCTGTGTGAGCGCCGCTTCTCTCTCTCACACCTGCAATGCATTAGCGCTAATCAGTGCGGGCATGTTTACATCACCGGAGTGGGGCGTGTTACACACAATACCTTCCCCTGGGAAACCTAGGACTCTCAAGAGGGTTCCGCTTGCCGAGCGATTTTGTCACCCGTGACATCCCCCCCTGCCAATCGGTTCTAGTCCCTAGAACCGGCGTTTCCTCAATCCCATTCGCCATACCTCGCAGGTGGCTGTCCTCGGGTGTCCCGCTGAGATCGTCGGGGTGGCGAGGGCGGAGCCGCTCTGGCCTCAACTTCAGGGTCCCTCGGGACCACAGCCCACCCCACCATGGGTACCTCTGGAGCGGGTGGCGCACTCGGGGTCTCAGCCACTGGCTGCGGGTAATTCGGACATGGACGGAGCAAGTTTCGATGGAGCACCCTTATTGGTCCTGGCTTCCCTTCGGGCCGTACAGAGTAGACGGGAGCATCGGGCCCTTGTCGTTGTTCCACCACATATGGCGTCGACTCCCAGCGATCGCTGAGCTTCCCCTTCCTGGGGCGCCGGTTGTCCCTTACCAGCACTCGCTCCCCAGGTAACAACGGGGCCTCCCGGGCCGTCCGGTCATATAGCCGTTTATTCTTGGCAGCGGCTGCACTCAGATAGTCTGAGACTCGTCGATAGGCATTTAGCAGTTGGTGGTGGTGCCGATTCACCCAGTCAGTGGTACTATACCCTCTTTCTGCAGCCTCGGTCCCCAGGAGCAAGTCCACAGGCAAACGGAGATGGCGCCCAAACATAAGGTAGAAAGGAGCATACCCTGTGACACTATGCACACTATTGTTATAAGCTTGTAACAGTGAGGGAAGATTCTCGGCCCATTGGCCCTGTTGTTCACTCTCCAAGGTTCCCAATAACCCCAACAAGGTCTGGTTAAATCTTTCGCACCCCCTGTTACCCTGAGGGTGATATGAGGTCGTATGGGTTTTTCGGCACCCATAAAGGTGGCTCAGCTCTTGGATGACCCGGGACTCGAAATTTGGACCTTGGTCTGAGTGTAGGGTTTCTGGGCAGCCAAAAGGTTGTATCACTGCTCTCCAAAGAGCGCTGGCTGTGGTAACTGCCGTTTGATCGACGGTGGGGACAGCCCAAGCATATTTGGTGAATAAGTCGGTCATGACCAGAATATTTTGAAATCGGTCCGTCGGCCGACCCAGAGTCAGGAAATCTATCCCTACAATATGCAGAGGTGCTTTAGGTCGTAGGGGGACCAATGGGGCTCGGACTTCCTTCCTGCGCTTGAACAAGGTACACCGTGGGCAACTCTGAACAAACTCCTCAACCTTCTTTTCCATCCTAGGCCAGTAGAAATACCTCCTCAGCAGGGACAGTGTCCTCTCTTGGCCCTGATGGCCCGTATGGGTGTGATATGCAGTCAATAGCTCCGAAACTTGGCCCTCCGGTACAGCAACCTGATGTATGACCTCCTGTGTGCAGGGATCCCGCCTTGAACGACGGATTACTCCTTCTCGGAGTTGCAGCCTCTTCCACTGCCCCAGGAGCTGTCGTACCCCCACCGTCTGAGCCCGCCTTTCCTCTGCCCTCGGCATGTTTCCCTGTCTGAGGTACAACAGGAGCTGACCCAGATCTGCATCTCTCTGTTGCAGCCCTCTCCACCGTCCGGGGTCCCACCCCCAACTGGACGGAACAGGCTCCGGGGCCCCAGGGGCTTCCACCACTGCCACCAGCAACTCGTCTTCAGTACCAGGGGTACAGAGGGGTGTTTGATCGTCTCTCCGGGTGGCTGGGAGTCTAGACAGGGCATCTGCGTTCACGTGTTCTCTGCCGGGACGATATTTAAGCTGGTAATCATAATTTGCTAGCTGTGCCACCCAGCGCTGCTCTACTGCCCCCAACTTAGCGGTCTGCAAGTGTACTAAGGGATCATTGTCTGTAATCACCGTTACCTTGGCTCCCCACAAGTAGTCTTTAAACTTCTCCGTCATGGCCCACTTCATCGCCAGCAGTTCGATTTTAAAGGAGCTATAATTTGACGTGTTTCGTTCGGCGGGGTGTAAACTTCGACTTGCGTAGGCTATTACTTTCTCCACTCCTTGCTGCTCTTGGGCCAACACGGCCCCCAACCCTGCGTTGCTGGCGTCGGTATACAAGAGGAACGGCCGGGTGAAGTCTGCATAGGCTAAGATAGGGGCCTTCAGAAGTTCCTGCTTAAGGTTCTGGAAGGCGGTCTCACAGGTGGAATCCCAGTGTACTGAGGGGGAGCCTTTACCACGGGCACGTCCAGTACCAGCCAAGAGTTGGTTCAATGGCTTCGCAAGCCCAGAGAATCCCTTTATGAAGTGCCGATAATATCCCACGAACCCCAGGAATGACCGCACCTGTCTCACTGTCCGGGGTGGCTCCCACCCTTGGACCGCCGCCACCTTCTCCGGGTCAGGGGAGATCCCTGCAGCACTGACGCGATGTCCCAAGAACTGCACCTCCTTCCGCAGCAACTGGCACTTGTCTGGCCTAAGCTTCAGCCCATATCTCTCCATGGCCCTGAACACTTCCTCCAGATGATGCAGATGGGTGCGGAAATCAGGGGAGAAAACGATCACATCGTCTAGGTAGACCAGCGTTGAGTCGACTAATTGTCCTCCTAGGCAGCGCTGCATCAGGCGTTGAAAGGTCGCAGGAGCATTGCACAGACCGAATGGCATACGGTCCCATTCAAATAACCCAAACGGGGTGGCGAAAGCTGTCTTCTCCTCATCTCGGTCGTCCACCTGCACCTGCCAGTATCCACTCGCCAGGTCCAATGTTGAATACCACGCCGCTTGGGTGAGACTGGTGAGCGAGTCCTCAATCCGTGGCAATGGAAATGCATCTTTCTTCGTTACGCTGTTGAGTTTGCGATAGTCAACGCAGAACCTCAAAGCTCCCGTCTTCTTTTGCACCAGAACGATGGGCGCAGCCCACGGACTACTGCTTTCCTGGATGATTCCTCCCTCCAGCATCCCTTTCAACAGGGTGCGGACCTCGGTATAGAGAGTGGGGGGCACCAGACGGTAGCGCTCCCGACTAGGTGTCGTCTCACCAGTGGGTATTTGATGCTTCACCACCCCTGTGCAGCCATAATCCTCTTCGTGTGTTGAAAACACATGTTGCCACTTCTTCAGCAGCTCCTGAAGCTGTTCCACTTGTTCCTCTTCCAGATTCTCACCCTTCAGGGACTCTCCAATCAAATGGGCCGGCACTCCTCTTCCAACCGAACCCAGTTCTACTCGACGGGACGGACAGCAACTTCCACCGCCGCAGGGCTCACCTGTCTGAAGTAGACATCTTGGTGCTCATGCACCTGGACAGGACGTACGGAGGAAACTCGGGCCAGACGTTGGTGTCGACGAAGGAGCACAGGGTAAGGATTTGTATTCCGTACTTTGACTGCGACTCGCCCACGGCGAACAACCGCCAGCCCGTGAGCCACTTCAACTGGCTGACAATCTTCATGAGGCTCTACCAGGACACAGGTACCCGACCCACGGGGTCCCGCGGGTACACGGACCCAAAGAACGGTCTCACTCTGGGCTGGGATAGACAGAGCATACCGACAGGTAACTCGACCGATGTCTTCCCTTTCTTCCACGTGATTAGCTGTGTGCACTCTTCGGCAATCGGCCAGAATTCGGTCCCAGTCCTGTTTCGCCGGTAACGGAGACGTCCGAGCAGGCCGGTCCCGAAACAATTCTTCCCAGCAATCCAGTATAACGTTCATCCCTAACAGTGCTCGATGAATGCCCAAGCAATGATCTCGGACAATAACTACCCCTTTTTGTGGGACGGGGACCCCTCGAACAAGAAAGTCTACCATGATGTACCCAGTATAAGGGATGTCCAGACCATTAGCCCCCCGTAAGGTCAGCTTGGAAGCTTCTGTTGCTTGGAGCCGATGATCTGCGAACAACTCCTGGGCCAGGCTCTCTGAGAATAACGTAACTTGAGACCCTGTATCAACCAGACAGTCTATCGTGACTCCATTAGCTTGAACCTCCACGGTGGGGCAATATCCCACCCAGTTATCTCGTGCAGCAGGAAAAGGAGGGTCACACAAAGGGGTCCCGGCCACTTGACCCACAGTGGCCGGTGGGACTAAAAACCCCCTTGAGAACCCCGGCGAAGCCCACACTGGCGGCTGATATGTCCCGGATCTCCGCAATTGATACAGATGGGCCTTCCTTGATCATCCCACTGGAACCGGGGGCCCACAGGACGTAGGGGGCGGCGCACAGGGCCTCGCCCCTCCTCTGAATACGACCTCCCTCTCACCGCTGCTCCGCCCTCAACTCGTCCTCGACGAAGTTCACCCAACAGGTTCCGCGATAATTCCGCCATCTGTCCCTTGACATCCTCTAGCAGCTCGGTCCTCAGTTTCTGCTTCCAATCGTCCGGTTCAACAGGAGCAGGTCCACTAGCACTACTTGCTGCCACACAAACTGGGGTACGAGTTACCTCTCCCTGGTCCATTTCCAACGCCAAGGCCTCTTGTCGCAGAGCCTCAAAGGTCATAGTGGGGTCTCGTCGAAGTTGGAGTCGTATGCCCTGGCGTACCGGCCCTTCACGCAGCCCCAAGACGAATTGGTCTCGTAGCAAGGCATCCCCTTCCCCCAGTCCATGATCCGGTCGCCCCTTCAGCCGGCCAAACTGCTCCCGTAACTTCAAGGAGTATGCCCGAAGTGTCTGCGTAGGTCCTTGTTGATAGTTGAAGAACTGGGCACGAAGAGTGGCCACTGGGGTAGAGTCTCCATACAATCCGAACAAGAAATCAAAGATAATTTTTGCAGTAGCCCGTGCGGCTTCCGGTGCAGCCAGTACTTCCCTTTTGGCTTCTCCTTCCAATGACCCCAACACAAACTGTACTCTCTGCGCGACACTCAATCCCTGTAGTCCAGCCAGGTACTCCGTCTGCGCCCTCCAATCCTGCAAACTTAACTCCGACCCCGGTCCTCCATAGCGCTGCGCCCAAGGAGCTCCCATGAAGATCGGCATGACTTGTGGACGAGCCGCGGGTGCCTCTTCGTCCGCCATCGCGTACCTGTGGCCGCTACAACTCACGGTGTGTACCCTGCCGACTACGCCACTTGATGTCACACAGGTCGAGGGGAGGAATGCTCGGATGACCAACCGCCCCCCCTCTCTTACTGAGTCACCACCGTGAGGAGCCGACACCACAGGCACACAACAGAGGACTACGGAGACACAGGTAAGTTTCAAAGGAGGAACAATCTTTATTGAACAATAAAACAAGGGGGCATCAATTGGATAGCCTTCACTGTCCTCTAGATATCCTTCTGCCACGGGCGGGCGTGTCGCAACTGTCACTGTGCCCCCTGGGCGGCAATGTAGGGACTCCGTTCTCCAGCGATGCTGCAGACTTCCAGACTCAGAGAGTAAGAATGACAGGTAAGGGTTGTTCACAGTACACAGCTCTCCCTTCGGTTCACAGGGGGGGCGAGCCAGTGGATCACTAGACGGCTTCACCAGCGATACTGCATGCTTCTGGACTCAAACAGTAAGTAGAACAGGTAAAGATATTCACAGTACCGAGAACTCTCATCGGCGCGCCGTAATGGAACAATAGTTTGAAAGCGTACTTTTTCTCAGCAGTGCTGCAGACTTCGCACAAACGATCACTCTGATCCAGCAAACTCAAATGGCGATCTCCACACCCCAACGGTTTTCCTGAGGAAGCTTGTATCCAACACTGCTCCAAGTCGACCCTTAGGCTCTTCAAACACTTCCAACTCACTGAGCACTTCAAACCCACTGAACACACCCCACACTCTCTGAATGGTCCCTTTATATCCAGGCTTGCGTAACAGGAGGCCTGTGTGAGCGCCGCTTCTCTCTCTCACACCTGCAATGCATTAGCGCTAATCAGTGCGGTCATGTTTACATCACCGGAGTGGGGCGTGTTACACACAATACATTCCCCTGGGAAACCTAGGACTCTCAAGAGGGTTCCGCTTGCCGAGCGATTTTGTCACCCGTGACACAAGTGTTTATATTATGTTTAACTTGTTTATGTGCTCATATATATATATATTTTTTTTTTTAAAAAGCACTTACCTGTAAAAGATCCAATCCAAAGTCATTTGAGAGGTCAAGAGGAAGGGGAGAAGAACGCGACGAGGAGAACAGAACTGAAACGAGGGGAGAAGACATGTGAAGATTGTGCTGTGACCGATACGAGTCAAAAGTAGGTAAAACACCAAGTTTAATGATCGTTAGGATAAGTAGTGATGGTGAAATGAAGCTTTGTGAAGCACTGAGGCTTTCCCGTATAGTAAATTGGTTCATTACCATTACCTCAATCATCGAGGAGGATACTGTAATGTATTGTGTTGCCGCTAGAGCGCGCTGTTGCGTTGGCTGCAGCAGTGTCTTTTGTGTAAAACACAAGCAACAGAGAAGTTCTGTGTTCTCGAGTAAAAGCAGTTATTGTACAGTCACACTCGTTGTGTTTATTGTCTCCAGTATCTTACATGGTGTCAGAAGTGTAGCATGGCTACCCCACAGTTTGAGCACCCGAAGATTGACTGGGAGGCGGCGGATTTATATCAGGAATTTGACCGTTTTCAGAGCCACGTTACGTTTGTTTTTGATGGACCTCTATCAGAACTAACTGCAAAGCAGCAAGCCGGCTGGCTGGGTACATGGATAGGCGGACAAGGCAGAGAAATTTACAAAACGCTCACCTGGGCTGAAAGTGAGAAAGAGGATCCCGAGAAAGTGCTAGAAAAGTTTGAGAAGTATATCAGGCCAAGGAAGAACAAGAGGATAGCTCGCCATCATTTCAAGCAGAGGAAACAAGACGTAAGTGAGAGCTTCGACCATTTCGTTAAAGATTTACGACTACTGTTAATGGATTGCGCATATCCCGACCCAGACGACTTGTTGGTTGACATGTTGCGTGAAAAACGAGTGCAAGAGAGACTGTTAGACAAAGGAGAGGAATTAACGGTAGCCAAAGCCATTGAAATCCCTCAGCAATACGAGATGTCTCAGAAACAATTGAAAATAGTCAGAGATGATGTTACATGCTCTCAGGTGTCTACTGTAGCAGAAAGTGTTCAACCTAAGTTTTCTGGCCAAAGCAGAAAAACTCGCTATCCAGATCGCAAGTTCACTCAGTCAAAGCCCTCAGCTTTCTGTACTAGCTGCGGTAAACATCCCGATCACAAATGGAACGAGGGAAAGTGCCCAGCCAAAGGCTCAACGTGCTCTTACTGCCACAGACCCAACCACTGGATGGCGGTGTGTCGTAAACGTGCTGTCCACACACTGAATGTAGAGGCGCTGGAGGAGACTGATGATGAAATACTGAACATTAGCCTAGCAGACGTTGTGCTTCCAGCAGCTGCATTAACTGTGGACAAATGGACTGTGCATTTGATAATACTTTCACAGAGAGTCCAGTTCAAGATAGATACTGGTGCCAAGTGTAACACTTTGACTCTTGATAGCTACCAGCAACTCGTGCACACTGGTGAATTGAAGCGTTCTAACAAGCTGTTGCGCTCCTACTCTAATCATAAGCTCAAACCAGTCGCTGCCGTAGATTTATCAGTGTACTACAAACAGTGTGCCACCGATGCAGAGTTTGAAATTGTCGATATTGCACAGGAAAGTGTGCTCAGCGGAGCCACGGCTGAAGCTTTAGGTTTGGTAATAAGGCTTAACTCCGTACAAAATGCTGCTGAAGCTGAGGCTGACTCGCCTGTGGAGGGCATTCTCGAACAAGACATTGTTCCTCAAGGCCTTTGTGACTTTCCTGAGCTAATACGCACCACAGGGACTCTGCCAGGGAAGTACACAATCAAAATAGAGCCCAATGCTAAAGGTGTTGTCCACCCTGTGCGCAGACAGCCAGCTGCACTCAAGGGACAGATTGTCCAGAAACTGCATGAAATGGAGGAAAATGGCTATATAAAAAAAGTCGAGCAGCCCACTGAGTGGGTCAGTTCAATGGTGGCAGTCTCTCGGGGAGACAAGTTAAGAATTTGCATAGACCCCAGCGACTTAAATAAGGTAATCAAAAGAGAACATTACCCCATGCGCACTGTTGAAGAAGTCGTGTCATCTATGCCTGGGGCACGAATATTCTCAGTCCTTGATGCCAAGTCGGGATTCCTCCAGATTGAGTTAGATGAAGAATCATCATTCCTTACAACCTTCAACACACCCATTGGTAGGTTTAGGTGGTTGAGGCTACCATTTGGAATAAAATGTGCCCCCGAAATCTTTCAGCGGATCATGGATGGCATGCTAGAGGGCATTATGGGAGCAGTGGCCATTATGGATGACGTCCTGATTGCGGCCCCCACTGTGAAGACGCACGATGAAATCCTACACAAAGTCATCGAAAGAGCAACAAGCTACAACTTAAAGCTTAACTTCAATAAGTGTCACATTTGGCAGAGCAAAGTCCCATATATTGGCCATTTACTGACTGCAGATGGTCTGAAGCCTGACCCAGGCAAGGTCCAAGCAGTAAGGTGCATGCCGGAACCTGTTGACAAGGAAGGGGTTCGCAGAACAACCCCGCTGGAGGCAGTTGAGTTGTCCCCAGCGCAGCTGCTCATGGGCAGAAGACCCAGAAACAAACACCCTGCAGCTCAACAACTGCTTGTCCCAAAGGCTTACAACTCTTTGAAAGTCAGACACCTGCTCAATAGGTCCAAAGTACTACTACGACAAAGGCAGGACGATGCACTCTCACCCTGCGCTGGTGCCAGGGGAAGAAGTCAGAATGCAGCCCTACCCCGGCCACCCCAAGTGGTCTACAGCTGTTGTCATCAAGCAACATAGCCGCACACCCAGGTCTTACATCGTAAACTCTGGTGGCATGGAGTTCCGCCGGAACTGTCAGCACCTTCGCAAAAGCACTGTAAGAGCGAATCAGTCCCGTCACCTCATGCAAGATGAGCCTTGGGAGGAGTTTCCTGATGTCTGTCCAGAACAAGAGGAACTGATTCCTCCCCTGGTTGGGACTACAGCATCACCTGCCAAGGTGAATGTGAATGTGATCCCCTGAATGTGGGTCAACCACAGCCTACTCTGCCCTACACCACTAAGATTGACAGAGTGGTTAAGCCCCCTGAAAGACTGAATTTGTAGTTGCTACCTGTCAGGAGTCAGATGAGTCCAGTAGTGAAACAATCTAGTAGGCCTACTGTTTGTGGATAGCATTCAATAGTTGGTAATGATCTCAAGTTGCTCCTGAATAGTTAAAGAAACATGTCAAGGGTCTCATTTTCAGTTGGCCTTTAAATTTGCTTAAGAAGCCTTCAGTTATATTAGACTGCTATATATTGTGTTTATATAATGGCCATTTAGTCATTTACCGGCAGTAGATTTAGAATCTTAATTGATTTAATTTGGGGAATTTAATGTGATTGAGAACTGTGATTATTTGACTTTGTTTATTTGAATCTAATTGTATATTTGTGAATATTTTATATTTTCTTTAAGTAAATAGTTAATAATTATTTCCTGTGAAGATTGTCTTTATATTTTGGGGTTTTATATACAAGTGATATAATTAAAGTTAATAATATAATTTAGACTATAAGAGTTTATTAAGGTTTCGAGTGGATGTAATCATTTGTGTAAAAGTAACATACTAATTCCTTTCCAGTCAAAGTAATATTATACTTAGTGTAGTAATTTTAGTAGGTGTAATACTAAAACAGTTATTAAAGTGGCTGTTCATTTTAATTAGTATGTGAGAGACAGTTAATATTTTACTTAATTTTAGCTATACAGACATTGTGTGGTTATTATAAATTAAGTAAAGTACTATTAGGAATAAAAGTGAACCTATAGTGAGAAGTTAGTATCCATTTACATTGTGTAATGCAGTGTTTTACATAAAAGTTTTAATACATTTTAGAAAATGTATATCTAGCAGATAAGGAACTCCCGCACACTATCGTTATCGTTACCCAGTGTAATAATACTTTTAAAACATCATTTTTTTTGTCACCCTAGAACTGGCAAAAAATATAGTATTACATCTGTGATTACTTGTATTTCCACTCATGTTGTTTATTTGATTTGTTGTCCTTGTGGTATTGGCTACGTGGGGAAAACGTCACGTCAATTGAAACAAAGAATTAGTGAACATAAGAGTTCGATCAGAAGAAAAGATATGAATTATCCAGCTGCGGCACATTTTGTAACTTTATATCACGATGTTACCTCATTACGGTTTTGTGGGATTGAGAAAGTGACTTTGCCACCTAGAGGGGGCGACATTGAATTACTCCTACAGAGACGTGAATTGTTTTGGATTTACACTCTTCAAACTTTATCACCTAGTGGTATGAACGACGAAGCATTATTTAATGTAATGTTATAGTGCTTTTGTAATTTTGTTTTGAATGACATGTTGTTTCTACTATGTATTTACAATGAGTTTGAGTGGCTTAGAAGCCTGACTGGTGCAACTGTTTAGAATTACAATTTGATGTTGTTTGATGATGACGTGGTGACTATGTGTTTTAGATGATCTTGTTAACCTACAGGGTGATCTTCACTGATTGTTGTAATTATTACAATTTATAATTGTCTGTGATGTGGTGCTAATTATGTACTTTCAATGAGCTTAATTGTTTACAGATGGAGTTCTGTTAATTGGTCATGTGTTTATCTAAAAAAAAAAAGAGATGATTTTGAACATTTGTATACTCCTGATGAAGGTCGTGTGACCGAAACGTTGTGTGTGAATAAACATTCATTTTAAATTGCAAGTAACGATAGTGTGCGGGAGTTCCTTATCTGCTAAAACGACTAACTTGTTTGGTCCTATTATCCGACGCACCTATCACCTGCAGGTGTGCGATGGAGTTTGTTCACTAGAAAATGTATATCTGAAACATGTCATTACTACTAAGACAAGTTTTTTCATATTATGTATTGCAATTTTGATAGCTTTTTAATATTAACCTCCTAAGACCTGAGCTTTGGTTTGGTGTACATTTTAGATTTATTCTAGCTTTTTGAGGTTAGGCGGGACCAATACCAGATATAATAACCAGATATTATCTTTGAACATTATGTCCACACATGTGGGCACTGGGTCAGTATTCAAAACAATCAAGACACCATTGTGTAACAGTGCAAATCTCTTTTATTTACAGCCTGAGCACTGTGCCTGAATATTTTTTGTTACTACTCTTGCATGTATAACTTCTTAACATTGATATGGAAAAACCAGAGTTTTCCCAGAACAGCCTGTTGCTCTGCAGCGCGCTGCATTCTTCAGTAAGACCACCTCTGGAAGATGTGCATTAGCCCTTCTGCGGACTGAGATGTGGGGGACTTCCTTCACAGGGTGCTTTTTCTTTGTGTGGGTGTGGGGGTGGGGGGCCTGGTAAACCCTACATTATGGGGACAAATGTCCCCACAAAGATGGCAATATCCGAAATCCGAATTCCTTGCAGTGATATTTTCTGGTCCCCATGAGGAAAACGGCTTATAAATCATACTAAGTTGCGGATACAATGTTTTTTGAAAATGTAAAAAAAGAATGGATTTTTTTTCTGTGATGGTTTAGTAGGGGATATAAAATACAGTTTGTACCGTATAAAAATCATGTCTATCTAAAGTCCCCATAAAACATGAAAACACAATGTGTGTGTGGTATATGAGTAGCCTACTATATGGATTATAGAATAGATCTGTCTTTGGATTTATTATTTTTTATTTCTTAATTTTTATGGAGTTTCCCAAAACTGTGGCGGGAGGAGCAAATGACAGACACAGTGGGAGTGGTGTCAAGCCTCGGAGAGGCATTTATTAAATTAAATAAACATAAAATGTCCAAAACCGGGGAAATAAAGTCGCACGCGCTTCACTCTCTCCTTGGGTCACGCATGTTCTCCGTTCAGACCGCGGGTCCGGCGACTCACAATCAGGGGAAAGCCTCAGTGCTTCATTTGCCCATCCCTATTACAAGGGAGAGGCAGACGATCCGTCACAAAACGTTCTCTTATTGATTTTGTAAGTGGTCACTTTACAGAATGACCTGTGATTCATAGTTTAGCCCCTTTTTAAGTACAGTTATTGTATGAAGTCAGGCCTCTTGAGCAATCGAGATGTGTGATAAACTTGTAGAGTGTGTAAGGGGTAATACAGTCAAAGACCCAGAACCAGATATTTGAAAGAAGACCCAGAGTCAGAATTATAAAAAATTAAAGAAAAGTTTTACTGAAGATAGTTTGCAGTTTCATCAGCAGAAGTCAGCTTCAATACTCACACAGGAGTTCGTAGGCCGCCCCGCTTACAGTTACACAGATCACAGCAGTTATACAATTTCCAAGGTCTAAGCTACGTCATTGCTTACAGGTTGAAAGATTCTCATTGGCTAAGAAATAGATAAACACAGTAATTTTCCACACATATACAGATAGACGGAAGCATATCTCCATCGATTATGCGGCTGACACTCAGACCCTGAAGTTAGGCACGTCATGACCTTCCAGGTCGCAGATTTGGGTTTCTGGGCGCCAACATGTCCAGAACAACAACTCAGTCAATCTCCAATAATGCAGTTGTTCCTTAACCTGCAACCAAGAATACTAACACACACACACAGCTTTTCCAAGGTTGGATTTGGCCAGGCTCTAACTATAAACAGGAGTCTCATCTCAAAACATCAAGATAATGCGTGCTTTCTCTCAAGGATAGCTAGACTTTAGTCTAACAGGAAAGTAAGGCTTTAACAAAGAAATGGTCCATTAAACTATAGACTTCAATGACCCCTGTGACTTATAGTCGTCAGGGTACCCTAGAAAAATAGAAGCATTAACACATATTGAAGACATTTCTCAAACACAAAACAAAACATCTTTCCATATTTAATTTCTGGAAGCCGGAATAAATGAGCAAGCACTGTGACTGCATTCAGATATCAAATACAGACATTAGAGAATACATGAAAAGAACATTTCAGTAATCACACTGGTAACTTCTATAACAAAGTAAAATCTTCAGAGAAGTCATTCAACTCATTTAATATTAGAAGGAAAAATATTGATTAATGCCTTGATTATAATCACTCATTACATATACATTGAAGCAGCAGTGGATTCCAATCCACCCCCTTCAGTCCCCCGTTTTAGACCAATGTGGGATCCTAAACACCACATCTGG
Source organism: Semotilus atromaculatus (assembly GCA_031834385.1). Lineage (NCBI taxonomy): Eukaryota > Metazoa > Chordata > Actinopteri > Cypriniformes > Leuciscidae > Semotilus > Semotilus atromaculatus. The sequence goes on from JAULUF010000015.1 coordinate 20,903,574, forward strand.
TCTTTCCATAAAGGCTGCTTCAAAATGTTAGGTTCCTGACCCATGCTCCTCTGTCAGGTTACTTTATTTTTATTTTTATTTTTATATAAAACAAAATATCTTTTTACTTCAAGGACTTAACATAAAAAAAAATAAAATAAAAATATCCCACATAGTATATTATTGATCTCCAGAACCTTTGGATATAACTGTCTTTACATCAAATTGACTCAGCTTATCAGCTTCTTTAAAGTTTGTCGTTTCACTTAACCCATCTGTAATGATAAAACACTCATTCCAGAGGTTAATGACACAATATCCACAAAATCAGGAAATACCACAAACAAACACATACAAGACATAACGTGCAGTCACCATCACACACTCATACTAGACACTCAATATTAGCTTTTTGATATTAAGGCCTAACTCTAAAAAATAATCACTTCACATTTTTCTTCTGGTTTTACTAGTCTCCTAACCAGTTTCAAAGCATGTATGTTCATAATTCATTTAATTTTAGAAAAGTCAGCTGGGTTGTTTTGGTTCATTATCATTATTTTGTTTTAAGCTTGCTTTAGCAGGCCGATAACAGACAGACAGACAGAGTTACCATCCCTTCCTCCAGCAGTCTCTCTCACTATAAACAAATATTCTTTTCAACAGCCTCCTAAGACTGTAATTTAGACATAATGTAATATTAAATTCATTACAATAACCTTTGACCATTCACCTATTTCTTGAATCTACAACTGTCTTCATCTCTAGCTACCACCATGTCTAACGACCTTCAGGAGTTAAAACTATAAACATATTAGTTCAAAATCAACACTTCTATACATTTTCTTGCCTATAAGGCAACCAACATCATAAAAAGTTTGGCTCCTGTCTCCACAACAAATAATGGCAATCCCCTTATGGTCTCAGCTGTCTCTTGAAAGTCTCCCCTGGCATAGTTGCAGACACTTGTCACAATGAAAAACAAGCCATACAATTAATGCGGTTTCGGGTGAGCGGTATAGAGGAACTTACGTTTATGGGCCAGACTGCCGTAACTCGTCACAGCTTCATCTCCCCTTAACGATATAAGGACGCTGGTGGCCTCACAGCTCCTGCTCAACTCTCATACCCATCTCACATAGCAGTGTCTTTACGGTGACCCCCTGGCTTGGGTTGCCCTCTGTTAGGCCAAAGAGGATCTTACCCGTCGTTGGGTGATCACCTCGTACCCACTGCAAACCGCTCTTCCCCATTACAGAATCTTTGATCGTTTTCTTCAACAAAATCATATGTTTTCTGGAGCTTAGGAAAGGCACATTCAAGAGTCACCAGAGCCGCCATTTTGGACTGCCTAATAGTGTTCACACAGGGAGACAGGTTAATAACAGCAATATTTAGTCACTAAAATCCATTAAACGTCTTCAAATCAGCAAAATCTTAGTAAATTTAGTTATCACAACCGTCTATTGAGTGTACTGTTACACCTGTAGCCAGAGCCATCGGCCCTGTTTCATGGTGGAAACTGAAATGAGACCAAGAAGTTACTGGTCCTAAAATAAACTAGTCAAAAATTTAATTTCTATCGTTTAAGGTCTGTATTACTATTTAAAAGACTTCTTTAAAGTCATTCAGTTTTACTTTTAAAACATTTACAAATACAAATTGCCCTCTGCATGGCAATGATTTCTTTTAACAGCTTTTAGCTGACATGAGAGAGACTCTGAGGAATTCAGGAGTGGCACACTGGATTGTCAAAAACTTCTAACATCAGACTTTATTCACCATCTTTTAACTCTAGCTCAGCTTAAGGCATCTTTGCTAGAAATTACATGCATTTTCAAATAAACATAATTTTTATTGTCTTTTGCCCATATATCAGGGAATTTAGACATTCCAAATTTCCACTCAAATTGAGTCTGTCACACTGGCAGTTTCAATCACACACCAGATCCAGATAAGTGAACTGTTTCAGGCAAATCACAAGCTTATCTTTTAAAAACCAAAACATCAGCTCTGTTCTTTTCATGGTCAACACTAACAGGCCTTTTGTTTAATCAAATGCCTTTCTATACATTTTACATTTAGCAACTGTTAATCCTATAACACTGCTTCTGCTTATTTTATCTTAAAGAAAGAATAATAATTATTCTAGTTCTTAGTAACATTTCAAATTTCATCTCAATTTTAGTTGTCAGGTTCTCAATTACCATAGTTTTAACACCTGACTTCAATGTTTTCTCTAGGAGTTTATCAATCTAAGCTATTAGGATCCACACTAACTTTCGTACAACTCTTTAAAGTGTTTCATTAAAACACAATCATCCTTTTAGTTACTTTCATATATTTTGCAACTCAAATTTCTTTTAGTCATTATCTGTAATTTTACATCAACCGGTACTTATCCATTCACGTTACAACAACCGGTGCTTTAGATCTTTCCTTTAAAAGGAATTCCTTAAGTCTTCAATCTTATAACCTTATTTTTATCTCCTGTTCTTTCTCAGACGAAAACTTTAATATCATCATATAAACACTGATCTACTTTCAAACCCACATTAATACCAGACATTTTTGTCACTTTATCCTTCTCGGTGGGCATTTACAGTTATGTGTTAAATGGCCCTGCTGACCACATTTAAAACACTCTTTGTCACCTGGTGGGTTTGTTTCAGCCTCAACTACAGCATCAGACACCTTGCCTAGTTTGATCACTGTGAGCTTGCAAACGGCTCCAACTTACTGCACACCATTGTAGCAGTGTGTGTCCCAACCAGGAATGTAAACAGAGCCACTGATAAGCAGTTCTCTGTATTCTTTTGACCATCCACCAGTGGCGAATTCAATCACAATAGCCAAATCTTAATCTTCATCATTATCATTATCATTGGCAGAACATAAATTTTCATAAACTGCACGGAAATGCTAAAAATATTCTAAGGGGTTTTCACAAAGTTTCTGTTTATCTTTAGTCACACTTGTCCAAGGAAATGATCCCCAACCCATAATTTATCATCGTACGAAATACGAGGCTAAAACTTTGAATTTTTCAGTTTCTTTCTTTGTTTGTAGCCAGTCAAGTTGTTGTTTAAATTTCCAAACATAATCAAAACCCTAACTACCATTTACTTAATAATTTCTGCAAATTTCTTAGAAGTGAGGGCTTCAGAGCACAGCTGCTTACAGCGTTTGCTTTCTTCTATCTCACTATTTGTTTCAGGACTGTTCAGGTTATTGATATCTTAATCACAGTTCAAACTCACCTGAAGTTATTGCAGAAATGGAGGCGGCGATCTTTGAACAACACAGCTTGGCTTCTGCATGATGAAACTGCAAAGTATACTCCAAAATCACAGTTACATATACTGGTCCATGCCAATTCGGGTCACAAATATTGTTATTTTTCTCTCGGGATCATTCCTGATGCATCCCTGGCAAACAACCCTATTTTTGTTAGTATCCCTAACTGCCTGATTCACTAAATTCGGGGGTCCCCCTATCTGAAATGGAAGAGACTGAGCAGGTTTACGGTGCCCGTGGATCTGAATCCATGGACGTCCTCTGCTGGGGTGGTGCTACACCAGTAATGCCCCGCTGGGCCCCCACAGAGCACGCTTCGCTTGCGCTGTCTGCTGCCGTCAACCTTAACGACGCTCTCAGCGACTTCTTATACTCTCAGTATAAATATTTAGCATTTACTTATACTTCAGTATAATTAATCTTCACTCGCCTCATCGGAGTGAAGCTCTCCCGCTCTCCTTCACAATCTCTCCCAGTCAGACAGCCCTAACATTTAATAAAATCTTACTACCTTGTTTGTTGATTTGCCAGGGGTGTCACCGAGAATAATTGCCCGCCGCATCCTCCACCATAACTGTAAGGGGTATTACAGTCAAAGACCAAATACAAATTGCCCTCTGCGAGAATAATTGCCCGCATCCTCCACATAACTGTAAGGGGTAATACAGTCAAAGACCCAGAACCAGATATTTGAAAGAAGACCCAGAGTCAGAATTATAAAAAATTAAAGAAAAGTTTTACTGAAGATAGTTTGCAGTTTCATCAGCAGAAGTCAGCTTCAATACTCACACAGGAGTTCGTAGGCCGCCCCGCTTACAGTTACACAGATCACAGCAGTTATACAATTTCCAAGGTCTAAGCTACGTCATTGCTTACAGGTTGAAAGATTCTCATTGGCTAAGAAATAGATAAACACAGTAATTTTCCACACATATACAGATAGACGGAAGCATATCTCCATCGATTATGCGGCTGACACTCAGACCCTGAAGTTAGGCACGTCATGACCTTCCAGGTCGCAGATTTGGGTTTCTGGGCGCCAACATGTCCAGAACAACAACTCAGTCAATCTCCAATAATGCAGTTGTTCCTTAACCTGCAACCAAGAATACTAACACACACACACAGCTTTTCCAAGGTTGGATTTGGCCAGGCTCTAACTATAAACAGGAGTCTCATCTCAAAACATCAAGATAATGCGTGCTTTCTCTCAAGGATAGCTAGACTTTAGTCTAACAGGAAAGTAAGGCTTTAACAAAGAAATGGTCCATTAAACTATAGACTTCAATGACCCCTGTGACTTATAGTCGTCAGGGTAACCTAGAAAAATAGAAGCATTAACACATATTGAAGACATTTCTCAAACACAAAACAAAACATCTTTCCATATTTAATTTCTGGAAGCCGGAATAAATGAGCAAGCACTGTGACTGCATTCAGATATCAAATACAGACATTAGAGAATACATGAAAAGAACATTTCAGTAATCACACTGGTAACTTCTATAACAAAGTAAAATCTTCAGAGAAGTCATTCAACTCATTTAATATTAGAAGGAAAAATATTGATTAATGCCTTGATTATAATCACTCATTACATATACATTGAAGCAGCAGTGGATTCCAATCCACCCCCTTCAAGTGAAAGGGTTATAGTCAGGGGCGGAGTGGCAATCGGGAGAGTCGGGAGTGTCGGGAGTGTCCCCGGTGGGCCGGTGAAAGCTGGGCCGGTGAAAGCATGAAAGCTGTCAATCAGCTTTCATGAGGGGCAGAAATATGCATAATCATACCAGATTGCTACTAGACATGCTTGACTATAAAGATCTCGTCTTTATTTTATTTCTCACATTTTTTTTAAGGCTTTTTTTAGGTTTTGGGAACCATTTTTGTAAAATAATCAAGATGTTTTATACTGACATGTATAGTTCTGTCACTGATTCCTGATACTCCTAGGTTTGAGGTGCTCAGCGGTAGTCTATTAGACAAGGGTTGCCGATTTCTCCGAAACTTTAGTCTAGCTAGTAGCCACCCAATCACTTATCATTAATCACAACCCAAATTTGCATGGAATCTCAATATTTGAAAAGGAAATTAAAATTAATCAATTTGCAGATGACACAATTCTTTTAAGGAATAAGTTCATGGTTGATATTGCCCTTGATTCAGTCTCGATTCTCTCTAAAGCTTCAGGATTAACCCTCAATATTGAGGGTTCCCATTCACTCAATGAATTCCATCATCTCTTCAATCGAGGTTAAATCTGAAGTGAAATATCTAGGAATAGTTTTATCTAAAAATGCTATCAGAAGGGAAGATGTTAATTTTTCAAACCGATTAATAGATATGAAGAAATCTTTGAGTTGCTGGCTTACCAGAGACCTCACTATCCTTGGTACTCTATCTAAAACAGAAGGTATTTCCAAAGTAATTTATCCATGTCACTCCCTGTATGTTTCTTCCGGTAATATTAAGAAAGCCAACTCAATTATTTTCCAATTCATGGGTTAAAATAAAACCCATTATATTAAGAAATCACAGCTCGTTAAAGAGTATGATATGGGTGATATCAAAGCCTTTGAATCAATGTTTGGGACCTTTAAGATTAACAGGTTGAAAACATATCTATCACAACCAGATTCTATGTGGTTTCACATACCCAGACATCTATTTAAAAAGGTAGGAGGGCTTGATTTTCTTTTTGTCCAACTTGGTTTTACAGTTGGTCCGTGTAGATCACCTTTTTGTTTATGACTTTTAGCCTTGTGTCAGTCTGGGCTCCCGTGACCTGTCTGTTGAGTTTAATGTTTTGTTTTTAGTTCTCCATTGTTGTCACTCCGAGTTCCGTCGGATGACGACGATTGGGGTTTTGCTTAGAAGCCTATCAACTTCGAGCATTACAAAACGAGCCAATGGCAAGAAAATGCCATGGGTCTGCGGAATTTGCATAGCGTAACTCCGCCCCACATTGTGGGTATAAAAGGAGGACAGGTTATTGTTGTGTTCTCTTATTTCGTTGCTGGTTGATAAATGTCCACTAGATGGAGATATGGGGCTAGAGATGAAAGTAGGAAGGTGGAGAGAAGAAATGGGTTGTAAGTTGGAGAAGGTAAAGTAAAGAGATTTGTTCGCGACTCTGTGTGCTCTCATTGATTGTCATGTGATTACACAACAAATTGGCGACGTGGATGGCAGTTCATCTTCCTCCTACATACTTACAATTTCCTGGTGAGCCTGCGGTTCCGTTTGGGATATGGACGCAAATATTCGAGAACTACTTGTTGGCGATTCATGCTGAGGGAGATGACTGGCCTGATACTCGTAAGCGTGCTACACTACTTCACTGCCTGGGCACAGAAGCACAGAGGATTTTTTACACTCTTCCTAATACCGGTACGACCTATGCATCTGCCCTTACGGCTCTCAGAACGCATTTTGTACCGAAAGTTAATGTCATTGCGGAACGACATAAATTTCGTCAAAGGGAGCAAAGGCATGACGAAAATAAACTTCAGTATGTGGCCACGCTTCGTAACATGGTGTCATTATGTGCATTTGGTGACAAAGAAGATGAAATGCTAAGAGATCAAATTGTGGAGAAAGTGCACAGCAGCCGAATCCGTGAACGCTTACTACTTGAAGCGGATTTGACGTTAGAGAGAGCAGTACAAGTGGCCGTTCAAGTGGAAAATGCCATGGCTAATGCGAGTGAATTTGCAAAACCTGCCGACTTGCCAGTTCAACGGCTATATGTCAGAAAAAAAGAAACAACCATGCGTAGAACCACACAAGGTAAAATCCTGAGCCATTCTGCACGCAAATGTTATCGCTGTGATTCCAGCAGCCATTTGGCAAATTCCAAGCAGTGCCCTGCTTTAAATAAGACATGTAAATTATGTGGTAAAATGGGACATTTTGCAAAAGTGTGCCGCTCTGGACGAAGACAGGACATCAGAGAAATCAAAGTCCCTGAACTGACTGTTTTGTACATGACTAACACATTTGCTGCTGCAAACAAAATTGTGTGTGACATTGAAATGGGCACATTTTCTGGTTCTACGACGCAAGAACTAATTGTTGATACTGGATCATCCGTATCTTTGCTTCCAGAGAATATATATAAGCAATATTTCTCTGAACTACCCTTACAACAGTCAGATGTGCGTCTTGTCACATATTCAAAAGAGGACCTTCCAGTGCTGGGATGTATTAAGACGTCTGCACGACATGGTGAACATTCAGTACCTGCCACATTCTACATTGTGAAAAGTGGAAACGCACTTATTGTGATGCAGAGTCAGAGACATTCGGATCCATTTGCAGTGGTTTATTCAGGATAGTCAAACAGGCAGAAATCAGAACACAGTATAGACAATGTAGCAGGCAGTCCAAGAGCATAAACGATACCAGGCAGAGATCAGGGCAGGCGGCAATATCCAAAAATCCAGACGATAACAGGCAAAGGTCAAGGCAGGCAGCAGACAAGGAAACGGGAGTCGATAAACAGTCACAGGTCAAAACACGGGGAATCAAAAGACAGTATGTAAACGCTTGGTAATGTTAGCCGGGGCAGAACAAGACTTCGCAAAGTGTGTGAGTCAGAAGGCAGTTTAAATAGAGGAGAGAAGTGGGAACACCTGTGCAGATGATTAGACCTAGGTACGGGGCTTATGGGAAATGCAGTTCAATACTCTGGTGAAGGTGTTCTAGGATGAGCGGAGAGAGCCACAGAGGTGCGATCTATGACAGAGCCCCCCTCCTGCGAGCGGCTCCGGAAGCGAGGACCAGTGCGGCGCCGAGGTCTTCCACGGGGTCTGGGGGCAGGTCTTGTGGGGTGGTTTTGATGAAACTCGGTGGTAAGTGCGGGATCCAGTATATCCTGTGATTTAACCCAGGATCTTTCTTCTGGACCATACCCCTCCCAGTCGATCAGGTACTGTAACTCCCTGCCTCGGCGTCTTGAGTCGAGAATCTCCTTTACATGGTAAGCCTCCTCGCCCTCGATGATGATAGGAGGGGGGCTTGCCTCCGCAGCCTCGTCCTGGTCCCTCTCTCCACTCGGAACTCCGGCAGGTTTGAGCAATGAAACATGAAAAGTGGGAGATATGCGGTAAGTGGAGGGCAATGCTAGACGGTATGAAACTGGTGTAATTTGTCTAAGAATCTTAAATGGACCCACGTACCTAGGACTTAGCTTCTTGCTGGGAAGACGAAGACGGAGGTCCCTGGATGACAGCCATACCCATTGTCCCGGAAGGTAGTTAGGTCCCCCTCTCCGGTGACGATCAGCCTGTTCTCTGACTCTGCGAACTGCTCGTTGAAGGTGTACGTGAGCATTATTCCAGGTCTCCTCACTTCTCTGTAGCCAAGTGTTAATGGCCGGGAGATCCGTGGGTTCCCCAGACCAGGGAAACAGAGGGGGTTGATAACCTAGCACACATTGGAAGGGGGTGAGGCCAGTAGAAGGTTTGCGCAATGAATTCTGGGCGTACTCGGCCCACATGAGGAAACGGCTCCAATCCTGCTGGTTTTGATGACAGTATGTACGTAGGAAGCGGGTGAGCTCCTGATTTAACCTCTCCACTTGCCCGTTGGACTGTGGATGATAGCCAGACGTCAAACTGACATTAATGTTCAGCTGACCACATAACGCATGCCAAACCCGAGAGGTGAACTGGGGACCCCTATCTGATACGATATCCTCAGGTAATCCGTACAGTCTGAAAACCTGTTGCACTAAAGCCTCTGCTGTTTGTAAAGCTGTGGGTAGTTTGGCCAACGGAATGAATCTGCAAGCCTTCGAGAATCGATCAACCACGGTCAGAATGGTCGTATAATTCTGTGAGGGAGGTAGATCAGTTATAAAGTCAATAGCAATGTGCGACCATGGACGTTGTGGTACAGGGAGTGGTTGAAGTAATCCGGCCGGTCTCTGATGGGATGATTTGGAAATGTTACAAGTGGTGCACTGATGCACGAAGGTTATCACGTCGGCCTGAAGCGTCGACCACCAGAAACGATTCATTACAAGATGAGTAGTAGCTGTGATCCCAGGATGTCCTGCGCTGGGAGTATTGTGCACCCATTGTAATACTCGTGTGCGGAGACAGGTAGGCACGTAGGTACGATCTGGAGGGCATTCAGGCGGTGCTTGTTCCTCACTCTGTGCGGATGAAATCTCGGTCATTATGTCCCACTGTACCGGAGCAAGAATAAGTGTCGTAGGAAGTATAGGATCAGATGAAAGAGGGCTAGTGCAGCTGTCAAACTGACGAGACAAAGAGTCGGCCTTGCCATTCTTGGAGCCTGGGCGATAGGTTACCTTGAAATCAAATCTGGTGAAGAAGAGGGACCACCTGGCCTGTCTGGGGTTAAGTCTTTTGGCAGCCTTAATGTATTCTAAGTTACGGTGGTCAGTTAGTACCGTGAAGGGCAGATGAGCTCCCTCCAACCAATGCCGCCATTCTTCCAATGCTGCCTTCATTGCCAGAAGTTCCCTGTCACCTACATCATAGTTTCGTTCAGCTGGAGTAAGTTTGCGGGAATAATAGGCGCAGGGGAAAAGTTTCGCTGGATTACCATGCCGTTGTGACAATATAGCCCCGATTCCTGTATTGGAAGCGTCTACTTCCACAATAAACTCTCGTTCAGGATCTGGGTGGTGCAGAATGGGGGCTGTAGTGAATTTCTCCTTGAGCTCTTGAAATGCTGCAATACTCTTGGATGACCACTTTAACCGATGTCCTCCACCTTGAAGTAGGGATGTGAGAGGTGCTGCGGTGATGCTGAAATTTCTAATGAACCGACGATAGAAGTTGGCAAAGCCCAGGAAACGTTGTAATTCTTTCACATTGGTGGGCTGTGGCCAATTTACAACTGCTCGTACCTTGCCGCTGTCCATGGTTACCCCCTCAGCACTGATGATGTAACCCAAGAAGGCAATCTGTGTTTGGTGAAACTCACATTTTTGTAGTTTGGCGTACAGTTGGTTCTCGATGAGGCGTTGCAGCACCGCTCTTACATCTCTCACGTGATCTTCAAAAGTCTCAGAATAGATAAGTATATCATCAATGTAGACAATGAGGTTCTGATTGAGCATGTCTCGGAAGACCTCGTTGACAAAGGACTGGAATACGGAAGGACTGTTGGCCAGCCCGAACGGCATAACAGAATATTCATAGTGCCCGGTAGTGGTTGAAAAAGCTGTTTTCCACTCGTCTCCCTCTCTGATCCGAATGAGATTATAGGCGTTTCGCAAATCCAACTTTGTGAAGTACCTTGCGGTACGTAGCTGTTCGAGGGCAGCTGGAACTAAAGGCAAAGGATAGCGAAACTTAACGGTGATCTCATTGAGGCTGCGGTAATCAATACAAGGACGTAATCCTCCATCTTTCTTTTTTACGAAGAAGAATCCGGCTGAAGCAGGAGAGGTGGATGGTTTTATGAATCCTCTGGAAAGCTGTTCCTCTATGTAAGTTTTCATGGCTTCGGATTCGGGCTTTGAGAGAGGAAAAATTCTTCCTCGTGTGGGAGTGGCTCCTGGGATGAGATCAATAGCACAATCATGGGATCGATGAGGAGGAAGTTGAGTGGCTCGGCTCTCACTGAAGGCTAGAGAAAGATTGTGATACTGAACAGGAATCTTCGACAGATCGGGACTCTCAGAGTGGATGGGATTCGGAGTGATTTTGGTAAGGGAGTGCAGACATTCTTCTTGACAGGCTTTAGACCATTGGGTTATCTGCTTATCGGTCCATGAGATTACGGGATTGTGCTTCTCCAGCCAGGGTAAACCAAGAATGATGGGGTGTCGTGGGGATTCGATCGTGAATAGTTGAATGAGTTCAGTATGAAGAGTACTGGTGTGTAAGGTGACTTCTTGAGAGATGTATTGGATCTCTCCTGTTCCCAACGGGCGCCCGTCTAACGCTGCCACAGCCACCCGGGATTTACATGGAAGAAGAGAAAGATAATGAGTTCTTGCGAAAGACAGATCAATGAAATTACCTGCAGCTCCAGAGTCTATTAAAGCGGTGGTATTAACCGTCTCATTACCAAAACACAGAGTGACCTCAAGTTCAAAGGATTTTGAAGAACTGAAATGAGAACTCACCGCGGCAGAATCTCGGGAGATGGGTCGCTTGGGACAGGTTGCCCTCATGTGCCCGGATTGTCCACAGTACAAGCATAAGTGATTGCGTAATCTTCTCTCTCTCTCTTCGGGCGTTAGGCGAGTGTAGCCGATCTGCATGGGTTCGGTTTCTTGACTAACGGCTGGATACTCAGTGACTCTGTGCATCTGCGGAGCTCGCCGAGCTCGCATCAAATTGTCAAGACGACTGGACAGATCCATGAGCTGATTGAGTGATTTCCCCTCATCCCGACATGCCAATTCCCCCTGTAGATCAGTATTGAGACCCTTGCGATAGAGTAATTTCAGCGGACCATCCTCCCAGCCAGTTTGTGCGGCTAGTGTGCGGAACGAGAGAGTGTAATCTGCAGCCGAAGATCCGCCCTGACGTAGCGAGAGCAGATGTTCGCCCGGTTCCTTTCCACCGGCGGGATGTTCGAACACCTCTCTGAACTGTTGAATGAAACTGTCATACGATGGAAATGACAGATGACCACCCTCCCAAAGTGCCGTTGCCCACTCCAGAGCTCTTCCGGTCAGCAGTGAGCAAATGAATGATACTCGACTATCGTCAGTGTGGTAAAACTGTGGTTGTTGATTGATAAAGATTGAGCATTGCAACAGAAATCCTTTACATCTGGAGGGACATCCATCATATTTGTCTGGAAGGGATAGACGAGGATTGTTGGATGGATTACTCACACTTTGAATGGGTTGATCCGAAGCTGCCGCGGCAGTAGCTAGTGCGGCAGTACGTGTAGTGAGTGTCTGCATGGAACTCACAAGCTGTTCGGTAAGCGCAGTCAACTTGACGAGTTGTTGCTGGTGTGAAACTAGAACAGACGCTTGAGATGTAACCTCAGTGGTAAGACGATACATAGCTGCTGGATCCTGTGTTGGCGAAGTCTTCTGTGATGCAGAGTCAGAGACATTCGGATCCATTTGCAGTGGTTTATTCAGGATAGTCAAACAGGCAGAAATCAGAACACAGTATAGACAATGTAGCAGGCAGTCCAAGAGCATAAACGATACCAGGCAGAGATCAGGGCAGGCGGCAATATCCAAAAATCCAGACGATAACAGGCAAAGGTCAAGGCAGGCAGCAGACAAGGAAACGGGAGTCGATAAACAGTCACAGGTCAAAACACGGGGAATCAAAAGACAGTATGTAAACGCTTGGTAATGTTAGCCGGGGCAGAACAAGACTTCGCAAAGTGTGTGAGTCAGAAGGCAGTTTAAATAGAGGAGAGAAGTGGGAACACCTGTGCAGATGATTAGACCTAGGTACGGGGCTTATGGGAAATGCAGTTCAATACTCTGGTGAAGGTGTTCTAGGATGAGCGGAGAGAGCCACAGAGGTGCGATCTATGACACTTATGGGCATGGACTTAATATATTCCTTGAACTTGTGCATAACAGGAAATAAAGTACTCACCTCCAAACAGTCAGTGCAACAAGTGTTTCATACTGATACGCCATCTTTTGGCTGTGCAAAGAACTACGTACACAAAGTGAAAATGCATGAAAACTTCATTCCTGTGCAACAGAAGCTACGCAGATTACCTTTTTCTGTAAGGGATGCTGTGTCTGCAGAGCTGAACCGCCTACTAGCAGCAGATATAATTGAAAGAGTGGATGCTTCGCCATGGGTTTTGCCCATCGTAATTACTCAAAAGAAATCTAGAGACATCAGAATGTGTGTGGATCTTAGGGAACCCAACAAAGCAATCGTTGTGGACAGCTACCCCATTCCACACATTGAAGAACTATTTTCACAGTTGAGAGGTACTGTGATGTTTTCTACAATCGACCTAGCAAATGCTTACCATCAGGTACCACTACATGAGGACAGTAGGGACCTCACTGCTTTTATAACACATGAGGGTTTGTTTCGTTTCAAGCGAGTTTGCTACGGATTAGCATCAGCCCCAGCGGCGTTTCAAAAACTGATGTCTACTATTCTCAGGGGTGTTACAGGCGTCCAGTGTTATCTGGATGACATAATTGTGGTTGGTGACTGTTACTAGCCATGATGCTCACCTAAAAATAGTGCTGCACAAACTACAAGAAGCAGGTCTGCAACTAAATGAGAAGAAATGTAAATTTCGCCAGGAGAAGCTCACATTTCTGGGACATACCATCTCCAAAGAGGGACTGATGCCAGATCACAGCCACTTGGAAGCAATACGCAATGCTCCAGCACCTTCGGATGCGCCCACACTAAGATAATTTCTAGGCCTCACTGCTTGGTATGCTAAATTCATTCCTAACTACGCAGCTGTTGTTGAGCCTATGAGAGATGCCCTTAGAGGAAAGTCGAATTTTGCATGGACTAATAAAGTGCACAAAAGTTTCCAGGAAGTAAAAGAACTGATTGCACAAAGCCCTGCATTGGCTTTATTTGATCCCGCTTTGCCCACAATGGTTACAACAGATGCCTCAGACTACGGCATAGGTGGCATCCTGACTCAGCTTCATCCAGATAAGTCAGAAAGGACCGTGGCTTTCGCATCCAGAACCTTGACATCGGCAGAAAGGAAATATTCTGTGGTTGAAAAAGAAGCCCTTGCTTGTGTCTGGGTCATTGAGCGTTGGAGCACATATCTGTGGGGCAAACACTTCAAATTAAGATCTGACCACCAAGCCCTAACCACCCTTTTGACTACTAAAGGTATGGGACGAGCTGGACTGAGGGTAGCACGATGGTCTGCCAGATTGCTCTGTTTTAACTATACTATGGAGTACAGACGGGAGGTTGACAACCAGGTCGCTGATTGCCTTTCGCGTCTTCCATTGCCAAATGAAAGTAATTCTGACTCGGATTCTGAACCCGAAACTGTTGCTGCTATCACTACACTCCTGTCAGCCGTTCCTGTGGCCGAGTTTGCTGCTGAAAGTTCCTCATGTCCTGAGCTTGCCAAACTTCGTCAATACATTGAGTATGGCTGGCCCGCTACCTCCAAAGCCCTGCATCCTGACATGTCCAGGTACTTTCCAATACGAGACGAACTGTCTATGTTGGACTCGTATGTGCTAAGAGGACCACACAGACTGATTGTGCCACTTAGTTTACGTTCACAGATGGTCACCCTCGCTCATGATGGCCATCAAGGCATTGTGAGAACCAAGCAACGGCTTAGGGAACTTTACTGGTGGCCTAAGATGGATTCGCAGGTACAGTCCACGATTGCAACCTGCGTCACCTGCCAACTCAATGATAAAACTGCTAGAACCACACATGCACCACTTACCCCAGTTGACTATCCAGTAGGTCCGTGGCAGAAACTGGGCATCGACGTGGTGGGTCCTTTCGACATTGGTCCTGTTAGTTGTAGATACGCTATCACAATGATTGACTACCATTCAAAATGGCCAGAGGTAGCTTTTGCACCTCATGTGACTGCATCTACCATTAATTGTTTTCTGAGGTCAGTGTTCAGCCAAAAAGGGAATCCTCTGGAGATTGTTACTGACAACGGGCCTCAGTTCCTGTCAACAGAGATCAAACTATTTTAACAAGAAAGAGATGGAAAGCACATCCGTACTTCTATATATCACCCGGAAGGAAATGGAGCTGTGGTGCGCTGGAATAAGGTACTGAAGGAGTCTATCCTGACTGCAGAAAGGGAGAGAGCCCCTTGGACATCGTTCATTGCGGATTTTCTGCAAACTTACCGAGCCACACCTCACGCCACGACAGGAATTTCTCCTTTCGAGCTGATGTTTGGAAGGAAAATGAGAACAAAATTGACAATTCCTCCAAAGTGCAATGTGAACCCTGCTATAAAAAAGCTGAAAACAAAAGTGATGCAAAACCAGAGGAAAATGAAAGCATACCTGGATACAAAGCGCAAAGCAAAGACTCCGGGGCTAAAGGAAGGCGACTTCCGACGGGTGAGAAAACCTGTGCATGTGAGAAAAGGGAAATTAAAATTCAGCAACCCTATGCAGATTGTTAGAAGGAAGGGGACACATAGTTTTGAACTGAGTGATGGACGAACGTGGGACGTATCTCATTTGGCACCGCTGCACCCAGAATTTACTCAGGTTCCAGAACACTCTGAACAGTCAACTTCTACTGCATCACCTGGAAGTGGTACCAATCAATTGGAGGGACGTTGTAGAAGAAAGCCAGTATGGTTGAAAGACTATGTAACTTAAACTGCCATAGTAGGCAAAGAAGAAAGTAAAGGGGAAAAGAAGAAAAAAAACCCCAGAAGTTTAGTTCAGGAAAGTTGTGGTTTGAACGGAAAGGATGTTCATGTAACTATTCATGTTATATGTGTTTTGTCAAGAGACATTGTTAGACATTGTTCTCTTATTTCGTTGCTGGTTGATAAATGTCCACTAGATGGAGATATGGGGCTAGAGATGAAAGTAGGAAGGTGGAGAGAAGAAATGGGTTGTAAGTTGGAGAAGGTAAAGTAAAGAGATCTGTTCGCGACTCTGTGTGCTCTCATTGATTCTCATGTGATTACACAACAGTTGCACAACAGACTGATTACACAACAGTCGCTTCGGAGCCAAGTTGTTTCTTCACTCCTAAAGCCATTCCTGACTGTCAGCTTTTCAGACGAGACTCTCCAGTGTTGGTGTGAAGGCGATTCCCCAGCGAGTGCACACTTCCTGCTTATCTGTGCAGTGGTTTGCCTGAGAGTGTGTTTCTCTCTGGGCGCTTCAACACTGAGTTTTCTCTCACTAAAAGAACTTGCGCGTGGCACGTCTTTTTAAAGATGTCTCGCCCGTGCACTTCTGGTTGCGGTAGACTGGTGTCAGCCTCTGATGGGCACGAGCGCTGTCTAGTGTGTTTGGGCATTGATCACGTTAGAGCAGCGCTCGTGGATGACTCATGTTCATTGACCATCGTGTCATTACGGTCGAGACTCAATGAACTCGCTGGAGTGAGAGTCCCCTCATCCACACCCCGATCTAATGTCTCCTCGAGAGGCACTACTTCGGCTGGTGGCCAGGGTGACCTGAGGGTAACGGTGTGGCAGAAAGCACCGACTATTCGTCCGTGCGCCACGCCCCCCTCTTCAATGGCGGTGCCCGCTAGCGTACAGGGGATTCCCGCGGATCTAGAAAGTTCATAGTTGCAAAACCCCAATCGTCGTCATACGATGGAACGTCCACTCGGGGAACGAGGGTTACATACATAACCGTTTCATGTTGCATGTTGCGGTTTTAAACAAATAATGAAAATTTCTGATAATTAAATAATGAAAATAAACAGTGTTGCAATATTTAACAACAGTGCATGAGGAGCTACTAGATATTAACTTCCAAACAAGTTAGGTTTATTATATGTTCTCACCTGTATAGATAAACGACTTGCCAAAGGTAATGAAATGCACATGATGTTATCTTAACACCAAACATACAGGCATAAAGAGAGATAAAGACGGCCACCAAAATATCATTATGATCATGCTGAAAATCTTCTTTGGTATTCACTTTTGTAAACATGCCAAGATGACACAGATCAATCTGTTTAATCCTCTATCCATGGTGCTGAAACCTGTGTGATATCTTGAATCAGAAGCCGAAGAGTCCCAGATACAAACTGGAGAAACCTGTTGAAAAGGTTCCATTATGACAAACACTGATGTTCCATATACTGATTCAGACAATCACTAAAATATAAGTCATAGCACAAGTATAATCATTCTGATTGGTTATAGATTTAGATGCACTTTTATGAGCTCTTGTATGGCTGTTTGTTAGTCTACTGTAAGTGGATGACTTATAGTAATACTCTTTTGTTTTTCAAAGTAATAAAATTAGCTTATGAACACAACTAAAAAAAAAAGATTTTAAATGAATTTTGGGCATTCTACAGATAAGTGGCCATTGTCACTAGAACAAAATGCCTTTGAGGGGGAAAATTAAATTTTGATTATTTTCCACTGGTGACAGAAACTCAATGATTTTTTAGCAAGCTGCAGTGTTTTTAATTAAGTTCCTTCCTTGAGAAACTTCCTTATACCCATAAAACCATATCCTCCTTCTAAAAGCTAAACGCTTAAAAGACGTGCAACAATGGGAGGACATTGTTGTAACTGTTGATTAAAACTGAAAACTAAACCCACGTTTAGCTGTACTCGTATTTTAAATTGAATGATCTGAGAGACTGCACAATAATTAGACTACTGTGTTTTTTGCCATGTGAAATCCAACAATAGCTTTGTGAAGACTTGCCAACTGTTCTTCACTGTCATTGATGAACAGCTGAAATAGCACATGTAGACACAAACACAAACACACTGATCACTGACTCGGTCAAGTTAATAATATTTAGCTTGAGAGCATAACATATTTTAATGAAATAAAAGGAGGCATAAGGAATACAAAACCCACCATAAAGTGAACAAGATATCATGCACAACTAGACTGTGTATGTACATTAATTATACCAATCATTAACATTTTTTACAATCTTTTACTTAATGATCCAGTTTTTTTTTTTTTTTTTTTTTTTTAAATAGCCTGGCACTTCTGGCAACTCAAGAACTTAAAAAAAAAAGGAAGTTTAAATTAGCAACAAATCAGGAGCAGAATCAGAACATGTGTTTGAAACAAGATGAACCAGATTATCTTGCTGGTTTTTCTTCATGTGTTTGAAACAAGATGAGCCAGATTGAAGCAAGATTAGCTTTTTTACGGTTCACAGAGATATGGTGATTCTATAAACTGTTTCAAAAGCAGTTTTCCTTTTTTAAGCAGACATATTTTCTTTTGTTTTCTCAGAAATGTGATTGAATGAAGCAAAGGCGTTTTCAAATGTTTCTCAGTGGTTATGTAAAACATCTTTCATATTCTATTGTGTTGTTCATGAGGAAGTTTGATCATCTTTCCCAGCACTGTACAAACTGATGTTAATACTTTATAATGTACACATAATAATGTTAACATTATTACAATCCAAATAAAGCCTAAATGGCTGGAATTTTATTCAGCTTGAATCAAAATGTGTTTCACAAATCTGAATTCTAATAAAACACTTAAATTGCATTTAATTATTAGTCCTAACTTTCATTACATCATCAGTCCACATACTGTGAATCTTACTGACTAAAGCAAGCTGGCTTAGGCAAATTAAGCATAACCAATATAAGTATAACCAGCGGACAGAGAGACTATATACAGTATGTGGTATATATAAAAGTGGTCAGTACAAAATGCCAAGGCTATAAATGCAACTTGCCAACAATAATTCTGTTAAATAAATAAACAAACAACCTGTGGGGATGTGGGTTTTGTGTCTTGTCTTGTTATGTCATGTTCAGTGGTTCCCTGTCTTGTCTATTAGTTATCCCAGGTGTTTCTGATTTACCCCCCCACCCCCCCCACACCCCCAACTAAGTTTGTGAGTTGTTGAATGTATGTTAGATGTTAACGTTGGTTATTCCTGAGTCCTTGAATCCTGTTTCTGAGTCCATGTATCCTGTTCCTGTCTAAGTTTGCAGTTTGTTAATAAAGCCACACTGCGTCTGGATCCAGCCTCATCGCTATTTCTACCGCACCACGTTACACAACCCAATATACAAGGAAATTAAAAGTAATAAATAAAATAAAAACCAACCCCAAAATTTGTATCAGTAGAGAGTTTACTGTAATATAATGCTTTCCAAAAAGTAAATTTAATTGATGTTGCAGAAAAAGTTTCACAACACTCTGTCCGGTAACTGATGTCAACTTATTCGACCGGTTGATTAACAATAATAATTTTAAGTTTTACTTTCCCTCAGCTCCAATAGCGTGACTTAATCACTCAACTTCACTCTCTTCCTCTTCGGCATCACTGGCTAAAATAACTTGACAGGTTGATTAAGGCCTTTACAACAGATCAAAAACTTAAATACAATTCATTCAGAAATACAATATAAAAACCTTACAACAGACAACAACAAAAACTTGTTCCCATCAGAAACATTTCATAACCTACAATGACAGAGGAAGTATGATGCTTTTCAAAGATATAGAAAGAAGTCACACCTTCAGAAGATGCAGATTGTCTCCAGTGATAATAGATCTCAACATTCCTCAGCTGTGAGTTCATTGGAGCTGCTGGGATGGACCTCGATCACGTCCCACATTTAACAGATGATATAAAAGCCAGAGAGAGAACCTACAGGTACAACAGCGAGACATCATAAACTCATCTACATCATGATCTTCACCATCACATGCCTTGCCCTGGTGGCCTCTGCTCTGGGTAAGTGTCTTCTTTAGAAGTTTGCACAAAAATTATTGGGTGTACATATATATATTTAGAAAATGCAAAACCTACACAAAAAGCTTCACGTGTCATGAACTTCTGTTCTTTATTTATTACAGGTTGTGGAGTGCCTGCGATTAAGCCACAGACGATTGGCAGCAAGATTGTGAATGGACAGAATGCCATCTCTGGTTCTTGGCCCTGGCAGGTCTCTCTCCAGGTAACTGTGTATTGGCCGACTTTTATCCTGCATTTGTCTGATTTGGTCAAAGAGTTTATGTCATGATTTCAATGCTTTTACCTCTGAAACAGACACCCAACGGATTCCACTTCTGCGGTGGATCCCTGATCAACCAGAACTGGGTTCTCACTGCTGCTCACTGCGGTGTCGTGTTCATGTAAGAGTCTTCTGACAAACGTCACACAGTAGTGCTTATAGATGCTGTTGCTCTTTTCTTTTCACAGTTAGTTTTGTCTTTATTGCTCTCTTTTTAGGGTCGGCTATCATCGTGTCATTCTTGGAGAGCATGATCGTGGCTCCAGTGTTGAACCCATCCAGGTCAAACTAGTTTCCAAGGTAAAAATGTTAGATGATTTCAGTGATATATCAGAAATAGAGATCAACTCATTCTATTTAGTTCAGTGTTCAATAACTGAACGCTTTTTAATTGTTGGTTGAGTTCTGCTTTTCACACAACTGAACTGAACTGAATCAACACTGAACTGACTTGAGCTGAATAATGACACTATGACACTTTTACAGCAGAAATTGAATGTGTCTTATATTTGATGAAATTTCCATCATTGATTCTGCTATTTTCCTGTTTATTACTGTGACCAATATTTTATAAAGTGCTATATAAATAAAGGTGACTTCACTTGACAATAATAAAAAAAGAGATCACTGGACTAGAAGAATAAAGATTTTTTTACCTGTTAAATTGAATTGAGTGGAGAAATAGATATGAGTCAAATTATTTCTAGATTAACTTTTGGTCCATGTCTGTCAGCTTATGAAGTGTAGTTTACTCCTAAAAATGATCCAAATAGATTTATAGATTTAAAATTGAGTATGGGGAAGAAAACATCTGTGCCATATTCTCAAAAGAACATTCATGATGAAGGTAAAAGGGAAAAATGCATGAAAATCTTAAGATGACATGAAGAAATAAAACATGTTTACATGTTTATCTTAGATTACCATCCATAAAGTCAACTTCCACTAGTAACCGTCCATCTTTTTCGGTCCTTTCTGTCTGTGCAGGTCATCACACATCCGCTCTACAGCAGCTCGACCTTAAACAATGACATTGCATTGCTGAAACTTGCGTCTCCAGTTGTCTTCACTCCCCGTATCTCTCCTGTATGTCTGGCTCCATCAACCATCAACATCCTGCCTGGAACTCGCTGCTTCACCACTGGATGGGGCGCAACATCCACCACATGTAAGTTAGACAAAGACCTGTTAGACAAAGACCTGTTAGACAAAGACGAAGTGCAAAATTTACTCTTGTATGTTACTTTCCACATGACTCTGAACAGTCTGTCTGATGTTTTCTTTTTTCAGTGAGTCCTCTAATTCTGCAGCAAACAGGTCTGCCCATCATCAGTCCTGCTGTGTGCAGACTGATCTGGGGTCAGAGCCAAATTACTGATGCCATGATCTGTGCTGGAGGCTCTGGATCCTCATCTTGCATGGTACGTGAAGACAGATCAAGACAAACACATTACCATATTAACGTTGCTGCTGTTTTGATCTCAAATGTGTGTTTGTGTCTGTGTGATTCCCACAGGGTGATTCTGGTGGTCCTCTGGTGTGTGAGAGTTCAGGGGTCTGGACTCTGGTGGGGTCTGTGTCCTGGGGCATCAGCAATTGTGACACCCGTTTCCCAGTAGTCTACGCCCGCATCTCCCAACAGCGCTCCTGGATCGACAAGACTATCGCTTCCAACTAGAGCGCCAGTCTGAGCATTTACCCTTCAAAGGAGGCAAAGGCAGAGTTTAATCATTAATCTGTATTACAGTTGGTCCGTGTAGATGGTCTTTTTGTTTATGACTTTTGGCCTTGTGTCCGTCTGGGCTCCCGTGATCTGTCTGTTGAGTTTAATGTTTTGTTTTTGGTTCATGTTACATGTTACGGTTTTAAACAAATAATGAAAATGTCTGATAATTAAATAATGAAAATAAAATGAAATTAATACAATGCATTGTAATGAAGTGTAATCATTTATCCGAATTTAAAACATAAGTTACCACAATCCAAATAAAGTACAGCAAACAAAATTAAATATAAAATGTTTTCCTTAAAAATAAGTACTTTTAAAATATACCTTTAAATTGCAATTAAAACATTTTTTTTTCCAACTTTTACAGAAACAAATGACATACAAAAGTGTTGCAATATTTCACAACAGTGCATGAAAAAGCTACTAGATATTAACTTACAAACAAGTCAGGATTATAATAATAATAATGATTCGTAACATTTATATAGCGCTTTTTCTGGGACCTCAAAGCGCTTTACATGGAAGGGGAAATCTCCTCAACCACCACCAATGTGCAGCATCCACCTGGATGATGAGACGGCAGCCATATTGTGCCAGTACGCTCACCACACACCAGCTTACTGGTGGAGAGGAGACAGTGATGAAGCCAATCAGTATATGATATTATCAGTATATGACAGTATATAGTGATTATTAGATGTGCTCACCTGTACAGATAAACTATTTGCCAAAGGTAATGCAATGCGCATGATGTTCTCTTACCACCAAACATACAGGCATAAAGAGAGATAAAGACGGCCACCAAAACAAATCATTCTGATCACATGATCATGCTGAAAATCTTCTTTGGTATTCACTTTTGTAAACATGCCAAGATGACACAGATCAATCTGTTTAATCCTCTATCCATGGTGCTGAAACCTGTGTGATGTCTTGAATCAGAAGCCGAAGAGTCCCAGATACAAAACTG
Source organism: Semotilus atromaculatus (assembly GCA_031834385.1). Classification (NCBI taxonomy): domain Eukaryota; kingdom Metazoa; phylum Chordata; class Actinopteri; order Cypriniformes; family Leuciscidae; genus Semotilus; species Semotilus atromaculatus. The sequence goes on from JAULUF010000015.1 coordinate 20,926,172, forward strand.
GAGAAACTTGTTAAAAAGGTTCCATTATGACAAACACTGATGTTTGATTCAGACAATCACTAAAATATAAGTCATAGCACAAGTATAATCATTCTGATTGGTTATAGATTTAGATGCACTTTTATGAGCTCTTGCATGGCTGTTTGTTAGTCTACTGTAAGTGGATGACTTAGTAATACTCTGTTGTCTTTAAAAGTAATACAATTAGCTTATGAACACAACTAAAAAATAGATTATAAATGAGGGAGGGGGGGGGGGGCATTTTACAGATAAGTGGCCATTGTCAATAGAACAAAATGCCTTTGAGGGGAAAAATTTTGATTGTTTTGATTATTTTCCACTGGTGACAGAAACTCAATGATTTTTCAGCAAGCTACAGTGTTTTTAATTAAGTTCCTTCCCTGAGAAACTTCCTCATACCCATAAAACCATATCCTCCTTCTCAAAGCTAAATGCTTAAAGACGTGCAACAATGGGAGGACATTATTGCTTTCTTGCAATGTTGTCGCAGAACATTTGTGAATATCTGAGATGTAACTGATGATTAACCCTCTGGGGACGGATTGTGCGGTACCGCCCAAAATGGCATGCTTTTACAAATGTGTAATTATCTTAAAAACTATTAATGATAGAGAGTTGCGGTCTTTTTTGCCGTCTTCCTCAGATTCCGCTGAAAACTGTGCTATATGGTATACACACTTCCTTGTTGCGTAATACCACGACGTATAAGGCCAATGAAAGCGATGTTGTTAGGAATATTCCGCACGCAAAGACCAATGGAAAAATTGCCGCTCGGAGGAATATTTTTCTTACCAAATCAGAGTAAGGTTACCATGACGTATTCTAGCTAATCAGAGGACTCTGTAGCCTTGCAAGTGGATAGTAATGAGCAATATACAAACACCGTTGAGAGTGGAGAAGGAGACAGAGCGAACGGAGCGGTGTATTAGCCATGTGTATTACAGAGCGCACAGAGATATGAGAGAGAGAGAGAGAGAGAGAGAAATAGAGAGAGAGAGAGAGAGAGAGAGAGAGAGAGAGAGAGAGAATAACTTCATAAACAGCATTATTATTATTATTATATTATAGTATTATATATTGTTTAGCACTTTTATGATGGAAAGCAGTAAAACATTTACGGCAGAACAAGCTCTGGAACAATTACTGGGAAATGACGTGGAGAAATTCTGAGCAGAAAGCTTTTTCACAGATGATAAACGCCTGGGGCTGTTTGTAAAAAAGTTAATTATTTCATTGTTCTTTACACATTTAATTGAACAATTACAAATGTCTGTCAAGCAAACGGTTTGAAAAATATATTTTTTGTTCAAAAACTGTTTTCTATTGTTGTGTGAGTTGTGATTTTCAGTAATAAATGACAAAAATCTAATTTTCTTTTTTGAAAATTTTTTCTCATCATACTTCCTTTATAAACACATTACATGCATGCTTCTGTTAGCTTAGGGTCTTCTGAATCCATAGATGCCAAACACATGGTGTTCCATCTCCATTACATATGGTTTATAAGCCCAAATGTAAAAATAGAGAAAACGGACCAAAAAGGGCTTAGTCCCCAGAGGGTTAAAACTGAAATTAAACCCACTTTTAGCTGTACTCATATTTTAAATTGAATGATCTGAGAGACTGCACAATAATTAGGCTACTGTGTTTTTGTCATGTGAAATCCAACAATAGCTTTGTGAAGACTTGCCAACTGTTCTTCACTGTCATTGATGAACAGCTGCAATAGCACATGTAGACACAAACACAAACACACTGATCACTGACTCGGTCAAGTTAATAATATTTAGCTTGAGAGCATAACATATTTTAATGAAATAAAAGGAGGCATAAGGAATACAAAACCCACCATAAAGTGAACAAGATATCATGCACAACTAGACTGTGTATGTATAAAAATTATACCAATCATTAACAATTTTTACAATCTTTTACTTAATGATCCAGTTTATTTATTTATTTATTTTATTTTTTTAATAGCCTGGCACTTCTGGCAACTCAAGAACTTAAAAAAAAAAGGAAGTTTAAATTAGCAACAAATCAAGAGCAGAATCAGAACATGTGTTTGGAATGAGATGAGCAGATTATCTTGTTTTTCTTTTTTTTTTTCTTCATGTGTTTGAAACAAGATGAACCAGATTATTATCTTGCTGGTTTTTCTTCATGTGTTTGAAACAAGATGAGCCAGATTGAAGCAAGATCAGTTTTTTACGGTTCACAGAGATATGGTGATTCTATAAACTGTTTTAAAAGCAGTTTTCCTTTAAGCAGACATATTTTCTTACGTTTTCTCAGAAGTGATTGAATGAAGCAAAGGCATTTTCAAATGTTTCTCAGTGGTTATGTAAAACATCATTCATATTCTATTGTGTTGTTCATGAGGAAGTTTGATCATCTTTCCCAGCACTGTACAAACTGATGTTAATACTTTATAATGTACACATAATAATGTTAACATCATTACAATCCAAATAAAGCCTAAATGGCTGGAATTTAATTCAGCTTGAATCAAAGTGAGTTTCACAAATCTGAATTCTAATAAAACACTTGAATTGCATTTAATTATTAGTCCTAACTTTCATTACATCATCAGTCCACATACTGTGAGTCTTTATAATTTTTTAATACTGGTAACTTTATAATCTTTACTGTGAGATCACACGTCACATTATTATAAATAAATAACCAAAAAAAACATTAAACAAGGAAATGAAAAGTAATAAATAAAAAAAAAACAACCCAAAAAACTGCCATTACTGTGTTAAAGGTATATGTAACAAACTTTATTTTTATTTTGTATCAGTAGAGAGTTTACTGTAATATAATGCTTTCCAAAAAGTAAATTTAATTGATGTTGCAGAAAAACACAAAGTTGCACAACACTCTGTCCGGTAACTGTGATGTCAACTTATTCGACCGGTTGATTACCAATACGAATTTTTAGTTTTTCTTTCCCTCAGCTCCAATAGCGTGACATAATCACTCAACTTCACTCTCTTCCTCTTCGGCATCACTGGTTTAAGTAACTTGACAGGTTGATTAAGGGATTAACAACAGGTCAAAAACTTAATGGTAAAGCCCCTAATTCACTGTGAGCATTCAGAAATACATTATAAAACCTCACAACAGACAACAACAAAAACTTGTTCCCATCAGAAACATTTCATAACCTACAATGACAGAGGAAGTATGATGCTTTTCAAAGATATAGAAAGAAGTCACACCTTCAGAAGATGCAGATTGTCTCCAGTGATAATAGATCTCAACATTCCTCAGCTGTGAGTTCATTGGAGCTGCTGGGATGGACCTCGATCACGTCCCACATTTAACAGATGATATAAAAGCCAGAGAGAGAACCTACAGGTACAACAGCGAGACATCATAAACTCATCTACATCATGATCTTCACCATCACATGCCTTGCCCTGGTGGCCTCTGCTCTGGGTAAGAGTCTTCTTTAGAAGTTTGCACAAAAATTATTGGGTGTAGATATATATATTTACAAAATGCAAAACCTACACAAAGAGCTTCACGTGCCATGAACTTCTGTTCTTTATTTATTACAGGTTGTGGAGTGCCTGCGATTAAGCCACAGACGATTGGCAGCAAGATTGTGAATGGACAGAATGCCATCTCTGGGTCTTGGCCCTGGCAGGTCTCTCTCCAGGTAACTGTGTATAGACCGACTTTTATCCTGCATTTGCCTGATTTGGTCAAAGAGTTTATGTCATGTTTTCAATGCTTTTACCTCTGAAACAGACACCCAACGGATTCCACTTCTGCGGTGGATCCCTGATCAACCAGAACTGGGTTCTCACTGCTGCTCACTGCGGTGTCGTGTTCGTGTAAGAGTCTTCTGACAAACGTCACACAGTAGTGCTTATAGATGCTGTTGCTCTTTTCTTTTCACAGTTAGTTTGTCTTTATTGCTCTCTTTTTAGGGTCGGCTATCATCGTGTCATTCTTGGAGAGCATGATCGTGGCTCCAATGTTGAACCCATCCAGGTCAAACTAGTTTCCAAGGTAAACATGTTAAATGCTTTCAGTGATGAATATCAAAAATAGAGATCAACTCATTCTATTTAGTTCAGTGTTCAATAACTGAACGCTTTTTAATTGTTGGTTGATTTCTGCTTTTCACATAACTGAACTGAACTGAATCAACACTGAACTGACTTGAGCTGAATAATGACACTGACACTTTTACAGCAGAAATTGAATGTGTCTTATATTTGATGAAATTTGCATCCCTGATTCTGTTATGTTCCTCTTTATTACTGTGACCAATATTTTATAAAGTGCTATATAAATAAATGTGACTTCACTTGACAATAATAAAAAAAGAGATCACTGGACTAGAACAATAAAGGTAGTACAAATAATATGCACTATAAATGTTCATTATTAATCCATTATTATCCTTTTAAATTACTTGTTGTTTGAAAGTTTATCCAAAAAATATGTTTCTGTTAAATTGAATTGAATGGAGAAATAGGTATTAGTCAAATTATTTCCAGATTCACTTTTGGTCCATGTCTGTCAGCTTATGAAGTAGGACTGGGGCGGTATGGATTTTTTCTTACCGCGGTTGAAAAGCAAGAAATTCCTGCGGTATTGCGGTAAACCGCTATTAGCACCATCCCGTGGAAAACTGTGCCCGGCCGCGCGCGCAATACATCCCGCGTGCACACAAGCGCACACACAAAAGGCTCACCTCGTTTATACTCGACGCGTCTGCATGAGCGCGAGTCTCCGCTGACTGCGCGCGTAGCTCCCCAGAAGGACGAGGCGTTTATAGGCTACTTGACGCGCTCGCCGTTGTGCTATTCTGTGAAACGACAGCGGGCGACTGAAGTAATTGTCCTCTTAACCATCATCAACGTGAGAAGAAGAAAGGTCCACACGTGACAATGTTTATTTTAGTACATCACCACCAATAACACTACAAAAAGAATTGAGTAAAATCCAGTAAACCCTGAGATTATTACCTCAGTGATATTAGAAGAAAATATGTGGATATAAAAACATGTAGGCCTATGTATTTCATACAACTCAATTAACGATCTCTTAAATATTTCTTATTTCACTAAACAATTAAGTTTCATGGACGTTTTATAAAACATGGAACTTTATTTTGATTAAAATGGATTATGTCTGCTATAGGCTCATTTTGTAAATGTAAGAAATTAATTTAAGACACACAAACTGGGTGCCTGTGCAGTGAGACATACATGCTTGCTCAGCCAGATTCGGCTCGAAGTTGTTCATCTTCGGATGCGGGGCCGTGCGTGATGTTACAAAGAGTCTTGCGCACCCAACGCGCGCGACCGCCCACACAGCATTGACGTCATTTTTGCCGCGCGCACCTTCGCGCTCGTGCTGACGCGTTGAGTATAAACAAGGCTTTAGGCAATTGAACTTAATAAGGATGTTTATTTAACATTTATTATTTCACATTTAGAACAGGAACATTTAGAATGATGGAATGATGTCTAGACAAAACGTGCACATGTGCAGGCACTTTTTTTTTTCTTTTTTTTTCGGTGATGACAGTGACGAGCTCAGACCCGCGGTAGGGGTCACGTGACCGCGGTATTGCGGTAATGCGGTAACCGTCCCAGCCCTATTATGAAGTCTAGTTTACTCCTAAAAATGATCCAAATAGATGTATAGATTTAAAATTGAGCATAGGAAAGAAAACATCTGTGCCATATTCTCAAAAGAACATTCATGCTGAAGGTAAAAGGGAAAAGTAAATGAAAATCTTAAAATGACATGAAGAAATAAAACATGCTTACATGTTTATCTTAGATTACCATCCATAAAGTCAACTTCCACTAGTAACCGCACATCTTTTTTGGTCCTTTCTGTCTGTGCAGGTCATCACACATCCGCTCTACAGCAGCTCGACCTTAAACAATGACATTGCATTGCTGAAACTTGCGTCTCCAGTTGTCTTCACTCCCCGTATCTCTCCTGTATGTCTGGCTCCATCAACCATCAACATCCTGCCTGGAACTCGCTGCTTCACCACTGGATGGGGCGCAACATCCACCACATGTAAATTAGACAAAGACCTGTTAGACAAAGACCTGTTAGACAAAGACGAAGTGCAAAATTTACTCTTGTATATTACTTTCCACATGACTCTGAACAGTCTGTCTGATGTTTTCTTTTTTCAGGGAGTCCTCTAATTCTGCAGCAAACAGGTCTGCCCATCATCAGTCCTGCTGTGTGCAGACTGATCTGGGGTCAGAGCCAAATTACTGATGCCATGATCTGTGCTGGAGGCTCTGGATCCTCATCTTGCATGGTACGTGAAGACAGATCAAGACAAACACATTACCATATTAACGTTGCTGCTGTTTCAATCTCAAATGTGTGTTTGTGTCTGTGTGATTCCCACAGGGTGATTCTGGTGGTCCTCTGGTGTGTGAGAGTTCAGGGGTCTGGACTCTGGTGGGGTCTGTGTCCTGGGGCATCAGCAATTGTGACACCCGTTTCCCAGTAGTCTACGCCCGCATCTCCCAACAGCGCTCCTGGATCGACAAGACTATCGCTTCCAACTAGAGCGCCAGTCTGAGCATTTACCCTTCAAAGGAGGCAAAGGCAGAGTTTAATCATTAATCTGTATTACAGTTGGTCCGTGTAGATGGTCTTTTTGTTTATGACTTTTGGCCTTGTGTCCGTCTGGGCTCCCGTGACCTGTCTGTTGAGTTTAATGTTTTGTTTTTGGTTCATGTTACATGTTACGGTTTTAAACAAATAATGAAAATGTCTGATAATTAAATAATGAAAATAAAATGAAATTAATACAATGCATTGTAATGAAGTGTAATCATTTATCCGAATTTAAAACATAAGTTACCACAATCCAAATAAAGTACAGCAAACAAAATTAAATATAAAATGTTTTCCTTAAAAATAAGTACTTTTAAAATATACCTTTAAATTGCAATTAAAACATTTTTTTTTTAACTTTTACAGAAACAAATGACATACAAAAGTGTTGCAATATTTCACAACAGTGCATGAAAAAGCTACTAGATATTAACTTACAAACAAGTCAGGATTATAATAATAATAATGATTCGTAACATTTATATAGCGCTTTTTCTGGGACCTCAAAGCGCTTTACATGGAAGGGGAAATCTCCTCAACCACCACCAATGTGCAGCATCCACCTGGATGATGAGACGGCAGCCATATTGTGCCAGTACGCTCACCACACACCAGCTTACTGGTGGAGAGGAGACAGTGATGAAGCCAATCAGTATATGATATTATCAGTATATGACAGTATATAGTGATTATTAGATGTGCTCACCTGTACAGATAAACTATTTGCCAAAGGTAATGCAATGCGCATGATGTTCTCTTACCACCAAACATACAGGCATAAAGAGAGATAAAGACGGCCACCGAAACAAATCATTCTGATCACATGATCATGCTGAAAATCTTCTTTGGTATTCACTTTTGTAAACATGCCAAGATGACACAGATCAATCTGTTTAATCCTCTATCCATGGTGCTGAAACCTGTGTGATATCTTGAATCAGAAGCCGAAGAGTCCCAGATACAAAACTGGAGAAACTTGTTAAAAAGGTTCCATTATGACAAACACTGATGTTTGATTCAGACAATCACTAAAATATAAGTCATAGCACAAGTATAATCATTCTGATTGGTTATAGATTTAGATGCACTTTTATGAGCTCTTGTATGGCTGTTTGTTAGTCTACTGTAAGTGGATGACTTAGTAATACTCTGTTGTCTTTAAAAGTAATACAATTAGCTTATGAACACAACTAAAAAATAGATTATAAATGAGGGAGGGGGGGGGGGGCATTTTACAGATAAGTGGCCATTGTCAATAGAACAAAATGCCTTTGAGGGGAAAAATTTTGATTGTTTTGATTATTTTCCACTGGTGACAGAAACTCAATGATTTTTCAGCAAGCTACAGTGTTTTTAATTAAGTTCCTTCCCTGAGAAACTTCCTCATACCCATAAAACCATATCCTCCTTCTCAAAGCTAAATGCTTAAAGACGTGCAACAATGGGAGGATATCATTGCTTTCTTGCAATGTTGTCGCAGAACATTTGTGAATATCTGAGATGTAACTGATGATTAACCCTCTGGGGACGGATTGTGCGGTACCGCCCAAAATGGCATGCTTTTACAAATGTGTAATTATCTTAAAAACTATTAATGATAGAGAGTTGCGGTCTTTTTTGCCGTCTTCCTCAGATTCCGCTGAAAACAGTGGTATATGGTATACACACTTCCTTGTTGCGTAATACCACGACGTATAAGGCCAATGAAATCGATGTTGTTAGGAATATTCCGCACTCAAAGACCAATGGAAAAATTGCCGCTCGGAGGAATATTTTTCTTACCTAATCAGAGTAAGGTTACCATGACGTATTCTAGCTAATCAGAGGACTCTGTAGCCTTGCAAGTGGATAGTAATGAGCAATATACAAACACCGTTGAGAGTGGAGAAGGAGACAGAGCGAACGGAGCGGTGTATTAGCCATGTGTATTACAGAGCGCACAGAGATATGAGAGAGAGAGAGAGAGAGAGAGAAATAGAGAGAGAGAGAGAGAGAGAGAGAATAACTTCATAAACAGCATTATTATTATTATTATAGTATTATATATTGTTTTAGCACTTTTATGATGGAAAGCAGTAAAACATTTACGGCAGAACAAGCTCTGGAACAATTACTGGGAAATGACGTGGAGAAATTCGGAGCAGAACGCTGGGGCTGTTTGTAAAAACGTTAATTATTTCATTGTTCTTTACACATTTAATTGAACAATTACAAATGTCTGTCAAGCAAACGGTTTGAAAAATATATTTTTTGTTCAAAAACTGTTTTCTATTGTTGTGTGAGTTGTGATTTTCAGTAATAAATGACAAAAATCTAATTTTCTTTTTTGAAAAATTTTTCTCCTCATACTTCCTTTATAAACACATTACATGCATGCTTCTGTTAGCTTAGGGTCTTCTGAATCCATAGATGCCAAACACATGGTGTTCCATCTCCATTACATATGGTTTATAAGCCCAAATGTAAAAATAGAGAAAACGGACCAAAAAGGGCTTAGTCCCCAGAGGGTTAAAACGTCCCGGGTTACGTATGTAACCCTAGTTCCCTGAAGGAACGAGACGCTGCGTGAAAACGCTGCGGGAACGCTTCTAGCGTTGTGCGTCTTGAAGCATAGTATGGAATCAGCCAATGGCGAGACGGAACGTCACGAGTGACGTCATCGACCAGGAAACTATAAAGCACACCCATAAACAAGATGGCGACAGCTTCTGGAAAGTCTGAAGCAAGTCGATCAAGGGAATGCTGGGAGTATGGCAACGACACGCAGCGTCTCGTTCCTTCAGGGAACTAGGGTTACATACGTAACCCAGGACGTTCCCTATCAGGAACGTCGAGCTGCGTGAAAACGCTGCGGGAACGCTAATACCCACGTCGCCATAAGAGCAAGTGACCGACTGTGTGAATCAAGGATTAAATTCAGCCGAAAGCACCTGCGCCCCAGGGGTGGAGCTAAGGTCTAGGTCATAGAACCTGACGAAAGTATGCGGTGAGGACCAGCCTGCCGCATAACAAACGTCATGAAGAGAAACTCCTGACAATAAGGCTTTGGAAGCCGCCATACTCCTGGTAGAGTGAGCTCGGACAGCCAAAGGTGAAGGCTGACCAGCCGACTCATAGGCAAGTGAGATGGCCTCGACCACCCACTTGCTCATCCTCTGCTTAGACACTGGGGACCCCTTCTTAGGTGGTCCGAAACAAACGAACAACTGTTCTGATTTCCTCCACAGGGCAGCTCTGTGGACATAAGTATCTAGAGCCCGGACAGGGCAGAGCAGATTAAGTTTTTCCTGATCTGACGATGTAAAAGGAGGAGGGCAGAAGGCCTGCAGAACTATAGGTCTGGCCACATTGGTAGGGACCTTAGGGACATAACCTGGCCTGGGGTGGAGAAAAGCCTTCACCATCCCAGGCGCAAATTCCAAACACGAGGGAGCAACCGAGAGAGCCTGAATATCTCCGATTCTCTGAAGAGAAGAAATGGCAAGGAGAAAAATAGTCTTTAAAGTAACAAACTTTTCAGAAACTTCTTCAATAGGCTCAAAAGGAGCTAGGGAAAGACCTTCTAGAACGATGGCCAAGTCCCACGCTGGCACCCTCGTGCGGACTACAGGCCTCAGCCTCAAAGTACCACGGAGGAAAACGAGTTATAAACAGGTGTCTCCCCAAAGAGACTCCACTGAAAGGGACATGGTAAGCAGCAAGTGCCGCCACATACACCTTTAGTGTGGAGGGGGATAACCCTGAGGAGAAACGCTCCTGCAGGAACTCCAGCACTGCACCCACTGGGCAGTTAACTGGGTCCAACAGGTGTTCTCCACACCAAGAAGTGAAGAGCCTCCACTTCAAGGCGTATAACTTCCTCGTGGAAGGAGCTCTGGAGTGAAGGATGGTCTCAACAACCTCGGTTGAGAGACCAGTGCCTACGAGCTGGGCCCCCTCAGAGGCCAAGCCCATAGCTTCCACAACTCTGGGCGGGGGTGATAAATCAACCCGCTCGCCTGAGAGAGAAGGTCCCTCCTGATCGGAATCTCCAGAGGAGAGCCGTCTAGGAGAGATATTAGGTCTGCAAACCATACTCGGGCCGGCCAAAACGGGGCTACCAATAGTAGACTGACCCCGTCCCGGCGAACCCTCTCCAGAACTCCTGGGAGCAGAGCAATCGGGGGAAAGGCGTACAGGCGTGACCTCGGCCACGGCTGTACCATAGCATCCAACCCCAGTGGGGCTGGATAACTGAGAGAGAACCGCAGTGGACAGTGTGATGTCTCCCTGGACGCAAATAGGTCTACCTCGGCACGACCGTATTGCAACCACAGGAGCTCCACCACCTCGGGGTGGAGTCTCCATTCCCCGGGCCTCGGCCCCTGCCTCGACAGGATGTCCGCTCCCTGATTTAAATACCCCGGAAGATAAATCGCCCTCAATGAAAGGAACTTCCCCTGGGTCCATAGAAGGATCTGGCGAGCCAGATTGTATAACTGGCGAGAGCGCAGACCCCCCTGATGGTTTATGTAAGAGACCACCGATGTATTGTCGGACCGGACAAGAACATGATGACCTCTCAGGTCTGGCAGGAAGTGTTTCAGAGCCTGAAACACCGCCAACATCTCTAGACAATTTATATGCCAAAATCGATGATGGTCCTGCCACAGACCCTGGGCTGGGCGACCACTCATGATCGCCCCCCAGCCTGTGAGGGAAGCATCTGTCGTTAGCGTTACACGACGACAAAGAGCTCCCAGCACAGGTCCCTGGGACAGAAAACAAGGATCCCTCCACATGACCAGAGCACGTAGGCAGCGCCGCGTAACTCTGATCGTGCGGAGGGGGTTTCCCCTCGGGGAGAACCCCTTGGTTCTGAGCCACCATTGTAACGGTCTCATGTACAACAGGCCGCAAGGTATAACATTGGACGCTGCTGCCATCAGACCCAGCAGTCTCTGGAACTGCTTCACAGTGAGCAACTGGCCTAGCTTTACTCGTTTTACGGCTGAGAGAATCGAAGTGATGCGGGCCGGCGACAGGCACGCCCGCATTGCTACTGAATCCCATAATACCCCCAGAAAAGATGTCTTCTGTGATGGAGATAGAACACTCTTCTTGGCATTCAGCCTCAACCCCAGTTTCTTTATGTGCGCGAGGACGACATCTCGATGCCGAACCGCTTGTTGTTGCGATTGAGCCAGAATCACCCAATCGTCTATGTAGTTCAATATACGAATGCCCTGGAGTCGCAGTGGAACTAGCGCTGCATCCATGCATTTCGTGAACGTGCGGGGAGATAGAGCTAGACCGAACGGAAGAACACGATATTGGTACGCTTCGCCCCCGAAAGCGAACCTCAGGAACTTCCTGTGTTGCGGAAGGATGGAAATGTGGAAGTACGCGTCCTTCAGATCTATCGTGACAAACCAGTCCTCGGACCTGATTTGTGACACGATTTGCTTTAGCGTGAGCATCTTGAACTTGAGCTTGGCTACAGCACGGTTTAATAGGCGCAGATCTAAAATTGGACGCAACCCCCCATCCTTCTTTGGAACGATGAAATATCGGCTGTAATAACCTGACTCCTTGCTGGGAGGAGGAACCCGTTCTATAGCCTCCTTTTGAAGGAGTGTTTTCACCTCTTGTTCCATTACCAGAGCCTGCTCGGGGCCCACCACAGTGGGCAGGACCCCGTTGAATCGAGGAGGAGGAGATCTGAACTGAATGGCATAACCCCTCTCTATCGACTGCAGAACCCACTGAGATATTTTTGGAAGACTTTTCCACTCTGCCAGAAATTCTACTAAGGGTACCAGCCTCTCGAGGCTGGCCTCTGGAATATTTTGAGCAGCAGACACAGCGCCCTGTAACGGCGCACCGGCAGGGAACGACTGGTCTAACTGCCCTAGGCCCCTCCTCAGAGGGGGCGAGTGTCCCTCGGGAAAACACTCGCTGGGCCCGTCTACGCCCCGTCTTAAAGGCGGGGTTGGCAGAAGGGACCCCTGAGGGCACCGTGAGAGGACGGGCACCGTCTGAAGCGGTGAACACCTCCCTCTCACGGAGGGGACCACCCTTAGCATCCTGACGCCAGTGGCGTCAGGACTTCTTTTTAGACGAAGCCTTCTTAGCCATAATGACCGTCCTCAGATCAGTCTTACCGCTGGAAGGCTTCGCCTGAGAGTGTCGCGTCTGTGCCCAATGTTTAGAAGGGGGGCCACGAGACGCGACGCTCTGCTTTTGTTGCGCCCTATGTGAGGAGCTTGTCGACGGCTTGGTCTGCCCTCGCCCAGCAGACCCTGAGATATGAACTTTAAGTGGGAGGAATTTTTGAAAAGCCGCAGCTTGTTTCTTTCCTTCCTGAAATTTATCTATAACCACATCTACTGCGTCACCAAATAGACCAGATGGAGAAAGTGGAGCATCCAAGAGAAAAGCTTTCTCTTTATCCTTCATATCAGAAAGGTTCAACCACAAGTGCCTCTCTGCCATAGTACGGCCCATCATTTTGGCCGACTCCTTGGTGGCACGCAGAGATAAATCTGCAGCCTGACGCAGTTCGCGAACCATGTCAGAGCTGACCTCCTCACTCTCACTCATATCTTTTAAAAGATCAGCTTGGTATGCCTGCAATATGGACATAGTATGCAGACACGCCGAAGCCTGACCAGCCGCCGAATAAGCCTTGCCCACCAAAGCCGAGGTATTTCTGAGAGGCTTGGTGGGCAGCGCTGGTGCCTTAAGAGACGAAGAAGACTCAGCAGAAAGATGGCTAGCTAGAGTCTCCTCCGCCTTGGGCATCGCCCCATAACCATACAACTTAGCCCCCGATATATTCGAATAAGTGGATGTCTGGGGGCTAAAAACACGATAAGAGGCGGGTCTCTTCCACGACTTCGACACCTCAGTGTGGAGGTCGAGAAGAAATGGAAGGCACCGCCGTGGAGGTTGAGCACGGGAAGGCAAAAATCGTTCATCAAGCTTGCTTTTAGAAACACACTCCTGCCTAACAGCTGGCCACTCGATGCTTAGTTTAGAAACCGCACGAGTGAGCACCTCCATAAGCTCCTCATGTTCAGGGGAATGAGATGACGAATCCTCAATATCCCCTGTCTCAATACTAACAACATCCAGCTCCTCGGAACTGGATAGTTGCAGCATTGGTGCCTCAGCCCGGGGGGAAGAAACCGCAATGCGTGCTTCCACACCCGAAACTGAGGCACTGGAACTGGCAGGTAAAGGCTGAGATAAGGCAGCGCCCGTCTCAAACCCCGCTGACAGATCCATTTGCGATCCCCATGACAGGCGCCGCCGCTCTGCCTCGACAGAAGCGGGACCCGAGCCGCGGGGAGCGCGAACCGAACCACTCTCCTCGAAGAGTGATCGGCGGGAGCGGAGCGTTCTGATCGGAAAACGCTCGCAATGCTCACAATCAGCCCCCTCGAGAGCTGACTGGGCATGCTGCACTCCCAAACAAACAACACACAGATCGTGTGTGTCCCCACCTGTGAGATAACGAGTACAGGGGGGAGCACACTTTCTATATTGCTGCTCGCTCGTCATAGTAATATATGTGAATATATATAGTTTTTTAAGTGAAAAACTCCTGCCTAGCAATCACTAAGAACAGACAAAAACACAGTTTGGACAGATTCACACACAGAGCGCTTTGCTGAAGACAACAGAAGCTGTCGCCATCTTGTTTATGGGTGTGCTTTATAGTTTCCTGGTCGATGACGTCACTCGTGACGTTCCGTCTCGCCATTGGCTGATTCCATACTATGCTTCAAGACGCACAACGCTAGAAGCGTTCCCGCAGCGTTTTCACGCAGCTCGACGTTCCTGATAGGGAACTGAAACTAAACCCACTTTTAGCTGTACTCGTATTTTAAATTGAATGATCTGAGAGACTGCACAATAATTAGGCTACTGTGTTTTTGTCATGTGAAATCCAACAATAGCTTTGTGAAGACTTGCCAACTGTTCTTCACTGTCATTGATGAACAGCTGCAATAGCACATGTAGACACAAACACAAACACACTGATCACTGACTCGATCAAGTTAATAATATTTAGCTTGAGAGCATAACATATTTTAATTAAATAAAAGGAGGCATAAGGAATACAAAACCCACCATAAAGTGAACAAGATATCATGCACAACTAGACTGTGTATGTATAGAAATTATACCAATCATTAACATTTTTTACAATCTTTTACTTAATGATCCAGTTTTTTTATTTATTTTTTATTTTTTTTATTTAGTTTTTTTTAGTTTTTTTTATAGCCTAGCACTTCTGGCAACTAAAAAAAAAAAAAAAAAAAAGGAAGTTTAAATTAGCAACAAATCAAGAGCAGAATCAGAACATGTGTTTGGAATGAGATGAGCAGATTATCTTATTTTTCTTTTTTTTTTCTTCATGTGTTTGAAACAAGATGAACCAGATTATCTTGCTGGTTTTTCTTCATGTGTTTGAAACAAGATTAGCCAGATTGAAGCAAGATCAGCTTTTTTACGGTTCACAGAGATATGGTGATTCTATAAACTGTTTTAAAAGCAGTTTTCCTTTAAGCAGACAAATTTTCTTACGTTTTCTCAGAAGTGATTGAATGAAGCAAAGGCATTTTCAAATGTTTCTCAGTGGTTATGTAAAACATCTTTCATATTATATTGTGTTGTTCATGAAGTTTGATCATCTTTCCCAACACAGTACAAACTGAAGTTAATGCTTTATAATGAACACAAAATAATGTTAACATCATTACAATCCAAATAAAGCCTAAATGGCTGGAATTTATTTGAGCTTGAATCAAAGTGAGTTTCACAAATCTGAATTCTAATAAAAACCTAAAATTGCATTTAATTATTAGTCCTAACTTTCATTACATCATCAGTTCACATACTGTGAGTCTTTATAATTTTTTAATACTGGTGACTTTACAAGTCACCTTTATAATACTGTGAGTCTTTATAATCTTTGCTGTGAGATCACACGTCACATTATTATAAATAAATAAACAAAAAAACCAATAAACAAGGAAATGAAAAGTAATAAATAAAATAAAAACCAACCCAAAAAATTGCCATTACTGTGTTAAAGGTATATCGTCCCCTTGGAATTATAAGGTTCTATCTGCGTTATGAGCAGTTCTGAGATATTGAGCTTCAAAGTTTTTGCATTGCATATAGGAAAATGTGTATGGGGAACAAGTTTCTTTCAAACATAAAAATAACAGGGACCCTAAATGTACAAAACACATCACATAATGTAAATAAGTTGTCACAGAATAAGAATATGTGAATATCTAAATTTTGACAAAAATGTCAGATAGAACCTTATAATTCCAAGAGGACGATATGTAACAAACTTTATTTTTATTTTGTATCAGTAGAGAGTTTACTGTAATATAATGCTTTCCAAAAAGTAAATTTAATTGATGTTGCAGAAAAACACACAGTTGCACAACACTCTGTCCGGTAACTGTGATGTCAACTTATTCGACCGGTTGATTAACAATATAACATTTTTATTTTTACTTTCCCTCAGCTCCAATAGCGTGACATAATCACTCAACTTCACTCTCTTTCTCTTCGGCATCACTGGCTTAAATAACTTGACAGGTTGATTAAGGGATTAACAACAGGTCAAAAACTTAATGGTAAAGCCCCTAATTCACAGTGAGCATTCAGAAATACATTATAAAACCTCACAACAGACAACAACAAAAACTTGTTTCCATCAGAAACATTTCATAACCTACAATGACAGAGGAAGTATTGATGCTTTTCAAAGATATAGAAAGAAGTCACACCTTCAGAAGATGCAGATTGTCTCCAGTGATAACAGATCTCAACATTCCTCAGCTGTGAGTTCATTGGAGCTGCTGGGATGGACCTTGATCACGTCCCACATTTAATAGATGATATAAAAGCCAGAGAGAGAACCTACAGGTACAACAGCGAGACATCATAAACTCATCTACATCATGATCTTCACCATCACATGCCTTGCCCTGGTGGCCTCTGCTCTGGGTAAGAGTCTTCTTTAGAAGTTTGCACAAAAATTATTGGGTGTAGATATATATATATTTACAAAATGCAAAACTTACACAAAGAGCTTCACGTGTCATGAACTTCTGTTCTTTATTTATTACAGGTTGTGGAGTGCCTGCGATTAATCCACAGACGATTGGCAGCAAGATTGTGAATGGACAGAATGCCATCTCTGGTTCTTGGCCCTGGCAGGTCTCTCTCCAGGTAACTGTGTATTGGCCGACTTTAATCCTGCATTTGCCTGATTTGGTCAAAGAGTATATATGTCATGTTTTCAATGCTTTTACCTCTGAAACAGACACCCAACGGATTCCACTTCTGCGGTGGATCCCTGATCAACCAGAACTGGGTTCTCACTGCTGCTCACTGCGGTGTCGTGTTCGTGTAAGAGTCTTCTGACAAACGTCACACAGTAGTGCTTATAGATGCTGTTGCTCTTTTCTTTTCACAGTTAGTTTGTCTTTACTGCTCTCTTTTTAGGGTCGGCTATCATCGTGTCATTCTTGGAGAGCATGATCGCGTGGCTCCAATGTTGAACCCATCCAGGTCAAACTAGTTTCCAAGGTAAAAATGTTAAATGATTTCAGTGATGAATATCAAAAATAGAGATCAACTCATTCTCTTTATTTCAGTGTTAAATAACTGAACACTTTTTAATTGTTGGTTGATTTCTGCTTTTCACACAACTAAACTGAACTGAATCAACACTGAACTGACTTGAGCTGAATAATGACACTGACACTTTTACAGCAGAAATTGAATGTGTCTTATATTTGATGAAATTTCCATCATTGATTCTGCTATTTTCCTGTTTATTACTGTGACCAATATTTTATAAAGTGCTATATAAATAAAGGTGACTTCACTTGACAATAATAAAAAAAGAGATCACTGGACTAGAAGAATAAAAATTGTACAAATAATATGCACTCTAAATGTTCATTATTAATCCATTATTATCCTTTTAAATTACTTGTTGTTTGAAAGTTTATCCAAAAATATATGTTTCTGTTAAATTGAATTGAGTGGAGAAATAGGTATTAGTCAAATTATTTCTAGATTAACTTTTGGTCCATGTCTGTCAGCTTATGAAGTGTAGTTTACTCCTAAAAATGATCCAAATAGATTTATAGATTTAAAATTGAGCATGGGAAAGAAAACATCTTTGCCATATTCTCAAAAGAACATTCATGCTGAAGGTAAAAGGGAAAAATGCATGAAAATCTTAAGATGACGTGAAGAAATAAAACATGCTTACATGTTTATCTTAGATTACCATCCATAAAGTCAACTTCCACTAGTAACCGTCCATCTTTTTCGGTCCTTTCTGTCTGTGCAGGTCATCACACATCCGCTCTACAGCAGCTCGACCTTAAACAATGACATTGCATTGCTAAAACTTGCGTCTCCAGTTGTCTTCACTCCTCGTATCTCTCCTGTATGTCTGGCTCCATCAACCATCAACATCCTGCCTGGAACTCGCTGCTTCACCACTGGATGGGGCGCAACATCCACCACATGTAAGTTAGACAAAGATCTGTTAGACAAAGACGAAGTGCAAAATTTGATAATCTGATGTTTTCTTTTTCAGTGAGTCCTCTAATCCTGCAGCAAACAGGTCTGCCCATCATCAGTCCTGCTGTGTGCAGACTGATCTGGGGTCAGAGCCAAATTACTGATGCCATGATCTGTGCTGGAGGCTCTGGATCCTCATCTTGCATGGTACGTGAAGACAGATCAAGACAAACACATTACCATATTAACGTTGCAGCTGTTTCAATCTCAAATGTGTGTTTGTGTCTGTGTGATTCCCACAGGGTGATTCTGGTGGTCCTCTGGTGTGTGAGAGTTCAGGGGTCTGGACTCTGGTGGGGTCTGTGTCCTGGGGCATCAGCAATTGTGACACCCGTTTCCCAGTAGTCTACGCCCGCATCTCCCAACAGCGCTCCTGGATCGACAAGACTATCGCTTCCAACTAGAGTGCCAGTCTGAGCATTTACCCTTCAAAGGAGGCAAAGGCAGAGTTTAATCATTAATCTGTATTACAGTTGGTCCGTGTAGATGGTCTTTTTGTTTATGACTTTTGGCCTTGTGTCCGTCTGGGCTCCCGTGACCTGTCTGTTGAGTTTAATGTTTTGTTTTTGGTTCATGTTACATGTTACGGTTTTAAACAAATAATGAAAATGTCTGATAATTAAATAATGAAAATAAAATGAAATGAATACAATACATTGTAATGAAGTGTAATCATTTATCAGATAAGGGGCATTTTACAGATAAGTGGCCATTGTCAATAGAACAAAATGCCTTTGAGGGGAAAAATTTTGATTGTTTTGATTATTTTCCACTGGTGACAGAAACTCAATGATTTTTCAGCAAGCTACAGTGTTTTTAATTAAGTTCCTTCCCTGAGAAACTTCCTCATACCCATAAAACCATATCCTCCTTCTCAAAGCTAAATGCTTAAAGACGTGCAACAATGGGAGGATATCATTGCTTTCTTGCAATGTTGTCGCAGAGCTCTTGTATGGCTGTTTGTTAGTCTACTGTAAGTGGATGACTTAGTAATACTCTGTTGTTTTTCAAAGTAATAAAATTAGCTTATGAACACAACTAAGAAATAGATTTGAAACGAAAGGGGGGGGGGGGTTGCATTTTACAGATAAATGGCCATTGTCAATAGAACAAAATGCCTTTGATGGGGAAAATTTAATTTTTATTGTTTTGATTATTATCCACTGGTGATAGAAACTCAATTATTTTTCAGCCATCTGCAGTGTTTTTAATTAAGTTCTTTCCTTGATAGGGATGGGAATAGAGAATTATTTCCAGATTAACTTTTGGTCCATGTCTGTCAGCTTATGAAGTAGGACTGGGGCGGTATGGATTTTTCTTACCGCGGTTGAAAAGCAAGAAATTCCCGCGGTATTGCGGTAAACCGCTATTAGCACCATCCCGTGAAAAACTGTGCCCGGCCGCGCGCGCAATACATCCCGCGTGCACACAAGCGCACACACAAAAGACTAACCTCGTTTATACTCGACGCGTCTGCATGAGCGCGAGTCTCCGCTGACTGCGCGCGTAGCTCCCCAGAAGGACGAGGCGTTTATAGGCTACTTGACGCGCTCGCCATTGTGCTATTCTGTGAAACGACAGCGGGCGACTGAAGTAATTGTCCTCTTAACCATCATCAACGTGAGAAGAAGAAAGGTCCACACGTGACAATGTTTATTTTAGTACATCACCACCAATAACACTACAAAAAGAATTGAGTAAAATCCAGTA
Source organism: Semotilus atromaculatus (assembly GCA_031834385.1). Lineage (NCBI taxonomy): Eukaryota > Metazoa > Chordata > Actinopteri > Cypriniformes > Leuciscidae > Semotilus > Semotilus atromaculatus. The sequence goes on from JAULUF010000015.1 coordinate 20,946,137, forward strand.
AACCCTGAGATTATTACCTCAGTGATATTAGAAGAAAATATGTGGATATAAAAACATGTAGGCCTATGTATTTCATACAACTCAATTAACGATCTCTTAAATATTTCTTATTTCACTAAACAATTAAGTTTCATGGACGTTTTATAAAACATGGAACTTTATTTTGATTAAAATGGATTATGTCTGCTATAGGCTCATTTTGTAAATGTAAGAAATTAATTTAAGACGCACAAACTGGGTGCCTGTGCAGTGAGACATACATGCTTGCTCAGCCAGATTCGGCTCGAAGTTGTTCATCTTCGGATGCGGGGCCGTGCGCGATGTTACAAAGAGTCTTGCGCACCCAACGCGCGCGACCGCCCACACAGCAATGACGTCATTTTTGCCGCACGCACACATCACTTTTGATGACATGATAATCGTAATCGAAACGAACCGAACCGTGAGACCAGTGTAGGTTCACACCCTAATACTCTGTGGTTTGTCTTCTAATCAGATATTAAAACGAGTTAATACAAACAAACAATTTGTACTTATTCCCTCACCCAATGAGAATCGATAAGGAATCGAATCGATAAGCAATATCGATAATGGAATCGGAATCGTTAAATTCTTATCAATTCCCATCCCTATTCCTTGAGAAACTTCCTCATACCCATAAAACCATATCCTCCTTCTCAAAGCTAAACGCTTAAAAGACGTGCAACAATGGGAGGACAACATTGCTGTCTTGCATTGTTGTCACAGAACATTTGTGAATATCTGAGATGTAAATGATGATTAAAGCTGAAACTAAACCCACTTTTAGCTGTACTCGTTTTCATGAACTGAGCCGTGACGTGCTCACGCAGTGTTTCAACTTCCTGGTTCTACGTGGGAAAGCAGAGGGGATGTTCCACTTGGTGGTGGGAACCATTATGGCAGGGGTGTTTTTATGTTTATCACTAATATGGGTTTTTCTCTCTACAAATGTGATGTTGGGGGGGTATTTTACATTTACTATGTGTTTGTATTTTTGTTTGTAGCTTGTTTGGTTTATTTTTGGTTATTTTGTGTGATTACCTGGTTAATTGTTTTGTTAGCAATGGGCCAATCTAGTGGGTGGGGCTACAGCTATTTAAGACTGTATTAGGCCCCATGGCGGTAGTTGCAGAGGGCTGTGCAGAGAGAAAGAACTGTGACAGTATTGCTGATGATGGGTAAAATGTGCAGGGTCTTGAGAGACGTAGCCTGGCCACTTAGTGCCTATTTATTTTCTTTTTGAACAGTTTTTGTTTTGCATTTTTGACTATCCTGACACTGTAAAAGTTTGCACGTATTTGGAGAGAATATATGTGGAAAAAAAAATAAACAAAAGACTTTCTTAGAAGATATCCATCTTCCCTGACTCCGCCATCGGTCATCTTGCCACACTCGTATTTTAAAGCTGCCGTCGGCAACTTTTTTTTGATCATATTCAGCGAATTCGACACTATATTCTGACAGAACAACATAAATAAAGTGGTTTATGCGTGTGCCTGAAGTTCACGCAGTAGCGAAGAGTGATGGCGCACTGACAAGCACGAACTCGGTGGGAGGTTATTCGTTGATAGTGGGGGAGGGGCATGAGAGTTGTAAACATTCAAAAATTTTCCTAAGTCCACTCAATCAGCCAGAGTTGCCGACGGCAGCTTTAACCCTCTGGGGTCTGAAATCATGCCGGCGTGATTTGCTCGCTTTTTTTCTTATCAGTGCAAAAGAGACTCAAAATACTCTGTTGATTTTGATCTTACATTTAAGTGTTATACATCATTAGATCCTGTTAAGTGTCTATTTTTTTTGTGGATACTCGCAATAAAAACAAAGTGTTGTGCTTTTCGCCAAATAAAGAAAAACGAACATGATGCGAGTTCTGCGTTCTCTCTGTCTGTGAAGTCCATTCTGAAACACGTCCTAAGATTAACTGTAACTCCGCGAATACTTGTCACACAGGCACGAGAGATTTTTCTTTATGAAGCTTGAATTCTCTTCTTTTAAATGAAGTAATTTATATAAAAAACAAATACTCACAGTTTATGTAATCCGTTTGAAACCAAGGAGAGGTCCAGTTTTTTCTTTCTCCCCTCATTATTTTTAAAGAGTTGAGGCCGCCACGCCCCCGGCGCTATTCACATGTAAATAGTTTAGGTGATCTAATGCCATCCCCCCCGATGCCCCCGATCAATGCCATAAAAACACAAAATTTCTTCATGAGATTCGCTGATAGTTCATCGCGTTTTGAGGATGGCACAAGCAGGCACGCTACTCCGGTAAAGAGGCCGCCAGATGATTCTGTACAGCGAGGAAGAATTCACCTTTTTTTCCTCAGAGGAAGATTATTGCAACTCAAGACGACGAACGGCTGCATTTTGAAGAGAGAATTGATCCCGCCGAGGATACAAGTTCGGAGTAAGTGTTATATTGTTTAGTGTTATATAATTATTTTTCTGATCATATAGAACTCATGTTTTCAGACTATATTTTGCTTAGTATTGCCTTACAATATACCATTCGTGTACGCTCAAGTGTAAACTTTCAATATGATAACGTTACTCTCTAAACATTTGTATATTAAATATATTTCACTCAGTTTTGATTAGCTTATGCGTAATGTAGCTTATTTGCGAATATCTGCTTAGGTGTAGCCTAAATATAATGTGATTTAGTGCAAATATATTTCAGCTTCCGGTAAAATACTGTCTAAATACTAGACATTATATTTTTATATATAAATGTTCTGTTTTGGTTAGCCTATGACACTGCTTATCCTGCTAAAATACTGCACAGATGATTGTGAATACAGGTGTAAATGTTTGAAATGCTCTAAATGCGCGCGGTCTATACGTTATGGCCCATCAGCAGATTCTCGCGGTGTATGGCCCATAAATAGATATTTCTCCGTCCTATGGCCCATCAATAGATATACACTCACCGGCCACTTTATTAGGTACACCTGTCCAACTGCTCGTTAACACTTAATTTCTAAGCAGCCAATCACATGGCGGCAACTCAGTGCATTTAGGCATGTAGACATGGTCAAGACAATCTCCTGCAGTTCAAACCGAGCATCAGTATGGGGAAGAAAGGTGATTTGAGTGACTTTGAACGTGGCATGATTGTTGGTGCCAGAAGGGCTGGTCTGAGTATTTCAGAAACTGCTAATCTACTGGGATTTTCACGCACAACCATCTCTAGGGTTTACAGAGAATGGTCCGAAAAAGAAAAAACATCCAGTGAGCGGCAGTTCTGTGGGCGGAAATGCCTTGTTGATGCCAGAGGTCAGAGGAGAATGGCCAGACTGGTTCGAGCTGATAGAAGGGCAACAGTGACTCAAATAACCACCCGTTACAACCAAGGTGGGCAGAAGAGCATCTCTGAACGCACAGTACGTCGAACTTTGAGGCAGATGGGCTACAGCAGCAGAAGACCACACCGGGTGCCACTCCTTTCAGCTAAGAACAGGAAACTGAGGCTACAATTTGCACAAGCTCATCGAAATTGGACAATAGAAGATTGGAAAAACGTTGCCTGGTCTGATGAGTCTCGATTTCTGCTGCGACATTCGGATGGTAGGGTCAGAATTTGGCGTCTACAACATGAAAGCATGGATCCATCCTGCCTTGTATCAACGGTTCAGGCTGGTGGTGGTGGTGTCATGGTGTGGGGAATATTTTCTTGGCACTCTTTGGGCCCCTTGGTACCAATTGAGCATCGTTGCAACGCCACAGCCTACCTGAGTATTGTTGCTGACCATGTCCATCCCTTTATGACCACAATGTACCCAACTTCTGATGGCTACTTTCAGCAGGATAATGCGCCATGTCATAAAGCTGGAATCATCTCAGACTGGTTTCTTGAACATGACAATGAGTTCGCTGTACTCAAATGGCCTCCACAGTCACCAGATCTCAATCCAATAGAGCATCTTTGGGATGTGGTGGAACGGGAGATTCGCATCATGGATGTGCAGCCGACAAATCTGCGGCAACTGTGTGATGCCATCATGTCAATATGGACCAAACTCCCTGAGGAATGCTTCCAGCACCTTGTTGAATCTATGCCACGAAGAATTGAGGCAGTTCTGAAGGCAAAAGGGGGTCCAACCCGTTACTAGCATGGGGTACCTAATAAAGTGGCCGGTGAGTGTACATTGTTCGTCCATACCCATTAATTGCCCACAGTTTACTTTGGATTATGTATGCTAACAGTTTTTGTTGTTGTTGTAGGATTGTGTCTGCATCACGCTCTCCTTCTCCAGCACCGCAGAGGAGCACGCAGGTGTCGTTCAGTTCTCAGTGCGATCGAGAATCATACTGAGTAAGTGCACAGACATAATATTTACAGATGAAATGTAGGCTAATTGTGTTTACATCGTCATAATATACAAGTACCCATTCTTGTGTGAAATTACAAAAACTTTTTGTCTTTTTTTTTATCCATGGCCATTAGTGATTGATAATGATAATAATACAGCTTCTTTGATTGTGTTATCAGCAAATATAAATGGATGGGTATATGTAGAATTTTATACAGGTATCCATCAAAAGTTTGCAAACTTTTTTAATGTTTTAGAAGTCTCTGATGCTCATCACGTCTGCGTATATTTGATTAACAAACAAACAAACAAAAAACCCAGTAATATTGTGAAATAGTATTACAGTCTAAAATAGCCTAACTATTTTAAAATGTTGTTCTGTGATTCATCATTACTTCAGTCTTCAGTGTCACATGATCCTTCAGAAATCATTCTGATATGATGATTTATTTTTAAAAAATCAATGTTGAAAACAGTTGTGCTGCTTAATATTTTAAAAAATATAAAAAATAGTAATGTGTTCTAGGAATTACAATAAAACAGATTGAAAAACCAAACCTTTGCATCTCCTGTCATTCTTTGTTCAGGTTGCCTCACAGCACATTGATGGGGCATTAGCCTTTGGGGGAGTGTCTTTTGTCTCCCCTGGTGTGAATCTCATTAATATTCATGGCCATTGACACTCCCACGCATACAGCAGTGCTGACACAAAAACTGACTTACAAAATTTTAATTGTTATATTGTTGTTTGTGAAAGAGTGGTCAGAATGATTTTCACATCATTTTGTAGTAAAAATTCTAGCCTACAAGAATAGTAACTCAAAAGTCTTGTGGACAACTGTTCAGTATGTGTTATATGGCCTTATTGCGGTGACAAATTTTTTCCCAAAACTTACTAACCACGCATAATATTTTTTTTCTATAAAATGCAAACATGTACATCTATTTTGCTCACATATTATTGTAGCAGAGTTTGTGCTGAATACAGCCAAATTACATGTTGGCCAATGGTATGTTGTAAGTAGCTGAAATAAGCACAAATGTCAGAGCATGTCAAAACACCTCAAAGGGCTTAAAAACACCTCAGACCCCAGAGGGTTAAATTGAATGATCTGAGAGACTGCACAATAATTAGGCTACTGTGTTTTTGTCACGGGACGGGTGGATCAAAGACGGCAGGCAGAGAGGATGGATCCAAATGCAGGGAGATTTGAATGAAAATAAACAATCATAACAGGAACAAAATAACTCTGAAAAAAAACAAAGAAAACACGGGGAACTGGAGAAGACGTCTCGGTTACTAACGTAACCTCAGTTCCCTGAGAGAAGGGAACGAGTATTGCGTAAGTAGCTTACGCTTACGTTAGTAACCGAGACGTTCCCTTTCAAGAGGTCTCTCCTGTCCACCTTTTTCTGGTCTAAACAATGCGCGCTGCCATGACGACGACTCCGGTTGCCAACTTCCGGTTCGAATCTGGTCTATATGCTTTTGCCATGTGTTTCAGATTGTGTCAAATCGAGAGCTGACAACTAAATCGAAAAAAAATATTCATCAAATGTGATCTGATCACATAGTTTTTGTATATAGATATGCGCGCTGTAGCTTGGGCACACAATCTATCTTTATTGTCTCTCTCACAGCAGTCGCGGAGAGAGAAAGCGCCGAGTTGATAACCTCTGAGTGTAGGGGTGCATGTGGTAAAACAGGCACGCACGACGAGTTTCGGTCGCTGGCCGTGGCTGAGTGACTACTGGACCTGTCTTAACCCGCTGAGACTGAGGTGCCTTTTTCTGGTGGCTCTGTGCTGAGCTGGAGCGCTTTGGTAGGAAGTGGCCCATCGCCTGTGACACCCTCTGAGCCTCAGTGAAGCGCTCGGCAAACCCTTTGACCGCCGGGTTGAACAGACCGCTGGAGGAGATAGGCACGTCAAGAAACGGGGCCTTATCCGTGTCCTTCATGTCCGTAAGTGTCAGCCACAGGTGGCGCTCGAGGACAGTTAGGTTCGCCATGCTGCGGACGATGGATTGGGCGGTGGACTTAGTGGCTCGCAGGGCCAGGTTGGTGGCGCTGCGAAGGTCCCTGAAAACCTCTGGGTCAGGACCGGACTCCGGAATTGAAAAGATTATAATGTACGCAACACTGCTACATACTCCCATATTTTAATAAAAAAGGCAACGTTTCGACCCTACTGGGTCTTCTTCAGGCAATTGGCAAAACACATTTGATACAGAGTTATATAGGCCTTACAATCTGATCCACCATGTGATTTCAATTAGCTTGATTGGGTCTAAACAAGCCTAATAACCTCACTCATTAATTAATTAAGAGAACACTTGCATGGAAAAAACAATCAACATACACAAGAATCAATTCCATATGCACATAACTTCCTAAAATGTTGTCAGAAACATGCAATTGACTACCAAGAAACAGTGCATACTCACATATATACATGTCATATATATATAAACCCACAACCAAATACATAGGCTACATAAATACAAATTATATTATGACATATACATGACACCAAGCCACTCATTATAAGAACGGCTTTATGTCAAAATCTTCATTAAGACCATAAGGAGACATTGTGTTCAAATAGTAAATCCAAAAAGTTTCCCGTTGGAGAAGCCTTTTACCATGATGTCCTCCTCTAAACGGTTTATTGACCCGCTCCACCCCGATGTATCTAAGGGCGCTGACATTGTGGCCAGCTAATTTAAAATGAGCGGCAACAGGACTGCGTTCATCTCCTTTTCTGATGGTACTTCTGTGCTCACTGATTCTGGTCCGTAGCGCTCTCGTTGTTTTACCAACATATGATAAGCCACATGGGCAACTGATTAAATAAATAACATGTGTGGTGCTACATGTAATAGTACCGCGAATAGATAACGTCTTACCAGTGTGTGGATGATTAAAATGTTTGCACTTATGCATATACGAGCACTGGGCACAACTGCCACATCTATAATTACCATCTGGCATACTTGAGGACGTATCTCATTCTTAACTAGATGGTCCTTTAACCCTCTGGAGTCTAAGGGGTTTTTGAGGTCTGTGAGATGTTTTGACATGCCCTGACATTTGTGCTTTTTTCAGTTGCTTATAAACATATTAATGGCAAAGGTGTAATTACACTCTATTTAGCACAAATAGGGGTACCATAATATGCGAGCAACATCTATTTACATATTTGTATTTTTGAGGGAATAATGTTTATGCATGGTTATTCAAAAAACTAAAAATTAAAGTTTCTGAAAAAAGGCCACAAAACACATACTTAATATGTGTCCACAAGACTTTTGACTAATGGATGTAGTTGCCTAGTGTTTTTGCTTCAAAATTATCTGAAAATCACCCTGCCTAATCATTCACATAAAACAATACATTGATTTAAATTTTTTAAAACAGTTTTTGCTTCCAAAGGCAATATGCGCAGGGGCGTGACTTGCTGTGATTCACACCTGAGAAGACAAAGACCCTGCATAGTAATGAGCCTGCATACTAATGAGCCTGCATACTAATGAGCCATTCATTCAGGTGTGTCACACAAGAAAGAATGCGAGGACAAAAATAAATAAATAAATTATATATATATATATATATATAAAATACAAATATAAATGAAAGTCAAAAGCACATTTTAGTACATAGTCATACCTGGAAACAAATCCTGTTCAAATAGGCTATATGGACCATCCTACAGAATTAGTTAGAGTTAGAAAGTTAGAGTTCTCAGAGAGGAAAAAAAGGTATTTTTTCACAAATTTTTTATACATTCAAATTGTATAATTTCCAAGGTAAACATTTCTAGTATGCAGTTAATTCTCATACTGTATTTTCAGAAAGTTTTGGAATCTCCTCAAATGTGTCACTAATAAAAAACAATAATATTAAGATTTTTTTTTTACATCTATCTTGTCTTTTTTTTTTTTTTTTTAAGTAGGCCTATAGCCTGGATTTTATCATTCATATTTCAAAGTTAAGGATTCATTAGTTTGATATAGTCTACATTGGAACAAACACTATAATAACATCTTAGATTATGAGCTTATTTTTGACAAAACATTCTAACGTTATATATTTAACATATGAGCAGAAACTGGTTAACTAAAGCTTATTTGATGTCTATTTTAGAGTAAAAATCTTTATAATCTATCCCAAACTAGTCAACTAAATGTTGTCTTTCATATTTCGTCTGTAACAACAACAGTGCGAATTCCGTTCATTCATCACACAGAGAAAGACACGCGATTCATTTTAAAACAGTATTCGCGATTAGAACAAAGAATAAACTTACTATGATCCTGGATCCATGGCTCCTCGAAGTGAAATTAATCCAGCACTGAGGTAAATTATCCAGAATTATTCCTCAAAGCCTCGAAAAACGACACAGACTACCGGTACATTAATCTGAACTTGGTGTTTTATCGAGCTCGTGTGGGCGTTGGCAAGTTTCAGATCATTTGCGTCTCTATAGCGCGCGCTCTCTGTGGGCGTGGTCACATTAAAAGATAATTAGCTGAAATGAGAACGCCTGGCATCTCTCTCTTTTTATATAGATTACATAAACACAGAATATTTGTTTTAGTTTTGAATTAGATAATTTAAAAGTATACACTTAAATGATTATAAAGATATATTGATCATGCCTGTGTGACTAGTATTTGCGGAGTTTTGTTTATGTTTAGTGACGTGCTCTAGAAAAAAAGTTCACGGAGACGGAGAGGCAGAAGGCACACCCTGTTTATTTTCTTTATTTTACAAAAGCACAATATTTTATTTCGATTGTAAGTGGACCCATAAAAAAGTAGACATTTAATAGTTTATTTTTTCATATTTCTTAAGTGTGTATGACCAAAGGTGACTGAGTATTTTAAGTCTATTTTGCTGCTATGTGAAAAAAATCGCGCAAAACGCGCCGGCGCGTTTCTCGACTCCAGAGGGTTAAGTTAGAAGCACGCTTGAAAATAAGCTTAGGTTTTTCTGAGAAGACTCTGGTTAGTTTAGGGTCCGACTCAATAATGTGCCAGCGTTTATAAACAGATGGTACGGAGGAGCTTGGCCTGAAAAACTTGGAGCACCGCCATCGTGTGAAGCGCCGATGCAGCTTGGCCAGCGGCATATGAAGTGAACAAGATATCATGCACAACTAGACTGTGTATGTACAGTAATTATACCAATCATTAACATTTATTACAATATTTTACTAAATGATCCAGTTTACAAAAAATAAATAAATAAATAGCCTGCCACTTCTGGCAACTCAAGAACTTTGACAGCCAAGGGAGGTTTACATTAGCAACAAATCAAGAGCAGATTCAGAACATGTGTTTAAAACAACATGAACCAGATTATCTTGCTGACTTTTTTACAGTTCACAGAGATATGGTTATTCTATAAATGTTTTAAAAGCAGTTTTCCTTTTTCTAAGCAGACATATTTTGTCTTTCGCTTTCTCAGAAGTGTGATTGAATGAAGCAAAGGCGTTTTCAAATGTTTCTCAGTGGTTATGTAAAATATCTTTCATATTCTATTGTGTTGTTTGTGAGGAAATTTGATTGTCTTTCCCAGCAAAGGAATACAAAACCTGCCATAAAGTGAACAAGATATCATGCACAACTAGACTGTGTACAGTAATTATACCAAGTGTAAGTCTGGAAAAACTGATTGAAGAGAGACCTGACCACTGGTCTATGAGACAGAGGACTTTCCTGAAAATTAAATCTGACTTCCCCCTCCCCCCCTCTCTCAGGGACATCTAAAACTCACACAAGAATATCAGAATCAGAATCAGAATCAGAAAGAGCTTTATTGCCAAGTGTGCTTGCACACACAAGGAATTTGTTTTGGTACTGAGGCTTCCAGTGCACATATACAAATACAACAAGAAACATAATTTACAACAAGAAACATAATAATACAAATTTTAAGAATAAAATATAAAATATAAAAATATGAGAATAAAAGTATCACAGTTGGGTTTAGCCAGAATAAACATTTACAGATTTACAGATTATGAACAAATTTACAGTGTTTTGAATATTATAAATAAATAAATCTACATGTAAGTGTCACCTGAGTTGTAAGTTGTTGCATTAAAACAGTGGGGGTATTGCACTTAAAGGCACATGCCTTGGGAGGTGTGTTAACTGTTCAGGAGGGAAATGGCCTGTGGGAAGAAACTGTTCCTGTCCCGAGATGTTCTTGTGGCCAGTGATCTGAGTCTCCGTCTTGATGGTAACAGTTCAAACAGGTGGTGTCCAGGGTGAGTGGAGTCTGTGATGATTTTACCTGCTCTCTTCCTCACTCTGGAAGAGTACAGGTCCTGGAGGGTTGGCAGGGGGGCACCAATAATCCTCTCTGCAGTCCGAACTGCCCGCTGTAGTCTGCTGATGTCAGATTTGGTAGCTGAACCAAACCAGACAGTGATGGAAGTGCATAGAACAGACTCAATGACGGCGGAGTAGAACTGAATCAGCAGCTCCTGTGGCAGGTTGAACTTCCTCAGCTGGCGAAGGAAGTACAGTCTCTGCTGGGCCTTTTTCACAATGGAGTCAATGTGATTGTCCCACTTCAGGTCCTGAGAGATGATAGTGCCCAGGAACCTGAATGACTCCACTGCTTCCACAGTGCTGTTCATGATGGTGAGTGGGGGGAGTGCTGGGCTGTTCCTCCTGAAGTCCACGATCATCTCCACTGTTTTGAGCGTGTTCAGCTCAAGGTTGTTATAACTGCACCAGACAGCCAGCTGTTCGACCTCCAGTCTGTAAGCAGACTCGTCACCGTTTCGGATAAGACCGATGACAGTGGTGTCGTCTGCAAATTTCAGGAGCTTGACAGAGGGGTCTTTAGAAGTGCAGTCGTTAGTGTACAGGGAGAAGAGCAGTGGGGAGAGAACGCACCCTTGGGGGGCACCAGTGCTGGTGCTGAGAGTCCTGGATGTGTGTTTCCCCAGTCTCACGAGCTGCTGCCGATCCGTCAGGAAGCTGGAGATCCACTGACAGATAGAGGATGGAATGGAGAGCTGGGTCAGTTTGGCTGTGAGAAGATCAGGCATGATGGTATTGAAGGCCGAACTGAAGTCCACAAAGAGAATCCTTGCATAAGTCCCAGGTCTGTCGAGATGTTGCAGGATATAATGCAGTCCCACGTTGACTGCATCATCCACAGACCTGTTTGCTCTGTAGGCAAACTGAAAGGGATCCAGCAGGGGTCCAGTGATGTCCTTCAGGTGGGCCAACACCAGTCTTTCAAACGACTTCATGACCACAGACGTGAGAGCGACAGGTCTGTAGTCGTTAAGTCCAGTGATTTTGGGTTTTTTGGGGACAGGAATGATAGTGGAGCATTTGAAGCAGCAGGGAACTTCACACTGCTCCAATGATCTGTTGAAGATCTGCGTGAAGACCGGGGCCAGTTGGTCAGCACAGGCTTTTAAACAAGCAGATGAGATGCCGTCTGGGCCTGAGGCTTTCCTAGTCTTCTGTTTTTTGAAGACTCGGCTCACGTCCTCCACACAGACCTTAAGCTCAGGTTGGATGGCAGGAGGGGGGAGGAGAGGGGGTGCAGGAGGTGATGGTGGGTGTGTGAAGTGCAGATCAGAGCCGGTGTGTGGTGTGAATGAGGGCTTTTCAAACCTGCAGTAAAGGGAGTTTAAATCATCAGCCAGGTGTGGATTGTCCACAGATCGGGGGGATGGTGACTTGTAGTTGGTGATGTTCCTCAGGCCAGTCCAGACTGTTGCCGGGTCGTTGGCTGAAAACTGTTTTTTCAGCTTTTCAGAGTAGGCTCTTTTAGCAACTCTGATCTCCTTTGTCAGTCTGTTTCTGGCCTGGTTATACAAGATCTTATCCCCACTTCTGTAAGCATCCTCTTTGGCATGACGAAGGTGTTTGAGTTTCCCAGTAAACCATGGTTTATCATTGGTGAATGATAAGAATGTCCTGGTAGGAATGCATGTATCCTCACAGAAACTTATATATGATGTTACAGTATCTGTGAGCTCATCCAGATCGGTGGCAGCAGCTTCAAAAACAGTCCAATCAGTGCAATCGAAGCAGGCCTGTAGATCCTGCTCTGCTTCATTAGTCCATCTTTTTACAGTCCTTATTACCTATACCTTATTAATATGTATGGTTTAATGTGAATGATTATCATTGAGAATTATGTTTAGTATCATTTAAATGGTCTCAGAGTGAGTGGTACAAATGTCTCATTTCCAAAGAGGTAATAAGGTTTGTAGAAGTTTAGAGAAACTGGCACACAAAGGAAGATCGGCAAATGTCGAGAGCGGCCGAGACTCTCAGCCTCATGTATTTCTTATTGCCAGGTTTGCATCTCTTTCTCTTTATTCTAGAGCATTCAATGTTATTGTATTGATTATCTTTGAACTGATTATGGAATTGGCATGAAAAATTTACCTGACATAATAAATTGTAAACATTTGATTATATTCCAATGGACTTTGTTATTATTTTCATTAAAGAATTAAAAAGAATAGTCAAACATTCGCTCACATTTAATGATGCACAGATATCATTAAAACCTTTTCATTTATGGAGTCAGATGAAATAACGAGTTAATACATGAGAAACTGTCTTGCATTTAATCAAAAATCCCTTGCCATGAGAATAGACGCTAATCAAATGCCGCCATTGGATCGATATAGACGGGCCTTACACAATCATTAACATTTATTACAATCTTTTACTTAACTTACTTTTTTTTTTTTTTTAAATAGCCTGGCACTTCTGGCAACTCAAGAGCTTAAAAAAAAAAGTTTAAATTAGCAACAAATCAAGAGCAGAATCAGAACATGTGTTTGGAATGAGATGAGCAGATTATCTTGTTTTTCTTTCTTTTTTTCTTCATATGTTTGAAACAAGATGAGCCAGATTATCTTGTTGCCTTTTTTACGGTTCACAGAGATATGGTGATTCTATAAACTGTTTTAAAAGCAGTTTTCCTTTTTTAAGCTGACATATTTTCTTTTGTTTTCTCAGAAATGTGATTGAATGAAGCAAAGGCGTTTTTAAATGTTTCTCAGTGGTTATGTAAAATGTCTTTCATATTCTATTGTGTTGTTCAAGAGGAAGTTTGATTATCTTTCCCAGCACTGTACAAACTGAAGTTAATACTTTATAATGTACACATAATAATGTTGACAACATTACAATCCAAATAAAGCCTAAATGGCTGGAATGTAATTCAGCTTGAATCAAAATGAGTTTCACAAATCTGAATAAAACACTTGAATTGCATTTAATTATTATTCCTAACTTTCATTACATCATCAGTCCACATACTGTGAGTCTTACTGACTAAGTAAAGCAAGCTAGATTTATCTTCCCTTCATAAATACTGTATAAATGGAAGCTTTAGCATAAGTTCTGCCAGGAAGACTTAATTGTTACGTCACTCATTACCTTCTCATCTATCCAATCGCGTTCTAACACTTGCGGTATAAAAGATGGGTGCGTACACATGTCTGAGTTCGCAGATGCTGACGCTTTCGTTTACCTCCACCCTCCCCACCACCAAGATGATCCCTTCCCTTCCATCCTCCCCACCACCACCAGGATGGCCCCTTCCCATACCTTACAGGGGGTCGGCTGCGCCCCTGCCTTCATCGACAGGCAGGAAATGCAGAGTCCGGACCCCCGGATTGCGAGCTACTGACGGGGCCTACGCCAAAGAACTTTATCATTGTATTGTTTGCCGAGCTGTCAATAAGTGGTTAATTGTTTCAGCTTTATTCTCCCGAGTCTTTCTGGTAGACATACGCATAACCAATATAAGTATAACCAGCGGACAGAGAGACAATAGATGGAATGACTTTTATTTTGATAAAAGTAATAGAATTACTTTTATTTTGTATCAGTATAGAGTTTACTGTAATATAATGCTTTCCAAAAAGTAAATGTAAGTGATGTTGCAGAAAAAACACACAGTTGCACAACAATCTGTCCGGTAACTGTGATGTCAACTTATTCGACCGGTTGATTAACAATATAACATTTTTATTTTTACTTTCCCTCAGCTCCAATAGCGTGACATAATCACTCAACTTCACTCTCTTCCTCTTCGGCATCACTGGCTTAAATAACTTGACAGGTTGATTAAGGCCTTTACAACAGGTCAAAAACGTAATGGTAAGGCCCCTAATTCACTGTGAGCATTCAGAAATACATTATAAAACCTCACAACAGAAAACGACAAAAACTTGTTCCCATCAGAAACATTTCATAACCTACAATGACAGAGGAAGTATGATGCTTTTCAAAGATATAGAAAGAAGTCACACCTTCAGAAGATGCAGATTGTCTCCAGTGATAACAGATCTCAACATTCCTCAGCTGTGAGTTCATTGGAGCTGCTGGGATGGACCTCGATCACGTCCCACATTTAATAGATGAGAGAGAACCTACAGGTACAAGAGCGAGACATCATAAACTCATCTACATCATGATCTTCACCATCACATGCCTTGCCCTGGTGGCCTCTGCTCTGGGTAAGAGTCTTCTTTAGAAGTTTGCACAAAAATTATTGGGTGTAGATATATATATATTTACAAAATGCAAAACCTACACAAAAGAGCTTCATGTGTCATGAATTTATGTTCTTCATCTACAGGTTGTGGAGTGCCTGCGATTAAGGCACATACGATTGGCAGCAAGATTGGCATCCCCATCTCTGGCAACTATGCCATCTCTGGTTCTTGGCCCTGGCAGGTCTCTCTCCAGGTAACTGTGTATTGGCCCACTTTAATCCTGCATTTGCTTGATTTGGTCAGAGAGTATATGTCATGTTTTCAATGCTTTAACCTCTGAAACAGACACCCAATGGATTCCACTTCTGTGGTGGATCCCTGATCAACCAGAACTGGGTTCTCACTGCTGCTCACTGCGGTGTCGTGTTCGTGTAAGAGTCTTCAATCTAACAAACGTCACACACAGTAGTGCTTATAGATGCTGTTGCACTTTTCTTTTCACAGTTAGTTTTGTCTTTACTGCTCTCTTTTTAGGGTCGGCTATCATCGTGTCATTCTTGGAGAGCATGATCGTGGCTCCAATGTTGAACCCATCCAGGTCAAACTAGTTTCCAAGGTAAAAATGTTGAATGATTTCAGCAAAGAATATCAGAAATAGAGATCAACTCATTCTATTTATTTCAGTGTTCAATAACTGAACGCTTTTTAATTGTTGGTTTATTTCTGCCTTTTCACACAACTGAACTGAACTGAATCAACACTAAACTGACTTGAGCTGAATAATGACACTGACACTTTTACAGCAGAAATTGAATGTGTCATATATTTGATTAAATCTCCATCCTTGATTCTGTTATTTTCCTGTTTATTACTGTGACCAATATTTTATAAATTGCTATAGAAATAAAGGTGAAATTACCTGACAATAATAAAAAAAGAGATCACTGGACTAGAAGAATAAAGATGGTACAAATAATATGCACTATAAATGTTCATTATTAATCCAGTATTATCCTTTTAAATTACTTGTTGTTTGAAAGTTTATCCAAAAGAAAAAAAAATGTTTACCTGTTAAATTGAATTGAGTGGAGAAATAGGTATAAGTCAAATTATTTCTAGATTAACTTTTGGTCCATGTCTGTCAGCTTATGAAGTCTAGTTTATTCCTAAAAAATATCCATATAGATTTATAGATTTAAAATTGAGCTTAGGAAAGAAAACATCTGTACCATATTCTCAAAAGAACATTCATGCTGAAGGTAAAAGGGAAAAAATGCATGAAAATCTTAAGATGACATGAAGAAATAAAACATGTTTACATGTTTATCTTAGATTACCATCCATTAAGTCAACTTCCACTAGTAACCGTCCATCTTTTTCGGTCCTTTCTGTCTGTGCAGGTCATCACACATCCGCTCTACAGCAGCTCGACCTTAAACAATGACATTGCATTGCTGAAACTTGCGTCTCCAGTTGTCTTCACTCCCCGTATCTCTCCTGTATGTCTGGCTCCATCAACCATCAACATCCTGCCTGGAACTCGCTGCTTCACCACTGGATGGGGCGCAACATCCACCACATGTAAGTCAGACAAAGACCTGTTAGACATAGACCTGTTAGACAAAGACCTGTTAGACAAAGACGAAGTGCAACATTTGATGAACTGATGTTTTCTTTTTTCAGTGAGTCCTCTAATCCTGCAGCAAACAAGTCTGCCCATCATGAGTCCTGCTGTGTGCAGACAGATCTGGGGTCAGAGCAAAATTACTGATGCCATGATCTGTGCTGGAGGCTCTGGATCCTCATTTTGTATGGTACGTGAAGACAGATCAGGACAAAAAAAATGACCATATTAACGTTGCTGTTGTTTCGATCACAAATGTGTGTTTGTGTCTGTGTGATTCCGACAGGGTGATTCTGGTGGTCCTCTGGTGTGTGAGAGTTCAGGGGTCTGGACTCTGGTGGGGTCTGTGTCCTGGGGCATCAGCAATTGTGACACCCGTTTCCCAGTAGTCTACGCCCGCATCTCCCAACAGCGCTCCTGGATCGACAAGACTATCGCTTCCAACTAGAGCGCCAGTCTGAGCATTTACCCTTCAAAGGAGGCAAAGGCAGAGTTTAATCATTAATCTGTATTACAGTTGGTCCGTGTAGATGGTCTTTTTGTTTATGACTTTTGGCCTTGTGTCAGTCTGACCTGTCTGTTGAGTTTAATGTTTTGTTTTTGGTTCATCTTACATGTTACGGTTTTAAACAAATAATGAAAATGTCTGATAATGAAATAATGAAAAATAAAATGAAATTAATACAATGCATTGTAATGAAGTGTAATCATTTTCTGAATTTAAAACATAAGTTACCATAATCCAAATAAAGTACAGAAAACAAAATTAAATATAAAATGTTTTCCTTAAAAATAAGTACTTTTAAAATATACTTTTAAATTGTAATAAAAAAAAAACTGTTCAACTTTCACAGAAACAAATGACAGACAAAAGTGTTGCAATATTTCACGACAGTGCATGAAAAGCTACTAGATATTAACTTACAAACAAGTCAGGATTATAATAATAATAACAATTTGTTACATTTATATAGCGCTTTTTCTGGGACCTCAAAGCACTTTACATGGAAGGGGAAATCTGTGGCTGGTTGTTCGTCCCGAGTTGTTTTGTTTGTTTTCAGCGCTATATTGCTACTAAGTTTGTCAACAAATGTTGTGTCTACTGCATGGGTGTACGATCGCCAAACAATGCTGTTGATCCGATCCTCCATGGCGGAGTGTGGTGACGGATGTTCCTGGAGTGGCGCAGGCGAGATTGCAGCCCCGTTCGAACGTCCGTCTGCAACTGCTGTCTGTATGCGGCAAGGAGAGGGCCTAATGCGGTCTACAAATAGACGACGGATGAAGCGAGGAAAAAGGGCTGGGAGGCAGTTTCATCTGAAAAAACTCTTCAAGCTGGGGGTCTTGGACTGCGACTCCAGACCTTCATGTATTCGTTCTGTCTTCCCGGACGTCCCCAGGGCTTGGGTTGCGGTGCACTGGAGAAACCCTATCACGGATCGGGGTGTGTGTTCGGCGCATCTGAGGTTGCTGCCGCGAGCCTCAGCTTCGGGTGTTCCTGCACTGCTCAGGATGGGTTTGATAAATGCCCGTTCAATTGCAAACAAGTCTCTGTTTTTCAGTGATTTATTTACTTCCAAAAACATGGACTTCATGTTGCTCACGGAGACTTGGCAACGGGATATGGAATACTATCATTTGTATGAGCTCTGTGCTGTGGACTGCAATTTTATCAGCACGTCAAGACTCACAGGCTGGGGTGGAGGTCTTGCTGTGGTGTTTAAAAAACATACACTTGACCTTGTTTTTTCCTATGGTGTAAACATTAATAATGTCTGTATCGAAGATGTATTTGTTAGTGATCACAGTTGCATCTTATTTGATCTAATTTGTGATGAGGATCCTCTCCCTGCTAAACGAGTGTCTTGCTCACGTTTGATTAACCAGCTTACTGTTGAGAGATTTTCAGCCACATTTGACTCAAGCTCGGTCCTTATTTTCGAAAGACGTGGACACTTGTGCACATTTTCTTCCTGTTTTCGGTCAAAGTCCAAAGTAGTCGATTATCGAGTTGGGAGAATGTGATCTCATACAGCCTGGTCGATAATCGACTACTTTGGACTTTGACCGAAAACAGGAAGATAATACAGGTATGTGAGCTGGTTGAATTAACATCATTTTTATTAATATCTTTCACATCTACTGCAGTCAGATTGACCGTGTTCACTCTTAATAACATCAGGCACATGGCTGTGCACTTTAACGACATATCAAGGATGTTAAGAGGCTAAAATCGGGTTTAAAACTTGCCCCATTGATGTCAACAGGGTGCAAATTTAAAAAAGAAAATAACACGGTGTAGGCAACACCGATTTTTGTCGTTGTTCTCTGTACTGACAGCACTCCAAATTTACAAAAAAATTAGCTCAATGTTAAAATTGACCAGAGTTCTCCTTTAAGGTTGCTAGAGCCTCTTACTTTACCAATCTGATATCTGCAAATAAAAAAATTCCTAAAGCTCTCTTTGAAACTATTAACAACATTGTTTCTCCTGCTACATGCATTGTCCCTGTGTTTTCAAATGTTGACTGCAACCACTTTCTGCTTTATTTTGTGGACAAAGTTAGAGCTGTCAGGGCAGGCATTGTTCCATCAGCAAACCCCCATATAGTTAAACAGCACAGACCTTCAATATTTGACTCTTTCTGCCCCATTACCCTGAATGACATCATTAAATTAGTGGGGACTTTGAAACCTTCTCAAAGCCGTGTTGATATTTTACCTACATTGTTGCTTTTAAAATCCATACATCATCTTGGCCCATGTTTGGTTTCAATTTTAAACTTATCTCTTCACTGGATTGGTTTTCCTCCTATCTTTCAGACCGGAGTTTCTCTGTGTCCATAGGACCATATATGTCCGACTCTGCTCCTTTGTCCAGTGTTGTGCCCCAAGGTTCTGTCTGTATATGCTTCCTCTCTGAAGGATTTTTGCTAGCTTTGGAGAAATATCTTATCATTGTTATGCTGATGATATTCAGCTATATTTATCTTTTAGCCCTGATAGGCTGGATAAATTGTCCTTGTTGCACAATTGCTTAGCCTCCATTAATAATTGGATGGCAGACAACTTTTTGCAACTAAATTCAGACAAAACTGAGGTGCTGATTTTTGCTCCAGATAAAATTACTCCAAAGATTAGGCAGGCCATTGGGGCTCTTCCTTCCTCGGACGGTTATGTGGTGCGAAATTTGGTTGTCATTTTTGATAAATCGATGAGTTTTAGCAGTCATGTTAAATCTGTGGTTCGTTCCTTTTTTTTCATCTCAGGAACATCGCTAAGATTAGATCGGTGGTGTCTAAAGAAGAGCTGGAGATGCTTGTTCATGCTTTTATTTCCTCTCCTCTGGATTATTGCAATGTACTGTATAAATCCTCCACGGACAAACTGCAAGTTGTACAGAATGCTGCTGCAAGACTTTTGTCAAAGACCAACAGGAGATCGCATATCACACCCAGGGCCGTTTGAAGGAATTTGGGGGCCCCAAGCAAAATAGACATGGAGCCCCCCCCCCCCCCCCCCCCCCACACACACCCCACCCCACCCCACATACAGTTTAAGTGCACTCCACAATTTATATGAATAAAAAAGGTTTACAGTGCAAATACTGCTGTTGCATATACTGTGCATAAAAAAATAATTACAGTGACATAAGCTATGAAAAAAAATCATGTTCCTCTGCCTTTTTCAGGTTAAATAATGTTTATAGATGGGTAAGGTTACAAATTATTTATTAAGTAAAAAGACTGTTTGCTAACAGTTAAATGACAATTAACTAAATATTAAATAACTGGTTCTTATAAAGTGTTACCGAAAACTTAAAGATATGTTAGCATTTTGATATTTTGATATTAGAAGGGAAGGGATGCTGCTTTCACTACCAATGCTTAAAAACATCCCAAGCTAATGTTTGATGCACGGAATTTATTGTGTGGTTTTCCTAACCCCCATTGGTAAATAGATTATCACGGTGGAAAAGTTAGTATAGCATGCTATGCCACTTTCATAAAAACCTATTACAAAGCTATAGCAATGTCATGTCATTAAATAAGATAAACGGATTTGCGTCTTCCTTAAACCGTTAAAAAACATATTACATTATGTAACGTTAACCATATTCCGTCCGTTCGAAAAAAAATGTGCACTAACTGTTCGTTACAAGCAGCATTTGCCGTCAGGAAGGTAGCTAACATAAACATATTTTTGCTAGCCTAACGTTACCTGCTGCAAAATTACACCATTTGTACAAGACAAGTAGAACTATTTTTATAGTTCAGTATAGTAACTATTTTTATCACTTTACCACTATCTGGTATTTTTCTTATCCTCCTCTTCCTTTCTCTTCTTTCTTTTCTGGCTTCCTGAAGCATAATTCCGCTTCATGATGACTGCCGAGGAGGTTTGTATTTGCCGGCAGTAGAGATCGCGTGGCTGGCTGGCTGCTGTCAGCGACTACTGAGGGGGCCCCCTTGAGGGGGATTCCGATAAGAGTGTCATTGCACTTTACTGCATTGACTATCAAAGGGGCGCTCACAGTTTGTCGTTGCATTTTATTCTTAAACAGTCGTTGTCTTGGGGCCCCAGTCCAGCTCGGGGCCCCAAGCAATTGCTTGGTTTGCCTGTCCTGTTCCGACGGGCCTGATCACACCTGTGCTTAAGGCTCTTCATTGGCTCCCAATTAGTTTTAGAGTGCAGTTTAAGATTTTAACCATTACTTACAGAGCCTTCCATGGTCCAGCTCCCTCTTACATTCAGGATCTATTGCACACACACACTCCTGGTCGCTCTTTGAGGTCTTCAGGCCAAGACCTGTTTATTGTTCCTAGAACACGTCTTAAAACAAGAGGTGATCGTGCTTTCTGTGTGGTGGCTCCAAGGCTCTGGAACTCTATTCCATTAGCCTTGAGAGCCCTGGACTCTGTAGAAACTTTTAGTAAACACCTTAAGACACACCTAATTATTTTTGTTTTTTACTGTGAAGCACTTTGTGACCCTCTTGTCTGTGAAAAGTGCTATATAAATAAATTTTTACTTACTTACCAATGCTGCACATTGGTAAGTAAGTAAAAATTTATTTATATAGCACTTTGTGACCCTCTTGTCTGTGAAAAGTGCTATATAAATAATTTTTTACTTACTTACCAATGTGCAGCATCCACCTGGATGATCCGACGGCAGCCATATTGTGCCAGTACACCCACCACACACCAGCTTACTGGTGGAGAGGAGACAGTGATGAAGCCAATCAGTATATGATATATTCAGTATGACAGTATATAGTGATTATTAGATGTTGTCACCTGTACAGATACACTATTTGCCAAAGGTAATGAAATGCACATGATGTTCTCTTACCACCAAACATACAAGCATAAAGAGAGATAAAGACGGCCACAAAAAAAACATTATGATCATGCTGAAAATCGTCTTTGGTTATCACTTTTGTAAACATGCCAAGATGACACAGATCAATCTGTTTAATCCTCTATCCATGGTGCTGAAACCTGTGTGATATCTTGAATCAGAAGCCGAAGAGTCCCAGATACAAACTGGAGAAACTTGTTGAAAAGTTTCCATTAGAATATGACAAACACTGATGTTCCATATATCGATTTTAGACAATCACTAAAATATAAGTCATAGCACAAGTATAATCATTCTGATTGGTTATAGATTTAGATGCACTTTTATGAGCTCTACTTTTATGGCTGTTTGTTAGTCTACTGTAAGTGGATGACTTAATACTCTGTTGTTCCCTTTCGAAGGGAACTTGACTGCATCCAATGACACTTTGGGGGAAGCCCCTCAGCGTAGTGCCTCTGAAGTATGAATGAAACTAAGCCAATCTCCAATTGGTGTTGCGTGGTGACGTAATGTGTGACGGCATACAAGCGGAAGCTATAAAGGGACGCCGGCACACATGAGATGTCAGCTTTCTGTTCTTCAGCAAGCGCTCTCTGTGTGTACGTCTTATTTGGTGTTGTCTGTCAGTCACAAAGCATTTCATATATATATATATATATATATATATATATATATATTGTATGATGGCGAGTGCGAGTTTCAGGAAGTGTGTGCATCCCTGCCCTCGCTATATTACGGGTGGGGACACACACCGATCGTGCACGCTTTGTTTGGGAATGCAGCACGCGCAGGCAGCTCTCGAGGGTAAATCTCTGATAAAGCAATCTTTAGTGGCAGAAGTTATAGGTCTAACATATTTATAGCACGGAGTCGGCTTTGCAGCCTTGGCTAAATGTAATTTACATGAGACTAGATAATGATCTGAGATGTCATCGCTCTGCTCCAGAATTTCAACAGCATCAACATCTATTCCATGTGATAGTATTAGATCTAGAGTATGATTACGACAACAAGTAGGTCCTGACACGTGTTGTCTAACTCCAATTGAGTTCACAATGTCTTTAAATGCCAATCCCAACGCATAATTTTCATTATCTACATGTATATTAAAATCACCAACTATTAGTACTTTATCTGCAGCCAATACTAATTCTGATAGAAAGTCTGCAAATTCTTTGATAAAATCTTTATGGTGCCCTGGTGGCCTGTATACAGTAGCCAGCAGAATTTTTAGTTAGAATTCATAGTTTACACTATATATATCATGTTTTATCTTTAAGACTATGAGCCAAATTACTAGAGAGAAGAACAGCAACAGCCCAGGAGGGATGAATACCATCTCTTTTCAACAGGTTGCCCCAAAAACTTTTCCAAATGTCTATAAATTCTACATTAATATGCGGACGCCACTTCGACAGCCAGACATTGAGTGAACATTGAGACATTGAGACACTCAACAGACATTGAGTGAATCTACTAACTATCTCATCACTCTGGCGAACAGGAAGGGGGCCAGAGCAAATTACAGTGCCTGACATCGTACTTGTGAGTTCACACACCTCTTTAATATTAGTTTTGGTGGTCTTCAACCAAAACTAATTGGTGAGTCGAACATCTTTGAGAATTTACGATTAGCATTAGCCAGCACTTTTAAATTTGCTTTGATGTCAGGCACTCTGGCTCCCGGCAAACATGTGACTATGGTTGCTGGTGTCTCTATTTTCACGTTCCATGTGATCGAATCACCAATTACCAGGGCACAATCAACAGAATTCCCAGTGGGTGTTTCACTGAGTGGGGCAAATCGATTTGTTATAGTAATAGTAACGGAAGAGTGTTTTTTTTTTCTCTATCACCCCTAGTCTCTGCCCCAGGGGATTACTGTTTGTTCCCTCCTCCGCTCGTCGCGCTGTCCTCTAGTGGGGAAGGAGTTGTGTCGCCTCATCGGAGCCTCTGCCAGCCTCTCCTCTGGTTTCCACCCCCAGACCAATGGACAAGCGGAGCACGCTAACCAGGCCATAGGACGCATTTTATGCAGTCTTGCGTTCCGCAACCCCGCTTCGTGGTCCGAGCAACTCCCGTGGGCAGAGTACGCTCATAATTCCGCCCCCTCGTCTGCCCCTGGGTTGTCGCCATTTCAATGTTGCCTGGGTTACCAGCCTCCCCTCTTCCCGTCCTCTCCTCCTCTAACCCAGAGTCTGACGTTCCGTCAGTCAGGACATTTGTCCAACGTTGCAAACGAACTTGGAAAGCGGTTAGATCTGCCCTTTGTAAGTCCCGTACTATCACTCGCCGGGCCGCTAACAAGCGCAGTGTCAAGAGTCCTCGTTATGTCCGCGGCCAAAAGGTGTGGCTTTCCACCCTCAATCTCCCACTCCAGTTCTCTTCACGAAAACTGGCCCCCAAGTTTATCTGACCGTACCGCGTCATTAAGGTACTCAGTCCGGTCTCAGTTCAGCTCAGGTTGCCGTCTAATCTTCGTCACGTCCATCCTGTGTTTCATGTCTCCTGTCTTAAACCCGTAGTCCGCCCGCCCCCTCGTCCTGTTTTTACTCCTGTCCGCATCGAGGGCTCCCCTGTCTATTGAGTCTGCAGACTACTCAATGTTAGTCCCTGAGGACGAGCGCGGGGCACAACCTAACGCGGGGTTAAATGCAGTGTTGGGCAAGTTACTTTTAAAAAGTAATTAGTTACAGTTACTAGTTACTTCTTCCAAAAAGTAACTAAATTAGTTACTCAGTTACAAATTTTAAAAGTAACTAGTTACTTAAGAAAGTAACTATTGCGTTACTTTCAAGTAAAATTACATTTTAAATGCTCAAATGTGACCCCACCTCTACCCCTCTTTAACGGAACTTAAAATACATGTGCATGTTCAATTAGTTATGATAAATCTGAATATTATAATGAAATGGACACTTAATACAATACATTATTAACAGAAACATGAAACATTGTAGCCTACACACATCTAAAAAAAAAATTTGCTGTGGGACAAAGTGAGACTAGCCTCCAATCAGATTCGTTCCTTTAATTTATTGAAGGAAAAAGTAATGTCTATACTTCCATTTGGAGAAGGCTACTTTTGGATTATTTGGGCTCGTCGCCATACCTGTCTCTCGTTGACTGACTGGCTTGTGTTGTTCCTTGTGTGTCCTGTCCTGTCCGACAATGCGTTATGATGGGTCGTTCGCAATTCATGAGCGTTAGCCGTTAGTGATGTTGGGTCGTTCGCGAATGAGCGTTAGTGATGATTGATCGACTCGTTTGCGAATGAGCTTTTGATGGGTCGTTCGCGATTCGCGAATGAGCCGACTCTAAGAGCCGGCTCTTTTAGGTGAACATCGGGAGCTGGCTCGCATATCTGAAGAGCTGACTCTATTTTTACAAATTTAGCCTATAGAAATTAAATAATTATGTAATAAAAATTGAAATATTATAGTCAAAGTCATTTATTGCAAAACCGTGGAACCCTTTCCTATATATCTATCCATGATATTGATCCATAATAGAAGTATGATTGGATGAGGGATGGATGTGTGGATATACTGATGCACAAACAATATCAAACTATACAGATAAAATAGTACTGAATTATGTGTTACACATAAGTGTTACAACTAACCCCTCTGTCTGTTACAATTAACCCCGCATATGGGGTAAATTGTAACATTTGCACTTCTGTCACTTTCAGTGCAACTGTACAAAAATGGTAGGTCCTAGAAAAAAACTTTAAGTTCCCTATCGGTCAGTCACTACAACGTAGGTCATGACTGACCAATAGGAATCTCGCTAGAGAGGCCAATCTACTTCGAGTGAAACTAAAACAAGCCAATACACATTGGCGTGCAATCATTTGCATCAGCTGTGCAGCCTCGCAGCGCGGGTATTAAAGCGCAGCTGTTGTAATTGCACATTAGCTTTTTGCTTCGGAGCCAAACACTTCGATGCCTCTGCTTCAACTGGAAGTCAACTTTGACAAGCCTTTTGGACCTCTCCTTCCCGATGCGGGCGTGACAGCACGGCAGCGCGAGCAGTTTTTCTTTCTCTCTCTGTTTCTTTTTTGTTTAAAAAAAACTGAGCAAACAAAAAAGAGCTGTTTTTACAGCTGGTAAGGTGCGCCTCAGAGCGCTCAATAGCTGTTGTAACAGCTGGTAAAGTGCGCCTCAGAGCGCTCAAAAGCTGTTGTAACAGCTGGTAAGGTGCGCCGCAGAGCGCTCAAAGGCTGTTATAACAGCTGGTAAGACCTTCAGAGAAAGATCCAGCGCACAGGCGGGTGCACATTCCCATCTGTGATCGCTGTGACTGTTCCCCTGCGTGCTTCAGCACCAGTGAGAGTAGTCCCTAAAAGAGCTTACACAGATAGTTCGCGTCTTTTTCAAGATGACGTTCTATCTGTGTGTTTCTGGATGAGGTCGTTTACCTGGGGTCGCGGGATGGTCATGATCGCTGCCTTGTGTGTCTGGGCCTCGAACACGCACAGGCAGCGCTCGTGGATGAGTCATGTACCCATTGTGGGAAGATGACCATCTCGGAGCTGCGGTCGAGACTCTTGTTCCTGCAAAGGGGCGGAGTCCCCGTGCCTACGCCTCGTTCCAACCCCCCATTGCGGGTTGCTTCGGGCGGTGACACGGGTGCCCTGAGGATTACGGTGAGCGCGCTTCCTTCGGGGAACCAACCCCCTAGGAACCCTCACCCCTCTCATGCTCCGCAACCAGCTGAGCCGCCAACGGAGCGTGCTGGACCATCCTCGAGATGTGTACCAGTCGTTTCGTTCTGCGCTCCCTGCGACGACCAGATGTCGATCGCTGCATCGGAGGGTGGGTCAGATTTCTCTGCGGATGACGTCTCGGAGCCGCTGCCTCCTTCTGGTGTGTCAGCGGTGCCCGAGACGGACCCGGAGATGATGGCCATGCTTTCCCGGGCCGCCAACAGGGTAGGGCTCGTGTGGAACCCTCCACCGTGTCCCGAACCCTCGAGGTTGGACGATTGGTATCTCGGGGTGGCGCGCGCTGGTTCTCAGCAACCCACCCCAGTGCCCTTCTTCCCGGAGGTGCATGAGGAGCTTACGGGGACGTGGACGGCACCTTTCACTGCCAGAAACCGTTCCGGTGGCTCCTCCTCCCTCACCACCCGTTGCTATGCAACTGTGCCATAACTTCACTTGGTGTGGAGAACCGTGTCTCCCTTCACGGGCCTGTAAATACTCGTCGGACTTAACCGGCAAGGCTTACAAGGCCTGTGGGGAAGCTGCCTCTGCCATGCATGCTATGGCGTTGCTGCAGGTCCATCAGGCTAAAGCACTGAAGGAACTGCACGAGGGTGGTCATGACCCGCAAGTTCTCCAGGAACTTCGGCGTGCGACGGACCTCGCGCTTCGTGCGACGAAGGTTACCGCACGCTCAGTGGGTCGTGCGATGTCCACACTTGTGGTCCAGGAACGCCATCTCTGGCTGTGTCTGGCCGACATGCGGGAGACCGACAAGCTCAGGTTCCTTAACTCCCCCGTGTCCCAGACCGGCCTCTTCTGTGACGCGGTCGAGAACTTCGCCCAGCAGTTCTCAGCTGTACAAAAGCAGACTGAGGCCATCAAGCACATCCTGCCGCGGCGGTCAGCTGCTGCCTCCACCCCACCGCCCGCGGCTCCTCAGTCTGCTCGTCGCCGAGGGCGTCCCCCTGCGTCTGCCCCTGCTCCCGCGCCACAGCAGCAGCCTCCATCCAAACGGCGCCGTGGAGCCAGTCGCAGGCAGGGCGCCCCGCCCGTCCAGGCCCCCGCTAAGAAGGCCGGCAAGTCCAGGGGTAAGCGGCCCTAGGACGGGCGACCCAGAGATGGAAGGGACTGCTCTCCAGGAGACGATGACCGCATCGCTCCCTCCCCCGGAAGAGGGCCGGGTGGTAAATCCTTTGTTCCGTTTTGCTTGTGTTCCGCCGCTGGCCTTAAAACCAGTGGTACCCAAATTTTCAATAAAAGAGCAGTTTCTAACATCTCTGGGTCCGAAGAGGACCCGGAGAGCAGTGGGGGGACAGAATCCTCACCACTCTCATCCTCCTCTTCTATCGCAAGCCGGCAGCAGTGTACGGTCCGAGAACGCCACCGAGCCGCCTCCCGCACCTCCTGCCCTGTGGAACCAGGTAAGTGCTGCACAGCACACACAGACCCTGCTACGGGCCGCCTCCCAGAGAGAGCCTCCCGAGCCATGTCCCTGTGTTCCACTTCGCTGCCCCACTCCGGGTACGCCTACGGTCCCTTTGGTCCCGCTTGTACGGTCTCTGAGAGCCTGGTTAGCGATCCCCAGTCCGTCTCGCTGGCTCATCCGGACCATCAGGCTCGGCTATGCGATTCAGTTCGCCCGGCATCCCCCCAAGTTTCGGGCCATCCACTCCACTACAGTGAGAGCAGCCGATGCCCATGTCTTGCGTGCGGAGATCGCAGTCCTACTGGCGAAGGACGCGATAGAGCCGGTCCCTCCAGCCGATATGAAGTCAGGGCACTACAGTCCCTTCTTCATTGTACCCAAGAAAGGTGGTGGGTTACGACCAATCTTGGACCTGCGAGTGTTGAATCGGAGCCTCCACAGGCTACCGTTCAAAATGCTCACGCAGAAACGCATTTTCGAGTGCATCCGTCCCCGAGATTGGTTTGCAGCGATCGACCTGAAGGACGCGTACTTTCATGTCTCGATTCTTCCTCGACACAGGCCGTTTCTGCGCTTTGCGTTCGAGGGTCGAGCATATCAGTACAAGGTCCTAACCCTTCGGGCTGTCACTGTCCCCCCGTGTCTTCACGAAAGTCACGGAGGGGGCCCTTGTTCCCATGAGAGAACAGGGCGTTCGCGTCCTCAACTATCTCGACGACTGGCTTATACTAGCACACTCTCGAGATCAGCTCTGCGAACACAGGGACCTCGTGCTCAGGCACCTCAGCCAGCTGGGTCTTCAGGTCAACTGGGAAAAAAGCAAACTCGCCTTGTCACAGGTGTCCAGGCATGCTGTGGTGTTCACAGATGCCTCTGCCACCGGCTGGGGTGCCACGTACAACGGGCATGCAGTGTCAGGGGTGTGGACGGACCCCCATCTGCATTGGCACATCAATTGCCTCGAGTTGCTAGCAGTACATCTCGCTCTGCGCCGCTTGAAAAGGCCGCTACAGGGCAGGGACGTGCTGGTCCGCACGGACAACACTGCGACCGTTGCGTACATCAACCGACAAGGTGGTCTACGCTCCCGTCGCATGTCGCAACTCGCCTGCCATCTCCTCCTCTGGAGTCAGAAGTATCTGAGGTCGCTTCGAGCCATGTATGTCCCCGGCGTGCTCAACCGTGTGGCCGACGAGCTATCACGAGCCGTGCTCCCGGGAGAATGGCGACTCCACCCCCAGGCGGTTCAGCTGATCTGGAGAGAGTTTGGGGAGGCTCAGGTAGACCTGTTTGCCTCCTCAGAGACCTCCCACTGCCAGCTGTTTTACTCCCTGACCGAGGGAACACTCGGCACGGACGCACTGGCACACAGCTGGCCCCGGGGCCTCCGCAAATATGCGTTTCCCCCAGTGAGCCTACTTGCGCAGACACTGTGCAAAGTCAGGGAGGACGAGGAGCAGGTCCTTCTGGTGGCTCCCTATTGGCCCACCCGGACTTGGTTCCCAGAACTCATGCTCCTTGTGACAGTCCCCCCCTGGCCCATTCCTCTGAGGAAGGATCTTCTGACTCAAAGACGGGGCACCCTATGGCACCCGCGTCCAGACCTCTGGAAACTCCATGTCTGGTCCCTAGACGGGACGCGGAGGTTCTAGGTGACTTACCCCCTGAGGTTCTTAACACCATCACTTCAGCACGGGCGCCGTCCACGAGACGTGTTTACGCCCTGAAGTGGAACCTGTTCGTCGAGTGGTGTTCTTCTCGCCGAGAGGACCCCCGAAGATGTTCGATAGGGTCGGTGCTTTCCTTCTTGCAGCAGGGGTTGGAGCGAAGACTGTCTCCCTCCACCCTCAAAGTACATGCTGCAGCTATTTCAGCTTTTCACGACCACATAGATGGCAAAACAGTTGGAAAGCACGACCTGGTCGTCAGGTTTCTTAGGGGGGCGAGACGATTAATCCTCCTCGACCCCCCTCCATACCCTCTTGGGATCTTTCCCTGGCGCTTCGAGCACTTCAGGATGTTCCTTTTGAGCCTCTGCAATCACTAGACTTAAAGCTTCTTTCCATGAAGACTTTGCTACTGGTTGCACTGGCCTCTGTCAAGAGGGTAGGAGACCTGCACGCATTTTCGGTCGACGAATCGTGCCTAGAGTTCGGGCCGGGTGACAACCATGTGGTATTAAGACCCCGGCCTGGCTTTGTGCCCAAGGTTCCTACCACTCCCTTCAAAGACCAGGTAGTGAACCTGCAAGCGCTGCCTTTGGAGGAGGCAGACCTAGCCCTGGCTTTGCTCTGTCCCGTTCGCGCACTGCATATGTGCGTGGACAGAACTCAAAGCATCAGAACCTCAGACCAGCTCTTTGTCTGTTACGGAGGCCAGCAGAAGGGGAAGGCTGTCTCCAAGTAGAGGATGGCCCACTGGATGGTGGATGCCATTGCCTTGGCTTACCAAGCTCAAGGCGTGCCCTGCCCGCTCAGGTTGCATGCACACTCCACGAGAGGCGTTGCATCCTCCTGGGCGCTGGCACGTGGCTCCTCGCTAACAGATATCTGTAGAGCTGCGGGCTGGGCGACACCTAACATGTTCGCTAGATATTATAGCCTACGTGTAGAGCCGGTCTCCTCCTGTGTTCTCACCCTAGACGGGTAGAAGCACAGTGAGACCCAGCTCTGTCGGCTTGCTGCACCCTACTGTGCAACCTTATTACTCCAGAGTAAAACCTGTTGAGTCCTCCAAAACCCCTCGGCCTGGACATGGCGGAGCGTCCGGCGCCAGGCCCTTATCCGCTGAATCCTTGAGAGCCGGATCTGGGCTAGGTTCCATATGTGTGACCCTACGTGGATCCCATATGTGTATATTCTCCACGGCTGCTCCTAAGACGGAAGCCCGTGTCTTTCCCTTGTGCTAAGTCACCCATTATTTCATATGCAGTAAAACCTTTGGGTTAGTCCATATGTATTTTCCACATAATTCTTTGAAGAAGTGGCTTCCGCAGCGTTTCCTTCCTAAATAGTAGGGCACGCTTTCCCAGTGTTATCCAATATCTCACTGTATGGGTTAATCACGGAACAACAGTGTCTGACTCACTCTGTGTAAGCCTCCTCCTATCGTCCTTCCAGGCAAGAAGGTGTAGAGGCTTGCATGGGGCGCTGGATGGGGTGCAGCGGCTGTGGCGCTTTGGTAGGGATTCCTATTGGTCAGTCATGACCTACGTTGTAGTGACTGACCGATAGGGAACGTCTCGGTTACATATGGTAACCCTCGTTCCCTGAGGGAGGGAACGGAGACGTAGGTCCCGTCGCCACATCTGCTGCCTCAG
This sequence comes from Semotilus atromaculatus, assembly GCA_031834385.1. Taxonomy (NCBI): domain Eukaryota; kingdom Metazoa; phylum Chordata; class Actinopteri; order Cypriniformes; family Leuciscidae; genus Semotilus; species Semotilus atromaculatus. Next base: position 20,977,413 of record JAULUF010000015.1, read on the forward strand.
GTTTGGCTCCGAAGCAAAAAACGAATGTGCAATTACAACAGCTGCGCTTTAATACCCGCGCTGCAAGGCTGCACAGCTGATGCAAATGATTGCACGCCAATGTGTATTGGCTTGTTTTAGTTTCACTCTAAGTAGATTGGCCTCTCTAGCGAGATTCCTATTGGTCAGTCATGACCTACGTCTCCGTTCCCTCCCTCAGGGAACGAGGGTTACCACATGTAATCAAGAAGTGTTCATTTGTAGCAGAGATGTGTATGTTGCTTGTGTAAAAAAAAAGATGAATCGGTAACACTTTATATTACGACCCGCAAACAACTGCGTAAGTAAGCCGAAATTACGGTGTACGTTTCTGTAATTATAGTGTACTTCCGTGTAGGTATAAGGGAACAATATGTTAAGTTTTGGGTAATAAAGGGGTAACAAGCGCCACTTTAATTTACAGCCCGCAGGAGTTACACTTACCCTGTAACTACACAGTTGAAATGGGTAACAAACACTACTTATTATGTAACAATACGAATCAACACTATTTGCACAGTAATTACAGAGAAAGGTACTCTTATTATGAAAACAAACAAACAAACAAAAAACATTTTAATTACACAGTATATTTCGTGAGCTTAGAATTATAAGGTTCTATCTCCGTTTAGGGTAGTTCTGAGATATTGAGCATCAAAGTTTTTACATCCCAGCTGGCAAAACTGTTATGTAGTATAATCTACTATTATAGCTCAACAAGACCATCACCCTACAGGTACTTTGAGGATAGAATATCAAAATCCTGGCACATTTGGAAATGGGATTTTTTAAGATGGCCCAAATGGAGATAGAACCTTATAATTCTGAGAGCTCTGATTCTGTTTGGAATTATAAGGTTCTATCTCCACTTTTACAAATAAAACCCCACATTTCAAAGAATAAATGTATATAACCATTGATTTAAATCAATTTATATATTTATAATACAAGCACACAGCTTGTAGTATATAATATAATATATAATAGTATAGTATACATCAACGCCAAGCAAGTTTGTAAGAAAAAAAATATTTTTATTTTTAAAGACTTAGAAAAATTACAGCTAAACAAAAAAATGTTTTCTTCACAATACTACACCCCACTCCTCAGTACTGTAAAAACATTTAGGAAGCATCTTACATACTTTAAAAACGGTTCATTTAGTAGATTAAAACATACAAAATATTGTGTAACATAATGAAAGTTATGTTGAACAAAAATCAACAAAAAGGCCTGTTCTGGTTCTGAAAAAGTTCTGTTCTGAACTTTTCAGAATCAGGTTCTGTTCTGTTAGAAAGAAAGGAAAGAAAGAAAGAAAGATAGATAGATAGATAGATAGATAGATAGATAGATAGATAGATAGATAGATAGATAGATAGATAGATAGATAGATAGATAGATAGATAGATAGAAAAAAGAAAGAATAAAGAAAAATTAGGTAGAAAGAAAATTTAGAAAGACAGAAAGAAAGATTAGTTAGAATGAAAGAGATAGGTTAGAAATAAAAATAAAAAAGATTAGGTAGAAAGAAAGAAAGAAAGAAAGAAAGATTGGTAAGAAAGAAAGAAAGAAAGAAAGATTAGTTGGAAAGAAAGAAAGATTAGTTGGAAAGAAAGAAAGATTAGTTGGAAAGAAAGAAAGATTAGTTGGAAAGAAAGAAAGATTAGTTGGAAAGAAAGAAAGATTAGTTAGAAAGAAAGAAAGAAAGAAAGATAGTTAGAAAGAAAGAAAGAAAGAAAGAAAGAAAGATTGGTTAGAAAGAAAGAAAGATTGGTTAGAAAGAAAGAAAGATTAGTTGGAAAGAAAGAAAGATTAGTTGGAAAGAAAGAAAGATTGGTTAGAAAGAAAGAAAGAAAGAAAGAAAGAAAGATTAGTTGGAAAGAAAGAAAGATTAGTTGGAAAGAAAGAAAGATTAGTTGGAAAGAAAGAAAGATTAGTTAGAAAGAAAGAAAGAAAGAAAGATAGTTAGAAAGAAAGAAAGAAAGAAAGAAAGAAAGAAAGAAAGAAAGAAAGATTGGTTAGAAAGAAAGAAAGATTGGTTAGAAAGAAAGAAAGATTAGTTGGAAAGAAAGAAAGATTAGTTGGAAAGAAAGAAAGATTAGTTGGAAAGAAAGAAAGATTAGAAAGAAAGAAAGAAAGAAAGAAAGAAAGAAAGATAGTTAGAAAGAAAGAAAGAAAGAAAGAAAGAAAGAAAGATAGTTAGAAAGAAAGAAAGAAAGAAAGAAAGAAAGAAAGAAAGAAAGAGAAAGAAAGATAGATTAGATAGAAAGAAAGATTAGTTGGAAAGAAAGAAAGATTAGTTGGAAAGAAAGAAAGATTAGTTGGAAAGAAAGAAAGATTAGTTAGAAAGAAAGAAAGAAAGAAAGATAGTTAGAAAGAAAGAAAGAAAGAAAGAAAGAAAGAAAGAAAGATTGGTTAGAAAGAAAGAAAGAAAGAAAGAAAGAAAGAAAGAAAGAAAGAAAGAAAGATAGATTAGAAAGAAAGAAAGATTAGTTGGAAAGAAAGAAAGATTAGTTGGAAAGAAAGAAAGATTAGTTAGAAAGAAAGAAAGAAAGAAAGAAAGAAAGAAAGAAAGAAAGAAAGAAAGAAAGAAAGATAGTTAGAAAGAAAGAAAGAAAGAAAGAAAGATTGGTTAGAAAGAAAGAAAGAAAGAAAGATAGATTAGAAAGAAAGAAAGATTAGTTTGAAAGAAAGAAAGATTAGTTGGAAAGAAAGAAAGATTAGTTGGAAAGAAAGAAAGATTAGTTGGAAAGAAAGAAAGATTAGTTAGAAAGAAAGAAAGAAAGAAAGAAAGAAAGATAGTTAGAAAGAAAGAAAGAAAGAAAGAAAGAAAGAAAGATTGGTTAGAAAGAAAGAAAGAAAGAAAGAAAGAAAGAAAGAAAGAAAGAAAGAAAGAAAGATAGATTAGAAAGAAAGAAAGATTAGTTGGAAAGAAAGAAAGATTAGTTGGAAAGAAAGAAAGATTAGTTGGAAAGAAAGAAAGAAAGAAAGAAAGAAAGAAAGAAAGAAAGATAGTTAGAAAGAAAGAAAGAAAGAAAGAAAGAAAGAAAGAAAGAAAGAAAGAAAGAAAGATTGGTTAGAAAGAAAGAAAGAAAGAAAGAAAGATAGATTAGAAAGAAAGAAAGATTAGTTGGAAAGAAAGAAAGATTAGTTGGAAAGAAAGATTAGTTGGAAAGAAAGAAAGATTAGTTGGAAAGAAAGAAAGATTAGTTAGAAAGAAAGAAAGAAAGAAAGATAGTTAGAAAGAAAGAAAGATTAGTTAGAAAGAAAGAAAAGAAAGAAAGATTATAAAGAAAGAAAGAAAGAAAGATTAGTTAGAAAGGAAAGAAAGATAGATTGGTTAGAAAGAAAGAGAAAGAAAGAAAGAAAGAAAGAAAGATTAGAAAGATTAGAAAGAAAGAAAGAAAGAAAGAAAGATTAGTTAGAAAGAAAGAAAGAAAGAAAGAAAGAAAGAAAGAAAGAAAGAAAGAAAGATTAGTTAGAAAGAAAGAAAGATTAGTTAGAAAGAAAGAAAGAAAGAAAGAAAGAAAGAAAGAAAGAAAGAAAGAAAGAAAGAAAAATTAGTTAGAAAGAAAGATTATTTAGAAAGATTAGAAAAAGAAAAATAGTGTCTTTTGGGCGCCATCGCCAGCTTCAAATGTCCAGGCTAATGTCCAGCCCTTAGCTCTGTGTCCAGGCTACAGAGCTAAGAGGTGGGTTTTGATTGGTCCGTCCATTTTCATTCAGGGTTTTGATTGGATATTGAATCTACTGGAGATAGAACCTTATAATCCCAACTTGGTTTATGTTTTGTGAGATAGAACCTTTTTATTTTATTAATAACTACTAACAAAATATTTTTTTTACAAAAATAACACCACACAGGCATTAATAAACACCTAATGGATCAGATTATGTCAAAAACTCAATTTCGACCAAAAGTGGAGATAGAACCTTATAATTCTAAGCTCACGAAATGTTGCCCTGACATTTAAGTGTCATTGCAATACAATGTGATAAGGTAAGTACTAAGTACTACATGGTACGTTCTAAATTAAAATCATAGCAGAAACTTTTTTTTATTTTTTTTTTACGTTAAGTAGTTTAGTAAGAAAAGCCACTAAATTCAATTGTGCTTACATACAGCCATATATATATATATATATATATATATATATATATATATATATATATATATATATATATATATACATATAGCTATATATATAGACGTTTAATTTACAACCCACAATGTCAAAAAGATTTTTTATATAGGCTACAACAGATGTACAATTTTTGCCTGGAATATATTAACAGAATAGGTACCTGTTAGTTTTAAATTACATTATAAATAATTTGCTTGTATATCTGGTTGTACCCCTTTATTACCCAAAACTTAACATATTGTTCCCTTATACCTACACGGAAGTACAGAAACGTTCACCATAATTTCGGTTTACTTACGCAGTTGTTTGCGGGTCGTAATATAAAGTGTTACCGATGAATCTTACTAAATTATTTTTTAAATAATTGAGCCAAAACCAAAATGTGTTAGGTTGTGCCCCGATCTTCCCTACACTTTGCACCACCTAGGGGATTTCGGGAATAATGTTAGAAACACTAGTTTAGGAGAGTTGCCCATCTTGTAATTTTTGTTATCCTGTAGTAAGAGTAGTCTGGTTAGAGCGTCGACGACTTTTCTTTTCTACATTTTATGTTTGGTAGTTAGTTTAGTTAATCAATCCTTAGATAGTTTGTTTTGTTTTATTCATTTGTTTGATTTGGCATCTCTCATGCTCGCCTTCCCACCTTGAGTTTTTGTTTGTTTTGAACATTGTTATTTATTGTATTGTTTGTATTAATTGTTTGTACATATTGTAAATATAATTTTCTTCATTCATTCATGGCAAAAAGGATTAATAAATCCTTTTGAGCTGAGTAGTTTGAGAGGTTGGTTTTCTTTCCTTGCTCTGTCTTGCGCACTGAGGTACACACCAATTCTTTATTAAAAAGTGTTATTCCCTTATCCCTAGACAAAACAATGAAGGGACGTAACAATGGTTTCAGATTGGTTTGTGTTTTTATATCTGTTGGTAGGCCATTACAAAAATGTATCCCTTTTACAGAGAAAGATGACTGACCGAAAGTGGTTTTGCCATTTGCTGATCCCCTAGTGGTGATTCTATTAGTATTTGTTTTAAATATTTGTTTTAAATATAATAATTTAAATTTGATCACATATGGACAAAGTACAGCTGGAGCGAGGTTATTCACACATTTAACAATCAGTTTGATAAAAGAGAACTTAATAAAACTATCATAGCTAAGCAAAGGCCACAGCAACATCAACTCCTGCTCCTCTTCCAGAGCCCATCAGTAGACCACCATTAAGGGGCCCATGTGGAATCAAGTGTCGGCGGCAATGCTCTGCCAAATTTTCAGAGGACCACCGAAGGAAGATATGGCGGGATTTCTGGGACCTTACATACCAAGAAAAGAGAGCCTTTGTATTTCATTGTGTCAGCCATGTCACAAGGGCAAAGGTCTGTGCAAATCCAAGTAGGCGAAGCAGGTCTTTCATCTTTAGGCACAAAGATGTAGGTGGAAACCCACAGCAGGTATGCAAACACTTCTTCCTTTCTACACTAGGCTATCATCCAACTTATGATAGCATAGTCTTTGTCAGTGATGGGCAAATAACTAACATCAGCCCTGGCCCCACCTGCTGACCAAATTTAATTAACAGTGGGTAATGGAAGTAGAACTAGTCAGCACCATGAAACCATTACTATTCTTTTGTGGCTTAGGTTTTCCCTCGGCAATTATGGTCCAACATTCAACAAATAAATAAATAAACCAAAGAAAATTAAATTTAAAGTAAACAGTAACCGTGAATCCCTGTAAGAGAAAACACAGTTAATTACAACAAAGAATGATTTACAATAAAAAAACACATCGATAAAATAAACTCTCAAGAAGATGCTGCACATAGCAGAAAAACATAAAAAAGTTCCCTTTATATAAAACAAAACCTCTAACATCCGTTATTTTGACTGACACTCAGGCAACAATCAGTGAGGCCATAATCCGGCCAAAACACGAAAAAAAAAAAAATCATTAAAACATGCTCCAAAAAACATTTTCATAAAATTATACAACCATTACCTCCTTAACAGTGTAGCATATGTTCAGCTCTCGCTCTGCCATCATTTAACATAACTGCTTGTCCACTACCATTCTTCTGAAGTGCTAAATCTGCCGTGACATAATTCATACATGACTCACAAAAACAAAATCAAGACTTCGTAAAAGGCCATAATAGGACCCCTTTAAAAGAACGTGTTCAACTGTCCTTATTTTTTGCAATGTTATTTATGTTATATAAACTGATGTTATTAATACTTCAAGTTTCACTTAGGCCCAGCTTTCATAACTGATATAATCATACTGTGACATAATCCCACAATTTCACTCCCTTCCTCTTCAGTATCAGATTGAATGGATTGCCAGGTTGAATAATGGGATTAGTTAAAATCACAGATTTAATGGGTATTACTGAAAGTATTGCTGAAAAACTTTTAGGAAGAACTTCATTAACGAAGTACTTTTCATGATATAATGAATGAAATTTCACAACAGCAAAAACAAAACCTTCAAACTCAAAACATTTCATAACATACAATGACAGGGGTGAAATCATGATGCCTGTAAAGGAAATAGACAGAGGTCAAAAATCCCTTCAGAGCATAAAGAATTCATTCTCTTTGCACGTAAGACAACAGCTCTGAACAATGGAGATGCAGATTGTCTCCAGCGATGAACATTCCCCACCTATGAGATCATTGGAGCTGCTGGGATGGACCTTGATCACGTCCCACATTTAATAGATGATATAAAAGCCAGAGAGAGAACCTACAGGTACAACAGCGAGACATCACAAACTCATCTACATCATGATCTTCACCATCACATGCCTTGCCCTGGTGGCCTCTGCTCTGGGTAAGTGTCTTCTTTAGAAGTTTGCAAGAAATGGTATGGGTGAACATATATATATTTACAAAATGCAAAACCTACACAAAGAGCTTCATGTGTCATGAACTTCTGATCTTTATCTACAGGTTGTGGAGTGCCTGCTATTAAGCCACAGACGATTGGCAGCAGGATTGTGAATGGACAGAATGCCATCTCTGGTTCTTGGCCCTGGCAGGTCTCTCTCCAGGTAACTGTGTATTGGCCGACTTTAATCCTGAATTTGCCTGATTTGGTTAGAGAGTATATGTCATGTTTTCAATGCTTTAACCTCTGAAACAGACACCCAACGGATTCCACTTCTGCGGTGGATCCCTGATCAACCAGAACTGGGTTCTCACTGCTGCTCACTGCGGTGTCGTGTAAGAGTCTTCAATCTGACAAACGTCACATACAGTAGTGCTTATAGATGGTGTTGCTCTTTTCTTTTCACAGATAGTTTTCTCTTTATCTCCCTCTTTTTAGATTGGGCTATCATCGTGTCATTCTTGGAGAACATAATCGTGGCTCCAATGTTGAACCCATCCAGGTCAAACTAGTTTCCAAGGTAAAAATGTTGAATGAACTTTCAGTTTGCTTTTTTATGACCAATACCTATTACATACAGAATAGATTATTGTTATTTCTAATCATCTAATAACGGGTCATATTTAATTGTTGTTTTACTTTGTTCTTTTAAATGCAGTAACAACCAGTGATCAATATAATACAAAACATTATATTGTATTATACAAAACATTATACAAAACATAACATATTAATTATAAATATTTTATTTAAATATTAATTTAAATATTTTATTTAAATATTTAATTAGTACTACTACTAGTAGTATATCTTGTCATTTATGCAAAGGTCTGATCTATAAGATTTGTAAAAACAATTATCTTCGATTTGTATTTTATTGTATTTAAAAAGTTAAACAGTGGTGTTTTTAATAGGTGAACTCAATATAAAAAAAATTGGAAAAGCTCAATTTTCAAAGCCCGGTGTTGTTTCAATATAGAATTTGGTCTATTTCAGTTATATTAGCCTAAATACGGTATGTTATTGGTTTGGTGACTATCTGTTTTGTGTAGATCCTAAAAAAGTGTGCCCCCCCCCCCCCATGAAAATGAAATACCCCTAAAATATAGGGTATAATAAAATGCTTACACCTTAGTTTGCCTTTTATAACGTCAGCATTCAACCATTCATCCTTACTTGTCTGTGCAGGTCATCACACATCCGCTCTACAGCAGCTCGACCATCAACAATGACATTGCATTGCTGAAACTTGCGTCTCCAGTTGTCTTCACTCCCCGTATCTCTCCTGTATGTCTGGCTCCATCAACCATCAACATCCTGCCTGGAACTCGCTGCTTCACCACTGGATGGGGCGCAACATCCACCACATGTAAGTCACATGTCATTTTGATTTATAATGTTATAACAAATTCATTCCACTAATCCAATAATTCCTTTTAAGGTTCTACTAACATTTGTTGATTATATTTTAATATATATGAGTATAAACAGACAGTATCATGTTTTCTTCTCTTTTTCAGCAAGTCCTCTAATCCTGCAGCAAACAGGTCTGCCCATCATCAGTCCTGCTGTGTGCAGACAGATCTGGGGTCAGAGCCAAATTACTGATGCCATGATCTGTGCTGGAGCCTCTGGATCCTCATCTTGCCAAGTATATGAAGACAGATCAAGACAAACACATTATCAAATCTATGTTGCAGCTGTTTTTATCTCAAATGTGTGTTTGTGTCTGTGTGATTCCCGCAGGGTGATTCTGGTGGTCCTCTGGTGTGTGAGAGTTCAGGGGTCTGGACTCTGGTGGGGTCTGTGTCCTGGGGCATCCGCACTTGTGACACCCGTTTCCCTGGAGTCTACGCCCGCATCTCCCAACAGCGCTCCTGGATCAACAAGACTATCGCTTCCAACTAGAGCGCCAGTCTGAATATTTCTTAAATATAACCAAGTCTGGACTTCATAATGTTTTCCTTGTTCAGCTGTACAAATAATAAAAATGTGTCAAATAAAATGATGAGTAAAATAAAATGGAAAATGAATAAAGAGTGTTGCAGAGTGTAATTATCTGAACTTTATGGCATGGTTTCACAGCTTAGATTAAGCCAGAATTAGGCCTTAGTTTAATTAGGACATTTAAGTAACTTTTATAAACACACCTTAGAAAAAACATACTGTTGTGCATCTTGCAGTGATGGGAATAATAAATAAACGGCGTAACTAACGGCGTTATTTTTTTCAGTTACGAGTAATCAATGGAATTACTGTTTCCCCGTTACAACGCCGTTACCATAACTGATAGTGGTTTTCATCCGAATAGGCTCTCTCTCAGCTATAGGGTCTGCAAAGTTTTTTCTCTGGTATGTGTGTGTGTTTATGAGGCGCCGGATTGCACAAAAGCGAAGCGAACACCACGACCAATTGTGTCCGAGAGCGCTTGACAGTGCAACATTGCGGGCTATCTAGCGCGCTCATTGGCTGCCCTGCGGCAACTGTAGAAGCCTACCACTCAGAGCCATATAGAGAGAGAGTTGCGACAACTCCATTCACTCCAATGGAACGTTTTTTTACAGCAATGGCAGCTCACGGAGCCTCTCAATAGTTCCCGGAAGTAGCAGCAGCGCGGTAGAGTTACAGCAGAACAGACCATTTGTAATGCACTTTTAAAAGGTAAGACGTTTAAAGAATAAGATTGTATATTATCAGTACATCTGAATCAAATTAACTTGTGTATTAAAGCATGCTAGTTGATTATTGCTCTCTAAATTAGCAGTTTTAGGGGACGTTATCAGAGAAAAGATGGGTCATGATACAGTTAGTAGCGCATAACAAACCACGAACAGCCTATTATAGTTATATTAATGCAGTTTTGTCCTTTGTTGTGTAATAAGAGCGAAAGGCTTCTAACAGGGGTTAAATATAACATGGGGATTGTGATAGTGATAGAAGTGATAAAATGCAGATGTTGCCCCCCTGGCCTGATGAGTGTTGGGGGGGTGAGTGTGATTTTATATCCTGTATGTATAAACAATGAGACGAAAACTTTAGCTTCTGTTCAGCTCAACTGCAGTATTTATTCTGCTTCCACAAAGGAAAAAAAATAATGTTTGACTCCTTGAGGTAATAAACAAAATGCTTGGAGCCTCAGGTATTTCACAGTATCACCATCTCTTCAGAAAATACCAAAATATATTTGAAATAATAATAACGGAAGCACAGTAAAATAAAACATATTAATGTCCATACTTTGCATTGTGCTTCAATTGACATGAATTGTATTATTGACCAGTTGAACAACAACGTGTTTTACTTGTTCTCATTTGTTCTTGTAATAAACATTAGTTCTATCATATTACACAAATGACAAAATTTTCATCACTTTTAAAGTCAACTACTCTGTTTAAACACAGGAAAAACGTTTAACATTATGTATAAAACGAGACCATTCGCGTTTCTATTGTTTACTTTGTTACTCGTAGCAACAGGTTCGCTAGCTTAGTATGGCAGTGTTAGCTGAACATCACTATTGCACACATTACGGCAAACTACTCAACTCTAAACATTGCACGTACTCCCTACAGATTCACAACACTCTTATCTCTTACTGAGATACATGCATACCATTTTGAGGAACATTAACCCACCTGTATGTATAAACAATGAGACGAAAACTTTAGCTTCTGTTCAGCTCAACTGCAGTATTTATTCTGCAGCGCTTGTCTCATAATGGTTTTAAGTTCCTCCCGGCGCTCAGCGCCATCTAGTGACCTCTATAAGTATCGCCCCACCATAGTAACAAGTACAATACAATGAAATTGGTCTTTTCGTAACTATTAAGTACACATTTCCATAAAAAAAATTATATGGGTGTCTAGTTTTCCCACATTGTTTATTTTTTGCGATAAATGGTAGTGTAATAAACTGTATTAACTCATTTACCTTTTTTTTATCTCTTATGCCTAACTTTGAACACTTTTTTAACCCTTTACACTCTCCCCTGTTTTTTTTTTTTAAATGTCTCCTGACATTTGACTATGTCTTAAGATGTACGTGAGTCTGTGATATGTCAGTATGCATGGGTGAAGCAGTTGTAATAGTAAGGGTGTGGATATGTGAAGTACGGAAGAGGGACAGTATCGAGATTACTTTGGAGAGGGTAGCTTGGCAGTAATGAGTTTACCCCTGCATTCTGCTGTTGATAAGATGGCTGTCCCAGTGTACCATAGGTGAACAGTTTCTTTGGCTTGGCTGTCCTTTGGGATCTTCTGACTGCCTCCACCTCCAATTGGTGTTCATCCTCCCCCACTGCCATGTCCACTTGCGACCTGTCCTGTTGCTCTTCCTCCACTTGATGTTCATCCTCCACTTGATGTTCATCCTCCACTCTGAAATCCTCAAGAGCTCTGTCCTGTGTGTGTGATGTGTTCTGAACATGATCCTGGGTGTCTATGCCCTCTCTGACAGTAGAGTGAAACTCACAAGCTTCAGCCCTTAGCCTTTGCTCAGTCTGAGGATGATGCACTGCTTGATGATGCTCTGCCTGTTGGGATCTCACCAACCTGTAGCATGGGATCTGCTGGTAAGCGTATTCCTCATCAGAGCTGTCTGTGTTTTCTTCATGAGTATCTGCAATGGTTTGTTTCTGTTTCTTCAACTTTGTTTTCCCTTTTGGACATGGTGCAAGAAGTGTTTCCTCCAGTGGCAGTTCGTTCACCGGCAAGAGTAGGTTCCTGTGTAGCACACGCAGGTTTTTTTTAGGTCCCTTCTCAGGTTGCACTTTGTAAACGGGTCCATTATCAACTCTCTCCACAACACGGTGTACTGTCTGCTCCCAGTAAGCCCGCAACTTTCCAGGCCCGCCTCTCTCTGACAGGTTTCTTACCAGCACTCGGTCGCCTGGCTGCAGAACAACACCCCTGACTGCTCTGTCATACTGACTCTTGCCTTTGGCTGAAGATTTTTCACTGTTGTTTGCAGCAATTTCATATGCAGAACGCATCCTCTTTGCCCATTTCTGTGCATATGTCTGTCGATCGGATGACTCAGGCTCTGTCTTTGGTGGGAACAGTAAGTCAACAGGTAAGCGTGGGGGTCGACCATATAAGAGGAAGAATGGGGCAAATCCGGTGGCCTCATGTCTTGTGCAGTTGTAGGCGTGATCTTTCCACTGACTCTTTTTTTCCTCTTCCAGGGTACGCATCATCTGCAGAAGCGTGCGGTTCAGTCTCTCCACGGGATTACCTTGTGGGTGGTACGGTGTGGTTCGTGAATGACCAATACCAGCCAGCTGCTGTAACCTGTTGAACAAACTGTTCTCAAACTCCTTCCCCTGATCATGATGGAGCTTCTCAGGATAACCATAGCGAGGGATGAAGTCTTGAAATATCTTATCGGCTGCTGTTTTTCCTGATTTGTTCCTTGTTGGGTATGCTTGAGCAAAGCGTGTGAAGTGGTCAATGAGGACCAAGATGTACTCATAGCCTTGACTTTGCTCCAGGTGGAGATAGTCGATGCACACCAACTCAAATGGACTGCTTGTGGATATGTGTCCCATGGGCGCTCTCTGTGGCAAATTTGGGCGTTTCTGTTTAATGCAGCTGCATCTTTTGTTAACATAGTCCTCTATGTCCTGCTGCATATTTGGCCAATAAAACCTCTCGCGGGCGAGATGAGATACTTTCTCTGCGCCAACATGGCCCATGTCATTGTGCAGGGTCTTAAGCACCATGGGTTTCCACTTCTCAGGGAGAACAAGCTGCCTGTGTTGTTCAGTCCTTCTATAGAGAATCCCGTCATCCACTTCTAACTTATTCCATTCATACAGCAGTCTCCTTGTCTCTTTCCTCATATTTCTTTTGTCCACTTTGTTGGGAATTCAGTTTTGAAATTTTAAGGAAACAACTTCTGAGATAGCAGATTCCTCTTGCTGTGCTGCCCGAATGTCTTCTGATGGAACACTGGAAATACTCGCCGATGGCAAAACTTCAGCACTTCCACCTTCCAGCTGCAAGGCTGCAACCCAAGGTACGTCACTTTCTTGAAGTGCTTTGCTGCCTTGCCATATCGTAGACACAACCTCAGGTGACATGGTCTCCGTGTGGTCTTTCATGCCATCCTGAAGTTTCACAGGATACCTTGACAGTGTATCTGCGTCTGCGTTCATCTTCCCTGGCCTGTACTTAATATCGAAGTGAAAGTCGGCCAGTTCACCAACCCATCTGTGTCCAACGGCATTTAGTCTGGCAGTGCTAAGGACATATGTCAAAGGGTTATTATCCGTGAAAACTGTAAATGTTGGAGCATAATAAAAGTAATCACAAAACTTGTCACAAATGGCCCACTTAAGGGCCAAGAACTCAAGTTTACCGGAGTGAAGGTGGTAATTTCTCTCGGCAGGTGTAAGAGTTCTGGACCCATACCCAATGACCCGCAACTTGTTGTCCTGACGCTGGTATAGCACTGCTCCTAATCCTTCATTGGACGCATCAGTGTGCAGTATGAATGGAATGTTAAAGTTTGGGTAAGCTAAGATAGGTGGATTAGTTAACATGTCAACTAGCTTGGCTACTACATCCCTGTGCTGTGGTCTCCATGTGATCGGAGTTTTGGATGGGAGTTGTCCTTTCTCTGCTTTCTGAGTTCCGCCCTTACTTTTATTAGTCAGATTTTTGGTGTGACTTTCGTCTGTTTCCGTGGTTTTTTTTAGCAGTTCAAAAAGTGGCTCAGCAAGTCGAGAGAAGTCTTGGATAAAGGAGCGGTAGTACCCCAGAAATCCCAGCAGGGACTTGACATCTCCAACTGTGCGAGGCTCTTTTTCTTTGAGTGCAATCACTGCTGCCAAGTCCTGTGGATCAATTTTGACTCCTTCCCCAGACACCAATCGGCCAAGGTAACGCACCTCTCTTTTAAACAACTCACACTTGGTTGACCTTAGTTTGATGCCGTTTTCTCTCATGCGACTGAGAACTTGTCTGAGGTGGTGTATGTGAGCCTCAAAGGACGTCGAGTAGCACAGCACATCGTCGAGATATGGAGCACAGCATTCATCTCGAATACCTTCCAACACACCCTCAATACACCTCTGGAAAGCCGCAGGTGCATTCGTCAAGCCAAATGGTATCCGTATCCATTCATACAAACCCCAGGGTGTACTGAAGGCTGTAAGGTGTCTGGATTCCTCGCTCACGAACCCTTGGTGGTACGCACTGCCTTGATCCAGGATGGAGAACCATGTGTTGCCCCCCAAACTGTCAAGCAGGTCTTGGATTCGTGGTAATGGATGACGATCGGGGACAGTCTTCTGGTTCAGGCCTCTGAAGTCAACACACAGCCGCAGACTCTGGTCCTTTTTCCGGACACAAACAACTGGAGATGAATATGAAGACACAGATTTGCGGATCCAACCTCTGTCTAGGAGATTCTGCACATACTCTTTCACCTCCTTGTATAAGGGCTTAGGTATGGAGTTATAGCACCTTTGAACAGGGTAGTTGTCCACCACATTGATTTTCAGCTGTAAGTCAGGTCTCCTTCCTCTTTTACGAACACATCCAACTCCTCGAAAAGCATCTGGCGCACAATCTCCTGTTGTTGCTGATCAAGATGTTCTAATTTGACTGGAGGATGCCACTTTTCTTGTGTGTGAGACTCTACTGAGCTGTTCGTTCTGCTGCTGGCACCACTGCTTGGGCTAACCTGTGCAACACACATGTATGTATCACTTTTCGACTTTGCTGGTTGCTTAGCTGAGGAACACAGATTGACTGGTTTGCTGTAAACAATTTCTTCTATACAGCCTAAGACTGTCCTTGGTGGCAGAAAAATGGCATGCTTGGTGGAGTTGCAGATGGAGATTTTCACAGCTTTGGAGGCACCACAGGGCACATCAACTAACGCAGGAAAGAGTTGAAGTCCCTCTGGTAAGACACTTTCTAAAGTGGGTTCAAACAGCATTGTTCCTCCCTGAGGCCATGATCTGACACGACACTTCAGTTCACATATTTGGCCACTTGGAACTGTAAGACCTTTCCTCCCTACTCTAATGATGTCATTTGCAGGCTTTTTCTTAGCTGAAGTATCACTAATTACGGAGACAATGGTTTCAGCTGTGTCTCGATGGAGCTTTAATGCCTCTGCTAGCAAATCACTTAGTCTGACTCTTCCTGGTTCTTCCAGACTCTCTAAAATGATTTCCTCTATTACATTGAACCCTAGCAACAGGCCCCTAACACAGCTCTGACTCACTAGCATGGGTACATTAATGGCTACTTGACCATGTCTTGCACTTTGGATTTCCACCAATATTTCAGCCCACCCCTCAAAAGGTACATCTGTGCCATTAGCAGCTGTGATTCTGAGTGGATTATCTGGTAGTAGGTCTGTGAGTGGCTGGATTCTGATGTCAGGTAAGTGTTTCTTTAACCAGGACTTTTCCAGTATCGTAACCTGAGCTCCACTATCTAGTAGCGCATCAATCTGCACACCGTTGAGAGTACAGGTTAGCAAGCACTTTCTGCCTATCAGTTTTGCTAATTGGGTTCCTTTTCTTACTCTGTGTTTCGATAGTGATGGACAATGAGTGAGAGTTATGGAGTCATGGTTGGTTACGGAAGCAGGGGACTCTGGCTCTTGTTTGGTCACTGGTGGTCCCTCCCCAGTGACCCCATCACATTTCCCGCAGGCTTAGGCTTTGACAGGCAGCCCACAGCTCTGTGCCCTTCCTGGCCACACCTGAAACAGTGGTTGCAGCTTGCAGTCCCTTGAGCTAAACATGACTTGCATTTTCCCCTTGTGGCAGACTTGGGTGGTTGCACCGTACTTAACGGGTTGGCCTGTGACGGCACTGGAGTACTGGCTGTAGGGGTGAGAGCCTTCTCTATAGTTTTTGCTAAGGCTGAGACATGTGCTGTTAGTTCATGTATAGCTGTGCGGTTTGCCTGAACTTCGGCTTGAGTTTGAAGAACACTGGCTTGGACTTCAGCTGGAGGCTGGACTGCATGTTGTCTCTCCCGATGTTGTGTGGCATTGACTGTGACTGTTTTGGTTTTGTGTGTCTGACCTAGACGTGCCTGTCTCTCAACCTCTTCACTAACTGACTTTGTCATTATCTCTAAGATGAAATCATCAGTTACACTTGTATTTGTTAAGAGCGGTTTAAGGTCTCGCCTCACATGTGCATATTTCTCACTTATCCCCTGATACAGCGAATGAAGGAATACCCCATGGACAAGTTTGTCATCATATTGAAACTCTGAGCTACCTTGCTGAGAAGCAAACAATATTCTCTGTTTAAGCCCCATTAACCGTTACATGAACTGTTGTGGGCTTTCTCTGTCTTGTTGTTTGGTATTGCTAAGCTCCTGAAATAACTCCGCACTACTCTTGTCTCGTAAGTGTGCTCTGAGGAAACGCTTAAGCTCAGCTACAGTTAACCCATCTTTGGTCATCAGCATGTCTTTGAAAGTACCAGGCTTGATTATCTTTAGAACAGTACGAATTACTTCTGCTTCTGTGAAATTCTCAGATACCCCTTCATCAATCTGCCTACAGAGTGAGCTATAGCTAACATCAGAATCTGAGTCAGAAATCTGTCCACTGTATATCTTGAATTCTCTACGAGGCAGTAAAGCAGCAACATCCGTCAACTTTATCACATCAGTTACCTGGTTGGCTACAACTGGTACATTTTCTGCCTTAAAATTCACTGCTGAAGGTGCCACTAAAGATTCAGTCTCTGCCAATAACTCACGTTGCTCTTCCGCAGCCGCTGGAGATTGTTGCAGTTCAATGATGAGATCGTTGAAAACTAGCAGGCGGGTCATGCCTTGGTCCTCTTGACTTGCCAACTCGTCACCTTTCAAAAAGTCAATGATGAAGTCATAGAGTTCCACCTCGGTTGCATCATCCCCTGGTAGATCTTCATTCACCTCACCCTTGATGGAGGCTGCCAGCTTGTGGAGTACATCGATTTCAGCGGAGTTGATCAGCTGATGGAGCTGCTTCTGGATTCCCCTTCGCAGTTCTCGTAGAGCAGACATCTCTTCACCTCAGGAGTCGCTGGTGTAGCACGTTGGTCCAGGAACTTGACGTCAGGTTCATTTACTGGTGATTAGCTGCCATCAGGAAAAGGCGCTAATCCCGGACGAGCCCCCAAAATTGTTGCCCCCCTGGCCTGATGAGTGTTGGGGGGGTGAGTGTGATTTTATATCCTGTATGTATAAACAATGAGACGAAAACTTTAGCTTCTGTTCAGCTCAACTGCAGTATTTATTCTGCTTCCACAAAGGAAAAAAAATAATGTTTGACTCCTTGAGGTAATAAACAAAATGCTTGGAGCCTCAGGTATTTCACAGTATCACCATCTCTTCAGAAAATACCAAAATATATTTGAAATAATAATAACGGAAGCACAGTAAAATAAAACATATTAATGTCCATACTTTTCATTGTGCTTCAATTGACATGAATTGTATTATTGACCAGTTGAACAACAACATGTTTTACTTGTTCTCATTTGTTCTTGTAATAAACATTAGTTCTATCATATTACACAAATGACTAAATTTGCATCACTTTTAAAGTCAACTACTTTGTTTAAACACAGGAAAAACGTTTAACATTATGTTATACACACACATTAGCACTAAATGCATTTCCAGATCAGTTAACATAAAACGAGACCATTCGCGTTTCTATTGTTTACTTTGTTACTCGTAGCAACAGGTTCGCTAGCTTAGTATGGCAGTGTTAGCTGAACATCACTATTGCACACATTACGGCAAACTACTCAACTCTAAACATTGCACGTACTCCCTACAGATTCACAACACTCTTATCTCTTATACTGAGATACATGCATACCATTTTGAGGAACATTAACCCACCTGTATGTATAAACAATGAGACGAAAACTTTAGCTTCTGTTCAGCTCAACTGCAGTATTTATTCTGCAGCGCTTGTCTCATAATGGTTTTAAGTTCCTCCCGGCGCTCAGCGCCATCTAGTGACCTCTATAAGTATCGCCCCACCATAGTAACAAGTGCAATACAATAAAAATTGGTCTTTTCGTAACTATTTAGTACACATTTCCATAAAAAAAATTATATGGGTGTCTATTTTTCCCACATTGTTTATTTTTTGCGATAAATGGTAGTGTAATAAACTGTATTAACTCAATTACCTTTTTTTTTATCTCTTATGCCTAACTTTGAACACTTTTTTAACCCTTTACACAGACATCCCAAGTCTCCCGGAAGTTCCGGGAGTCTCCCGCATATTGATAGCGACTCCCTGATGATGACCATAACTGTATTATTGTCAGAGATCAACTAGGTTCCACCCCCACACAATCACAGAGATCACTATCACCTGAGTATTAATCACCACACACCTGCATGTCATCAGATCCTCATCACAGCCTGTATTAAAACACTCGTCACCCACAGTCACATTGTCTGGAGCAGGAGGAGAGGATGGATAGCAAGACGATTGGATCCCAAGGCGGTTGGCAACAACCGGAATGTGAATGGACAGGAGAATGCCGAAGGAAGTGACGGTTCAGGAAATGAATTAGACGAGATGGAAGTAGGTGGCGGGATAGATGAAAAATGGGATATGGTTAGAAATAATACACAGAAAAAGAAACGAAAGAATAAGTCAGATGAAAGTGATTCTGACAGAGGATTAACTGTAGAGGAAACGGAGCGAGAGCAGTTTAAGGTATTTGTAAAACTTGAGCATGAAGGGGATTCGTTTGGTTATATGAATCCAATAACAGCTAACAAAAACTCTACACAAGGAAATTGGCGTAATAACGAGTGCTAAAATACTAAGCAATGGATCATTTCTGATTATATGCAAGGACGAGAAACAGCAAATGAAGGTAATCAAAATGAACAAAATAAATGGAAAGAAAGTACAATGCTCTAAGACTAATGGTAAAAAATTTGTCAAAGGAGTTATCACAGGGATTCCGGTAAACGTCTCAGTAGATTAGGTCAAAGGAAATATAAAAAAATGCAAATGTGAGTGAAGTAAGACGTCTTAAAATAAGCAGGAATGGAAGTATACTGATAGTCTTTCAATAATGATCACTTTTGATGAGGAGAAACTCCCGAATAAGGTCTACATTGGATATATGTGTTACGACATAAGGCTATATATACACCCTCCACTTAGATGTTTTAAATGTCAGAGATTTGGACATGAGGGGCGGTGGGCAAGGGAAAACAGAGATGTGGTAAATGCAGTGGTGATCATGAGTATGGCAAATGTGAAGAGGGTGCAAAGCTGAAGTCCTGTAATTGTGGAGGGGAATATAGTTCAGCTTACCGAGGATGTGAGGTTAGCAAGAGGCAGGCTGAAGTGTAACGAGTCAAGGTTGTTCAAGGAATCAGTTATGCAGAGGCTGCAAAGACGGTGTCAGGAATTGGGACCAATGCTAAACAAAAACTGGAATTAAAAACAAAACCATTGATAAGTGTCAGAAATGTGATAAATTGAAAGAGGAAACTTTGATAGTGAGTAAAAATTATTTTGTATTGTTTATGGCAGAGATAATAAATTGTTAAGCTCAATCAAAAAGCAGAAATGAGAGGATCAAAATCATTGTTAAATCAGCAGAGAAGTATCTAGATGTGAAAGGGTTGCTCTGGGAAACAATTAGAGACATCCTCAATCAAGAGACTCAATCCTCTCAGACATGGGCTGGATCATCTTAATGACGCTGATCATTCTACAGTGGAATGCAAGGAGCCTAATTGCAAACGGTCAAGAATTTAAGAAGTATATTGATAACTTGATAGAGAAACCTCATATAATATGTATACAGGAAACATGGTTAAAACCACAATTGGATTTCATAATAAAGGGATATAATGCAATAAGAAATTACAGAGAATATGGTAGAGGAGGAGGAATAGCAACGTTTATACAGAATGGGATGAAATATAAGGAAGTAAAAATAAATACAGATTATGAATTAATTATAAATAAAATATGGACTGAAAAAGGTTGTATAGATATAATTACTTATTATAATCTGTGTAAAAAATTGAGTCAGAACATTTTAGAGGATGGGGGGGGGGGGTAATAGTACTGATGCAAATGGCATACTTATTGAATAATTTATTGATATTAAGAATTTGGTGTGTATTATTAATGGAGAAGGAACACGTTATAATAGCAAAAACAACACAGAATCGGCTCTTGACCTGCCATTTGTATCTAGTTCAATAGCAGGGGTTAGCACATGGAGTGTGATCAAACAAACTACAGTAGGGAGTGACCATTACCCGGTAATGACTAAAATTGGCACAAAGATATGCTATAAAAAGGAAAAGAAAATTCTTAGATGGAAACTGGAGAAAGCTAATTGGGAACGTTTTCAAGAAATTTGTGCAAAGAGATGTTTGACACCTCAAGTAGAGAATCAGATGGATGTAAATATATTTAATAATAAACTAGTTAATGAAATAATTCAGTCGGCTGAGGAAGTGATACCTAAAAGTACAGGAGTAAGATGTACCAAGAGTGTACCCTGGTGGAATAATGACTGTAAAGAAGCTATAAAAGCAAGACATGAGGCATTCAGGCAACTCAAAAAACATCATTCTCAGGATATTTTGATCTTGTATAAAAGGGCCCAGGCAAAAGCAAGGAAAACAATAAAAGCACAAAAACGTTCATTTTGGAGGCAATATTGTAATAGCATTGGAGGCAATATTGTAATAGCATTGGAAGAGAAGTACAACTATCAGATGTATGGGGCATGATCAGACGAATGGGGGGGATCAGAAGAAAGATGGAGTGTGTTATAAAATGTTAGCACAAATGACAGAGAGAACACTGTAAATAGTATTAAAACTGTTTAACCAAATTTTGGTGCGAGGTACCGAGTGGCACCCCAAATACTGGGATGTGTAGGCTCACTGGCTTTAGGTAGTGGAGGTGGAAAAGACGGTTACCACAACTCAATTTGTTCCAAAAAATAGAATAAAATTTATTTATATTTTAACTCAGAAGTCAAGAAAACAAAATAACCAAAAATAAATCAAAACAGCACAATGCTTCTGGCTTTCACCGATAGTACGTACAGCAAACACTTTGTACATAGCCTCACAACAAGCTAGTACTCACCCTAAATATACTAATGCAGAATGAGGCTCTCTTAAAAAGGCCAAAGCATTAAGCCAAATTGGCCCATTCAGGGCCAATTGGACCATACCAACAATCAGGGTATAACCTTCAGCCTAAGGCCATAAATAAACTATAAGATAAGTAGAAAATAAACATTACATGAAAATAAAATAGTATCATCATATCACTATCATTTTATACCACATTTATACCATCTATTCACACCACCCATACACATACAAAACATTATTACAAACAAACACCCCTGTGACCAATGCTCTGCACTAGGGCTGTCAACGAATATTCTAAATTCGAATATATATTCGAATAGTTTAAAAAAACAGAAATTCGAAGGTGAAAATTAATATTCGAATCATGTGGAAAAACATGCCCGCGGTAGCAGAGGCGCGGCTGTCTGCTTTGCTAGTGGCAAAATTCTGAAGCTTAAAATGTAAAACGCATTTTCCAGCTGCACAGATAGCACAGTGACTGTCTGGCTCACTCATTGGCTGCTGCGGCAACTGCACATCCAATGGCGCGGGCGCCTCGAACGTGTGCGCCAATGAGCTAGCATTACATCATACAGAGCCCGCCAAGGGGTTGTGGCCAGACGTCCCCGAAATAGCCATAGTAGCAGCAGTTTACCACAGCACGAGCTGCGCCTCGGAGAGTTCAATGTCGGTTCTATACTGTAAAACTTAAATTAATGTTAATAATATTTGTTTCAATCACTGAATGAAGCCTGCTATATTTAGGACAAGAGTCGCGACCTTAAATTGCTTGCACAAAACTCTTGATCAGCACTCAACATGTGTGTATTATTGTTCATTTAAACCGTTATGCGCAGAGAGCGTGAGGGCGAGAGAGAGAGAGAGCGAGAGAGAGCGCGAGAGAAAGAGTGCCTGCGAGTGCGAGCGAGAGTAAGGTCTGCGGTCTTGGCCATTAGTTGATTTACTTGTTTTTGTGTAAGTTAATACGTTGTCAAATATGTTTAAACTTAAATAAGCTACCTATACAAGTAGTTGTGTCTCTTTGTATTAATTTGTCCTGTTATTGACGTAATGCGCGTCATTGACAAAATGCGCAACCAGATATTCGAATAGTTCGAATATATGTGTTTTTTTTAGAGGGAATATTCGAATGTCATTTTTGAGCAATTTTGACAGCCCTACTCTGCACCCTCTGCCCTATGACAAGGATAAATACTGCCCCTACAGCGGCGCGCGCATCCGCATAGGAGCAGTTGAACCGGACCGGGATGCAGGAAATGTGTGAGTCGTAATATGTATGAATTCACTAGGATTTTAGCCAGAAACAGGGAGTAAATGGGACATGAACTAGTGGGTACCGCACTACATGTCATTGAGGTGGTAAAATAGGTAGTTATAAGCAGTGACAAATTAGTTTTGAGTATTGTGAATGAAATTGCGGACTAACCGCGTTACAAACAAATCAACACAATGAGTTTATGATGCCTAGCCTTCCCTTTAAACACACCCCTCCCGACTGTGTTCATTAGCCATCCATACACCTTCACAAAATAATACAATTAGCCTAAGCAAGGCATAATTTTTATAAAGGAGCGTGCGGGTGTAACTTATGTGTGTGCAACTGTGTATGCAAATGTCCAGAGTCTCTCCCGCTCTCGCGTGTAACCATTCACAGTCAATGCGGGAGTGCGTAACAGTGAGAAGTGAGGTTCACTTTCGCACATTGGGATACTGGACAACTCCCTTTGGTATAGAAAGAAGCAATAATAGTACCAGTTCTTAAACCAGGGAAAGACCCATCAGATCCTTGTAATTATAGACCCATTGTCTTGACCTCCCATTTATGTAAAATCATGGAACGAATGATCACAGAAAGAATAACGTATTTCCTAGAAAGTAAAGCTCTTTTATCTCCTTATCAGAGTGGGTTTCGTAGGGGTCGTAACACAATGGACTCTGTATTATGTCTAGAGTCAGATATTAGGAAAGCACAGACCAATAAAGAAGTAGTTATAGCTGTCTTCTTTGATGTGGAAAAAGCATTTGATATGCTCTGGAAAGAAGGATTATTGATAAAGCTAAAAGCATTAGGAATTGGCGGTAGATCATTTAATTGGATTATGGATTTTTTATTTGACTGGAAAATTCAAGTAAGGGTAGGTAAAGAATATTCCAAAGTATATTCAGCAGAGAATGGAACTTCTCAAGGAAGTGTGTGTAGTCCGATATTATTCAACATTATGATTAATGACATTTTCAATCAGGTTGAACATAATAATCTTTGTATGCAGATGACGGGGCTTTGTGGATTAGAGACCGTAATATATCATATGTGAATAAAAAAATACAAGCTGCAATAGTAGAGGTGGAAAAATGGACAAAAAAATGGGGATTTAAATTATCAGTTACAAAAACAAAAAAATTTAATTTGCTTTTCGAGGAGGCATAAAATCTTACCTCTTACCTAACATTTCAGAAACCCGAATAGTGACCTTAACCCGACCATAACCCGGAAATTGGCTGCATGTAAACGTAGTCAATGACTAAGTTTACATGCAGCCAATGTTCGGGTTATGGTCGGGTTAAGGTCACTATTCGGGTTTCTGAAACATTAGGAATAACCCGTTTACATGTGTGAGCAGAGAGAGTTTCTCTGTATACATGGAATTGCAATATCCCGATGTAAACAGCGACGCACGGTTAGCGTCTGGACGTACGGACAACCTTAAGACGCAGTATGCGTCATTTCCGATTCTTCTTCCTGTAACCAAAGACGACAACAACAGCAGCATGCGGATAATGAATAGTTCGGGGCAGATAGCGATCGCCCTGTTTGCGCTTTGATGCTGGTAACGTTACTGACCTCGCTCCAAACGTATGCTGTGCTGCGTCTCGCCATGTTTACTTCCGGTATACTGCACGCGGGTTTTTTGTATGCACTGAGAAGTTCCTCTACTCAAAAGACCAAGATTCCTTGCGAATAGAACATGCGCAGTGGGGACAATCACTATGGGGAAATCCCGATACGCGTTTACATGACCAAAAATTCGGGTTAGAAAAGGGGTACCCGGACTTCCGGTTTGGTGAGATGGCGTAGACACGCGTTAAGTCTCGCTCCCACTTTTTTTCTTGTCTATAATAATTTTAAACCCCTACTATTTCTTCTACTTGACTACCAAGTGGGCAATATCTTTGCTGCATACAAATTGGCATCAAATTATGGCAACTAAAACAACAAAACAAAGCAAAAAGGATCAGAAAGCCGAGGCGAGTGGAGACGACGGCAAAGAGGTTAACATGGCAGCCATCGCTAGCCTTCTTGATGAACACCGGGTCGCTCTTTCTGCAGACTTTAATACTGCCGTTTCAACTCTCGAGGTAAAGCTAGACCAAATTCAAGCTGCCGTGACGGACCACGCTTCGAAGATTGCCTCGCTCGAGACACACGCTAATGCACAGGATGAGCGCGTGCAAGCCTTGGAAACGACTTGCGGTATCTTAACAGAGAGCAACGCTAAGTTACTAGCCAAAGTCGTGGATCTCGAGTCACGTAGCCGGCGCAATAACATAAGAATTATTGGACTACCTGAATCCATTGAAGGGCCCCGACCATCCATTTTCTTTTCAGAACTACTTGCGGAAGTATTTGGGGACGGAGTACTGGAATCTCCGCCGGAATGTGATAGAGCCCATCGGTCGCTGTCCGATAAACCGAGACCGGGGCAGAGGCCCAGACCCGTTATCATCCGGCTACATAAATTCCAACAAAAGGAAAAAATCATCCGTGAGGCCAGAGCGAGGAGGGGAAAGCTTCAATACCGCGGCACACATATTTCTATTTACGAAGATTACGCGCCTGAGGTGATGGAACAACGCTCCAAATACAGAGAGGTGCTATCTGAGCTGTACAATCTCGGCCTAAAACCAGCGCTGTTGTTTCCGGCCAGGCTTACTATTGTAACGAAGGATGGTGATAGGAGAAGATTTGCATCGGTCACTGAAGCCAAGGACTACATTGCATCTATTCGTCCTGCTGAGGTTTAAACTTGAAGTGGAGTTACTCAGGACTGGATCGCTGAGGTTTAAACTTGTGGAGTTACTCAGGACTGGATCGACTGACTCAAGAAGCGGTATTCGTTAAATGCTTAGATTTCCATGTTGACTTAGATGCATATTATAACGTTTAGCTGTTGCATATGAAAGTGGTAACTCTAGATTTATAGATGTCTTTTACTTAGCATTACGGAGACATTGTTTTAGTATAACGTTACAACCTTGAGTCCACTTAGTTCATTGATGTAGTTTCAGTGATTTATTTAATTTAGGTCAATGTACATTTACAGGCGTACCAAGTTATTATTATTATTTATTATTATAATTTTTTAAGCCACTAACTTACACACTCAAGTGCCTGAGACACTAGTTTTACAGCTGTTATGTCTACAGTTTGTGTGTGATGCACATTGTATGACAGGCAGTACTTGGTTATTACACTTGCTTTCTTTGTATTCATTTTGTTTGGTTAAGTGTTAACCTAAATGGATTTGTGTTTTGCGCCTTCTATTGCACCACACCTATTCTCTGCTCATAAGAATTTGCAGAGATGCTTATAGTAGTGCCGCTTAGAGTATGTGCTCATTCAAATATATGAAAATGGTTATAAAGAGTATTCAAATATTTTCGTTTTTTCCTCTCTTGGCGAATGTACATTCGATATGATCACAACTTCATTTTTGTTGTTTGCTTATCCTATATATTATATATTAGGGATGGTAAGATTAATCGATTCGCATCGGTGCATCGGCATAAAAGCTAACGATGCGATGCATCGATTTAAATAAGTGTGCATCGGATACAAGTTGGCATTTGTATCGCGATGCATCGGTTCTAACATATCTGCATCGGTAAAAAACGATTTATTCATATATAATTATTAGTAGATGCGTTATACGTTTACTATTTAGAAAGTGACCAATCATTGTGACCATTATGTAACTGCTGCGTTCACACCGGACGCAGATGGAGCGCCTGTAGCGGGAGATTTCCATGTTAAGTCAATGTAAAGACGCGTTGACGCGGGTCTGGAGCTCCAGCGATTTCGCCTCATTCGCGCGTCCAGTTCGACTAGATTGATTTCTTCTTTCTAAACTGTTGCTCGAGCGCGTTCTCTCATCACAACTGCTGACGCTGCTGTAGGCTACGTGAATATGACGCATCACAACACATACGAGTGCGAGGCGTTTCCTGATATCACCTATACATTTAAACCTTAAAGTAGGACATTTAAGTTAATCTGGTTTACAGAAGCCTGTGACTGCAAATAATCGTTTTTCATATATATATATATATATATATATATATATATATATATATATATATATTTCATTTGAATACAGTTATGAAAGACCTGTTTGTGAAAGTTTATTTTTATTTTTGTTTATGTTAAAACAGCACCTGCTTTCTGGTCACTGTTAGCCTACCTGCTGAAATCACATTAGGAACATTTCTTTATTGTTTATCCCTGAGCATCCTTAGATTGTTTCACTGTTAAATATGTGAGCTGTTAAAAAATTTAACTGGAGACAGGACAGGAAAAGTATGTCTGTTTTTATTTAGCCTAATCTTGTGTTTGTGAAAGAGCCATGTGTTTAAAAGTCAGATATATGGCACTTAAGCTACTTTATGATTTGCTGTGTGTCTGAACAGAAGAAATAAAAGTTAACTATCTATACAATATTGAATTTCATAGAATCATATTTTTCTCCATTGGATCGTATTACATTGAATCGCATCGCGTTGAATCGAATCGAAATCGGATCGCACCACATCGTTAAAGTAGTGAATCGTATCGCATCGCATCGGTAGATGCTTATATGTATCTTTAATGTATCGAATCGTTGGCTGTGCATCGAGATGCGTATCGCATCGGTCTCAGCTATGGAGATGCACATCCCTATTATATATAGATGTGTGTGTATGGTATATATCCATTCGTCGTTGTTCACTTGAAATTTTTATTTCAAAAGGGGGGGGGGGGTGACGTTCAAAGTTGGTGGGAGAGAGACGTCAGAAGTCTTGTATCGCTGTAAAGCGTTGAGCCGTGTTGCTCAGACAAGGTTCGTATTTTGGGGGAATGTTTTCGAGGCCACAAAATGTTTTTTCTTTTATTTTTTTATTTATTTATTTATTTTATTTTATTTATTTATTATTTTTTATTTTTTTTCTGTCTCCTTTTCCTCTCTCTCCCCATTGCAGAAGGCCATGCAGTTCCAGTTACAACATTATGCATCGTTCTAGATGGCTACTGATATGTCAAGGATAAGTAAAGGTGTGCGCCTGATTTCATGGAATACCAAAGGAATGAATAAGGCCATTAAGACTGGTAAGGTAATGACGCAGCTGCAACATTTGAAAGGGGATATTATATTTCTACAGGAAACGCATCTTAAAACCTCAGATATCCAACGAATCAAAAAGCCTTGGATGAGTCATGTGTTTCATTCAAAATTCTCGGCCAAAGCTAGAGGGGCTGCTATTATTATTACCAAGAATATATTGTTTGAGCCAGCACATATTATCGAGGATGTCAATGGCCGTTATGTCATAGTATCGGGCTTGTTACAGAACCTCTCAGTAGTCCTAGTCTCTATCTATGCTCCCAACTGGGACGACGAGCAATTCTTCATCAACCTCTTTGCTAAAATCCCAAATAGCGACAATCATCATATACTGATGGGAGGCGACTTTAACCTAGTGCAAGACACAATTCTCGACAGGTCGTCTTCCAAGCAATTTAATCTATCGAATTCTGCTAAAGTAGTTTTTAATTGCTCATCGCATCTAGGAATTTCGGACCCCTGGAGGTTTAAAAACCCCCAGAGTAAAGTTTTCTCTTTTTTTTCTCCGCCACACCAAACCTTTTCCCGGATTGACTTTTTCCTGATTGACAACAAATTGTTGCATCTGGTTACCGCTAGTGGCTATCACCCCATAGTTGTTTCGGACCATGCCCCCACCTCGCTTGATATTAATCTTCCTCTTAGTGTTAGCTCCCCATCACTTTGGAAATTTAGTTCCCATTTATTAGCGCATCATGAGTTTGAGAACTTTGTGGCCACTCAAATTAGTGATTACATTGAATTCAATGATACCCCTGAGGTCAACAGTGGATCCTTATGGGAAGCCCTTAAAGCCTTTGTTCGAGGTCAGATTATTTCCTTCACTTCGTACATGCGTAAGGCTGAAAGGAGTAAAAGGCAGGATATCTTAGACAAACTCCTCAAACTTGATGAAACTCACGCCGTCGCTCCCTCACCTGCCCTTTACAAAAAACGACTTCTGCTACAATCAGAATATGATTGCTTGATGACTCATATTGTAGAGAGACAACTGCAGCAATCCAAGCAACGTTTTTTCGAACATGGCGATAAGGCGGGTAGACTTCTTGCCCAACAGGCCCGTGCAGCCAGTGCCTCTAGATTAATTCCAAGAGTTATGTCCCCTAGTGGTAATCTTACTGCAGACCCAGCCGAAATCAACAGAGTTTTTTTAGACTTTTACAGTAACCTCTATACCACTGAGCAGTCTTCAGCTTCGATATTGTTCCCCAACCCCTTAGATTCTTTAATATTTCCTAGAATTGATGAAGATTCGGCTAAGGAATTGGGCAGCCCCATTTCCTCCCAAGAAGTCAAAGAAGCGATTAACTCAATGCAAAATAAGAAATCCCCAGGCCCCGATGGGTTTACAGTTGAATTCTACAAGGCATATTCCACTTTATTAGTTCCAATTTTAGTGAGGATGTACAATAATTCATTTCAAGAAGGCCAACTCCCACCGACACTGAATATGGCTTCTATATCTTTGCTTTTAAAGAAAGACAGGGATCCCACTTCCTGCGGTAACTACAGACCGATTTCTCTGTTAAATGTAGACTGCAAGATACTAGCCAAAATTCTGTCTCTCCGCCTCCAAAATGTAATGCCATCCATAATTTCATTAGATCAAACAGGCTTTACATTGGATAGGCATTCTTTCTTCAATACTCGGAGATTACTTGATATCATTTTCTCTCCCTCATCTAATATCCCTGAAGTCATAGTTTCATTGGATGCTGAGAAAGCTTTCGATAGGGTAGAGTGGGAATACCTGTTCTTTGTGTTAGGAAAATTCGGGTTTGACCCCAAACTTATTTCATGGATACGGCTTTTGTACGCTTCACCGTCTGCATCGGTACATACTAACGGTGTTCGATCGCCACCCTTTTTGCTTCAGCGGGGGACACGTCAAGGCTGCCCGCTTTCACCTTTGTTATTTAATTTAGCTATTGAGCCCTTGGCCATCTGGCTTCGAAGTCATGATGCGTTTAAAGGCATCACACGCCATGGTTTGGACCATAAACTTTCCCTTTATGCAGACGATTTGTTATTGTACGTTTCCGACCCCATAGCTTCTTTCCCCCCTATACTATCTGTTCTAGAACAGTTTGGCTGCCTATCAGGGTATAAGTTAAACTTTCAAAAAAGCGAGTTATTTTTTGTTAACCAATTGGCTAAATCTCTTCCTCATTCTTTATTCCCCTTTAAGTTAGCCTTAGATGGGTTTAAATATTTGGGGATATTTATCACCGGTTCGCTTAAAGACTTGTTTTTTAAGAACTTTACACCACTTTTCGAAAAATGCAAGTCAGATATGGCTAGGTGGAGTTCCCTTTCCCTTTCTGAAATAGGTCGTGCGAACCTTATTAAAATGGTTATCTTGCCGAAGTTTTTGTATCTTTTCCAGCATCTTCCAGTTTGCATTAATAAATCATTTTTCACTAATCTAGATCAACAATTGAATGGATTCCTTTGGAATAAGAAGCCAGCTCGCATCAGGAAGTCAGTTCTTCAGCTTCCCAAATCTGAAGGAGGTTTAGCTCTACCAAATTTCCGATACTACTTTTGGGCATGTAACATTCATAAATTACTGTATTGGGTTGGCCTTAAAAGTTGCGCCTCTAGTCCGCCCCCCTGGGTGCATATAGAGATATCTTCCTCTCGTTATTTACTTTCTAATATCTGCTCCCAGCTTCCCCTTGGGGTACACAAAATCTCGAGCAATCCAATAGTTATTAATACTATTAAGATTTGGCATCAATTTAGAAAACAATTTGGTCTACATAGAGCATCGATTCATATGCCAATTTCAAATAATCACTTATTTTCCCCATCCATTGCAGACAGCTTCTTCGATATTTGGGCAGCTAAGGGTCTCTCTACCCTAAATGACTTGTATGAAAACGAAGTCTTCACCTCTTTCTCTTCCTTATCAGCTAAATTTAACCTCCCTAATAGTCATCTTTTTCGTTTTTTTCAAGTGAGGCACTTTATTCAAAAGTTATTTCCCCATTTTCCCAATCGTCCACCCGAATCAGAAATTGATTCAATTCTCGCCTTCGACTCTGGTCAAAGA
The DNA here is from genome assembly GCA_031834385.1 of Semotilus atromaculatus. Lineage (NCBI taxonomy): Eukaryota > Metazoa > Chordata > Actinopteri > Cypriniformes > Leuciscidae > Semotilus > Semotilus atromaculatus. Next base: position 21,008,036 of record JAULUF010000015.1, read on the forward strand.
CGACTGATTTCAACCATTTATGGTAAAATAATCTCCTTAACCCCCTCTCCAATTGACTCCCTTAAGATAACCTGGAAGCAAGATTTGGGCATTGACATTTCCGATGACCAGTGGAAAAACATTCTCAGTTTAGTTCACTCTTCATCTATTTGTTCTAGACATGCCCTAATACAATGTAAAGTGCTTCACAGAGCCCATTTCACTAATGCAAGACTGGCTAAAATTTTTCCTAACAGAAGTGATGCCTGTAACAGATGCAGACAATCCCCAGCCGATCATCTTCACATGTTCTGGTCATGCCCGATGCTATCAGACTATTGGTCCGACATTTTCAGAACTCTCTCACAAGCCCTCAATTACACTTTTGTCCCTAATTCCTTGACTGTCCTGTTTGGCCTTTCCCCAATCCCATGTATACCAGCTACAGCGCACTGCGTCATTGCCTTTACTACTTTGCTGGCCAGGCGTGCCATCCTCCTTAAATGGAAACATGCTTCTCCTCCATCACATGATTACTGGATAAGAGAGGTATTGCAATGCATCCACCTTGAAAAAATCAGACATTCTCTTAAAGGTTCTCTGAGATCGTTTCATAAAACTTGGAGCCCTGTACTGACTACTATTGAAGGCCTTATTGAGATGTCAGGACCTCCTGATTAGACTTCTGTGGGGAGGGGGGAGACTTTTATTATTTTGTTTACTGTGTGTCTTATGACAACTTTTGTATGCATATAATTTATTTATTTTATTTTACTATTTATATATATATATTTTTTAATTATTATTATTTTATTTTTTTCACTTTTTTTTTTTTTTTTTTTTTTTTTTTTTTAAATCTACTTTTGAGAGCTACAAGTGGCCTTAGGGGTGGGGTGGGAGGGCTGATTGGTGGGGGTCTATACTGATGTGTGGAACTGTTCTGTTGATTATTCTTGATTTTCTCTCAGACACCATGTTGCATTTTACATCTGTTGTAACACCCTTTATATGTCTGCAGAAAACTTAATATAAAAAAATAAATAATAAAATGTATTAGTACACTGAAAAAAAAAAAAAAAAAAAGAAAAGAAAAGGGGTACCCCAGGTATAATATCCCGGTTTTTAAAATCCGGGTTATGAGCATATCCGGGTTTTTGCCGGTGTTTACATGGCCATTCACGATCGGGTTATTGCTAATATCCCGGTTTTGAACGGGTTATTGGCTGCATGTAAACGCAGCCAATGAGAGATGTCACCTTATTCAATCATTGAAGAAAGTAAAACATCATGACTTTACTTTATCAGGTCTATTAAGGGAAACAGATAGTAAGTTGTATGATGAGATTATTAAATTTGCGAAAGAAAGTAATTCATTTAATAGAATATAGCGGGTTTTGTTTTTTGTTAATTTATTATGTTTTAATTTTCAGTTTGTTTATTTGTTTTGCTTGGTTTTTATGTTTGTTTATATTTTGTATAAAAGCAAATAACTTGATCCATATTCCATTCCAGTTGGTGGCGGTAATACACCAATAAGATAAGTTGCCAACCGCCAATAAACACCAAAGAAGAAGTCACATTGTCTGGTCTCGTTCGTAGATGTTCAGACTCACTCATCTACCTACCTGCTTTCCAGCACTAGGATTATCCTTACCTGTTCTCTCCAACGTACTCGCCAAGATCTCCAGCGATCTCTCCACTCATCTCCTCAAGCTCCAGCGATCTCCCTTCATTCTCCAGCGATCTCTCCGCTCCTCTCCTCAAGTTCCAGTTACTTCTGGAGAGGTTACTTCTCTTACGAGAGGTTCTCTCGTATTGCGTAAGAAGCTTACGCTACGGGAACCCCTTGTCAACGCCGCATGCGCCAAGCATCCACATCATAATCCAGGGGAAACCCTGAGAAATCAGATAGGTGGGAAATAGGCGGCCAGCAACGCGGGCCGACACATGCACACAAGCACTTATAGGGAGAGACAGAGCGGCGCCGCCGGTCTGTATCACACATCAACCTAAAACAGTGCAGCTCAACCAGGAGAGCGAAGTCACGTGAAAATAGCCTGCGCATGATAGAATCTGGGCAGGACATACACACTTTAGACTGAAAGAAGTCTAGCCTGCAGAGCGGGGACTTCCAGGTTATAAAACAAATGTAGACGGAGAGGCCCAGCCCGCCGCCATACAAATGTCATGAATCCAAATCCCGCTAGACCATGCCCACTGTGAGGCCACGCCTCTAGTGGAATGAGCCCTGATGCCCAAAGGGCATTGCAGACTTTTAGACGCATATGTGGCTGCGATAGCGTCCACTATCCATCTGGACAGAGTCTGTTTCGAGGCGGCGAGACCCTTGGTGCGCCCACCAAACGAAACAAACAGCTGCTGTAAACTCTCAGAGCTCTGACAGGGCAGAGGAGATTAACATCACTCTTGCTGTCAGAAACTGGCAGCGCTGACAGTGAAATAACCTGCACTCTGAAGGGAATGCCAATCACCTTCGGGACATAGCCATGTCTTGGTCTGAGGATGACTTTGGAGTCATTTGGCCCAAACTCGAGACACGCCACGCTGACAGATCTTTTAAAGGGGTCCTATTATGGCCTTTTACGAAGTTTTGATTTTGTTTTTGTGAGTCATGTATGAATTATGTCATGGCAGATTTAGCACTTCAGAAGAATGGTATGGACACGCAGTTATGTTAAATGCTGTTAAATTCATCCTCCTAGCTCCCCTAAGGAACTGGATGACAGAGCCTTCTACGTAGAGCCTTCTCGTAGAAGGAGCTCTAGACAGCGCGATCGTGTTCATGACGCCTTCTGGCAGGGTAACGGGTATCCGTTGATCAACCATACGTGCAGAGACCAGCGCTCTGGATGGGGATGCCAGATTGAGCCGCGGGCTTGAGAGAGGAGATCTCTCCTCACCGGAATCGGCCAGGGGGCTGTACGTGCTAGCCGCATCAGCTCCGGGAACCAGACTTGGTTCTCCCACCGTGGGGCTGTGAAGAGCACTGAGTGGCGCGTTTCCCTGATTCTCTTGATTACCTGTGGCAACATTGAGACCGGAGGGAAAGCATATAGTGGGCGGCTGGGCCAGATTTGGGTCCCAATAATCCCTTGTGTCTTCACTCCTGAACTCACTCCCTCATTACACACCTGTTCATTGTCATCATCATCCGTGTCACCTGTCCTCACCTCGTTATTATTACAACAAAGTCTTTGTTGATTCTTGTTAATGTTACCTTTGTGTGTGTACCCTCTACCCGTCTGCCTGCCTGTACCTGTTTGTTGTTTTGAGTCATTAGTAAATGTTTGTATTGGAGCCTTTGGACTCTGCCTTTCCTTCAACCTGCACCACACCCGTGACAATCAGCAGGTACCTTCTTGAGCCATGGCACAACATTCTGTTAAAATGGGCCAATATAAAAAAAGAACACTGGTAATTTAGGCTGAAATCATTTTATTAACGGTAAATTGACACTACTGTATTGTCTTTAGTGTACCATAACAACACCATAAATGTATTTCATTAAATAGAAAGCTGAACGAATATTTGATAAAAAAAAATTAAAAAAACTGAACATGTTGCATAGGTGTTTCTATGCATTGGTGTCTTTTGTGTGCATGTACAGTCATGGTCAAAATTGATGGCACCCCTAGTAAATATGATCAAAACTGGCTGTAAAAAAATTAATCTGCATTGTTTATCCTTTTGATCTTTCATTCAAAAAAAATAGCAAAATTCTAACCTTTCATTGAAGTAAAAGAATTGAAAGTGTAATAAATGTTTTTCTCCAAAACACGTTGGCCACAATTATTGGCACCCTTTTATTAAATACTTTTTGCAATCTCCTTTTGACAAGATACCAGCTCTGAGTCTTCTCCTATAATGCCCGATGAGTTTGGAGAACACCTGACCTGAGATCAGAGACCATTCCTCCATACAGAATCTCTCCAGATCCTTCAGATTCCCAGATCCATGTTTGTGCTTCTCCTCTTCAGTTCAGCCACTCATCAGGTCAGGGAACTGGGACGGTAATGGCAGAAGCTTCATTTTGTGCTCCGTAGCACATTTGTGTGTTGATTTTGATGTTTGTTTTGGATCATTGTCCTAATGGAAGATCCAACCACGGCCCATTATAAGATTTCTAGCAGAAGGCGTCAGGTTTTGATTTTTTATTTGATAGAATCCACGATGCCATGTATCTGAACAAGAAGTCCAGGACCTCCAGCAGAAAAATATGCCCACAACATGAAAGATCCAATGGTATATTAAATTGTACACATGGGGTACTTTTTGTCCTTGTGTGCACCAAACCCATCTAGTGTGTTTGCTGGCAAAAATATATTTTTTTAGTTTCATCTGACCACAGAAGCCTGTGCCGTTTGAAGTTCCAGTCGTGTCTGACAATTGAATATGCTGGAGTTTGTTTTTGGATGTGCGAGGAGGATTTTTCTTGAAACAACATGTGGTGATGTAGTTTTTTTTTTTTTTTTTTTGGCTCTCTGACCCCCAAGACTCAACTAATCTCTGCAATTCTCCGTCTGTGATCCTTGAAGAGTCTTTGGCCACTCAAACTCTCCTCCTCGCCGTGCATTAAGTCAATATAGACACAAGTCCTCTTCCTGGCAGATTCGTAACATCTTTAGTTGATTGGAACTTCTTAATTATTGCCCTGATGGTCAAAATGGGGATTTTCAATTCTTTAGCTATTTGCTAACAGCCACTTTAAATTTTGTGATGGTCAATGATATTTTAATGCACATCAGAACTATATTATTTGGTTTTACTCATTCTGATGAATGATTAAGGGGATTTGGCATTTGTGTTTCCTCATATTTAAACTCCTGTGAAACACGAAGCCATGGCTGGTGTAGCGTATGAATGAAGAATCATGATTTCAGTTATTCTGAACGCCATACACACATTCTTACGAACGGGTCAGAAAGCCCACACTTCACAAACTCCCCTATCTAGATCGTTAGCTAGCGCCAGCTAGTCTGAAGTTTTAAGTGATTCCTGACACCTTTACAATATAACGATTTTAACCAGAGATCCGCACACGGATACATTAGAGATGCATTAGAGATGCACACGGATGCATTAGAGATGCATCCGTGAGATGACATCAAAGGAAAAACCGTTATCTTCAAACCCCTCCCCAGCGGGGAGAAATGCCAGATGCGGCAAAAGACACAAACACACACACACACAAACACGCACACCGATGCATTCTTGACATTAACCCCGAAATTAATGATTCTGAAATGTATGATGTATTCCTGCATGTCTGAATGTTATACTGTTGTATTAAGTAGCTAAGATCGTCAATTGTGTAGTTAAACCCTAAAAGCGTCTATTAAGAATTTAACAGCACACATATCCTTGTCTGCACACTATACCCCAGCTGATTAATATCAAACGAAATGCCTTGACTCGCTCTAACCAAATATATGAAAAAGACAACGGTAATAAGTAGTCCACTATGTTTTTCCAACACATTCTCATCCTAGGGCATCATATCTGACACTTTTGACATTTCGTCTAAATCCAACGCGCATGGTACCCTTTAGCGTCAATATAACACGTACAGATATGGGTAGGTTTAGGTCTGGTGTAGGGTTAGGGTTAGACCGCTAGGAGGCGCCTTCTGACCCATATATATCTGCGTCTCATATTGACGCTAAAGGGTGCCATGCGCGTTGAATGTAGACGAAATGCCACGAGCGTCAGTATAGTTCCCAGCTTTAAAGTAAAAGATCCAAACTTGAGATCTCATAGAAACACAACGTGTGAGGTTCTATTGGTCCGTTCCTCAAAGAAGGGGCGTTAACTTTCACTTTAAAATATCGCGACCCCTTTCTCTCACTTTCTTCTTCATCGTCATCTCTTCTTCTTCATGTTACCTTTTTTGTTAGTGCTGCCTTCGTCTCGTCTTATTTGTCTTTTGTTTATTTTGCGTTTAGCTCAGTCTTCTTTTTGTTAGTGCTCCGTTCACTTCTCCGGACCGAACTACGCACTTTAACTTTCCTCAGTCCGATATCCTCCGAGTGAACGGACTCTCCTCCACTGCGTACCATTAGGACGTTTTGAACCTCCCGCGAACAAGACGCGCTCTGAAAGAACGCCTCCATCCAGAGCAAAGAGGACATCCACAAGCGCACGTTCAGCGACAGCAAGGTCCCTGTGCAAGTATTGTTCTATCCAAATTTAGATGCGTTAAAGGGTGTATGTTCCTTGTTAAGGTCGGCTGGGGTAGAAAGTGTATTTTCCTGTTTCCATTTTCCTTTCTTCCTGTTTTTGCTTACATTATTCTATATGTTAGTTGTTAGATGTAGTTGCATATTCTAGTTCATTTTATTAAACTCCATTATACTCTTGATTGTCTCTGTTTGTTGATCATAAAAACAAAGCCTCTTTAATGTGTGATCTTAAGCTACGAGCTGACACGATTTGATTTGTAAACTTATAAGATGAAACCTTCTTGAGAATTGATAAAGAGTACCTAACAGCAGTTCGGCGGACGAACTGATTGTTTGAGGTGCGGTTAATTCTATTAAGGTATTTCTGGAAATTAATATACCCTGTCTGCATATGATATATATTCTTAATTAATTACAATTCGTTGTGTTAATTACCTATGTATATCTGAAGCAGACACGTGGACTATATCATCCCCTTTTGGGTGATTTTTATGTAGCATATGGTTAATCTGGTTAATACGTATTCCCCAAACCTGAGCTAGCTCACAGCAAAAACAACAGTGTACATTTAACTCAATTTGAGTCAAATTTAACACTCCTGAAATGTATATATGACTCCCTCCATTTTGGAGTTAAAATAACACTTTTGAAAGTGTGAAATATATACATTACTCATGGAGTACATTTTAACACCATAAGTGTTCAAATGGATTCTGTGAGTAATGTGCATATTCACACTTTCAAAAGTGTTATTTTAACTTCAAAATGGAGGAAGTCATATTTTTTTAAGTCATACTTTTTTTTTTTATTATTATTAATTAGTGAGTGATAAACTAAGTTTTTATTTATGAAATGTGCTTTTTGACAAAAGGAATCTTTTCAGAAATAAATGCAAAGCATTTAACCTATTAATATCATCAATACACACAGAAGATTAAATTGTAACCTTGGTCTGGGATTATAGTAGAATTCGGTTCGTTGTAAAGTTAACAATTAAGGCAAAATGCAAACAGTTGTTTTAACAAACTCGTTTTTTTTATTAATGAACAAGCCCCTTTACATCATAGGTTAACTTTTAAAATAAATTATGAGGGCAAAATATAGGCATTTCTGTCATGAGAATTATGAAAGCTGCTCATCAAATGGTCTGTATCTCTGTAATACTTCAAGTCCTGTACATGTCAGTGAATATAAGTCCTGTGTCAGTGAAGTTGACTCAATACCTTCGACTTTAACAGTACAGCAGTGCTCGAGTCAACAACATTCAGCAGATGAAAAACAGTAGCAGGATATGAGTGGATCAGTTGTGTCCAGTTGCTAACAGTAAAGTCCAGTTCATAGTTTCACAGAGCAGGAAAGGCTGTGCAGATCCAACTTTCTCGAAAAATCCTGGAGTGCTGGTTCCCTAGGCCTAGACAACACAAAACCAGACCAATTACAATTAATACTATTTGTGTTTTATAAATACAGCAAGTTTATGGTGGAAAAAGTTCAATCATCTTAGACTTTCATGACTCAAACAATAAACTATTTTGGTTAGATTAAGACTTGAATTTACTGATTTCCAAGTTAGGCTAATTAAAGACTTAATTCATCCAAAAAATTTAAATTCTGTGATTAATTATTTCCCCTTATGTTGTTCCAAACCAGTAAGAGTTTTGCTCATCTTCAGAACACTTAATGAAGATATTTTTACTGAAATCTAAAACGTTTATGTCCCTTCATTGACAGCCTATTTAACTACCACTTCCAAAGCCACGGAAAGGTAGGAAATCATAAGTAATCCATGTGACTAGTGGTTTAACCTCAATTTTTAACAAAATAACTCAAATTTATTTACAAATTATTAATCTCTGATGCACGCTCACTTAACATCTACTCTCGCATCAACTACATGCACGAGTTGTAATGTTCTCATGAACGCATGTTGGAAATTAATATTTGATAAATTAAGTGGTAAATGTTTAATTGCTGCAAACACGGCACTTGCGTAGTTTAACCAAATTGATGTTAAACCACTGGAGTCACATGGAGTACTTTAATGATATACCTTTATACCTTTCTGGGACTTGAACGTGGTATTTGGTGGACTGTCACAGGAGGAACAGAAAGCTCTCAGATCTCTGAGGGTAAGTAATTAATGACATAATCATTTTTGGGTGAACTAACATTTTAGAAATAAATTAAGACACACACCTTAAGAAATCTCACTAAATAGTCAGCTGCTGGAAGAATCTGTGTTCCTTTTTGTGGCTTTGTGATGTTGGGGGCAGGTAATGGGCAGAGATTTCCCAATCAGTTGAGTCTAAAATTAAACAGCAAGAAAACATCTACCTGTCAAATCATGAAAACAATTAGTTTGAAAACTCATTTTAAGTAAAAAATATATATATATATATATATATATATATATATTTAAACTTTTGTTAAGTAATTTGGACAAATTCAAAATGAGTGTTATGAAAAAATCTAGTTATACCAAATAGCATAGATATGATTTTTTGTTTATGCACATGATTATATCATGTTATCTGTAAAATCTTACCATCACCAGGTTCTAATCTGTACAGTCTTTAAACACTAAGCCTGGTACCCCTAGCCACTTGGTGCATCAAGTGCAATAGCAAAATCAATACATTTAAACATGAAAGATTATCCAAACATCAACCCAAATTTAATCTGATAAATTAAATTTTACAAACATATTTAATCTGAAAGAATAATTTACACATTCTAAGAAAATTGGAATAAGAAAATAAAGTGGCAATTTTACGTGCATTGCTGGTCTGCAGTTTGTTGTGGAGTTGTTCTTCTGTTTTTCAGTTAGGTTTCAGTTAAGATGGGTGTGCTGGTAAACGAGACTAAAAGATAGTTTGAGGATAAAAACAATACATACTTTATGATATTTGCAATCACAAATATTGCCATAAAATAATATAACATTATTTATAAAACACGTATTGTAAATGAGTTAAAACACTTAACGTTAACTTACTCAGTGTATGCTCTGTTAAAAGCAAGCTCCGTGTCTGCACTGCGTCACGAGTCAAAGATGTAGGGCCTAGTCTGTGAGGAAGGTTTAGGCGCGCACATCACAAAAATATTGTTAAAAACAATATACTGCCATAAAATACATGTTGTAAATTAGGTTAAAAACACTTACTTTCTGTGTTTTCCCTGTTAACGTTACAAGCAAACTTCCTCGTCACGCCATCTCTCGTCGCGCCGGACCGTATTGAGTCAAAGATGTCGACTTTGAGAAAAGTTTCGGCTCGTTTAAGTGCTCAGAGCATTTAAATATCGCTACAAATGAATATGTTATAAAATACATCTTGAAATTTAGATAAAACACTTACTTTCGTCATTTCCCTGTTTAAAAGCAACCTCATCCTGGTCTGCTCCGCATCGCGCGTCAACGGAAATGCCTCTCTGAGAGCGGTTTAGCCGTGCACAGCTCATAAATATTGTTATACAACAATATAATGTAATAAAATGTTATAAAATACGTATATTAATGTGATAAAAACACTTAATATCTGTGTTTTCCCTACTCGCATGCCTTGCATCGCGAATCAAAGAAAATGGCGTCTGTGAAAAATGTTCAGCTCTCTTTGTCGCGCCCAGCGCATAAATGTCCCGGATGTGACTAGTTACACTCTCTCGGTGTTATTTAGATTTAACTCTACATATTTTCACCAGGCAGAGGGTGCGGTTTACACTAGCAGTGTTAATCCCTTGAAATTCAACACCAGAAAATGAACTCTTTACTCTAAGAGTCCTTAACACCAGGATTTTAACACTGGAGATTTTGCTGTGCTGAGCTAGTTTCGTTACACAGGACAATGTCATGTTCCTAGTCACCCTGGTGTGCTAAAAAAGGTAAATATTGATGGGAATATACTTCAGAGATATTTTACTAGTAAAAAAATTCTAGGGGTGCCAATAATTGTGGCCAACGTGTTTTGGAGAAAAACATTTATATCATAATGTGATTTCCCCCCCACTTTCAATTATTTTACTTCAATGAAAGGTTAGAATTTTGCACATTTTTTGAATGAAAGATCAAAAGGATAAACAATGCAAATTAATTTTTTACAGCCAGTTTTGATCATATTTACCAGGGGTGCCATCAATTTTGACCATGACTGTATGTGTGCTTGTCAAATATTTGTCAAACATTTTGTTAAAGATTAGAACATTTGATAAAATAAAAAAAACACAAACACAGATACTGTAGGTCTTAAAGGCATACTATGCAGGAATTTTACCTTAATATAACAGCTTCAAAGTAATTTCGGTGGTAAACAAACTCATAATAGGGCGAATCATCCTGGTAGTAAAGCTTGGGGGGGTCGCCGCTGGAAATACCAGCAATGCAAGTCTGAGAGGGGCGCCCCTGACAAATCTCGCGAGAATCGCGACTTGCTTTACGGCAACGACGTCACACACAACAACAACATATGAAGCACGAATTGCGCTCATTTCAGATGATGGAAAAAGCAAAGAAAACGCGGTAGGAAGAAAGTAGGAAAAGGAAAGCTTTCACTTGTTGGCGCAAGTTAAAAAGTAGCACTGGATGCAACAGAGATGCTGACCTGGCGATCTTGTTGATGGACTAGTAAGTAGATATCTTACTTGTAAACTTGTTTGCGTCATATGTTGTATGTTGTTGCGCAACTTGCGCTTGCTTGTAGTATGCCATTGTTTCTATGATGCTGTTCATTCATTCATTGGTGATAATTAGACTAGTCCAATAATTTCCACATATGTTTAGCTAGATTTCGATTATCATATTTTGCGTTATATATGTTTTATTGCCTAGCTTGCCGCACAACGCTGTTGACGTTGATTCCAGCGATTATCATGAGAACAGTTGTAAATATCTCACATAATTATCTAGTGTAAACGAGCACAATTTGCAAACTATTATGATAAATTGCAATAATCATGTCTAATGACATCATAACGGCCAATGTTATGAAATAATGCGACGTACATTTAACTTTATTGATGTCATCAGGCATTTTGGAATGTTTACATTACAATCAAAAAACATAAAATGAAATTATACATTAGGCCTAGACTATAGGCTATTTACTTGTGATTTAGCTGCAATCATGTAAAAACGTTATAAGCTGCCAAACGCGATAGGGGACTTTATTATTATAAAGTAGTCTAACACTTATATTATATTATAAGACATATTATCCGATTTTGAACATCATCATTATTTCAGTAGACTATGCAGTATATGCAATAGCCCAATCTTTTTATGAAATCGTGAAACATTACCTGGTCAATATCTTCTGTGTCTTGTGCCTGTTCCATGACCAACGCTACTATCCTACCGAACAGGGATGGAAATTAGCACCCGCCACCAGCCAACTGTGGGTGATTTTGTGTTGTTGCGGGTAAACTCGCCGCACCTACCGGCCACCGTGGCGGGTAAATAAAAATAACATCATGCAACGTTCGTCTGTTAGGACAAATTAGTTTGAATAAACGAGCAGACACTGATTAGCAAGACAACTAGCAGTGAATGTGCTTTCCATTAAATGAATCACACACACAGTAAACAAATCCTTAACAAAAAAAAAAAAAAAACAGGTCTATTCTGGTGGGTGCGGTGATGCTGTGGTGACGCGTTCATGTAAGGGTGGCGCTGCCAAGAAAGCTCCTAAAATCTGTCACAAATAGGCTAACAGGCAAAAGTAATGAATATGAATATGTAAACTATAGCAAGGAGATAATTTAATTATTTATTAATAAACAAGTATTTTCTTTGTCCGTGTCAGTTGCAAAGATGAAGTTAAGGATGCTGATCGTGATCATCGCAGTAGTGAACGCGCAAGAGAGAAATGCACATTTCATACGAATTGCATAAGCAGAGAGCAGTCTGTGTCTGTTTTCTTTCTTTTTTAATAGTTCTGTTTAAAAGTAGACATGTCTGTCTGTGAGGCAAGGCTACCTTATACGCTGAGTTTCACTCCAGTTGCTGCTCCAGTTCACGCGCCGTCGCCTCCATTTCGTGATTATCTATCGTCTGCTATATTTAATTATTATGTATTAAATCCAGGCAATTGGTTGATGAAACATTGATTACAATTAAGATACAATTAATACAAAACGAAATTCACTTTAAAGAAAGGTTTTGTGCTTTCTGTCTCTGTGAAAGTTTTAAGCATATTTTAGTGCCGCTTTTACAGTGGTCACGTCTGTAACATTGTTTTTTCCTCATATGGGAACTGAAATGAATATCAGTTCATGGTTTGTGTGTGTAGGCTATAAGAGAGAAAGAGAAAATGCCAGTATTTCATTGAGACTTGAGATTAAATAAACTGCTTAAGTATTGTAGATCTTGTAGTATTAATTTTCACATGCAGTTACACATTGTCGGTTAAAAACAAGAAAGTGGCTGGTAAAAACATTGAGTGGCTGGTAGATTTTGAAATCCACAATCCACAGTGGCCGGTGGACAAAAACGTTAATTTCCATCCCTGCTACCGAACAGGTACCGGTGTACAGGTTGGGGGGTGTATTTACGACAATGCAAGTATTGCACAGCGACTCTGGGGGTCGCTGTTTGACAAAAACACAATTTCTGCATAGTATACCTTTAACATTGCGATTCGAATTGGAGTATTTGTACTGTTATCGATCCACGTGTGATGATTTGCATACTGAATGGGGATTGGTGGTTAACTCTGTATGAGAGGCAGTTGATATCCAGTAAAGACAGAAGTTAGACATAAACGTGTGTGCTCTTGATTATTTCTTGGTACGACACTATTTTGAGTGACTGCACAAGAACATTACATGGTGTCAGAAGTTTATTTACTGTGGCATGATGGATTCGTCGGGGGTTCCTACGCCGAAAATGGATTGGGACTCCGTAAACTTACCAGATACTTGGCGGAGATTTCATCAGCATGTTCAGCTCATGTTCACCGGGCCGCTGCATGACAAGGCAGAGGAGACTATGTGTAGCTATCTGCTCCTTTGGGTAGGTGAAAAGGGGCGAGATGTTTATAATACATGGACATTATCAGCCGATGAATCCAAAAAACTGCAGTCTTATTATGATAAGTTTGAGGAGTATGTCATGCCAAAAGCAAACTCGATTTTTGCGAGGTACAAGTTTCACGAAAAAACACAAGGAGAGCACGAGACATTCGAGCACTTCGTTACAGATCTTAAACTGCTTGTGAAAGACTGTGGATATACAAACAGTGACGAAATGGTACGGGACCGTATTGTTTTTGCAACTAACTCCCCAAAAGTCAGAGAAAAACTGTTAAATCAAAGTGCTGATTTAACACTTGAAAAAGTGATTGATATAGTACGGTCGCACGAAGTTGCGCAAGACCAGCTCAGGATGATAAACTCACGTGCAACGGCAGCACAGAACCGTGCAGCACACGTGGTGATAAGCAAAAAGCCAACAGCAGACAGACAGAAACACGGAGCATCCGCGAAGGAAACTGATAGAGTTACCGACAAAAATAGGCCATGTGGTAGATGTGCACTGCAACACAGTCAGAGGGACGCTTGCCCTGCAAAAGGCCGTCGGTGTAAAATGTACAATTAACTCAACCACTTCGCAAAGGTATGCAAAGCAAAACAACCTGTCACACATAGAGCTGTACACACAGTGGGAAATACAGACATCTTAGAGGCGGGTGAGCTGTTCATTGATGAAATTAATAAAGAGCATGAAAGCACAGAATGTGAGCAGGCTTTTGCAGAACTTGATTTAGGATATCAAGCAAGCAAAGTTAGCTTCAAATTTGATACTGGGGCCCAGGTGAACATTATTCCAGCCAGTAGATTTGAAAATCTTTTTGACACAACAAAACTGAAGCCCACAATGCGCCGTCGAACAGGCTATGGTGGAGAGACACTGGATGTAAAAGGGACATGTCAGCTTAGCTGTAAATACAAAGACACAGAAGCTGTGCTGGAATTTTACATTGTGAGTACAAATGCACCACCCGTGCTTGGTTTGAGAGCATGCCTGGACCTGGGACTGATAAACCTCGTCTTTTCAGTTGATGCAGATACAAACAAGCCCTGTAATATCATGCAAGAATTCCAGGATGTCTTTCACGGGATCGGTGAGTTTCCAGGGGAATGTGCTATACACATAGATCCTACAGCTGTCCCTGTCGTGTATCCGCCCAGGAGGATTCCGTTCATGCTGCGCAGTCGCAGACTGGGTTAATGCCCTGGTGGTCGTTGAAAAGCCTCGCACTGGAAAGCTCAGGATATGTTTAGACCCTAGAGACTTGAATAAAGCAATCAAAAGGCCACATTACCCCCTGCTGACACTCAACGACATAACCCCCGAAACTCGTTGGAGCACAATTTTTCAGTGTGCTTGATGCAAAATCTGGGTATTGGGCAATCAAGCTGTCAGAGTCATCATCAAAATTGACTACATTCAATAATGTAGTGGGAAGGTACAGATTTCTACGTCTACCTTTTGGACTGATCTCTGCTCAAGACGAGTTTCAGAGAAAGATAGATGAGACTTATGAAGGGCTTGATGGTGTTGCAGCCATTGTGGACGACATACTTGTCTTTGGGAAAACAAAAGAGGAACATGATGCAAACTTGCGCGCCGTGCTAATGAGGACCCGTGAAAAAGGAGTACGCCTCAACCCAGACAAAAGTGTGATATGCGTCCCTGAGGTCAGCTATTTCGGGCACAAGCTAACGCGAGAAGGCATTAAACCTGACCCAGAAAAAATCAGTGCGATAAGAGATATGAGCCCTCCAAAGAATAAGTCAGAACTGGAAACCATTTTGGGTATGGTCAACTATTTGTCCAGATTTGCGCCAAATCTGTCTGAAATAAATGCACATATGAGGCAGCTCTTGAAACAGAGTAGTGAGTTTGTGTGGGATGCTACTCAGATGAAAGCATTTGAGAAGATGAAAGAGCTGATCACAGGAGAGCCTGGCCCTATCCTGTCTTACTATGACCCTGGTAAAGAGCTCCCCCTGCAGGTTGATGCGTCAAAAAGCGGCCTAGGCGCCGTACTGCTCCAGGACCAAAAGCCAATTGCATATGCTTCGAAATCCCTCACACCAACAGAAGAAAACTATGCACAGATTGAAAAGGAATTGTACACTCTGGTGTTTGGATGCAAACGTTTTCATGCATATGTCTATGGCAGAAAGGTTATTGTCGAGTCTGATCACAAACCTTTAGAACCCATCCTGAGAAAGCCCCTTGCAGCCACGCCTCCAGAGAATGATTTTGCAATTACAGAGGTACGATATTGAAATTGTGCACCGTCCAGGAAAAGACATTCCAATAGCGGACACGCTGTCCGTCCATCTCGTACCGACTTGAATCACTGGATGAGGATATGGATGCACAGATTCACACAGTTGTAGATAGTCTACCTGTAAGTGACAGGAAGCCAACAAGCATCCGAAAAGCAACGGAGCAAGATCCACAGCTTTCTTCCCTGAGAAGTGTCATAAAATCTGGATGGCCTGATGTGAGGAAGAAGTGCCCTTACAGCATTGTTCAGTACGGGAACCACAGAGATGAAATTTCAGAAATCGATGGGCTTCTGTTTAAGGGTGAGAAAATCATCATTCCACATGCGCTTAGGGCAGAAATTTTAGAGCGTATATACACTGGACACATGGGAATTGAGAGGAGTAAGCAAAGGGCCAGAGATATTTTGATATTTTGGCCAGGCATGAACAAACAAATTGAAGAAATGGTGGAACGATGCACCACATGCTTAGAGCTTCACAAATCGAATCCAAAAGAGCCCATGATCTCTCACCAGATACCAGAACGTCCCTGGCAGGTTGTTGCAACAGACTTGTTCATGTGGAACAGAGATGACTATATAATAGCCGTAGACTACTACAGCAGATTCTTCGAGCTGGAGAGACTCCACTCGACCAAATCATCAACAGTCATCCGTAAGATGAAGGCCATCTTCGCCAGGCACGGTGTACCTGAAAAAATTATTATAGATGTAAGGTAATACCTAACGTATATTTATAATAATAATATGCATTTAAGGGGCCAGAAGGCCAATTTAGCTCAAAAGGAATGATCAATTAATTTATAGGGAATCTTAAAAGAATCAGTTATACGGCCGCGCAAATGACTCCGTAACTATAACCTTTGCAGCGGATATAAATATCCAAACTATAGTGAAACACTATTTATTAGCAACACTGTAAAAAAAAATCCCGTAAAAAAACGGCAAATCTCTGGCAGCAAAGTTTCCAGACGGTTTCCGTTAAATTACAGCAAATAACCGTTTCACAAAATTACATGGAAAAAACGTAAAAATACAGAATTTACTTTACAGTCAAAATTGATTAAATTACAGTATATTACTGTTAATAATGGCTTATTAAACCGTGGAATAACGGATAAATGATGTCAAATTACATTAAAAAGACATTTAATTTTCAGGTTAAACTGTACATTTAGGGTTTTATAAAGTTATTTTATATAATAATGCTGTCTATCTACAGTAATTATCTTTTAATATATAGTTTTTCTGTGTTAAATAATGAAATGATGTATAAAAATGCATAAATTAAAATACAAATGTTTGTAAATTTAGTTTTATTTTTTATTTGTACAGATCCAATTTCACAACTTTGACCAATCTCTATTTAAGTACTTAATAATAGCAAATTTACAGTCACTTTCTGTTAATTAACTAAATGTATGAGTACAGAATACCTGCACATTTACAGTATTAGTAACTGAACAAACACTGAACATCAAGATAAGTGATTAATTGGAAATAGAAGCTTAGTATATCATTTAAAACCTGTAAAAATATCCACATTAAAAGACAATTGCTGTATACCTTTATAGTCTAATATAACTTTTTTTAAACATTAACAATTACATATAATCCAAAGTGATTTACCAATTAAGATAACGATAGAAGCAACAAGTGCAGTGACAAGTCCCAGTTAGTCTAGCACAGTACACATAGCAAGGTTTTTTTTTTTTTAAACAAAGGTTTAGTATTATTGGGGCAAGTGTTTATGAAAAAGATGGATCTTTAGCAGTTTCTTGAAAATGTGTTGAGTTGCGCCGGTCATTCCACCAGCTGGAAACAGTCCAGGTAAAGTTCATTGAAGAAAGTGTTTTTGTGTCTCTTTGGGATGATGGCACCACAAGGCGCCGTTCATTTGCAGAACACAAGCTTCTGGAGGACACATAGATCTAAAGTTTATGTATAGGGCAACCTTTAAATAGCACTCTTGCTGCAGCATCTGGATCAGTTGCAGAGGTTTGACTGATGCTGGAAGGCCTGTCCAGAGAGAATTACAATATACAGTCTGGATAGAGCAAGAGCTTGAGTTGTGGAGCTCCGATAGGAAGGGCCTGGTCCTCCTAATGGTGTAAGGAAAATCAGCAGGATCACAGCAAGTATGGTTTGGCTGAAACCATAAGCAGTTCTGTCTTGGCAAGGTTGAGTTGAAGGTGAAGGTCATTCATCCAGCAAGAATGTTCCATCAGCTAGGCCGAGATGCGAGCAGCTACCGTCAGATCATCTGGCTGGAATGAAAGGTAGAGATGTGTGTCATTAAGATAGCAGTGATAGGAAAAGCCATGTTTCTAAATCTAAATGACAGAGCCTAGTTACAAAAAAACTAAACAAAAAAACAATAGATGGGTGGAATCTAACACAATCGTGGTCTTACTGTAGCAAAACCAAAACTTGTGAACACTTTTAGTGCAATCACATGAAATCAGAAGACTCGTCATTACTATTTTTTTTAAAGTTAATTCTTCCCATACCTTGTTTGCCATGATCATCTGCTTTCCACAGGACCTGAAATCACAAAAAAATAAGTTATTTTAAAACTCAGTATTACATTTACACATGTCAGAATGTGTTGCATTGGGACAGTGCAAAAACTCAACTGACTATGATCTGGAAGCTGAGCAGGAAAGGTTACCAGTATGTTTTGAGCTGATTTTAGCTACATATAAATTAAAAATGAATATGATTTACCGTGACCTAGCTGCATCAGTTACACATAGGGGTTCATTATGTTATATTCATACTCTAGTCTTCGCTGTATTATTAACAAGTAACGTTACAGAACTGAATTCGATTTCTTAACATTCTTGATAGAGTTAACTTAGTCACGTTAACCATTTCAAAATTAGCCATGGTTTAACTAACGTTACTAAGAAAACAAAAACAAAAAGGTAGGTCCATTTTTAGTAAAACTGTGGTTATTAAATTGGTAATAAATCTGCCAAAAACGTGGTTACTACAATTTTACTATAATACAATCAAGGATGTTTTTTAAGAGAAGAGTTTTCAGCTTCCAGACAGTGTTTCAAAATGTCCCGCCGTTTAAGAGATTGATTGACTGACTAAGTTATCATAACGAAGATTTTATACAAAATTGGACGGACTTTGATACGCATAACAAGTCTAACGTTACTAAAGCTTGTTTAGGTCTTTAGAGATGTTCAACTGATCTTTCTTAAAACAGATGGCAAATTGAAAGGCATGCTGCAGTGTTTTGCCCTCCAGCTCTCGGCAACAGTTATGACTGAACATTAATGCTAACGATACCTTGGAAACTGTCAATTTTACACAAATCAATGTAATATAAAATATCGTTTACATAATAGTATGAGAGACTCTTACCTCAGCCGGTGATCGGTTGCTTGGCATGATGATGTCCGCTGTGACGATCCAGGCTCAATGAAAAAGGGCGCGTTATTTCCGAACGGACTGACTAACACCCGGACTGTAACGTTAACATAACTCTTGTGTTCAGTGCTCCTGCTTACGGCTGCTCCTGACGAATACGATTATAGCTTTGAACCACTGTGATCGCAAACAATCCACTTCACAACCGTAGACTAAATTCAAATCTCCCGCTTGCTTGAGTTGACACCCTATGGTTGACACAGGTCCAAACAGCTAACCGTTGTGGTGGGCGGGACTAAGCATCGGAAAAGTATTGGCGGATAATTTGAATCTGCGTCATTGCGCGCGCCCGCGCGAGCACACACACACACACACAGTCGCACGCACACAAAGCCACGCAATGTGTGCAGCAACGCAGATTTGGAAAAATATTCATAAAACACATAACACGAAATTAGGGGAGAATAATACAAATGATTATCAAAATGAGCACATTTGCCAGACAAGATTAAAATACGGTCTAAAAGATTTGCAAGACTTTATTGCTTACGACTATAAAGATTTTATATTTGCAAGACAACATTTAAAAGACTGTATACAACTGTATACAAATACAATTATTTAACCTTAAAAGTCACTTTGACATCCACATGCTTAATGATCTTCAAGGACAAAATGTTAAATGACTGCTGATTTCTGCAGTTATACCTTCTTTTCTTTGTTTTCTAATTTCACAGAAATAATCTGTAAAATATTACTGAATATTTAATGTAAAATTACACACAACCCTGTAAAAATACAGACAATTTCCTTAAAAAAAACGGTAAAATTGATGTAAAACCAAAATACAAACAATTACCTGTAAATATAATAGTGGACCTTTAAATTACAGCAAAAATCTGTAAATTAACAGGTATTCACTGTATAATGAAAAAACGGCAAAATTCTGTAAAAAAATACAGGGCTTTACCTGTAAATTAACTTTTTTTTTTTACAGTGAAGGTAACTTAGATCAGAAGTTTAAGACATTAAATCTGTAAGCACATAACACAAGACAATTATCTTTAAAATATAAACAAGACTTTATTGATTATCCTAAAACATAAAACTAATATCTAACACAAACACACACACACACACACACACACACACACACATTCATACGAGTTGCAGAAAGAAAGAGAGTGAGGGAAGAATGAGTTTTAAGAGTGACATGGTGAAATTCCAAGTATCTGTAATGCACTTAACGACCTGAACGAACCATCAATCATTAATTTAACCCTTCTATCGTTTCTTAGGCAGGTTATTCGATTTTATATTAATGCACCAGTTCAGTTAAGAGTCTGAAGGTTACTTGCTTGTCTTCGGTTTGCTTTGGGGATCCTTTTGTCATCATAAAGGGGGTTCCCCGGGTTTGTTGATCGGCTGGCGGCCTCGTGCCGGGATAGATGTCTTGGGGAAGCCAATCACGTGGTGTGTTGGCAAATGGATGAAAGTCTTTGAAGTTGAAAGCGCTTTGCAGTCTAAACGTTAAAACGAAACTTTGCAGCAAAACTTACCTTAGAACCGAGACTTTTAACGGAAAAGAAAAGAAAACTAAGGAAAATAAAGGAAAGTGAGACTAGTAGTTAGATGGCTTGAATGAAGCTGTTTAAACCCTGATCTTGATTTGGGTCCTTTTGGTCTGCTGTCTACATGGTTACTCGTTGGTAAAAACGTAACTCTGTCATGGCTCTCCCTAGAGCATAACTTTAGCATAACTATTCTAACTCTTACTCTAACATAACTCTTAGGCTTTGTTCGGGTCTAAGATTTTAAACTCAAATCTTTGTCCAGCCTCTTGGATGAATTCGGACCAATAAGATAAATGTGGTTATTTGAGAAGGGGGTATTTTCCCATCCCCACCTCTCATCGTAAATCATGCGTTATCTGTGGTCCTTTTACTCTGCAGCTCGAGCAGAGGATTCAGTTTAGACATAATTTCCATTTTAAGAACATAAACATTTTACACAGATTTCATTCAAGCCACCCTTAGAATTAAGAACATATGATCGTATTGATAGGAAACACGATACACTTTCATTCAAACGTCTAATAGTTATAACAATTACATGACTTAGATGTGGTCTTAAGCAGAATAGACATATACAGAAGTTGTAGACACAATATGGGATTATGTAGTTGAACGATGTTTGATTGTAAGGCTGACAAGATTTGTTTTGGGATGATTTGATGCATTTTATAGGTATAAAGTCGCAGTCTCTGTGGTTTTAAGAGATCTTAACCCTGAGGTTGTTCAAAGGTCTTCAAGAAGGGGGAGG
This sequence comes from Semotilus atromaculatus, assembly GCA_031834385.1. Lineage (NCBI taxonomy): Eukaryota > Metazoa > Chordata > Actinopteri > Cypriniformes > Leuciscidae > Semotilus > Semotilus atromaculatus. Next base: position 21,029,214 of record JAULUF010000015.1, read on the forward strand.
TCTGTTTTACATCTCTGTCCTGGGATCAAATGACCTCAGCCATATTTTAGTGGGTCCTATCCTGTGGCATCTCTGAACCAATCAGTCTTTTCCAAACTATCTAACTTTGACAAGGTTCTTCCTTGCAGGGCCCATCTCTTTGAAATTTGCAGGGCCATATAGTTGTTTTCTTAGACTCGCTGGAGCCTGGATCGTTATGGTGCTGGAATGTTGATTTGAAGTCTGGAGTGTTAAATTCTGTGTGGAATTCTGTTTGAATTAATCGCATGGAAAATTCATATGTGTTTGGTTCATTCTCAAATCCTACACAGATAATAGCCCACAGTTCAGCTCACATGACTTCAAAAACTTTGCAATTCAATGGGACTTTGCGCACGAAACATCTAGCCCACACTATCTGCAAAGCAATGGTCTCGCTGAAAAGACTGTACAGACAGCAAAGGCCATACTGAGTAAAGCACAGGCTGAGAAGAAGGACCCTTGCCTCAGCTTACTTGAACACAGGAACACCCCTATTGACGGATTTAAGTCTCCATCACAGTTTCTGATGAGTCTTCGCTCCATTCTCCCCACGTCAGAAAAACAGCTACAGCCTCAGGTTGTGGATCAAAAACTGGTGAATGCGAAAAGAAAGCTAAAGCATGCAACACAGAAGCAGTACTATGATCGCACAGCACAGCCATTGTCAACATTGGCACAAGGGGATAATGTTCGATTTCAGTAAACCAATGGTCAATGGATGCCAGCCACTGTTTTGCAACCTGTGGATGCACACCGGTCATACACCGGTCATACATTATCCGTACCCATGATAATCCGTAATAATTCCGCCGTAATCGTCGACACTTAATGGAAACCAAGGAAATGGCATCAGAAATAAATGAGCCAGCACCTGAGAGCGTGCACATTCGTGCACCTGTGGATACAGAAAGATTGAAAGAAAACAATTGTAGCGTGCTGCAACAAGCAGTTTACACGCTCTGGTCGGATGGTGAAACCTAGAGACATTCTTGACTTATAAACCTCTGACATTTGGTAAAGTATAATACAACAAATGTGGTAGTAGTACGGATGCTGGCCAGAAGATAGCATATTGAATGCACGTTCTGCATTACATTGGGTATGAAACATTAGTTAATTTGTTCTACAAATGCAATGTTAACCATTGTCCCAATATGTTTAAGGGAAGTTTAATTTTGCCATATTAGACTTATGGTAACATATTATTTCATAAAGAGGTGGATGTAATGTTATCGATCCACGTGTGATGATTTGCATACTGAATGGGGATTGGTGGTTAACTCTCTGTATGAGAGGCAGTTGATATCCAGTAAAGACAGAAGTTAGACATAAACGTGTGTGCTCTTGATTATTTCTTGGTACAACACTATTTTGAGTGACTGCACAAGAACATTGCAGTATTAGCCTATATTATAAATGCATATCCACTGTACTTTACTTCACAGACTGGTCCTGTCTAATGGAAAAATTCCTGATGCCCAAAAACAATGGTGCTGACAAGAAGGAAATCTCAACCATAAAACACTCAGCCTGAGAACAATCAACTGGTGACTGACTATTCTTGGTATTCAGGGTTAAGATTTAATTATGATGCAACAATCTTGTGCAGAAGATGACTGGCTTCTTTGATTTGGATAGTTTATGGATCGTTAGATAGAGCTCACAGCGGGTGATCGGTCAGAATCACACAAGATGTCTTCATTTAAATTATTTATTGCATTTACAACTGCATGATTGAATGTACATTGACGTGTATGTGTGTGGTTCTGTAACAAATAGAAGAAATAAACAAATATAATTAGTTAAATGCAAATGAATGATTATCATGCAACCACCTCTATTTGTATCAACTGTATCCTATTCTAATTATATAGCAGGAATAAAATAGTAATATTTTACATAGTCAAAACTGGCATTAACAGAATGAAAAAAGATCAGGTTCTAGACCAGGGGTCTCAAACTCAACTTAACTGGGGGCCGCTGGAGGTAGAGTCTGGGTCAGGCTAGAAGTATTCCACAAAAAAATAGTATTCAAGTATTCCAAAAAAGGAGCACAACTGATCCAATCTTCTCAATCTTTATTATTAACGTTTCTTCTGAACTGTTCCTATGAATTTGAACATTCCGTTCTGTACATGATTGGTTCTTCATGAGCTGTCCTTCTGACAGTTAAAGTTCATTTTACAAACTTTCTTTGTCTTTTCCTTATAAACAACATCTTTGTGATACTTAATTTTACAAACATTCTTTTTCTTTTCCTTATAACACATATTTGTGATACTTATATTTGCTTATGTCCTTTTTATTTTCTTTATACAACACATTAATGATATTGAATGTTTTTTTGGAAGGCACATTTCCTTTTATTATACTTAGAAAAACGATTATTGCTTTTGAAATACAAATATCTTTAAAATACAAATATCTGCAGTCATGTCTGCCCGTCTGGGCCTGTTCACATATCGCGTCTTTTGCGCGCTCAAGTTCGTTATTTCAAATGTAGGCAAGCGGTATGCGCGCTCATAATGGAAGCGACGCGCTCGTTTTTTCCAAGCGCGTCCGCGCCGCATCGAGATAAAAAGATCTCAACTTTTCAGAATGCCTCAAGCGCACCGTAGCTTAGCAACGACAGACGCCTACGGAGCGCAACCGCCATAGCGCTTTGGAAAAAGGAGAACGCGGCGCGCCTGGCGTTTTCTACGCGTTTTTAGGCGCTATAACGTTATGTGAATTCAGCCTTATTGAATTATTTCTACACATGTATAGTGTCTCAGGCAAATTTCTGACTTTGCACAAATCAAAGCAAACCTTCTTATCAACCTGCTGGACACATATTACAAGCTCAAAATGATTATTCTCACATTGTTTTAGAGCAGGGGTCTCCAACACGTCGCTCGCGAGCTACCAGTAGCTCGTGGCATGTTCACATATCGCGCTCACATATTTTGCGTGCTCAAGTTCGTTATTTCAAATGTAGGCGCGCGGCAAGCGCGCTCATAAGCGACGCGCTCATTTTTTCCAGGCGCAGTAGGCCTGGGTAAGTTTGTACTTCGCGGTTATGACAACTATTGACAACAAACCCACCGTAAGCTGTCATGAGACTATCTATGGTAGCCCATAAGGGATAAAAAAAAAAATATTTTTTTAAAACGCGCCACACGCAACGACGGGCCGCACTAACATTAAACTTTAATGTCAAGTAGGGGGCCACAAAATATCACCCCGCGGGCCGCAAATGGCCCGCGGGCCGCGAGTTTGAGACCACTGTTCTAGACCTTTGTTCTTTTTTCCATTTTGGTGATTCATGACCTTGCAATGATTTTCACATTTCCATTACCGGTAATGATTAGACATCCACATTACCGATATTCTACATCACATTTTCAGTTGCACGAAAACTGATCTCACCACGATCTCCAGAAAAAAAAAAAAAGAAAAAAAAATTAAATCAATTTTTCTTTATTAAAAAAATAAAAATGACAAGACTACAAGAAAAATGCCACTGAAGTAAACTGAAATATAGCTATTTATGGTTGTGCATTTCTTGTAACTATAAATATCATTCTCTCTGCTCCTGATCAACCACTAGAGGTCGGTAATAATCTGTTAAGCTATTAAACCTTTTAAAGTTTGCCAGGGGTGAGACCAGAACTTTCTTCAAAACTCTATATCTGTCATATTAAACAAAATATAAATGGGGTGTACAAAATACATGAATATCAATAAATATTAATACGGTTTGACATTATTATTATTTTGTATAAATATCAAATAAAAAATATATGAATACAACAATGCAAATGTTTTCACTTCATTTTAAACTGCATTATAAGATTAGCATGCAGGGGTTGTTAAATTCTCACCACCGCTGACCAAGAGCAACCCACAAGCCCTGCCCTTTCAGAGATACTCTGACTCCGTCACCTGCCATAACAATTTTGCCCTTTTCAAAGTCCCTCAGGTCTATATTTCTGCCCATTTCTCCTGCATCCAACGTGTTGATTTCGAGAAATGATTGCTTGCTTACCATCTAATTGTATCAGGTATAATCACTTATGGTTTAGTTTTCACTGTGTTCTGTTCCTAGTTAGTTTCTTTCCTTGGTTGTTAATAAGCTTAATAAGTTGTGTATTTAAACCCTGAGGTGCTGTTTATACAAAAACGATATGCTTGAAATTGAGAAGTTTTTCCTTTGAGTTTTCCACGTACAGACGTACAGACGTTTAATAGGTAAAACATTGTCAAAACAATCCCCATTCACACAAATCCGTGAAAACGACTAAAATCCTGTGTTCTGCTGCAAGGCCATTAGATCGTGATAAAACACTCTATAAACTGAACACATCATGTGCATGTGCATGACGTCATCGTCTTCAGAGATTTGAGTGTTTGTTGTTTACACTGTGACTTGCACTTTGAACCCATTTTCAAAAGTTTGCGTTTTCAGGCACCCGAAACGCCATTGCCGTGTAAATTTAACTCAAGTTATTACTGTCTTACTGAAATGCTTCTTCTAATCACCTGTGTGCCACTATTTCCTAAAACTGGGTCAATTAATGCAGTCTGTCTGTTGTTCTTACTACTTTGAGTAATGATAAAGGTAGAGCAAGATTTGGTTTACAAACTGTTACATCAGTCATTCATGCTAGTGCTCGGCTAACATATGCACTGTCATTGATACAGTTATTGATACAGTTCCCACATGTGCACCTCAATTAATGTTGGGTATTGGAAACAAGAATCTATAAGAACCGGATTCGATAGCAGAATCGGAAGCAGAATCAAAATCGCTAAAATTGAAACGATACCTAACCTCAATAAATTAGAAATATACACACAAGCTTGTTGATGGACATTCACTTGTTAATGCTAATTTAGAAGAATTACAGTTGCAACATCTCATAATGCATCACAAACTGATCAAAAACCTACCGCCAAGGGTTGAAAAACTAGCTCTTGAATTATGGTAAAATTGACGCCACCGTTACTGTCTTTATAGTGTGAACAATAGCTGAGGATTTAGGAAGCCTCCGGAGCTGAAATTCAGTTTTGGTAATGGTGTTTCGTTTCCAACACACGTGATCGACCAATCACAACAGACTGGGCCATCTCACCATTTAAAGCAGAGTAGCTCTATTAAGGGTGGGACTTAGAGAGACCGAATCTTTGAACGAGTAGTTTTCTTTCTTTTCTTTTTTTTTCATTTTCATTTCATTTTTTCACTTTCATTTTCAGGCTCTTTGAGGTTAGTTCATTAGGTGATGTGCAATGAATGTTAATGAAAATTAAAGTGTTTTTTGACCATTGATGCATGTAAACCTGTTTTAGGAGACCTCCAAAACAAACCTTTAGGAACCTTTAAAATAGCATAATAGGGGCACTTTAATATGTGGCAGTGGCACAGTGGCCTTGTCAGAAGATGATCAACGATATTCGCTTCACTCTTTAGTAAGATTGTTTTCCTCATGGGGACCAAAAACAAGCAAGTAAAAAAATACTTGAAAAGCAAGTAAAAAGAACAAAAACATAAGGGATTTTCTTGACAAATAAATGTATTTTGTATTAATGCACTCCAAAAACATTTCTTTCATCAGACAAACCAATACACAACCACAATGTATTACAGCAACATATCTGATAGATCATTAGGATGTTAATGATTTATTTTCTGTGTAGCCGGGTGAAGTATTGCCCTGGTACGATTGGCTGGTGTCACCCAAGCCTGTGAACCAATCACAGTATCGTATGCTTGAATAAAGTTTGTCTATATATTTTTGTCCCCATCTCCATGCTCTCCCTGACTTTGGCTACAAACCTGCATGCCCTTGCATGGGGCTGTTATTTCCTGGTGTATTCTGGGTAGCCCTGTCGACTATAGAATTATTGTTTGCTGTTACCTTATAACTCCTCCTACCTGACCACTCTCGCAACGTATTCATAAGTTCCCACCTATTCTTCCCCACTTTTTAACTAAAACAGTCACTTCTCAAATTTGTATAATAAAAAAAAAGTTACAAGTATTTTAGCAATACCTCTTTATCCAAATTGTGTAAATGCTCCTTAAAGTTGTACAGAACAGCATGATTACTTCATAAAAAGTTGGTTTATTCTCAAGACAAAACCACACCTCAATAATTGTGACAAAAATTTGAGGGACTCAAATTAGTATTTAGGAAATGTATGGGGTTACCATTCACCTTTTATAGAAAATAAAACTGAAAGATATGCCACATGGAATTGTGTTAGCAGAGCCATATGTGGGCTGAAAAGGGGGTTTCTCCAGACCCTCACACAGAGTTCAATAAAAGTTTGTTTGACCTTCTCTCCAGCTTTTTTCTTGACATTGTACCTGTGATTTATTTTCATAAAAGAAAATATACTCAAAGGGTTTCACCACTTTTATTAGGGTAATACAGTCAGACTGTCCATCCATCTAAAGTAATATATAAAATGTGTAGGCCTATAATATAAAATGTGGCTGTCCATCTCCGTTATACATCTATAATGAAAGGCAGAAAAGGGTAATCATTTTTTATATTTCCACATAGACTTGTGGGAGCGTATAAACCTATTCCTCTTGTCATATGTCAAAAACAATTGTGGTGAATGTGGTGCTTGTGTGTATACATGATGTAAATTTTGGGTGAACGTGCAGGGAAATACCTCCAGTCAAACCACAACTCTGGGAAACACTACTGTACATTTAGTGATCTCTTATGAAGCAAGTTAGGTGTGGTGAGTGCTGGCGTTTCTGAGGAACAAGAAACTTAACACTACAGCTAAAGAGTGGGTGAGTCGGGGGTGTTTCATGCAAAAAAAGAGGGTTATTTCAAAAACAAACTATTTTCTACAGAAAATCCAGCATAGCTTGGTGAAATCACAGACACGTTTCAGAAGCTGTGTAGTCAATCGTTTCACACAATTTAAAGTCAGACCTCAAAGAAGGGCAGTATATGACACAATGGAATCAGTTGTGAGATGTGCTTTTTACCTTACAAAAGGTTAGACGGAGATGTGACCGGTGACAAAGATGTGTCAGTGAACAACATTACTCACCCCAGGGGCTACTCTTCCCACGTGTTTAAAATGGGGCAGCCCCCTCTAAAACCATATTGACACTGATAGCCCAGTATGGGATTCTGGTAGACTATTGTTTAAGCCTCTGGGCTATTGTTTTAGTCATATGTGTGAATGACCTGTACATTTAGAATTAAAAAAAATCTGCCTGATTCTGATATGCTGATAATTACCATGTTGTGGCCGATAGGCGATAACTAATATTATACATTGATTAACCAGTGATTTAATAAAAAAATAATAATAATAAAAAAAAATTGAAGTACAACACTAAAATTGTCATTAGTTTTAAATGGAACAAATTAATTTAGGCATTACAGAAGTATTAAATAACTGTTATGGTAAAGATAACTGTTAAGGTAAAGATATATATATATATATATATATATATATATATATATATATATATATATATATATATATTATCCAACCCTAATAGAAACAAACCAATATTAAAGGGATAGTTCACCCAAAAATGAATTCCTGTCATAATTTACTCACCCTCAAGTTGTTCCAAACAGTTGAGGGTAGACATTGAGCATCAGACTGAGCATCAGAATGGGAAAGAAAGGTGATTTAAGTGACTTTGAACGTGGCATTGTTGTTGGTCTAAATGTCCCTTCAGAACGGCTGGAATAAATATTTCAGAAACTCCTGATCTACTGTGATTTTCACACACAACCATCTCTGGGTCTTACAGAGAATGGCCCGAAAAGAGAAAAATATCCAGTGATTGGCAGTTCTGTGAGCGAAAATGCCTTGTTGATGGTAGAAATCAGATGAGAATGGCCAGACTGGTTTGAGCTGATAGAAAGGCAAAAGTAACTCAAATAACCACTCGTTACAACCAAGATTTGTAGAAGAGCATTTTGCACAACATGCTTGAAGCAGATGGACTACAGCAGCAGAAGAACACGCTGGGTGCCACTCCTGTCAGCTGAGAAAAGAAACCTGAGGCTACAATTCCAAAATTGGACAATAGAAGCTAGGAAAAACATTGCCTGGTCTGATAGGGTCAGAATTTGATGTAAACAATATACAAGCATGGATTATTCTGTTTTGTATCAATGGTTCAGGCTGCTGGTGTTGGTGCGATGGTGTGGAGGATATTTTCTTGGCATACTTTAGGCCCCTTGGTACTAATTGAGTATCGTTTAAACACCACAGCCTACCAAAGTATTGTTGGTGACCATGTCCATCCCTTTATGACCACAGTGTACCCATCTTCTGATGGCTACTTCCAGCAGGATATTGCACTCAGTCACAAAGCTCAAATCATCTCAAACTGGTTTCTTGAACATGACAAGACGTTCACTGAATGGAATCCACCGTCACCGGATCTCAATCCATTTGAGCACCTTTGGGATGTGGTGGAATGGGAGATTTGCATCATGGATGGAACTGCGTGATGTTATCATGTCAACATGGACCAAAATTTCTCACGAATATTTCCAGCACCTTAAATCTCTGCCACTCAGAATTAAGGCAGTTCTGAATCAAAATAGGATCCAACCCAGTTCTAGCAAGGTGTACCTAATAAAGTGGCTGATGAGCTGTATATATACAGTATATACTGTATATATATATATATATGTATAAAAAAATAATAATAATAAAAAAAAATTGAAGTACAACACTAAAATTGTCATTAGTTTTAAATGGAACAAATTAATTTAGGCATTACAGAAGTATTAAATAACTGTTATGGTAAAGATAACTGTTAAGGTAAAGATATATATATATATATATATATATATATATATATATATATATATTATCCAACCCTAATAGAAACAAACCAATATTAAAGGGATAGTTCACCCAAAAATGAATTCCTGTCATAATTTACCTGTCAATTCCTGGAATTCCTGTCATAATTCCTGTCACATAATTTAGTGACCCAGGACGTCATTCACTACCCTCCTCCTCGTTCTTTTTATAGACCTCAACCTTCTTAATTTTCCACAATCAATTCAATATAAACAAGAAAACAAGAAAAAACAGTGTGTAACAGTGTAAGTAGCCTATATTTATTCTGCACAACAATAACTGAATCTTTGAAGACTGAATAAGTGCAATTCACCTTTATTCCACAAGGTGGCAATGTCTGATACACAATGCTGAAGTGACGTTTTACTCATAGTTACAGCAGGCAGAAAACAAAAGAATAGGAAGTATCATCAGAAAAACTTAAAGTCCCTGTAAAGGCAATTTAAAAAAAAAATCATTATAAATGTTAGAGATGTATTAAACATATTTAAAAAAACTGTGAACTGTGAAGTACTGAATTGTGGAGTTAGACCGTTAAACAGTTTTTCACCATTGCTATTTTCTGGATTTTTTGGGCGGGGCTAAAAGGGGGCTCGATGACGCCTGAGATCCTGGACACGCTCCTACTTGATGACGCACTGGAGCCACTGAGGCTGGCCCCTCCCCTAACAATATAACTAGAGCACATTCGCATCAGTTTGGCGCTCAATCGCGAGTTACTGTCAGTACTATTAGTTACTACAGCCTACAGTTTGCTAGCTAGCTATGCCTTCGTCACGGAAATACCTGGATGCGATTACGTACAAAACAGATCGGTGTCCTTATTTAAATTTCCAAAAAACGATCACATCAAGAAGAGGTGGATTAATTTTGTGAAGAGCCACTTTGATGGAGAGCTGAGGATCACCGACAAAACCCGCCTCTGTAGTGATCATTTTACACGGTATAGTTTTATAAACTTTTGTCGGAGACAACTGGGATTCACTGATAATCCGAGATGGTCCTCACTGCAGAACATGAAATCCACAGGGAGGAGTCGGATCCAGATCCAACTCTTCCCACCTTACATATACATAAACCTACCCAGCTCCACCCCCTTATCCTTAAACCCACCCCTAAACCTACCCAGCTTCACCCCCTGATCCCTAAACCAACCCCTAAACCTACCCAACCCCACCCCTTAATCTGGATCCGACTCCGCCCCCTGGATCTCGTGTACTGCAATGAGGTGCTACTGGATAATCCGCTGTTACTGGTGAATGTAGCTGTGGCCGAACCGACTAGTATCTCTCGCCTCGGCCTTCATCCTCCCGTCGCGCCGACAACTGGTGAAATCATCGACAGTGTGCCCACCAATGAGTGTAAGTTGCCTTGTGTTCTAATTATAACAGGTAGCCTAGTATAGTTAAAGGGGCACCAGGCAGCCCTGAGTGTTTTTTCTCTATGAAGCTCCCCCTAGCGTCTGGTAGTAAATGCTTTCAAACACACTGTCGTAACAACGAACTGTTGTTCCTCCCCCCTCACCACGAGCAACCCAGCTGATCAGCTGTCAACCCAGCTGAGCATGAACCGTCTATTTCAAAACCAGTTATATCTACCGAGGTAAGTAAAGCAATATTTTCTTGCCAACTGATGGCGATTTTTTTTTTATTGTGTTCGTCATGCATACTACTATTTTTACCGGGAACGAACGATATGAACGAGGCCAACTACTGCTTTCGTGTTTGTTTGTTTGTTTTTTTGTTTTTTTTGGGAGAGTGGGCATGACATAAATCGGAGGCTAATTTCAATTTGTCTAAAGTTATATTAGAAAGGTCTATACAGGTACGTTCATCTGGTAGAATTACGGTTTACCTTTGCTTGTCTAAGAAAACATCAGAACGTTTTTTTATAGCTCGATCATGATATGTGCAACATGTTTATTGCCTATTATCAGACGCGTTGACGTAGGCCATTGTAATTCAACTCATATCTGTAAAGTACGTCAACTGTTTTATATTGAAATTAAACACAGTTTATTCCAAAGATACTTACAAGTGCAACAGCAAGAAAGCCAGGTCAGCATCCGTTTTGCAGGCTTCTGTTTCTCTCAGTTCTCTGCATTCTGAAAATGCCAGTCCGATGTTTACTCTAGTCTGACTTCTTGCTCGGTCAGTCTCCCGTTTCCTCTTTAAAAAAAATCTCGCTTTCTGCTTCTTTTTTACAGTCTCAGCCATAACGCAAACTATCGTTGCCCTTTGCTTATAGCTAGCTGGTGCTTGAATGGGGGCGTGTACGTGCATAGTGTACGGAGCATAGATAGAGCTGTGTCCCAATGTGAAGGCTGCATCCTCCGAAGGCCGTATTTGAAGGCCGATTGCGTCACAGCGGCGCGACGAAAGCTGTCCCAATTCAAAGGCTGCATCCTCCGAAGGCCGCATTTGAAGGGCGATTGCGTCACCGCGGCGCGATGAAGGCTGTCCCAATTCAGTTCTGCATCCTCCGAAGGCCGTATTTGAAGTCCGGTTGCATCATCGCGGCGCGACGAAGGCTACCCTGATTCAAAAGCGACGCCAAATGCACCCTTCATTTCCCCGTGAAAGAGAGGATACATAAATGGATCCTACGCGGCCTATCCTACCCCATAAGTCATTGCGCTGGTGACGACAGCATTTTTATAAAAAAAAAAAAAAAAAGGGCCGAGAGTTCGGTGGTGGACGGCAAATTCACATTTAAATGTAAAAGTATTATGTTTTCATTTAGGCCTACTCAAATAGCAAGAGAAACCAGAGTTAAAAGCCACGTTTTTTTTTTTTATTATTATTATTCATCTTAACTCATTCGTCACCATTGCGTGGCTTTATTTGTCATGTGGAAACGCGAAAATGAAAAAATACATTTCTGTACATTCTTTATCATTTATTATTTTATGCAACTTTAAATGTGTAGCCTAAATAAAATAAAATTCATGGCTCTGGACATTAGTTTATTTTTGTAATGGTATCTGAGTGTTTGCAAGGTTGATATGGCTATAGCCTACTGTAGTTTAATGTAAAACAATGCGAAGTGTTGCTGTCCTGTGAGGGGAAAAAGTAGGCTACTTCACATTTGTACGTGAATACTTAATTAAGTTGGCTATGAAGTTCCTTACATTCCCCCCCTGGTTATTTTGAAAATTAAAGTAACAAAATGTAGGTCTACTTTAGAAGTAGAACTTTAGACAGCAAAATATTTTTTAGTGATTATGTGAATTAGCCTACACTGCGCAAACCAAAGTAATACTATCCACCGGATGAAGAAGGGTTGGGTCTCAGTCTCCACAGTAGGCTACATAAAATATTCATTTTATTTTATTATATTTTTCGCATTTATGAGGAAAAAAACAATGTTACGGACTCGAGCGCTCTGAAAGCGGCACTAAAAGATCCTTTAAAACTCAGAGACATCAAACAGAAAGCACAAAACCTTTCTTTACCCTGAATTTCGTTTTGTATTAATTGTATCTTAATTTTAATCAATGTTTCATCAACCAATTGCCTGGATTTAATAAATAAGAATTAAATATAGAAGACGATAGATAAGAAACGGAGGCGCCGGCGCGTGAAATGGAACTCGTCTCATAAATGATCGAAACTCAGCATATAAGGTATCCTACTCGCCTACTAAGCGAAAAAAACATTCATCAAATGTGATTTGATCACGTTATTTTTTTTAAATCACTGATAAAAACAAAATGAACATTTTTCTTTTCTTCATACCTTCAAATATAACGACAACAACTCCTCTCCCGTGGCATCATGGGATAGTAAAGTGTCCATCGTATGCGCACTTCAGAATCTCGCCGGAAGTAGTAGGTCATCCGGGGACTTTTCGCCTACTGTTTTTCGAATTCTATGATTTCGGACATACTACTCTGCTCGCGTACTGTTTTTCGCATACTATATAGTAGGGAAGTATGCGATTTCGGACGCAGCCTTTGTGTTTGTGCAGATAACTCACCTTACATTAAACCCTGCCTGTGACAAGATGGCCGCCGGTGATGACGATAGAGACTCCACCGTAAGACATCTAGCCTTTATATAGATATCTATGGTACGGAGTACGTGTGGAGTGCAGTAAAGCAATTTGTTACATCGTGAGACCTGATATCACGCGATACTTCCTGACGGCGAGCCGCCGGCCCAAAGTTGCAAGTGGGATTTCTCCGCTCTCGAAACCACCACCATTCAACCCGAAATAAGTAATATAACCATTCCACTGACTCCGAAGCTGTTCAGTTAAGGTAAAAAGGTTACTTAGACCACCTTTAAGTTGGTAGTCCACACAGTAACTTTACTAAAGCATCCATTCGATTCCGGCTGTAACGGTGAGAGTTACAGTTGAGTGTGGCGAAGGCAGCTTTCCCGCGAGTGGGCGTGGTTTGGTGAAGAAGCTGTGAGCTGTCAGATGTTGAAAATGATAGTTTTGAGAACATGTTTGAGATGGCAAATATGAGCCAGATTCTGAATCTACTGGGAAATGAGCTCTGATGAGAACAGTGCTGATTATATAAAGCATCTGCTCAAACTGAACCCTTCCAAGCTCCAAAAGGTAACAAAATATGCTCTATTTATTCTTCTGTAATTGTTAATCTAATATCAGGAGAGTTTAAATTATCACGACAGGTAGAGATCCATTCATGTTAGAGCCGATGTAATAATGATTGGCGAAATATATATACATCTAGATATAGTAACAGGATGTTACAAGAATTACATTTTTAACACAACCACACAACACATTTATTTTTTTCATAAAATTTTTTTTCAACCAATCATATCTTAAAACTTATTCCAACATGTCAGTTAAACTCGGAAGATAACTGTTTCACAGGTATCATACAACATATGCCTCAAAGACAAAAAAAAAAAAAAAAAAAAGACATTCAGTCATGTTCTAGTTTATAGTAGGCCTATCATGCACACACACAAAATACCCTAGATATTCACGCTACATTAATAGCACAGTCCAGGTTTCAGATGTATGGCATTTCACTTGCAAACTAAACAGGAACTGCATGCTCTGTTCATCACATCCTTTGACATGATGATGAGGCCACACCACAGACAATCTCAAAATACAGTGCGTAAAAAGAAAGGTTCAATTAAGCATAAAACGGAAAAATCTCATTTTAGTTGTCGCAGTTCCCATACACCAGCATTGCTGACAAGTAACCAAGTTGATCTCCATTGGCCTCTACATCTCGCTGCTGCAAACCCACAAATTACAGAGAATTTCTTGATTAAACCACGACTGGAGAGTTCCCCGTTCAAGATTCATTCATGACACATTCAGTGCTCACTTATTTTCTCCTTCTCCGTCTCTCTCTTGTTCTCACTCTGCGTTTCTTTCAACCACAACTCTTGACATTCGTTGCTCTTCTGACTAGCCTGTGTTTACGGAGATCAGTCTGGTGTCATGTTGTGGTAATACAAACTACTTGTCATTCATGCATTTTGTGTAAGTCCTAGTCATCTTGTAAGTTGTTCTTGTTCAAAGTAAACTACCATAGACTTTTATTCAATTTTGTTCCAGTCTTACTAACCTGCCTGATTAGAATTTGATTTTTATGTATTGTGCAAATAAAACGTAATTAAAGAGAATGAAACTAATCACATACACATACATTAGGCTTGTCAAACGAATATGCCCAGGAAGCTTGTCACGCTGAAAGGGGGGCGTACATAAAGGTTTCTGAGAACTGATGACCCACGGCAGACTTGTTTTATTTAGGTTTCGTTAGGACCCTTGGAAGGGCAGTCTTTACATGTTTAACACATATGTGGTGGGCATGACTCAGACTTAGAAGATGATAATTTGATCGGTTCCTTTCAGTGTCTATTATACGGCTCTTGCAAACTGCAATGTTTTAGAAAGTTTTGCTCAGTTGAGTCAAACTGGACTCTGTTCTCACTCTGCAGCTTCCGAGCATTTTAAACAGTGGCCCACTTAGTTTAACTTTTGAGGTATAAATGACCTGCTTATGTGGTCTTCCTTTAAGGTCTGACATCTAACTGCAAATGCCAAAATGGTAAATATACTATTTAGCTAACTACTTGCACTATGAAACTTTGTACATCAAATATCAAAAAAGTGTGACAACTGTACTCTTGAAAGCTAAAGTTCTTTATTGGCATTGATGGTTCTACGAAGAACCTTTAACTCTATGGAACCTTTCCACGGCACAAAGGTTCTTTATTATGGAAAAACTTTATTCAGATTATTACAACTATGGTTCTTTTAAAAGCTGTTCACTGAAAGGTTCTTCGGGGAAACCATAGTGGTTCTTTGGGACCTTTATTTTAGAGTGTTGGATAACTATTCAAAGTGTCACAGTAAGTTATATCATTAGTCAGACTACAATCCATTAAATGTTTTTCTAAATGTAAATGAAAGTAGATTTTTACATCTACTGAAAAAAAAGTATTATTGTCTGTGCAAAATTCAGAGTTAGTCTATAGTGGATGTTGCCTTAGTGTTTCTACGCAGTTGCTCATGTGTTCCGAGTGGTGATTTTAGATCCTTCATGGTTTCTAGAGTGTTCTGGGTGGTTACTAAGTCAAAACAGTCATTCTTTATTCTCCCTAGATATGACTGAAGTCCTCTTAAAGATGAAATGGAAGTATAGCAACAGATTTTTTTCTTCTGTGTAGTGATGTGAATCCACGTGTAATGGATTATCAGAAAAGAGAAAAAAGTAAGACGGGACATGGTTCTTTCCATGGGATGTTGGTTGGAGTTTGAAATACGGGTGTTGCACTCAAAAATCAATGCGAGATTGCAGTCATTTGTAAGAAGGCCAGTAGGGTTGGGCCGATGGATGATTATCACGATGTTTAGCCGGCAAAATTGGTAGACATCGTCCAACCATAAAGGCCAGGAGAGAAGTCTGTTGTTTCACCAGAAGACTGAGATATGACATTTTGATTACAAATAGCCTAACAAGCTAGAAAATGAGAGACAACATTAGAGATATGAAACATTAGAGATAATGTTAGAAAATAAAACATACACTGATGAGCCAAAACATTTTGACCACCTGTCTAATGTCTTTTAGTCCTCCATGTGCTGTCAAAACTCTGCTGAGCCGCAGAGGCATGTACCTGGTCTGAAACGTTAGCTGTGTCCCAATGTGAAGGCTGCATCCTCCAAAGTCCGTATTTGAAGGCCGATTGGCCGCATTTGAAGGCCGATTGCGTTATGGCGGCGCAACAAATGATGTCCCAATTCAATTCTGCATCCTTCGCAGGCCGCATTTGAAGGACGATTGCGTCACCGCGGCGCGATGAAGGCTGTCCCAATTCAATTCCGCATCCTTCGAAGGCCGTATTCGAAGGCCGGTTGGGTCATCGCGGCGCGACGAAGGCTACTCTGATAAAAGCGACGCCAAATGCACCCTTCATTTCCCCGTGAAAGGAAGGATACATAAATGGACACTTAGCGGCCTATCCTACCCCATAAGTCATTGCGCGCCGGTGACGACAGCATTTTTATTTTAAAAAACGACGGACGATTGTTCTTGTCCCCTAGCAACTGTAACAGCTACCGATGACGAGTGGGAGTAACATTTGAACTGCACTTTTTTATATTCAACTGGGTTTTATTCCCATGGTACGGAGCCCGGGAAGTCACACCTGTGGAAAAAAAAAACAATCCGTGGCAAGTGGCGACAGTTTTGCAATCCGTCCCCTATGTTTATAAACTGTATTCACAAATT
Organism: Semotilus atromaculatus; assembly: GCA_031834385.1. NCBI lineage: Eukaryota > Metazoa > Chordata > Actinopteri > Cypriniformes > Leuciscidae > Semotilus > Semotilus atromaculatus. The sequence goes on from JAULUF010000015.1 coordinate 21,045,817, forward strand.
CTTAAACTGTTCCCTCGGTTTAACAAATCGTGCACACGGATTAAAAAAAACATACCCACGAGTTCCTAATCCGTGCTCTCAGATTTGTAAACCTTGCCTTCTGTTCTTGCAATATGTAGCCTACCCACAAATTCATAAACCCAGCCCACGCTTTCGCAATCCGTTCCCAATCCTTTTTCTACAAATACATTATTTGAAATATTAAAGCTGCCGTCTGCAACTCTGGCAGATTGAGTGAACTTAGGAAAAATTTTGAATGTTTACAACTCTCATGCCCCTCCCCCACTATCAACGAATACCCTCCCACCGAGTTCGTGCTCGTCAGTGCGCCATCACTCTTCGCTACTGCGCAAACTTCAGGCACATGCATGTGATTGACGTGTGTGTGCACGACTTGTGATTGACAGTCAGGTCTCACACCCCCCTGCGCTGATTGGACACAATGAACCGGGAGCGGTGGATTTTAGCAAAACAAATAACACGCTCCAGGTGGAGTTAGCTCAGGTTTTTTTCTAAAACCACTTTATTTATGTTGTTCTTTCGGAATATAGTGTCGAATTCGCTGAATATGATTAAAAAAAATTAAATAATATAAGGTCCGTGTAAATTTTGCGTCCATTCGGTTTTCCTGTTTTATCCCGTTATTGAAAAACGAAAAATGAAGAGAAGCAGCTCGCTGCATCCTGCAGTGGACATCCAACCCGGCCCACATCCAAGTGTGACATCAGAAGCCGCGCCCACGTCCAAATACGGCACGTGACTCGATTTGTTGTACGCATGCGCAAAATGGTGCTGCTTCCTGTCGAAAATATGTTTACGGTTGTCATCTTTCGTTTTACTAATACACGTTTTCTTATTTTTGTAAAGGTTGTCTAAACTAAATTGGCACTAAATTTAGAGAGTGTCTAATATACGGAGCTAATTTTGTCATCAAAACAGCTGGTAAAAACTTTGCATTCGTCGATTAAAGTTAGGCTAATTGTTAATAAAAACCTTATACCTTACCTTATTCATTTATATAATGAGATAAGTTCACATTTATTATGATTAATCTTTACCAACCCGACACGTTGTAAATGTATTAATTTTAATGTACAATTAGATTGGTATTGTAAAAGTCATTTTAATTTAATTTTCTAATGATATGTTCCAATTTGATATGAATGTGTCCAGGTCCTCCGGACAGTCAATGATAAATTCATAAAAAAATAAAATAAAATTGTTTTCTGCTAACTCCACAAGATTATTGTTCTACATCTCATTGACTACCACTGTAGTGATTTTCACAGAGATTTACAGTTTAAGACTTATTCTTTAATAATTGCCTGCCAGTCATGAACATTTACATTGCTATACAGGAATATTTGATAAATTCATAAAAAAATAAAATTGTTTTCTGCAAACTCCACCAGATTATTACAGAATAAAACAGTAAAGCTCCATGAAAATCACCACAGTGGTAGTCAGTACGATTTAGAACAAGAATCTGGTAGAGTTTTCAGAAAACAATTTGATTTTAATTTATGAATTTATCAAATATACCTGTGTGTCAAAGTAAACAGTATTGGACTTTAGCAGGCAATTATTAAAGAATTAAACAGTAAAGCAACATGAAATTGCCCACAGTGGTAGTCAATGAGATGTAGAAGAAGAATCTGGTTGAGTTTGCAGAAAACAAATTGATTTAATTTTTTTATTAAGTAATCAAATATTCCTGTATAGCTATGTACCTCTTTACCTCTGGTGTATACCTGTGTTTCTGCTTTGTATCAAGCCTAGTTATGATTTTATAGATGTGTAGTTTAAACTCTAAGTGCTTATATAAAGAGTCTAAGAGTATATATCCACCTTTATACTATGCCAAACATAAAGTTCTGGGTACCAAATTAAACCTCTCATTTAGCCCTAGCTAAATATATATATTAGTTTATGATAAAATGTATTCTACTATGTTTTACCATATTTGGAGTGATTCTGGCCAAATTCTGAATCGGTCATAACTTATGCAGATGACCTTTCTGACAGGACAAAGATAAATTTTCCCGCTCACTGATCTCTCTAAGGTGATTGTCCCTGCACCTCAAAGGAGGTGTGAAGTTCATGTCTTTAAGAGGACCGAACTCCGTGCTCTTCTGTTTTTCTTCTTTTGTTCAGTTTTTATTTTCCTTTTCGTAATTCTCCTTTGTTCATTTCCACACGAGTGAAAGAAACTTAGGCTGAATTATTTTCGTTGGTAACTCCACTTTCAAGAGACCTTTAAACTTGCGGCGACTTCGTCCGCCCCGGAAAGGAACCAAACGGGACAGACACGCTGTAATGAAGGAGAGGAGGCAGTCGGATCCATCTGCAGCACTTTATTAAGACATGAAACAAGGAATCACTGACATGAAACATCAAAGGAACATGTAGCAACAGGCAGCGTGGCAAAACTAAGACTTCGCAATGAACATAGAACTAAGCAGTCCAGATAAAGGGTAGGTGATAATGAACAGGTGGAGGTGATGAGACTAACAGGGGAAACCAGGCAGGGATGGAACCCAATGATAGCAGAGGGGAAAGATGGGAAGTGCAGTTCTAGAACTCAGGTGACAGGGAGCGTGTGAGACCGGCGAGAGGCGAAGGCGCGCGCTCAGTGACAGCCGCGCGCTCCGTGACAGAGCCCCCCTCCTGCGAGCGGCTCCGGAAGCGAGGACCTGGACGACGACGGGGTCTTCCACGGGGTCTTGGAGCTGGACGATCTGGGTGAGTGTGATGGTACGTATTAAGCAGAGCAGGATCCAGGACGTCCCGAGACCTGACCCAGGAACGTTCCTCGGGGCCATAGCCCTCCCAGTCAATCAAATATTGCAATGCCCCGCCGCGGCGTCTGGAGTCCAGGATCTCTCGTACCCGGTACGCCTCCTCGCCTCCGACCTCAATGGGGGGAGCCTGCACGGGACCGACCTCCTCCTGGACCTCCTCTCTCCTGGGGGCAGCAGCGGGTCTGAAAAGAGACATATGAAAGGTAGGTGAGATTCTATAATGTGCTGGGAGTTCCAGCCGAAACGAGACCGGAGTGATCTGCCGAAGAATCTTGAAGGGCCCGATGGAGCGAGGGGATAACTTCTTGCTAGGGAGCCTCAAACGCAAATCACGGGTGGAAAGCCGCACCCACTGGCCAGGCCGATACCGGGGACCCTCACGCCTCCTTCGATCCGCATGCAGCTGATAGTGACGGATGGCACGTCGCAGATGGACATGAGCGGCATTCCAAGTGGCCTCGCTGCGTTGCAGCCACGCATCCACAGCAGGGAGGTCTGACGGTTCTCCTGCCCACGGGAAGAGGGGAGGTTGAAAACCTAAAACACACTGGAAGGGTGTTAGACCAGTGGCAGGCTTTACCAGGGAATTTTGGGCGTACTCCGCCCAGACCAGAAAGCGGCTCCAGTCCTGTTGGTTCTCGTGACAGTACGTCCGCAGAAAGCGAATAAGGTCCTGGTTCAACCGTTCCACCTGACCGTTAGCCTGAGGATGGTATCCCGAGGTGAGGCTGACGTTGATGTTGAGTTTGGAGCAGAGTTCTCTCCAAACACGGGAAGTGAACTGAGGACCACGGTCAGAGACGATGTCCTCGGGGAGACCGAAGAGACGAAATACATGATTGAGAAGTACCTCCGCAGTTTGCATGGCAGTAGGCAGACCCTTCAGGGGAATAAAACGACAGGATTTAGAGAAGCGATCCACGACTGACAGAACTGTGGTAAATCCCTGAGACGGAGGCAAATCAGTTACGAAATCCACGGCGATGTGGGACCATGGGCGTTGAGGCACTGGTAGTGGTTGTAAGAGGCCGGCAGGTTTTAGGTGGGAAGATTTGACAGTGTTACAGATGGCACATTGGTGAATGAACTTGATAACATCAGCCCGGAGTGTGGACCACCAGAAGCGGTTGGAAACTAGCTGGACTGTAGCAGTGATACCTGGATGTCCAGCGCAGAGTGTGCAGTGAACCCATTGAAGCACCCGATCACGGAGTTTGAAAGGCACGAAAAGGCGATTCTCTGGACATTCAGGTGGTATAGGAAGAGCTTGTTGTGCTTTGGTAACCTCCGAGATGATGTCCCATTGCACAGGAGCAACGATCAGAGTGGAGGGAAGGATGGGTTCTGGCTTGGAGATCTCGTTGGAACCCTCGAACTGGCGAGACAGAGCATCAGCCTTCCCGTTTTTGGACCCAGGTCTGTACGTGATACTGAAATTGAATCGAGAGAAAAACAGTGACCAGCGAGTAGGGTTGGGTACCGAAACTCGGTTCCAATAGGGAACCGGTTCCAACGTAAACGGTAGTAACCAGACCGAATAAGAACGAAAATTTCGGTGCCTGATTTCGGTGCCTGTAAAACATCTCGCGGCACGAATGATCCAATACAATAAAACATCTCCAGTTAACCAGCAGAGCATTCATTTCGTTCGTTTGTTAAATAAGAGACAATCTAGCGCTGACATGTGTTTTTTAAATCAAGTGATCAAAGTGATCTTTGCCTCTGCGATCAGTGGCGCGGATGGCTCGCGCACACTGTCTTTTGAGATTATTCACTGTCAAACGCGCGCTTCAATCCGTTGCGGAGAGATTCTCGTTCCGGTGAAATCGGAAAAAATACAAATCACAAAATATAATGCACAAAAACGTGTCCCTGCTTGATATACAACCATTGATGAGCATAATCGGTTTTGATGAGAACAAAAAAAAAGAACACAAAACTGTACGAATGCGGAACTCAGATCCTCTGACACGCTTGACGAAAGTTCAAGTTCAGCTGTGTCTCTATAGCACGCAGTGTGTTTATTGTGCAATTTATATGCGAAAATTAGATTTTACGTGCATATGATAGGCTACGAGGTTTTCGCATGCATTTGATACGCACTTCATTGCGTGTAATACACACGCATCCCACACCACTCATTCTACCCAAAGCCAAACGTATTGTAGCGTTTCGCTACTAAAAAGTAAACAGACGGATTCTTCCTCCTTTTAAGGCTTTATTCAAGAACTGCAGGGTTACTGTTATGGCCGTAACCCACGCCGTACAACATGAAGGGAGACATATAACGTGCTGTCTCTGCTGTTAAACTCACTCTGACTTCCCGCTTCCAGCTCTCTCACTCGCTCCAGTCACTTGACCCCGCTAAAACCCCGCCCCTTAAAGAACCAGGGACTAAAACAGATAGAACCACTTATGATTCGATTAACACTGTCGAACAACATAACACTAGTATCTTCCATTTGTACTGACATTACAGTATTATAGGCCTACACACGCACCCCACACCACTACTAAACATACTAACCAACCCATGCGTATCCTATGCACGTAAAAACTAATTTCCGCTTAAAAATTACACGATAAACACACTGCTTGCTATAGAGACGATCTAGAAGTGTTGCGATCTATCGGGTTGCGACATCACAGACGATGATAAAAGCAGCCGTTCCTCTTCGGGTAAGTCTAGTAGGCCTATTTTAATGCCAACTGCAAATCTTGCATATCAAGTAGGCTAGGCTAGCAAACACCGTTGCCATTCAACAGCGAGTGTGACAACATATGCAAAATGTTTTAACAAAGTTCCAACACTTCTTTATACGAGGCTACTGTGTGTGTTAAATTTCTGCTCAGTGTCAGATATTTCTCTGCTTAACGTAGTTATAATAGGCCTATGTGAAGACAAAATGTTGATCTTAAGTATTTTACATCAGTAGCCTATTAAACGGCACAATTTTTAATTTAATCAGAAATCAGAAAATCTTTAAATATTTAAGTTAATATTGTGTCCAGTTTGGTCCTGTAAATAAAAGGTTTTTTTTTTTGACAAAGTGTGTGTGGTTTCGTTTTCTTAAGTACCGTTTCAAGAACCGTTTAAGCACCGGAACCGTTTACAAAATACCGAGTAGGTACTGGTATCGGATAAAACCCAACCGATACCCAACCCTACCAGCGAGCCTGACGAGCATTCAAACGCTTGGCGGACCTGATATACTCCAGATTTCTGTGGTCCGTGAGGACGGTAAAAGGCTGACGTGCACCCTCCAGCCAGTGCCTCCATTCCTCCAAGGCTGCTTTCATGGCCAGAAGCTCCCGGTCGCCCACATCATAATTGCGTTCCGCCGAATTCAGCTTGCGGGAGAAAAAGGCACAGGGAAACATTTTAGCGGGGTTACCGTGGCGTTGAGACAGGATCGCACCCACTCCAGTGCTTGAAGCGTCAACCTTCACGATGAACTCGCTCTCCGGGTTAGGATGATGGAGAATGGGTGCGGACGTGAACCTCTCTTTCAGCCGGGAGAATGCTGAAGTGCATTCGGAAGACCACCGGAAGCGCTTCCCCCCCCCCCTGGAGAAGAGATGTTAGAGGGGCCACAATGAGACTGAAATTACGTATAAACCTACGATAAAAATTGGCAAAGCCCAGAAATCGCTGTAATTCTTTCGCAGAGGAAGGTTGAGGCCAGTCCACCACGGCTTTGACCTTGCTGTCATCCATGAGAACCCCCTCGGCGCTGATGATATATCCTAGGAAGGCGATCCGGGTCTGATGAAATTCGCACTTCTGAGTCTTGGCGTATAACTGGTTCTCAATTAGGCGTTTGAGGACTGCACGCACATCCTGGACGTGTGCCTCGAGGGTCTCTGAAAAAATCAAGATGTCGTCAATATAAACAATAACCCTCTGATTCAGCATGTCACGAAAGATCTCATTAACAAACGACTGAAACACAGAAGGACTATTGGACAGCCCGAACGGCATTACCCGATACTCATAGTGCCCTGTGGTCGTAGAAAAGGCCGTCTTCCACTCATCACCCTTCCGTATGCGAATGAGGTTGTAAGCGTTTCTCAGATCCAACTTGGTGAAGTAACGGGCCGAGCGAAGCATCTCCAGGGCTGCAGGGACTAAAGGCAGAGGATAACGATACTTTACGGTTACCTCATTGAGACCTCTGAAATCGATACAGGGCCGGAGACTTCCATCCTTCTTTTTAACGAAGAAAAACCCAGCGGATGCGGGGGATGTGGAAGTGGTGATGAAACCCTTGGCAAGCTGCTCCTCGATATACGAATTCATCGCCTCAGTCTCCGGTTGCGAAAGTGGATACACACGGCCGTGCGGGGGAACGGCTCCGGGTAGCAGTTCAATAGCGCAGTCACTGGCCCGGTGCGGGGGTAGAAGTGAAGCCTCTCTCTCGCTGAACGCCAGGGCGAGATCATGGTAGATCGCAGGAACTCCTTGCAGGTTCAACTTCTCGGAGGGACTGTGGCTTGATTCAGGACCCTGGAGAGCAGGCAGGCAGTGGATCTGACAGAAGGGAGACCATTGAGTAATTCTCCTCTCAGCCCAGGAAATTAGAGGGTTGTGTCTCTCCAGCCAGGGCAATCCCAAAATTACTGGATGAAGAGGTGAACTGATGGTATACAACTGAATTCTCTCCGTGTGACGAGACCCGAAGTTGAGGGTAAGTGGCTGTGTGATGTATTGTACCTCCCCTGTCCCCAGGGGGCGTCCATCCAAGGCTGCTACTGCCACACGGGACTCACAAGGGATGAGAGAGATATGATTAGACAAGGCAAACTCCAAATCAACAAAATTCCCAGCGGCACCAGAGTCAATTAAAGCCCTTGTTTCGCAAATACTTCCATTAAAACTAAAGGAAACCTCGAGACAGAGAGAATTGGGAGGATTAATCGAAGAACTCACCGCAGACGAATCTCTGGGTCTGGATCTCACAGGACAAGATGCTCTCAGATGACCGGCTTGAGCACAGTACAGGCACAACTTATTCCGCCTCCTCCTCTCACGTTCCTCCGTAGTGAGACGTGTGAAGGCGTCCTGCATAGGTTTGAAATCCGAGCTGGCTGGTGGATTAGTGAAGAGATTGGGCGAGAGTGGTGCGCGTCGAGAGCGGATGAGATTGTCAAGGCGAATGGCGAGCTCCATAAGTTCTCCGAGGGTCTTACCATCGTCGCGACAAGCCAATTCCCCTTGCAGGTCCGTATTCAAACCCCTTCGGTACAGCAACTTAAGTGGTTCCTCCGTCCAACCCGTCTGTGCTGCCAGGGTGCGAAACGAAAGCGTGTAGTCTGCCGCGGTGGAACCCCCTTGACTTAATGAGAGGAGCAGCTCTCCTGGCTCCTTACCGCCCGCGGGATGTTCAAACACCTCTCTGAATTGAGACATAAACACATTATAAGAGGGAAATGTGTGCTGACCTCCTGACCAAAGAGCAGTCGCCCACTCCAACGCCTTCCCGGTGAGTAACGAACAGATGAATGAGACGCGGGACGCATCAGTGGGATAAAGCTGGGGTTGCTGGTTGATAAATAGGTCGCACTGCAACAGAAATCCTCTACAGGCAGCAGGTGAGCCATTAAACTTCTCAGGGAAGGATAATTTAGGGTTGCTTGAAGTCGTACTCACGCTTGATGTTAAGGGAGCTGCAGCTGCGGAGGCTTGGGCTTGATTAGCGACTGCGTTCTGTTGAGAGAGGGTTTGCACGGACTTCACAAGCTCTTCGGTGAGATTAGTCAACTTGACCAGCTGTTGTTGGTGTGTGATTAACACAGATGCCTGGGAAGAAACCTCGGAAGCAAGACGCTGGAAGTCTGCTGGATCCTGTCTTGGCGAAGTCTTCTGTAATGAAGGAGAGGAGGCAGTCGGATCCATCTGCAGCACTTTATTAAGACAGATGATGAAACAAGGAATCACTGACATGAAACATCAAAGGAACATGTAGCAACAGGCAGCGTGGCAAAACTAAGACTTCGCAATGAACATAGAACTAAGCAGTCCAGATAAAGGGTCGGTGATAATGAACAGGTGGAGGTGATGAGACTAACAGGGGAAACCAGGCAGGGATGGAACCCAATGATAGCAGAGGGGAAAGATGGGAAGTGCAGTTCTAGAACTCAGGTGACAGGGAGCGTGTGAGACCGGCGAGAGGCGAAGGCACGCGCTCAGTGACAGCCGCGCGCTCCGTGACACACGCACACACATTCAACACAAGAGAGCTATATATATGCAAGTATTTTATTCCCTCTCGAAATCTAAATGCTGTTACGGTTGTTCGCCCCAAAAGGGTGATTTGTGATTCCTCTGTGTCTCGTTTAAGGTTCTATTGTCTGTGATTTTTCCATAACTGTATAACCACTCCCTCTATCTCTTTCTTTATGCTTTCACTTTCGTTTTGTGTTATTGTGTTTGTAAATACATTTATTCCGTGGAACTGTAGTCACGATATATACGTAGTTTTCCTGTATTAAATAACTATATTCATTGATTGACTCTGCCTATCTGCTCATAATTTCGAGGTCCCTGAGATGTTCGATCTTTAAGCTATGAGCTCTAAAACTGTTGATACTTTAAATAGTATTTTTGTTTAGAAAAGGGAAGCTGTTTTTCGTGGCCAAGAGAAATAGTCTGCCTTTCTAAATTATATGAATAATTTCTTAAGGGTTAATAAAGATTTTACGGTCAGTTCGCTGGCGAGTAGACTATTATATGACAAATTAACCCCCTTAGGAGTTATCTCGAGAATCGAACGATTCTAAACAGTTGGTATATTAATATTTAATTATAGAGATGCACCGATTACAATTTTCTAGGCCGATTCCGATTTCCGATTTTCATTGAGTTTGACCTGCCAATACCGATTTTAGCCGATTCCGATTTTTATTTTTTCTAACCACTTTTTTATTTTAAATAACACAAATATTTATTTTCTATATATATTTTTTTTAAAACACCATATACTTTTACTCAAACTCAATAATAAAAACAAGTTTAAATGGGTACATTTTCTATAAATATTTTCTATAAAGAGTCTTCATTTTCTTTTCTGACATAGCCTACTCCAGTTCTTGTTAAAACACACGACATGCAAATTCTGTGCATTTTGGACACTTTTGAATCCTTTTTTTTTTTTTTTTGTCCATCAAAAGTGTGCTTTTACTTTACTTGAGCGTGAGCAGCGCAGCAAAAATAGATACGGCGCAGAAACCGCTTCCCTGCTGCTCATGCGACGCTCCTGATTGACGCTCACGCGCTGCTCCCGCTCCCGGTGTGAATGGACTCATTGATTAACATGCAAGCCAAAAAAAACCGCTGTGAAACGGCCGTAATTCACAAGGTTTCCTACATGTGCATTCCGTGTGCACGTGTGATACTGATGTTGCACAACGTTAATCATGCGGCGCCCGAGTGCATTTGACCGGCATAAAATCGGCATATGTCAGACTGACCGGCCGGTCGCCGGTCATGGCCGATCACGTGAAAATCGGCCGGTTTCGGTCACGCGCCGGTCAATCGGTGCATCTCTATTTAATTATAATGCATTGTGATTGAATGCGGATATACACAACTGCTCTAATTTTGCCTGTCTGTATGTACAGCTAGTCACAATCCGTTGTGTTTGGTTGTCCATAGAGATATTGGCAACGTATCCCCTTTTACGGGTGATTTTAATTTATCTAAGTGATAACTCATAACCCGTATGATCAGTTATTACAGTATATTATACTATTCCCCTTATTTGAGCATTGAGTCGTTACACCCCGTTGTCTTCCCGTGATCGCTCGGCGACCTCCTCTACCTTCTCTTCCCTGGACAGGGCTGCGGCTAAAGGGTACACTGGGATTCCCCCTGTTGAACACTACAGTGTCCTCAGAGTGCTTCAACGTGACGTGGTGATCCTAAGCACCCCTCCGAGGCTGTAGGTTTTCGTCTACCCTGGTGGCGAAATCTTACAGAGCTGAGGGACATGCCGCCTCCTCTCTGCATGCCATGGCCATCCTTCAGGTCTACAAGGCCAGGATGCTCAAGGACATGCACCAGGGTGGAGCTGACCAAGGGCTCTTTGATGAGCTGCGTGCCGCCACCGACCTTGCTCTCTGAGTGACGAAGGTGACCGCACGGTTCCTTGGCCAGGTGATGTCCACAGCAGTGGTCCAGGAGAGACACCTCTGGCTAAACCTGGCCGATATGAGAGAGTCTGAGCAAACCCGTTTCCTCAACTCTCTTATATCCCAGGCTGGCCTCTTCGGCGGCGCAGTCGAGGACTTTGCCCAACAGTTTTCGGCCGCCCAGAAACAGACTGAGGCTATTAAGCACATACTGCCCCAGTGGAAAAACACTGGAAAGGTTCCTTGTGGTGTTTCTAAAAAATGAAAAATATTTCATTCTTAGAAGGGCACAGACCTTCACAATCAAATGTGAGTTAAGTAACACTTAGTGTTGACAAAAATATCGATCTTTCGATAAATATCGATACTGAAATATCTGAACGGTACCAATACTAATTTCCCGAAGTATCGATACTAGCTCAGCTGTCACTTTCACTTCTCTCCAAAGGCACGCTGACAAACACCACAAGTGACCGCACTCGTCTCATTCGCAGTGAATGGAAAGATGGCGAGTGCGGCACCCACGCGACCGGCTTTGGTTGACAAAGAACACAGCAGTAGTGCTATCTGCTATCCCAGATCTATAAAGAATTTTGAGAGGTTGGTAACGCAGTGTTTCTTTTATGTTGATTGGGTAATGGCGGCCCGCCACGGCAAAATTTCTGCCGCCACGGTATCAGAATATAGGGCTGTAAACACTGGAGCTGTCTATCAGCAGTGATTGCATTTCGGAGATTAGCATGGACACGCGCTTCACACCGCGAGCGAGCATGTCGGAGAATAGCGCGGACAAGCGTAAAAACACACCGTTGTTGTTTGGACAGCCCTATGGGACAGACCTGCCCCCACTGCTAAAAAAATAATCTCAAAGGAAATTCTGTAACTCTTCTCATTTTAACATTTCTGAAACATTAACCAAGATGGCCTAGTATATGAGTGTGTGTTGTCTCGTTTTTTCACAGAAATTCTAAAGTTAATATAATCTGACGGAGGAATCTTAGACAAGTACATATTTTAACTATGGTCAAATGTAAATTAACTTGTGCCTGTTAACTTTATTCAAAAAAATATTATTTAATTCTGCAATTTGCCTTCATTAGCGATTATCATCAATTTGATTACCGGTACACAGATATTAATTAAACTAAACTGAGCTAGACAATGACATCTCTTAATTCAATAATGAAATGCCTTTAACTGAAAATTTAATGTTTAATCTTATTATTATACATTACTGACACCTCCAATTTGATACTGTTAAGTGCTTTGATACAATCTGTAATGTTAAAACACTATAAAAATAAAGGTGACTTGACTTCATGTCGTTCCAGTGAGCATTGTTTTCTTGTGTGATGCACGCACGTTTGCGTTTAAATCTGTTAATCAAATGTATTAACCAGCAATTATTATTACCAATGGCGATGAGCAATGCATTTGTTACAGTATATTTCAATCTTTGATAACAGTTGGTAATAAAAATACAAGGGATCATGTGGTCCAATGAAAAAAATATTAACAGATAGAACTCTGGACATTTTTGTTCATGTAAAATATAGCCTACCTCATTGTCATGTTCTAGACTTGTTATATTTAGCTTTAAATAAATAAAAATACCCCCCTTAATATTGTGGCAGTTTTTTTCTCCATGGTATCGAAAATTATATCGAATATCGATATTTTTCAAGGTATCGTATCGAAGTTAGAAAGTCTAGTATCGTGACAACACTGATTTCTCTGATAGTATTTCACGATCAAAACATACTACTTTTAGATAAGGTCTTATACTATATTATACAGTGAGATTTTTATTTGCCCTGGTTGCCTTATGGCCTAAATCATAAAAGTGGGCTCTTCCTTGTTTCGATTGCTGTTCAATGCTCAGAGCATGCCTTCAATGGTCATCTCTAATTTTAATTTTCAACCACAACGTCCTATATAGCCTATGGGAAAATGCGTACCGCTCAGTTTGAATTTAGAGCTACATTCATGGAGCAAATCCTAACCCATCATAATATAGTAGCCTAACCATTTTGTCACCAAACTTGGCTGTGACTAGTACTGAGGTCAGAAAAGAGAAATATTACTACAGCATGGAATGTAAATAATAAACTACTATCAAAACTACAAATTACAAACTAAGTAGCTACAATATTAGCTACAACATTACATTATTTAGTTGGACCTTGCTTTGTATACATCAATACAATTGAAATAATTATCACTTAATTTGACCAAGGTTCTAAAGCATTGCTAGAGAAAACAATTGTTAAAGCAACTGAAGCTTAACATTTATGATAACCTTTGATAAAGTATGACAGTTGTGTATCAAATATATTTTCAGTTTAAAGCAACATTCAAAGCATGCAACATGCAACTCCAAGTTCTTATGTTGTCTTGAGCTATCAGCCTATAATTTAAAAGCTATTTTAATAATATACAGACAACTTTGGGAGACAATAAAAACACAAGAATATATTTGTAAATATTTATTTAAACATGCAATAATACACATTTAAAAAGCTTAATCTCAGTCGTTCATCATGAGAAATTTTAGGACAAAACGATCTGAGGCGCTCACGCTAATAATTTCTGTTCCACTCGCCTGTAGTATTGGTCACTCCAGCCAAGATATGGTCTTATGAATATTCATGACAGCTCCACCCTTTGGAACCAAATATTCCAGGAACTGAATATAATGTAACACCTGTAATAACAAAACACGTCTCAGTCATCCAAAATCTCAGAAATAACCAGTAGCAGAGTGCAGCCTTACGGAGAGAAGAGGTTGCAACTTTTAGACTGCACCTGGACATTTCTGAATGATTAGTGAATACATTTATGTTGTTGTTGTGGAGTCACATTGTTTCATCTCATGAACTTGCATGTACCGTAATGTTTAACTTTTGCACAAGTTGACAGTTCCCTGAGGTGTTTATAAGACAGCTGTGACACTACGGAGCCTGCAAAGTCACCTGTGGGAGAAAAAACAATAATCCTTTGCGACGGTTTTGCAATCCATTCCCTCGGTTTAAAAAATCAGCCCACGTATTAATATACCGTACCTATGCGTTCCTAATCCGCGCTCTCAGATTTGTAAACCATGTCTTCAGTTGCCTTTCGAGAGCGGTAACTCTACATTGCGTAGCTATGCTGCGGGAACTCCTCCCTTCTCCACTTCTGTTGAAATCTTATGGGCTTACGCCAGCTTGGAACAGCTGGCCAATTGTCGCGAAGTATGCAAATACTGACAGGCTCGCAGGCAGTATAAAATACATGGTCGCGATAATTGCGTCAGAATCTCTTTCTTCACACTGTCATTGTTGCACCTGAGGACTAGTTACCTTTTCTTCCTCGCATCCGATGTCTAACCTAAGCAGGATTTGTGCGGGCCCCATTACCTGGCCCACACACGAGTACTGCGCCGCCTGCCTGGGCCTGGCCCACGTCAAGGCGGCCTTCTTGGACTCCACGTGCATGCACTACGCTGACCTGCCGGTGCGCACTCAAGGCTGAGAGTCGAGGCCCACTGCCACCAGCGACCCTCCAGCGACCATCGCACCAAGAAACGATGGTGACGACAAGGCCTGGGGCCATAGTCCTCTGCCATCGCCACGCACCGCTCCTTTTCACAGATGCGCTGGACTCAACGTGAAAGGCTCCGTTAAAAAGGAAGTAAGTCTGGTATCTCCAGTCGAACCACCGCCAGACTGCGTCGAGGAGGAGGATCTGTTGCCGTGCACCTGTGCCCGTACGTTCGTCTCTGGGCGCGGATCTCAACTTGCAGTCCAAGCCGTGCAAGTTCACGGCTCATCTGGCTGAAAAAAGAAAGGCTCCCATCACTCCCTCCGGCCTCCTTGGTGATGCCGGGGAGTCAGTTACTGTGCATTTCTCTGAGGCGCAGAAGCGCGAAGGCTATGAGTCACGAATATTGCCCCGTCACTTGTTCCAGCCCTCATCGAGGTCTCTCTCTTCGTCACCTAAGATCAGCTGAGCAGCTCGTTGCGGCTCCACCGTGAGCCGGATCTTCACCGTAGGTAGTGGGCGGGACCGGGAATGTAGCGTCACGGACCACAGAAAGCGTCGTCCTCGGCTGCCAAGCCTTCATCCTACGGACAATCCGGACAATCCAAAAGGAGGAAAGAGTTCGTTAGAGGCCCCGCCCCCAAGCGCCGTGTTCTTTATCATGTCCCCTCTGTTCCTGTAGGCAACATTTGCAATGTTTGTATGTTGTTTGTGTGAGCACCACAATAAGAGCACATATCCCTTCACACAAAGGGCCGTTTCCTCCTCATACACTCAACACTGTGTCACTTGCCCTGCCCCGAGCAGCACGGCGTTGCAGTCCATGCCTATAGTGGCCTCCCGATGGAAAATCGCGAGAGTGCCAATGTTCCTCCACTGTGCACGACACCACTCGTGCCTGATCGGCAGCCAGCCTCACTGGGGCAGGGCTCCAGTCTACAAACTGGCAACAACGGCCATAGAACTATTATGACTGTGGTGTCATTTTCTATACGCGTGCACAGCTACGCAATGCAAAGTTACCGCTCTCGAATGGGAACGTCTCCAGTTATCGTAACCTCGGATCCCTAAGAGGCGGGAACGAGACATTGCGTTAACTGCCATGCTCTCTGTTCGATCAGCTGTGCAGCGTTCAGTCGTGATTCTGACGCAATTGTCACGCCCATGCATTTTATACTGCCCGCCAGCCTGTCAGTATTTGCATACCATGTCCCTTCACCTACAGGCCTTGATCACTATCAGCCCCTCTGTGTCTTTGCGAACACGCTGAGACACACGAGAACAGAACTTATATATGGTCGCAGTGATGACATCTGCTCAGACTCTAACATTCACACCTGCTCAGCATATCTAGCAGGAACAGGCACCCGTGAGGGTTTGTGAGTTTAAAAAATTTACACTAATAAACTTCCTCAGTTTATATTCTACAGTATTTGAAATCTAAATTAAACCTTTAATAAATTTGTTTTCCTTCACTATGCAATGTCTCGTTCCCACCTCTCAGGGAACTGAGGTTACAACAGTAACCGGAGACGTTTTCAGGATTGGTAGATGCACCGGGACCCGGTTATAGATCCCTAAAAGGGATTTCAGTTTTGTTGTCTACAGGTAGCTAAAGAAAAACAATTTAAGCCTTAGCAAGCATCACTAATGAATGGATGAATTTTGAGATCTGTCGAAGCTTGAATTTTATCCTTCATTTAATTAAAAAAACAGAAAAGAAAGATATGACCAATACCAAAGTTAAATATCATTACAACCCTTTCAGAACAAAGAAATACAAATATTATAAAGCGAGCTTATAACCAACAGTTAAGTGTCAGAATAAAAGGTTCTACAAAAAAAAAAAAAAGGGAAAAGACCAGTAAAAAGTTTTTTTTTTATTTACTGTGGACAGAAAGAATATAGCTGCAGCTAGTGGGTTATGCATATATATATAAAAAAACGAACAGTTCAAACGTTCACTTCATGTGTGCACAAGTAGCTCAGCAAATAATACAGACAATTACACATTATGTCCGTGCGGTTTCCTTCCGTGGTGAGCTCTAGTGTCATTCATTAGCCTTTGCAATCATCTTGCTGACATTTACATTAATATCAAGTTTACCATTTACATTAATATCAAGTTTTAACAGTAAACTAAAAGTAGCAACCTTACTGGACCACTCTGGGTTTAAATATAGGCTACATTGTACATTTAATAATTTTTTCATTGTTCAGACCACTGCTAACCCCAACTCATATCCTAATTCCAGAGAAATTTGTTCACTTTTCCTGTTTGTTCACACATTTTTTTTTTTTTTTTTTGCATGCATGCACACGCACACACACACACACACACATGATGCAGATGATAGATGACAGATGATGCAGTCTATTTCAAAGTGACTCAGCTGCGTACGGGGTCGTGGTCAAAATCATAATTGTGTAGGTATCAATATGTGTGTAGGCATCGATACGTATGTCTTGATGATGTCCTTCTGCAATCTGTAAACTGTGGTTTTTGATATTAATGTCAAGCCCCTTAACTTTACTGGTGGTCTCTGCTCTCTGGTTGCAGTTACAATGACATTTAAACGCATTATGCACACTACCTTCTTGTTTAAACCATAAACGTTTGCTAATCAAGTTATGTGCTGGCAGTGGTTTTGGTAAGGCTAGTCTCAGAACAGTCAGTTTTCCTGGTTGTGTATAACCATGTTTAGAAAATCTCGTGCTTAAAGTTACAGACACAATTCTGTTATACGTTATTTATTTATAATCATACTGTACTACAATCAATTATACCTCAAATTATGCAGGTTGCTATTACTTTTGATCAGATCTTATCATAAGATACATTTTACTGTACATTAAAAGAGGAACCATACTTAGTAACAAGACTAACATATGACTTAGGGGTTTGGCTTTTTGTGACTTGGGCCAGTAAGTTAAAAAAAAATAAAAAATAGAACAACCTAGCAACCACATAGCAACAAACCCAGAATACAACTTCATACCAATGTTATATCATCAAAGAGTTTTGCACAAGCTAGTATCACTCATATTTTCTTGACAAAAAGAGAACAAACTTAGTTTTAATATTTTGTCATTTTAACTAAAAAGTAGCCTAATTTTGGATCTAAATTCCTCAGCTAGCCCAATTTAGTAGGTTAAAGTGAAATGTTCCACTGCAGTCATCATGAATTCAAAATTGACCCTATTTACAATTTGTAGCGCAAATACTCTTGTGGTGAACAATGAATCTGTTCAAGTTAATACACAGAAAAATAAAATCGTCAATCAAAATCTGCAAATGTGCTGCTTCCGCTCTGGAATGGTGTTCCTTCTCTGATGATGTTCAGTTTGATGGCTTGGCTTGCATATCCTTAACCCCTCCCCTCCAACCTTCAGTCTGCTATGAGCGAGGGATGGAGAGGAGGTGCACTAAAGTAAAACCCCGCCTTCTATTCAATATTCCGTTTCACTTGGATCTGTGTCACAATGCTGAAGTATAGTCGGTTGTAACGTCCGATTTACAGGGACTTAAATCAGACCACCCTCATGCTGTTTTTACTGATTAACTCTAAGTTCACTAGGTCATTCAGTATGTATGAAAATGCATAAACCTCTGTAACTGGTGTTCTCATGTATTTGTTGGGTATCATTTCAAAAACATTTACTTTTTATAAAAAAGCAAGCAAAAAAAAGTTTACCTTTTAAAGATCTTGAAAAACAGAATCCTTTTTGCAAAAAAACTTTTTAAAACTTGATTTTACATCAAGTGCAAAATTAAAGACCTATGAAATAGATTGGTGCCCTCTTTGTAACATATTTTTGTAGTAACTACACTGTTAAAGCTTCCATTACATCATCTTTGTGGGCACCATAGGTGTAAATGATATTAGTTGGCCTGATTTCATGTTAAGAGGACATCGTCTTTATAATAATCTCCTATAATCTCCTAATTGAGTTTTGTGCCTTTTAGTCCATGTCTTTCAGCTTTGGGTCAAGCTATACCTATACTGTCAAAGAAAGCAGACCGAGAGATATAAATGTCACACTTTAAAAAGCACTGAGGGAAAAGCTCACTATATAAAAAAAAAATCAACTATAAAATAAAGCTTGACAAAAAAAAAGAAGAAGAAAAAAAAGTACAATTACAGCGAACATTCTGTGCCAGAGAGTGCAGTTGTCATGGATAGGTATTTGTCATGCGGAGACTCTCCTCATATTAATGCATAATGATGCTTTTAAGAGTTAATGGCCAAACATATCTTTATACAAGTCCACATTGTTATTGCAGATGAAATATAACACAGATAACATTAAATAAATAAAAAATGTATCACTGATTAGTCACTCAAACCTTTCTGAGTCTCACCATCGCTCGCACATATCTGCCATGGTTTGTAGTTTTTTAACACTTCTTACTCATGTTTGTAGTTCCTCCTCCAATGGGTTGGGGGCAATATTAGCCTATAGAGTGTGCATGGATCCACACTTCGAAAATTTACCGGAAATAGTAGACCATCCAGGGAGTTTTGACATATTCTTTTCAACATAGTATGCTTTGGGACAGACTTATTCTAATCTCACATACTATTTTGGATGGATAGTATGGACATTGGGATGCAGGGAAAGTCTTTGAATGAGTCATTGAATCACTCGAAATTATTAAAAAACAATACTTAAAACTAAAATACTTTTTAAATAGACTGCAGAAATTACTACTGTCAGAACCTCTAGTAAATTACATGTTGTTTTGTTTAGTTGTCTATTCAGAAGAATCGTGAGAGAAAAATTATCTCTATAAAAAAAAAAAAAAAAGTGATTCTGAAAAATGCAAGTGATCGAGCCAATGTCATGCAGAAAGAGCGCTATAGGCTACTTTAGCTCCCTTCCACACTCCGCATGAACACATATGCTCCTAATATTAGGGCACATTTATCTAGGTTAACGTTGGAGCCAGCGGCCATGTAAAGATGCTACTTGCATGTTTCAAATTATAAGCCATAGGCTATTTAAGATAGATGGATGATATGGATGACTTTTGGGTTTCATGCCCGACATACTGTAATTACCACAAGAACTTGCCGCTAACAGTCTGTCCCTCAATTATTGTTTTTGTTTTTTCTGCCACCAACCGACTAATACAATTTTGATTTACTAAAGTAAGCCTTTTCTAGTCGACTAACGATTAGCCGAGTAATAGGGGGAAGCCAAATAAATACATACTATTCTCAAATTCCTGTTTCAATAGATTACACCTCACAAGCAGTGTCAAAACTGCTTATGAAGCCAGGGGTCTTTAATGCTTGCCAGTAAAGGATGACAGATTTTCAGTTGTCTCACTTAAAACAGTTGATTGTAAATTAACCCCAAGTTGAGCATGAACATGACATAGGCAGACCCCCAGTACAAACACATCTAAAACCTTAGCGGTGGGGATACCCTTCTTTCAAAAAACACATCAGAGAAGGAGAGGAGTAGAGGGTGTCTTCAAGGTGATTTAGGTTCCCTGAGTGGTTTCAGTCATTGTAGTACAGTTTCATTGTGCATCACAATGTTCATGAGGCTCTGAGAACCGTTGCGTACAGTATGCAAAACTTGACATTTATTTCAAAGGGTGGGGGGAGCCAGTCTGGAAATTACTGGACCATTAAAGTTGCAACTGCCAAACGAGCCACTTGCACCACCCCAAACACCCACCCACCCAAAACTGTTGGCATCTAGCAATCAAAAAAAAAACATGCACATATTTCACACATAAAACCCAGCCAAAACATTTAAACAATAAATATGGTTTGTGAAAAGTTGCTTTTGGCTTACAAGCTACTTCACTCAGTTGTGGTTTCATCAAGTAAGTGTTTCCAGAACCTGAGACAAACCTGAGAGAAACCAGATATAAACCGAAAGTGGACTGTCAAATCTTCATTTCATTATGTTCATTGTTAACATAACTGAGCGAAACTAATGTCCATTTGCTCAGAACAGAATAGCCTATGCAGTGAACCCAAAAAGCATATATACAATCATAGCTTTAAAACCTTGTTTGCACCACTGCAACTGTGAATAATCAGTACGCAGGTGCTCCTACTGGTGTTATATGAGTGGGAAGAGAATAAAGTCCCGTTCACACTAAGAATGATACCAAGAAGTAAACTATAAACTATAACTATATTAGCATCCGTCCACCCCAATGGATAATAGCGTTCATTACTATAAGCGCACTGCAAAGTCCGTGGATGGACAGGCTGTCAATGTTTTTAACTTTGTTATAGTTCTTGTCCTTGGTGTGAACAGTCCTTACGAGCAATCAAACACTGAAAGAGTGATCAGGACTGTCAATTCCTGCATATCTTTTAAATGTATTGGATTTAAATAAGTTGTTGTATCATGTTGTATATCAAGTTGTTGTAAATAAGTTTTTGTATCGATGTTGTATCAATGATGCGCTGGACAATCCGACCTTTGCTCTTCATGTGTTGATGGCCAAAAGGGCCAAGTCACTGTTTCGGACATCCCCACAGTTGTGGTTATTTACGTGTTTTTTTTATTTTTATTTTTTTTATAGAAACAGGAACTAAATTACAAGGTCACTTATTTGGCACAAGGAACCGCTCAATTTTTGTTATGACAAAATGCTTTTATTTTATTTTATTTGTTCTACAAGCACAATTCAATTATTGGGAAGCTTAGATTAACTCATCTGGCCCTATGAAAAACTGGTTACACACTTTTAAAAATGAGTTTTTTGAATACTGCACATTTAGACACATCTATGACACGCATCATCTCTGTGCTCTCCAACCAAAACAGACACTAAATCTAAATACACTAAATCAGACACAAAAAAATTAATCTGATGGCCAGCTGTTTAGTTTTATGAATATGGCTTCTTATGCAGGGCTGTCAACTCTCACGCTGAACCCGGAACACGCAAAACAATGCAATGTTAACGCTCTCATACGTCCATTTTCTCACGCAGTGAAAAAACATCGCGGGGCAAAAAGGACAACAACGTGTCGAGATAAGACCGAGCAGGTACTTTTGACATGAAACAAAGTCTCAGCTTTCAAATTCTGTAAGTTCTATTACGAAATATTAAACAAGAAATAGCCTACCATTTGTCGCTCTTTAATGTGGCGTTCGGTAGGCTAATTCTCATTTCAAGCGAAGCGGGAACACGTGAACTGACCATCTCTTCCTCTTCTTTACTACTAGTTATATCACAAAATATATCCGAGGGTATGTTGAAAGACACTGAAATGTATCGCATATCTCATGTAATCTTGCAATTAGTGTTTCATCTGCAGAAAAACGTCAATAAAACAACAGATTGTAAACTCTATTAAAGATGAATTACTATAGAGTATAGTATTGTTTTACTATAAAATTACTATAGAGAGTATTTTGCAAAAAAAAACCACGATAGCCTATATGTTTATTATATTTTTACTCTTATATTAAAAGTATATCATATTATTATTATTATTAGAAAACCGACTTTTATTGCAAGGCTAACTTTTAACAGTTGACATGATTCCCTGTGGTTTACATTATTTATATATATTTTATATACATATATCATGTATATATCCATATTGATATTGATTCGCAAACTTTTTAATGTAATCAGGAAATTTGTGTCAATAATTCTCCATCCAAGCTGAACTCAAAAGTTGTCAGCACAGTCAAGAAAGAAATTTAATTCAAGTTCAATCATTGAAAACAAGTTGCTAAATATTCTAAAGGTTCGTAAAAAAGACAACTCTGACTCGTGTCACCTCATTACAAACCTCAGGAAAAAAGTAAGCAAAAGTACATAAGAAGTCTGCATGGTCTGTATAACGTGAGTTATATTCAAGTCTTCGAAGGCCAAATGACAATTTTGAGAGACCGAAATTAAGTTAAGTCAGACAGAAAAATTATCATTCAATGATGACTCAACTGAGCAATTGTGGTTGTGGGTATTCTTTTTAGATTTTTTTTTGTATTGTTTAATTGATCAATTATAATGACCTTTTCATGCTCTGCAGAGATTATAATTCTGACTGTAAACTCTAGGGACCTTATAACACCATTGGAAAGACAGGCCTTTCCTTGGTATGAAGAAAATGCCACATTATAATGATAGTTTCCGTTAAAGTATTGCACATCATAAACTGATAAGATCTGCAGCCTCCACTGCAATGACTGATAAGATGATTTTACTTAATTTGCACACCTTCACTTTCACTTTTTTCTTCATGGAATTGTTCTTATCTTGTGGGTTGAGTTGCTTTTGAACCAATGGCATTAATTTAGAAAAATATGATTATATCATCAGCGTGGGTACTGGAAGATGCATGTGTGCACTGATGTGTCTTCAGAGAGGTGAGATGATGACAGAAGAGGTGAGTCTTCAACAGTTTTTTTTTTAGTTTTTTTTGTGAGTTTCACTTGTGGCCAGAGCGTTAGCTACCTCTGCATCTCTGTATCATGTTAAAGTGGCTGTTTTCCATAACATGATATTTTGTGATTATGGAACATGGGAAAGAGTGGGCAGTTGCACCAAAAAAGAGCACCAAAAAGTGTGAAAATGAAGGCAAACCTATTAGTAAAAGTAAACAACGTTTTAACTGTTTATTTCTATTCACTTCTATTAAGATTATTAATCTAGTCCTGTTCAACAACAAAAACACAAGTGATTGTTTACTTCAGTCCCATGACAAATCTTATTAGATTGAAAAAAAAAATGTGGAGTAGGATTTGCTTTGAAACCATTTTTTTCACTCAGAAACTGCTAGTTAATTCATCATTATTCATTAAATAATGACAAATAGGAACACATTGACTTAAACATGCAATTTTGTAGTAGAAAGACTAAAATGGTATTTTCATGTATAAAACATATTCCAATTTTTTTTTATTTGCAACTATAAATATTTTTTGCCAGTGAGTTGGGCATTAGTTAAAGTAATTTCATGTCTCTATCATATAGCCTAAATTTTAATGTATTGGATACAATATTAAACTCACAATTTAGAAATATGGAAATCATATTAGCTTTGTTCTATGACAGTATCGCTACATAGAAGTTTGAGCAGATGTGCTATTTCTAACATGACAACTAATTTATTTGTATTCCTCTTATAAAATGTTTAATTAACCGGAAATATTATCATTAATCAACTTTCAGAGTTTGACCTGGTCCATATTTCTGCAGCTATCAGAAAAGGTTTTGATAGACAAATAAGTCAACAGCACAGATGCACTTGATTTCTAGAAAAAAAAATATGGTGAAAAAAAGGAAGAAAAAAAGGAGAAGAAGACCAATCACAGATGTCTGAGGTGTAAGGGGAGGGGCTGGCTTGAGTTTAGAGGTGGACTTGCTATATCTCACCCACATGTAGGCATCCACTGGTCGATGACACCTCTGGTTGAGGTCGCCATGCGCGGTAATGCGTCTCTGTTGACTTGTTCGCGGCAGGACGCAACCTCCACCTTGAGCTCATAGGTACGTCTTTGAAAGTTTCTGTGAGTCAGGCTCTTCTTCTTTTCCATCGTTTAGTGTCATCTTGCTGTTTCTCATCTTGTCTGCTCTCTCTCTACATCGTCCCCTCCCCCATCACCCAGTGCCGTGCTTTCTATATCTGGAAAAACATCTTTTGATTACAAAAGCATCCGTGCAAGTGTCTGATTGTGTGTTGAGGTCTTTTTTGACTGCAGGCCCGGAGAGGATGTGTCACTGTGCAGACAGGTTTTCCCCTGTTACTCATGGGCCTCTTTCTCTCGCTGTGTCTTTATGTGGGTCTGACCGATGCACTTTTGCAGTTTTCAAAAGTTATCACCTGCATTTGACTCTCTCTTGTACAATCTATAGGTGACTTTTTTGTCGCTCATAGATTTTTGTGACCTGGGCTAATGTCTGTCATTGGACAGTAGTTTTGGCATCTTATGTACTGTAGTTTCGTAAAATGAAGGGAAGGGTTTAGTTTGGTGATGGGACAGAGTGTAACCTGCATGTCACATTAAGACTTTCACGAGTCTGTACGGCAGGTAAGTCAATTGCTCATTGCACTACCGCAGAATTTGCAGTTGTTTTAGTCAAAAGTGCATCGCAATTACATAGCATTTTCCTTAGTTTCATTCTTCTTATTCTCACGCTCAAATAAGAATTCAACTGAACTAGGGCTTTAGAAGTGGGCGAAGAAAGAATAGGAACTTGTGAGGTATACAGTAAATGCAGTAATGCATGAAACAGTTCATGTTTATTTGACTATTTTAGATTTAAAATGTAGAATATGGTAAGCATATTCCATATGCTTTACATACAGTACTTAACTAGATCATTTTTGCTAAATCGGCTTGGATTATACAATTTATTTGTGACTTTTGAAAAGCAGAAACTTAGTAGCTTTTGGCTATTTGATATAAATGTTTGCATGTTTAAACACTAATTACGACATACTGTACGGTGCATTTATGGTGTAGCTTTAGTACAGAATTATGACTCACTTTTATTACAACACACTAGACTATTAATATTGTAGCTTAAAATGTGACTCATACTAAAAATATATTTTTAAAAAATGCTACACACACACACACACACACACCCAAGCTAATACTACAAATAAAGTTGCAAAGGACCACAGAAGTCTTTTCAGTTTTTTAGCCGAGCATATTCTCTGTCAAAGGTATCGTTCACTGAAAAATGTCTGTAGTCATTTACTTTGTTTGTCATCCCAAACATTGTGCAAACTGTCTCTGTGATTTGAAAATTCAATGTGTTTAGACGCCAATTTTCTTTCGTTTGAATCGTTTCAAACCGATCCTCTTTTGTGTTCTGCCCGAGAAAACAAGTCATACAGGTTTGGAACGACGTGAGAGTAAGTCAATTATGACAATTTTCATTTGTGGGTGAATTATCGCTTTAAATAGGCTAACTTGGTCCCAGAACACCCTCATCCATAAGAACACGCATTTTGAGTGCGTAAACTCCCATCAGTTAATATGGACAGTTATGAAAAAGAAGAATCTGCACACACCTGTTTGATAAATGTTTTACTATATTAATGTTAAGGTTGTTTCGGTTGTTCTTTCAAACTATGTGGTGTGTGTGTGTGTCTCTCACTTTTAGCCAGTTTAGCATCAATTCTAGTAATTAGAACATTCAGCATTGTCATCTCAGAACAATATGTTCCACAATCCGTCACCGTTGCATCTGCGCTGAGGGGGAGTGATCGTATCAGCAAGTTTTTGCAGGCATTCGGTAACCTTACTTTCTTTTGTACGCAATTGTGAGATCGATGACCAAAAACAGACAATGGGTCATAGGAATATCGTCGATTGAGATACTTGCATCTCGAACCTTGTACATCTCAATGATAATATCGAAAAACGGCCATTTTTTTTATTACAGAATGCTCGTGTTATTTGGAGTCATTCTTTCCACGCACTTCAAGATCGAGTATTGAAATCGTGTCCACTTTCTGCGCGATTGTGAGGAATTAGTACACAGCTGCGATGTAGGCCTACTGTAATCAAACATTCCACCAGACACCACATCACACTGCTACTACAGTAGATGCATATCTAAACCGACCTACTGTATGGCTTTGATACTGTTGTTGTTGATCAAACAAACTTGAACTCTTACGAGTCTCAGCGTACCGGCATTAGTCAGAGTTTCACATTCTGAGGAGGTCTGTGGCTTCATCGCAGTGCTTCACAACAGAATTTCAAAGGTGATGCAAAATTCGAAAGGCCCTTGCACCTTGACATGACCAGACATGCCCGCCTCCGCTCTGTGCCATACCTAGACAATGCAATTCCAGTTCATGGTTGAATGTATTGTGAGATAGAAATGATTAAACATTGCTAGAGTTTCATTTTGTGAATTAGTTTGTCTGCCTGATGGCTGAAAGTAGGTTGAAGGTGTTGTGACGCTGAAACAAAAAAAACCCTACTGATTCTTCTGAATATGTCTTTCACAATCTCTGAAATTAAGTGAAATGCAAAGTTTCAAGCTTCGGGCTTATCTACGTTTCACTCTTTCTTTCGGTCTGTCTGTCTGTAAACCTTAACTATGAAAGATTGATTAATCCTTGGGTGCTTGTAAAATGGCAATGATACTGGTTAGGATTAAACTATCTTCTTGTTTTATACATGACTGTTGAATATTATTGGATAATATTTTTATTTTAAATATTTGCCAGTGTTTTTCAATTATTTATAAATAATTTCTATTTGTGACATAGTTTTATTTTTATTTATTTTTTATTTAGCGAGGAAAACCCCATTGAGAGATTGCTATCTCATCTTCCAGAGAGACCAAATCAAGACGGCAGCGCATAGTTTATAACATTAGCGTTTTAATTATTTTCTAAAAATATAGCATATTTTGTTGTATACAACAACAAATATGCAATTTATATAACTACTTATTTTTGATCCTTTTCATTTCATGAGAGAATATTTTAAGATTTGTATCTGAGAACCTTTTGTCTGTCTTTCTTTCACGCCGACTACGATTCCTTTGAAAAATTTAAACAAGTTTCCCTTGACAAAATTAACTTCTGTTTTTCCCCCTTCCAAAGGCTGACATGAGATTTCGCAGCTCGACATCAAACCCGATCATCTCACTTCAGCTGCCCCTTTCGCTCTTTGAAGATGATCCGCATTCATAACCCTCACCACGTGCCTTTTCTGCATCAGACGGAGCAGCTCCGTCAGGCAGGGACCCTTTGTGACACGCTTCTCACCGCGGAAGGCCTTTCATTTAAAGCCCATGCTCTGATCCTAGCGCTGGCGAGCAAGCGGCTCAAGCGTCAGTTAACAAAACAGCACGGTCCAGGTCCGGGGTACAGCTGCACTATAGAAAGCGTCTCTCCCCACACACTCAAGCAAATCTTGGACTATGTGTACAGCGAATCGGTGGAGGTGCCCAAAGATGACCTGGAAGAGCTACTGAGGGGTGCAGAGTACCTGGAAGTGGAGTCTTTGGTGGAACAGTGTCAAGCACAACTTAGTAGTCCAAATTCCCCTACTAAGACAGACTCAAAAGTGGTAAAGTCACACCTAGAAGACAAAACATTCAAGGAAACCGAGTTGTCTAAAAGAAGCCACTCTAAGGATAAAGACAACCTTGATTGTTCTTTAAAAGAAGAACATTCTTCAACCAATAAAGACCACAAGAGGTTGGTCCATGATCCACACAAGAAAAGCTGTTCTCCTGTGTCTCCTCAGCCTCCAATGTTCTCCAGAGAACCCATCATCACCCCATCTTCGACCCCTCGCTTCTGTTGGCCCCCAGTCAGCCCGTCTCGTAGCATGGTGTTAAACTGTAGAGAAATCATGACCTTCCACTCGCTCCGAGCGTACCCGTACCCGTACCCCGCACCCATGCACCCCCTCCTGCACCGCTCGCTCCAACCACATGTCTCTTCCTCACTTATGGGTTATCCCGGGTTGCTTCACCCCTATCACCCTCTCATACAATCTTCTCAGATGACTCAAGAAAGTCCCTTCGTTTCGGGTCTAAAAGGAAAGAACACCTCTATCAGTACAGCTTTAACAGAGTCCGTGTCAGAAAGTCAAGAGAGGTAAGAAAAGACTTTCTGAAAGTCAATTAAAAATTTTATTGATTTGATTTGGCACATTGATCTTTTGCTTGATTTTGACTATTTTTATATATATATGGCTATATATATATATATATATATATTAGGGCTGTCAGTTAAACGCGTTATTAACGGCGTTAACGCAAACCCATTTTAACGGCGTTAATTTTTTTATCACGCGATTAACAGTCTTTTTGGCCTAGCAAACTTTGTAGTTTTTTTTCACATGCTTTTGCACCAGGACGCGGCATGCGCGGCGCTGCGCTATGAAACCCATTCATTTCAATGGCTTGCGCCGCGCGAGGACGTTTTGAAAGCGCAAGCGGATCTAGCTAGACCGGAAACAAAACAACAGGCACGCCGCACACACTTGTTTGGGCTTGCGAGCCGGATGCACGAGTGCGAATCTCTCTGCTCGAGTCGCGCCTCGCGCGCTCTCAGATACACGCTGCTCTTGTAAGAATTTTCTCTGGGCTCGCTCAGAGAATATGCCTGCACTTAAAACGTGTTCAGTCAGTGCAACCGCGAATCTCTCCTCTTCCCCAGCTAACAATTTTAGGTTATAAGAACGTTTTCATAACGTTCCCAATAAGTTATAAAAACGTTATTTCTGAATGTTATAGGAACGTTCAAAACGTCCAGTTTTGAGTGGATGACGAGCGCGAGACGCCGAAATGGATGCCAATAAGATTCTGAATTGAAAGTTTACTTTTAAAAAGTTGCCAAATGGTTCCATTGACAAGACCAAAGTGATCTGTGTGTTTTGTCGGTGTGAACTGAGCTATCATCATCGCAGCACGTCCAGTCTGAAATACCACTTGATGATGGCCAAGCACACACACACACACACACACACACACACACACACAGCTGATGCGAATTCTCCGCCCCCTCGTCAATATCAGGACCTCGTCAGTATTTCTTTCACCCTTTTATTGATGGACAGTGTTACATTGTGTGAGAGATTATTTGCTCCAAGTGAGAATGTTTTAGTGAGAAGTGAGAATTGAACAGTATATATGCCAATATTGTTTTCAATAAAAAACATTTGCACAAAGCAAGCCGATCCACTTTTCCATGTTGATAAGAGCATTAAAATGAGAAAAAATAATGGGACAAAAAGAAATCAAGAGACATTTAGAATAGATAAAAATGTGCGATTAAATGCGATTAATCGCGAGTTAACTATGACATTAATGCGATTAATCGCGATTAAATATTTTAATCGTTTGACAGCACTAATATATATATATATATACACACATACATACAACACAAAAAGCCAGATACATAAAGACATTGATGAATGATTCAATCAATTAATAAACAGATAACTAATTAAAAGCCAATAAATAATGAGTTTGTTTTGCATATTTTACATTAATCAGAGAGAGATGGTTTAAACAAACGCAATCTTACCATCTGAACTCATCAATAGTGCTTAATTATCAATAAATATCAATGTACAAATTTTTCAAGCACAACATTTTAAACAAAAATGTGGTTTTAAATGGTAAACAATAGATATTGATCACATTAAGATGCTTGCTATCTAATGCAGTGAAATGTTTAACTGGCTAAAGGGAAAGTTCACCCAAAAATTCCACCCAGTCCAGTGTCCATAGTCTTTTTTCAGGGAGAAGTCAAGGGTTATGAGACAATGTGATGCTTGAGAGCATGGTGAATAATGATCTTTTTATAACGATATCTTTCGGCAGGAAGCCACATTATAGTCAGTTAATTTCAGTGGAACACCATAAGCCTGGTAAACACGTTTTTCACCAATGCAACAACACATTTACAGTCATAACCAAAGCAAACACCACAAAAATCCGACCTTGCATTACTTTTAAAAAAGGAATGGTTTACTACTATGCAATACTATACTGAAAATCACAATTGCTCGAAATCGACTTTTATCCTGATTGTTAAATACAAAATTCAAAAGTTCACATGCACACTTCTTTTTCTTCACTGTCCACTCCAACCATCCATTTAGATAAAATAATGATTATCAAAAATAGTTTTTCTTCTTTCTTATATTTGCATTGTATCAACAACAGTATTCTATAACATGTCTTAGTTAAGCTGAGAAACAAATTCAATCAAGCATGTCAAACTTTTCACAGGTAGTGTATATGCTCTCTTTCTGTACTTTCCAACAGACACATTTTCCCCGACCAGCCCCCTGTTCCACCTACATGAACAGTCTTGCAACTGGCTCCATTAAAATGAGGGGAACTAATAACGTATATATAACGAATATAATCTCTTAATAAAGACAATTCTGTATAGTGTTATGATGTATTCTTGTAATGAAACACTTTGGGGTATGAATAATAAATATTGTTATGATTACTTTTATTTGTAATTACACGTGTATGGTGTATATAGATGTGCTTGTGGTCATAAAGATCTGTCAGTCAATATTTTAAGCGTTTGAGCCAGGATAAAATCACATAAGCATCATGTGCACTAAATACTGGATATGTCGGGGGAGTGTTTTGGAAAACAACACTTACTATCAAGGCTGAAACTGAGGGAAGCCCCCCAATTTGTCCCCGACTTTACAAACAGCAAATATGAAAGTCAGCCATCTCCACCCTCAGAGCATGATGTTCTATTTCAGGCTCATTTTAAGCCAAAGTCTGTTCCACTCCCAGATTCGCCACACACACAAACAGATGCCCCATTTAAACAGAAATCTTTATGCTTGTTTTCCTCAATGTGAGTGTAAAATTGAAACTTTTTTTGTTCTTTTCTATGCATGCACATACATAGAAACAGTACAAACCACCCACTCACCAGTTCATCAGGTTTCATGATTAAACATCCAAAATAATGTAAATATCTGAAGGCCTTTCATACATAAGGTAATAGGGTCACTTCTTATATTTTGAAGAGCATATTATTATTATTTTGGCTCTAAATATTTAAATCGGATATACAATCGGATGATCTTTTCTTCACACTGTAGATGCGCTGCAGGTTGCTTTACTCTGGCAGAGGAAACCATTGTGAGCTTGCTTTGTTTCCTGCTACCTGAGCGCAAAACCTTTGTTCTTACACTTTTTGGTCTTGGTTTAGACAGAAGGAGGTGATGTAAGTCTAAATTGATCTTCCTAATGGTTTGATTAAACGCATTTGAGATGCATTTGAATGGCAATTTGCCGCCTTGTGTGTCTACATGTGTGAGGCTACAGAGTCCTGTATATCGAGTTTTGTTCATAAATGTCCTCTTCGTATTCTTCACACCTACTCATTTCTTATTATTTTCATACTTCATCAGGTGCACCCTGAGATGCTTTTTAAAGCGTTGAAGGAATACACATGTAAGCTGACACTTTACTTTATTAAAAGGTAAAATAAAGTAGTAAAGAAAGTCATACCTTGTTTTTGTGAAACAAATTCAGGCAAGTGTCTTTTAAAACTTTTAACTGGTTGTGCACTTTCTCCTAAATAATAGCACAAATGGGATAACACATTAAACCACCTAAAAGCTTGTGGGTTTCTCACTAACTTTTTCCTGCTGGTCATAATTAGCTCTGGTCTCGCTAAAGCACTTAAATGTGTGGAAATGCATCTCTAGAAGTGAAACTGAATCGGCAGGTGTTAGCTGACCAGATCAACATGTGGTTAAAAAAACTGCAGAGGAAAATGCAGTGACTCTGTTTTTGAAGTTATACCTTGATGATTAATAAAGTCCTAAAAGCTAATGTCACTAGTTATGCATGGAAAATACGGACATCTTTGAATAAGCGTTAACATGACAACATTTTCCACAGGAAGCCAAAGGTTCAAGAGGAGAGGGAGATATGCTGCAGACACTGCGGTAAGCCGGCCCTGGAAAACCCCTGGAGGCCAACCACTGGGTCATCAACCTCAGGTAATATGTTATGTAAATGCACAAAAATTCATCTGGAAAAATTGTATACAGTCGTATATGCACAGAATAAAGAAGGAAGGCATATAGATACTCTCATACAGACGCTCGCAGAAAGACAAACGGATTTTGATTTTGCCTTGGATGCATTGACATTGTTCGTAGTTCAGAGGAATGGATGCCCGCAACAGGATGTAAATGTTGTGCATCTCTCAAAGAGCTGAAAGCAATTTAAAGTAGAGATGGTGGCCGTTGTCTACCTTCATCTGACAGCAGTAAAAGAAAGGATAGAAGACAGTGGAAAAAATGAACGTTTTTTGGAATGTAAAATTTATGCATCTATCAGTTGAACTTGATTCCTATGAAATCTTTTAGCCAGAATTGACCATTAAATGTTTTTCTATTTTATTTTACATTTACATGTACAATTATGCATTTAGCAGATGCTTTTATCTAAAGCATTTTACAATAGAAGAACAAACCTATTTGTCAAAAGGTCAACACTATTTATAGTCAATGCCAGGTTTATCTACTCTTAGAAGAAAATGTTCAATATAGAACCTTAAAGTGTTCTGTCAGGCACTTCTTACTGTATATAGAACCTTTTAGAGGGTCCAATCATAGGATCATTTTATGAATTTTGTTTTAATTAATTGTTTATGTTTTAATCGTTTTTTAGTTTACTTAAACTTTATGAATTAAACAGATCATAAACATACTTTTTTTCACTAGACAAAAATGTAAATGACCTTTAAACCATGAAAGTATTATCCAATCATTTAAAACATTTTCAGTATAAAGCTACCTTTAAAATTAAGTCAGGAACCCTAGGGTTCTATATAGAACATTTTATTCTAAGAGTGGAAAGCTAGACTACGAAACAAGGTAGAGCAGAGGTGAAATGTAAAGTTTGTTATTTTTTTTAAACTCTTTATTTATCTATATATGTGACCCTGGATCACAAGACCAGTCACAAGTAGCATTGGTATTTTTGTGGCAATAGCCAACAATACATGGGTCAAAATTGTAGATTTTTCTTTTATGCCAAAAATTATTAGAATTTTAAGTAAAGATCATTTTCCATGAAGATATTTTGTACATTTACTACCGTAAATACATAAAACATTTATTTTTGTGAGTGAATGCAGCACAATCGCGAACATAAATGGACAACTTTAAAGACGATTTTCTCAATGTTTAAATTTTTTTGCACCCTCCAGAAAATTCCAGATTTTCAAATAGTTGAATCTAGCCCAAATATTGTCCTATACTAACAAGCCATACATCAATGGGAATCATATTTGTTCAGCTTTATTTTACAGCATTATTATTATAATCTCAATTTTTTTTTTTAAATACCCATGTGACCGTTTTTGTTGTCCATGGATAACACACACACACACACATATTATTATTATTATTATTATTATTAATCTTTTTTATCATTCCTATATCTACAGAACAGCATGGCACTAGCAATGCCACAGTCATAGGTTCGATCTCCAGGGAATGCATGACTGATAAATTGTGATGTAATGCACTTTGTCTTTGTCACTTTGGACAAAAGTATCTGCCAGATGTATAAATCTAAATGTAAATAAATGCTAGCATCTAGCATTATAGATTAGTTAAAATGCTACAGTGACTTTGTAGAACACATACAGTGGCCTGAAACAGAAGTTGTGATAGACTTGATTTTGTCCATGGGGAATTGTTAGATGGTTGGCCAATCTCACTTGAGTGATAGGTTGTCCCACCCTTGCTCCTGTAAATGTCATCAGAAAAGAGAAGAGATTAAAGGTGCACTATGCAGGATTTTTACTTACTGGAAGTTATTTCAGTTATTTCAGCACCGGCCTTTCCTCTTCTCCGACCACCTGGGACAGGACGGCTCCCAGCCCCCTGTCCGACACATCTGTCTGCAATAAAAAGGGGAGATCAAAGTTAGGAGACTGTAAGAGCGGTCACTTTGGTTATAGCCTATTTGCAGAGCTCCATCCACTGGACCGTATTTGGAGCTTTCTTTTTTAGTAAGATCAGTCAGCGAGCTGGTGAGCTCCGAATAATTAGGCACAAATCTCCTATAATATCCCACCAGCCCCAGGAACTGTCTCACCTCCTTTTTGGTCTTGGGATTTGGGCAGGCTGCAATCTCATCAATTTGGGACGCACCTGCCCATGTCCCAAGTGGGTTTGGGTTTGCTGTGAGTCCTGCCACTCTCAGCAATCTCAGGACAGTGTGCAGTCGTTCCAGATGCTGAGATGCAGATGTGTTCCAGCCTGTGGGGAGTCGGGGACCCGGATCCAAGTCCCCACAGCTCCATGACTGGACACCTATCCTGGAAATAACCTGGGTCCCTGCATCTCCAGTAGACAGGCCCAGGCCTTCCCACCGCCAGAAAGTTAGCCAAGGGACTGACAGAGACGGGGGAGAGGCGAAAAAGACGCAGAGGCTCCGGCACTCTCGGACACGTACCCTTGTGTCCTAGGTCCGTAACCCTGGGAAATCTCAGAGGCCAGACTGCCTATTCCCTGCTGTGGCTGTCGAGGGGGCACATTGCTCCGCAAACTGGGAATAGGGATGGAACGAGAAAGAGAAGAAAAAGAGATAAGGGTTGGAGAGAGAAACATTAGGGAGGGTCTCGCGGCCCCCTGTACATGCCGCCATATGATCCTCGGCCAGCTGGATGGCCACGTTCAGTGACGTCGGGTGGTGGCACTGGACCCACTCGGCAGTCTTGCGCGGCAGACGAGCGATGAACTGCTCCAGCACCACCAGGTCGATCCGCCAGTCCTCCTCCTGCTCCAGTCTGAGGTCCATAAGGGCTTGGTGTTGTGTCTGGAGCGATTTGACCTGCTCCGCAAATGGTATTTGTGCTGGCTGCACACTTCTTCGCCCCGGGCTTCGGCACCACTGTAACAATAGCCACGTTTCCACTGTCGGGCCAGTGCGAGCTGTAGCACAGAGCCCAAAACACACTGCATTTCCATTGTCGGGCCAGAAGCTTTGCAGTGCTTCACTAAAACATGCCCGTAACACACCTCTCTGGAACAATGCCACACTAACCCATCATTTCACCAACAAATGGAAGTTTTATAAAAAATTTAAAAAGGAAGTTTTATCAGAAAAATAACTAGCGTGATCGCAAAACAAACATGATAAAAGCGACCGTTTGCTGTTTTTTTGTTTTGTTTACTTATATTTAAAACCCAAGAATCAATGTTTTACCACAGGTTTACAATAAAAAGTGATATATCGATCATAATGAATTAACTTGTGTCAAAATTGCACATTAGCTACACAGAAATAAAGTGGTTTACCGGTAAGTCTTTTTCAAACAAGAAAGAGTACAGACTTACTTATTCAGTCGCGTCTGTTTCTGTTCATTTGTAGTTACAGGACATATTTACATCACATTTAGAAAGAATGATAATTTCTATAAATATGTCACCAAAAGTGTGCCTGAGGAGCTTTAGCACTCTTTCCCAGTAGTGGCTATACAGTTATATTTTCAGTCTTTATTTTATGATAGTCCGGTATAAAGAAACGATATGTAGGCTATTGACAGATAAAAATAAGAGCATGATTTATTATAGCCTTCATGATTTGTCTGATTTCTTCAAGCGTTCATATTTACCATGTTTACTATGGTTATCGTTAGCGTGCATAGTCTTTTGCATCGTGTATAAATATTTCTACCTTATACGGAGAACAGAATCCACATCGGATCACAAACAGAAGGAATTCAAACATGAAAGTGAGTTTTGAGGTAAATTATTTGAAAAGTCTTTAATGCTGATGTTAGCTGACAGAATCATCCGCCACTGCCGTCTCCAGACTCAGGTCCGCCTCTGTTCGTAACCACTCCTCTTGCCCGAGTTGGCCCAATTTGGCAGGCCAGAAAACCCTGTCCGTTGGCCTAGAGGAAGCCCTGACGAGGCCCGATCAAGCCCCGGGAGTAACAGTGGAAACGCCACTGGCCCTGGCACGCACTAGCACGTCCGCTTTTGGCCCGACAGTGGAAACGCGGCTGTTGTTCATAAATAAAAGCACTCTTGCGCATTACAGTATTGAAAACATAAAACGTCCTCAGAGTCTGCAGGTTCTATTTATCCTGTCTCTTCGTCAGTTACCTGGAATTAGAGACAGGTGTTAATCATCATGCACTTCCATAGATATATACAGTAGATGTCGCCTTGGCTACGGCAGTTCATTGGAACGAATGCGTCAATAGCATGGAACAGGGGAGCCCCCTCCTCTGTAATGCATCAGCGTCAATGTAGAAAAGGTCTAAAGGAAATAAAATCACCATTAATC
Source organism: Semotilus atromaculatus (assembly GCA_031834385.1). Classification (NCBI taxonomy): domain Eukaryota; kingdom Metazoa; phylum Chordata; class Actinopteri; order Cypriniformes; family Leuciscidae; genus Semotilus; species Semotilus atromaculatus. Next base: position 21,082,060 of record JAULUF010000015.1, read on the forward strand.
GTCATGAATGCGATTTTCATGGCTTTTTTGGTTCGTTCCAACGGTCAGACATCTATTTATCATTTATTCCAGAAATTTTTATTTTTTTTTGCATTTTAAAACATTCTTCCTAGTTCATATTTCATTCGTGTGAACATCATATGCAGCACAAAAGTTCGCCATCATCCATGAATTTGAAGTACAGGCAGAGATAGCAGCGTTACCTAGCTACTTCCTATGACAAGACCCCTGTTCCAAGATGGCGGCGGTTTTGACGCATGCTTAGAACCCCAAGGCGATATCTAGTGTATCTATGATGCACTTCTCACCGCTCATCTTTTTTTAATTTATTCAATAATTATTCTTTTTTATTGCTGAAGTAAGAGACTAGAACGTTCTTCTGCATAGCAGCACAGCTAAAAGGTTTTTTTTTAGCTGCGCCCTCTACTGGACAGGTGTGAATTTGCATTTCCTTCAGCCTGAGACTTTTCACTTTTGGTGTGAAAGGACTTTTACATTTGCCAAAAATAAAACGTAACCTTTTTTTAAAACTTGTTTTATTTGTGTCATTAAAAACAAACAAGCAAGCCCAGCCCAGGTGAGAAAAAGTCAAGCAAAAGTAACATAACACATTACTTTACATTAAAAGTAACTAAGAAACACAATTAGTTACTTTTTTGGGAGTAACATAATATTGTAACACATCACTTTTAAAAGTAACTTTCCCCATCAATGCAATTAATAAACTTGCCTTTATATTTTTAATTATACTGCATTCATACAGTTTTTAAAATTTATACAGTATTTAGAGTTTTTTTCTGGTTATCAGACATTAATGCAATACAACTGTGCAATACAGCTGTGGTTAATCTGCTAGGACAAATGTGTTAAGGGAAATTACTTCATGCATCAGATAAAATAAAAAAAATAAGATCACACTGACAACTGTTGGTTAAATGTTCATGGAAAGTTATTTCTGAGAAACACACTCCTGCAGCATTTGTTTTCAGATGCCGCTTGGCATCTTATGCAATGACATTCATGCATTGTAAGTTACTTAAGTGTCCAAATACTTTTTAGGGGTCACTGTGTAGTATAATATTGGTTATCATATTGGTTGTGCTTTGTCCTAGGTCACATAGGGTTCTCTCATTATACAGAACCAAATGACCCCTTACCTTCTAAACCGGGGTGTAAAGCTGTGTGTGAGAGAAAACTGTGGCTTCTCGTGGTGTATCAGCACAGTTCTGCGGTTGATTGGCTCTGTTCTCCATGGTGGTTTGAATACAGTACCAAAAGAGAAGTGTCGACTTGTTCTTTTTTCATCCAATTTGGGGTTAGAGCGCTTTTTATGTGTCAAGCTTATGCACGTCGGATGATTTTGGGGTGAGAATGATAGTAACACAGTTAGTAACACATCATACAGATATATATCTGTTATCTGTAAGAGACTATAACCTGTACTGTATTTAGTTTATCACATACATGTGGGTAGTTTTAGTTTTAAAATAAATATAAATGCATATTTCTATGAATTAAAAAGGTGAAGTGTATATTTTAGGGAATGCAGCTTTTTATTTTTACAATTGCAATTAACTGAAATTGTCCAGTGGATTTAAAAAATAAAAATCATGTTCTAATTATAATTAATTTTAGAAGAAAAGCATGTCAACAACCTATGCATTAAGTTATTATTACATTAAGAAATATAAGATTTTCTTCCATGAAAATATTTGTCACACAACCTAAAAATGTGCTTCATATGGCTCTTTCAACCTGACAACATTTGGTTACTCCAACTCAAGTCATTTTAAGATACCAGCTGCACAGTTTCCAAAGCGTCCAGATGGGTTTGGGTTTTATTAAAATGCTTTCGATAATTTTAGCCGGCAGTTTTAAGAATGGTTGGGCACGTTGTACGTTGTCACCTATTCAAACAGCAAACTTGTGCTGTAATGGCGCTCGTTTCTGCAGCAGTTTTATGTTACTGTTCTGCATCCTGGTTTAGTGATGTGTGAGAGAGTGTGGGGTATGTGGGAATGTGTGGGTGTTTATATGTGTGAGTACAATGTCTGTCATGTGCACGTATGTTTGCTTTAGTTTCACATGACTTTTGTGTTTGCTTTTTTTTTCAGCATGCTCTGAAGTGTTAAGCTTACTCAACCTTGCAAGTGTCCATATGATTGTCATAAACGCTCTCTTAGCGAATATAAAGGCAGAAAGTGTTAACCATGCTTTTTTCACTCTTTGAGCTGTACAGGGGAGGATGTGGTGTGTGAATGTATATGTGTGTGTGTGTGTGTGTGTGTGTGTGTGTGTGTGTGTGTGTGTGTGTGTGTGTGTGTGTGTGTGTGGACAGGGAGAGCTATAAACTAGGCCGCACACCAAGTTGCCACAGGATGTGTTTATCTAAAATTGGGCCCCTCGGCTGCACACTACCAAAGTTTAGATGTCACTTTATTTTTGACCATAAATCACTTTTAATCTTGACGATTTTACATTTGATATAAAATAAACATACGATTGGTTTATTATTTGAACAGAACTGGATATTTAACAGCTAGAATCTAAAAACCTTAAGCGGTGTCATGTTTTCTTTTTTTTTTTTTTTTGTCTTACTTGAGGAAACTAATTAAAAAAACATTTAGTCAAGTCTAGATATTGTTTTTCTTTCTCTGTCATCATTCGTACTGTTAATACTATTTATTTTTTTATTTCTTTAACTGTGTAAGCATATTAGCAACAGTTATTATACATAGTAAGCTCCTCATAGATTCATTTAAACATGGACATTAAGAGAAAGTTTTATGATTACAGAAAACAAAAAAGGCACCTAAAACATTTATAATAAAAAGAACATTTTCTGATAGTCTGACCAAAGTCTGATAGAATTCTGCATGTTTTGATTTAATACAGACATTTCCACAACAAAATGATATTATCATCACAGCAATTAGAGTGAACTTATTTCACACTTTGACATGTATTATTTTTTGGTTTGTCCATCTTTGACAACAGATTTCGAGCTGCATGAACATTCACGGGTTGAGCGTCTTAAACAATACAGTTTAAACAAACACATTTTAAACAGAATTTGAGATTAATCAGTATACTTTTGAATACTGTACAGAAGCCCTGAAATGCCATACATTATTCTTCGCACATTTTTCTTAAGAAAGTTGTACAACATTTCTCTGGCCAGCTGCAAACCATTTAATCAAACATCGTGGAAACATCTCAAGTCGACTGGAAATGAGATTGACCACATGTTCAGATTCACGATAGTGTCGATAATGCTGATAAAGCTGTGGTCTTTTGAAAGTGGTCCACATGAAAATGTACTTTGTGTACAAAGTTAGTGAAACAAACAAGATGCTCAACCTGCGAATGTTCGTGCATACAACTTATGAAATATAATGTAAAATGGGAATGTTTGTATTAAAATAGAAAATGCAATATAGATACAGACATTAGAATTTTATATTGTTATAAATGTTTTAGGTGATGTTTAAAACAAATGTTTATGTAATAAAAAAACGCTGAATTATTTTGGTAACACTTTTTACTTGATTTGATTTTACTTTACTTGTAAAGTTGTAAAGATAACACTTTACTTGATTTTACTTGATTTTACTTGATATGGTAACATATCAAGTAAGTGATAATAAATATCACTTACTTGATATTTATTATCAAGTAATATTTGTTAATGTTACTTGATAAGAAAAAAAGAATGTTAGCTCAAGCCCAATAAATAATATTAACAACTTTTGATTTCAATAATGTATTCGTAAATGTTGAAATTAACATTAAGATTATCAAATGCTTTAGAAGTATTTTTCATTGTTTGTTCATTTTAACTAATGTAGTGTAATTATAACAAATGGAACCTTAATGTTACCACTATTTTTATATTAAGTCTCCTTTCACGTGTGGTTAACTGCTGTTTTAACAGGATGGAACAATCATCATCACCAGCAGCAGCACATCAAATTTAAACATATTTGAGCAGATATGAGGGGCCAAAGAGCTGACCAGCGTCAGACCAAAAATAACCCAGCTTTCTCATCAAGCACTGAAACTGTTTTTGCCTCAGAGACCATGATGATGTGTTGAGAGTTTTAGTCGAATGGTTATTCTTTCTGTCTTAAAAGAACATGCATAGATAACAGGCATATATTTAAACTGAAAACTTACACTACCATGCAAAAGTTTAGGGTCAGTCAGATTTCTGCTTGTTTGTTTTGAAAGAAATATTAGGCTACTTTTATTCAGCAAGGATGCCTTAAATTGATCTGAAGTGATAGTAAAGACATTTATAATGTTCTATTAAATCAAACAATCCTGGGGAAAAAAGTTAGTTTTCTCTCACACACACACACACACACGCACACGCGCACACACACACACACACACACACACACAAAAAAAGCAGTAACGTTTTCTTGAGCATCAAATCAGAATATTCGAATGATTTCTGAAGGATCATGTGACACTGAAGACTGGAGTAATGATGCTGAAAATTCAGCTTTGACATCACAGGAATAAATTGTAATAATATTTTACAATATTACTGCTTTTACTGTGTTTGATCAAATAAACACAGCCCTGGTGAGTCTTCTTTAAAAAAACATCTTTAAAAAATCTTATGACCGCAAACCTTTGAATGTTTAGGTTTTGATTAAGTGCTAAAATGAATTTAAACAAATGAATCTGCATTCATGCAAAAAAAAAATATATATATATATATATATAGATAAACACATTTAATTAATAAAAAAAACAGGTAAATAGACTTTGAAAACTATAAACTGAGCCACATATGACTGTTCAAACATCTTTGTCTGTGGTTTTCTTCTGAAATGAAACTGCATTAAAAAGATTGTCCACTGATAACAGAGAAGTGTTCTATTTCTAGTCCACTTGTTCACAGTTACTCACCTACTGTTTGTTGTTCTGTCATCACCCCGTTGGCAGGTTCGGGGGAGATGGCGTTCAGGTGTAAGTTCTGTGGCCGCGGTGGACGGGACAGGCGATCTCTGCGCTCGCTCAGGAGGGGTGTCGGGGGAGAGAAGCCTTACCAGTGCAAACAGTGTAGCAAGAGGTTCAGCCTTAAACACCAGCTGGACACTCATCACCGGGTCCACACTGGTACGACCAACATTTAAACACATGAGCAGAGCCTTCCTGCAGAGTTTGAGCTCCAGGAGCTTTCTATTGATCCTGAATATCTTCACTTTCTGAGAAATCAAACATTGTGTATCACTGTATCAAGATTAGATCTTTAATATGAATCAGTGTTGTTTTAGTAGCACTGAGATACTATAACCTTTAATATTTTGAATTCGTTTTTATTTTCGGTTCTTCCAGGTGAAAAACCATTTGAGTGTCGGCTGTGCGGCCAACGTTCCCGTGACTATTCGGCTATGATCAAGCACCTGCGCACTCACGGCGGCGCCACACCGTACCAGTGCACCCTGTGCCTGGAGTTTTGTAGCAGCCTGGCAGCCATGCAGAAACACCTGAAGAATCACCCCACGCAGGACTTCCCTCCTGACTGGAGCCTGAGCAGCACATACCTGTACAACTGCCACACCTGACCATGCAAATACTGGACATTTGAGTCCGCGGGGATAAAATGTGTAGATATGGAACATGTAATGCAGTTTTGTTGTTTTGAATACTTTCATGAATCTATCCATTTTACAAATATGATAATATATTTAATTTACATAGAAGGGACACGTATGCCAATGGCGGATGTTTTCTTTGAGGACGTCTAGATGAAGTAGATTGTAATTTTATTGCATATTTTTCTCTGTGAAATATCAATCATCACAATAGCGTACAAAAAAAATGCATGCTTATTTATTGAGCTGGTGAAATCTGAAACATTTATCTAAGCACTCACTATGTGATCTATTTACACACTGTATGCAATCTTTTAATAAAAGCATTATGTTTGAAACAAAGAGTTTGTGCCCTTTTCTTTAATCCGTGTCTGGAAGTATGCAAATTAATCTACATGAAAGCCTATGAAGAAGGCAATGACAGTTGGCCTATATTCTGAATAAATACATAGTTTAGTCTTGAACATTTTCCAAGCATCTGATTTGCTGTCAGCCGAGCACTTTTGGGCAATCAATCTGTTTGTTCAATCTATGTAGCCTATTTATTTCTGTTCCGAACCAATTCAACATGGGAATTGTCCTAGCCCTACACCTTCCCCAGCACCACCTGCTTAAATCTGCTACGGGATTCTCCCTACTTTCCTCGCACCAGCTCACATTCTATTCACTGTATTTAGTGCATGTTTTGGCAGAAGCCTTAAAGGGATAGTTCACCAAAAAAAAAACTAATTCTGTCATCATTTACTCACCCTCATGTTGTTCCAGACCTGCATAACGTTCATTCATCTTTGGAACACAAATGAAGATATTTTAATGATATCTGAGAGCTTTCTGTCCCTCCATAGACAGCTACGCAACTACCACTTTGACACTTCAAAACGTTTATAAAGAGATTGTAAAACTAATCCATATGAATTGAGCGGTTTAGTCCAAATTTTCTGGAGAAACGATCGCTTTATATGATGAACAGATTGAATTTAGGCTTTTATTCACATATAATCATTGATCAGTGAACATAAACAGAAGACTCATTCCAGAATTGCAGGTACATTTCAAGTAGAGAAAGAAAACAAAAAATAGGATTTATTTTTTCTGTTAAACTTTTTTATTTTCATAGAATGCTCTTTAAATTCAACATTTTCAATATTTGCTGATCTTAAACTTGTACGATTTAAAATATTAAAACTAAACAAAGTAAACATCAATGTACAATGTACAGAAAAATCTGTCAACTCTGTTATAGACAAATTGGGTTGAGGATAACAGTTGACGATAAAAGAGTCATTTTCCACCATTTTGTGCTTTAGCTCAAAATGCTAACCTCAAACCAGGTACCACATGGCATGTCTAAAAACAGAATTTTATGTGTTTTCGCCATATTATCGTTTTTTAAAAAGTGAATGAGAGATTTACTGCAATATCACAATAATAGATTTGACAAATACTTAATCTACTTTTGGTGTATCCTAAACATTTTGCACAAATTAATGAGAGAAGAATAATGACATACTTCACTGCTTTCCAGAATTTCACACCAGAGGAAGTGACATCCCTTGGTGCAAGTCACATGCTTTTTCTACAAATGTTTTAAAGGTCCATTGCGCAACTTTTCATGTTAAAAATACCTGTTTTTCTATCCTATACATGCTTAAAGAACTGCCTGATAGGCTGAATGAGCCCTTCTCTGCTCACTGAGATTGCCTCTATAATCCTGTACAGTAAAATATATAAGAGGGATTCGGGCTCGAATTTGAGACTGGGCGTGACGTCATGCGCGTTCACGCTCACCAGGCTATGTCTCGCAGGTTTGTGTATAAGCCGCCATTCTCCGCATCAGCGAAAACAACTCGTGCGTCAAAGGTAGAAGATGGATTCAAAGAGACCGGCTTGTAGTCCATTCCAAACCCCAACGCAAACTCCACGTAAAGTAAAGAAAAAAAATTTTGTCTAGTGCCACCACTCTGGTTGCAGTTTCGCTTGTCGCCAGAGGGGGCGTAGTTCTGCAAAAACTCAGAGACTTGCGTTTTGCACCTTTAAGGTTTTTTTTATTTATTTTTTTATAACAGAGGCAACAGAGTTGACCAGAACATAGGGACAGACACAAAATCTATTTTTTTAATAACTATATTTTTTTAATAACTATGCAATTGTTTATATAACTTAATAGAGTAATTTTTTTTTTTTTTTTTTTTTTTTTTTGGCGGAGACAGTCAATAATAGGTGGAGTGGGAGTCATTTAGTTAATATTCCCTTTTTTTATATATATATACATAAAGCATTATTTTTAGTGACAGTTAAATATAATTTATGTTATTATTCAAAACTGATTCAAAAAGGATTTCTTTTTTTTTTAAATAAAAGAAGGTTTATCTGGGAGACTCGAAATGCTCGACCCTTCAGAAAATTTGGATTAAAAAGCTTGATTCATATGATTATTTTATTATATATCTTTATGAACTTTTTGAAATGTCAAAGTAGCCTAATAGTTGCGTAGACTGTCAATAGAGGGTCAGAAATCTCTGATTTCACAAAAAATATCTTCACTTGTGTTCTGAAAATGAATAAAAGTCTTATGGGTTTGGAATGACATGAGGGTAAGTAAATGATGACAGAATTTTCACTATCCCTTTAACTCGTCATCATCAGTGTAGCAGATGTAGTCCGCCAAGAAGCCTAATGTAGCCTAAATTCTATTCTTATCAATAAATACCATACATGGGGACTTATTTTGGGGGCGCTATTTTTATGACTTATGACTTGACTTGACAAAAAATAAAATACTTGAGACTTGACTCGGACTTGGAAGTTAAAGACTCGGGACTTGACTTGACTTGAGACACGATGACTGAATGACTTGAGTGTTAATCACATAATTTTTAATATTCAGTTTGAATATAAAATAAATTACTTAAAGTCCCCATGAAATCAAAATTGACCATACTTACTTTGTTTGCCTAAATTGATCGTTTTGTGGTGAACAATTCATCCGTGCAAGTCAATCCACACAAAAAAATGTTTTGGCTTCGTAATCTTTAATCAAAGTCTGAAAATGCCCCTCCCCTCTGCCTTGGAGGACCTTCCCTGATGACGTAGGTTTGACGGTTTGGGTGTCGGCTTAACATCCGTGACCACGCCCCTCCAACTGACAGTAGACAGGCTACTAGAAACACCTACTTTTCTAGATCCAATCAGGTGCTAGTTGGGAAAAAAACCCACTATTTTGCCTCATTTAGTATTCCGTTTCTCTCGGAAATACGTCACAACACTGGAGAAAAGTCGGTTGCAACTTCCGGTTCACGGGGACTTTAAAAAAATGAAGTTGATCCAACTGGAGCGCAGGCTGAGAATAGTGTTGTCATGACTGGATGCACTCTCGTACCCATAGACAGTATAAGAAATGGACAGAGCCATCTCATTGGAACTCAGTTGAGACATTTGAAGCTCATTTTTAGCGATTTTTTAGCACTTCCGTTCCTGACGCGCAGACTCAAACCAACTCAAACTAAGCTTGATGACGTGAGCACCCTGTCTGACAGATGTAAATATTCTAGTAGCTGTGCGTGAAAGCTGCCAACGTTAATCTTGCAGAGACGCCGAGCTTGAGAAGAGTTCTTTGGCGTGAGTGAGTAGGAGTAGGTATTTGGCATAGTATTTATTTTAAAATGTAACGCCAGTACGCCATATTAAGTTAATGCATTGATTGCCTGCGAGCTTCTCCTCCTGTCTGTACGGTAATTTCTGTACTGTGCGACAGAGAGTCGAGTGGTTATGACGCAATCGTTAGCCTATTTTTACAAAAACTGTTTCTACTGGGCCATAATGCAACATAGAAGGTAATGGAGCCTTTTATACATTGTCGTGTGTCTTTAGAAATAAATAATGGACAAATGGAGTCTTTAAACGCTGTCAAAAGTTATTCGCTGTCATATGTTATTATCTATGGTCATATGTTATTATCAAAATGAATGGGAGTCAATGGAATGCTAACGCAAGTGAAGTTCTGCTACAAGATGGCGGCACGCGGCCGGCTTCAACTTCCGGTCGATGGATTACCCCCTTGCTCGTACCTTACGCACACCACGCCCACTTTAGATCAGATATCACATCAACATATCAGCCAGAGGGGTACCGAGGGTCATCGCTTTCGGCTAGAAGAATTATTTGCAAGATGGCAAAAGATGAACAGCGCTCTGCAAGACATGCAACATTAACATCGCGCACAGCCAGACGACAACCTCCAATTTCGTCCGTCATTTGAAGAGCCATTCTGCCCAGAAAGTGCTTGTCAATTTGTTAATCTTGTCTGGTTAGTTGGTAGTTAGCTTATGTAATAATACCTAATGCTAATGTAATAATAGCTAAAGTAGCCATTAAAGGTTATCAGTGATTTTCAGGCCCAAACATAAATGATCACATTCATCTAATCTTTCCTAACGATCCGCTAGCTGCCTATCCCCTTAAGCAGGCCACCAAAAAAAAACGCGTCTCTGTAGGCAGCCTATAGACTCCGAGGTCTGCACACAAAAACCAATCTTGTTCAAGTGTTAACCAACCACTCAAAAGGCAAAATAAAGTTTTCCAACCAATAACCGACGAGATGCGTGCATAGGCGTCGATTTCGGTGGGGACCAACCAGATTTCGTCATGAGTAATTTTTTGTACCAACCACTTACAGTTTTTTACAATCACTTTGCTACTATTTTCAGAACCTTGATGTCATTTTTCACAACTCTAGGCACAAAACTCACAACCAATGTTCAAAATGCACATTTTTCAAAACTCTTAACCCTTTTCTCAATTGCTTGGATACAATACACATACAACTTAGATCATTTGTTCATTAAACAAAAATCACCTGTTCAATATGACACAACTTAACATCAAAGTACTACTATTTCAAAAGGCAATTCACACATTACATTTTAAATGAGTGTCTATTCATTTTCTTACAATTATCTAACTACCAATTGATACAACTGCTCAAAATGATAAGTAACTGTTGCATTACTCTTAATTCATTATTGTATGGAAACAGACAAACAATCTTTCATGTTACAGTAAATCATGAAAGTTTCAAGATTACGAGATTCATTGTCACCAATTAGCGTGGAGCATGAACCAATTACACTATAATATCCATGGATGTAGCCTAATATTTTATATCATACTGTATTGCTTCATCAGACACTGTGTCTATGGTCCCAAATACTGTACCACCTTTTCAGACTATTTAAAGCATTTAGCCAACAGTACAGGGCTGAGTTTCCCGAAACCTTCTTAACGCTACGTCGTTCTTAAGTTACACCTTAAGCTGTACCTTATCGTTAATACGTGTTTCCCGAAACGCTCTTAGTTAAGTATACCTTCTGTAAGTCATACTTTCGGAAGGTTGGTCTGGACCACTCTTAGCTTTACCTTATCACTGTTAAAGGTCTATATGAATATAATTCAGAAGTTTTAATACACACAGACAGTGTTCAATTAGGCTAATTCAAGTGTTTTCATGCAAAGAATAAAATTGGCATTACATTGATTGTTGTTAGAATTTTAATTATATTAGCCTATTATATATAATAAAATTTTATAAATTTATTTTAATTAAAGAGCGCTTTTAAAGGCTAGTGAAAGCATAGGCTACTGTCAGTTAAGTCCTATTTGGACGCTAATATTGTAAACATTTACAGGGGTAAGTCATTTTAGTGCCGTCCGAATCCATAATATCAGTGTTTTTTCTCACCCAACCCGCGTAAAAATCTCTGTCCAAATTACTGATTTTTGACCAACAGGTCATGTGGTAATTTAATTGCCGTCTGAATCCATATCTCTGAGTTTACAAGAAGAGATTAAAAATTCACTGTTTAAATCCTTTTTGATCACTGCCGAGCACCGTAGCTAAGTGACGTACACTTTTATTACTGAAATGTTTGAAAGTATTTACAAGAGCAATATTTCATCGCAGCTCACCTCAGCGAACAAAAATGGGAAAGAGAAGAAAGCACATAAAAAATTGTAATGGTTATTTTGGCAGCATTATATGATACAATTTTAAAATATGTAGGCAAGGCTATTAAAGGCTGTTATAGTTTGGATTATTTTTTATAATATCCCATGAGTCCTAGTAAATGCAATTTCAAATATTTCTGAAGTGCTTATTTTATAAAGAACAGCACTTTCTCACATAAACAGCCCCTGCACGAGAGAATAATTGATTCTCGAGTCATCGATATCAACAGATTCAGCACCATCGCCACGGACAGCACCCGGTAACGTCGCACGTAAGAAGGTATATCTTAAGCAGCTTTCTAAGGTATAGTTCGGGGAACACGCCTAGAAATGGTATACCTTCAGTTAAGTTATACCTTAAGAGTCTTCGTAGCGCGCTAAGAGACAACGTTATCGGGAAACTCAGCCCTGGACTGTGTAGATGCAGGCCCTTGTAATTGCTTGTCCAATTCTGCCAACTCATTACTGATGATTGAGTGTACATTGTGGAATGAGTATATAAAGAATTGATTGCGATCCAATTGCAAAAGCATATAGTGATACGTAACATGGAGCCAGCAGGTGATCCAGGTCACAATGGAGGTCAAGCAGTGGTGGGAGGAAGACGAGGAAGACGTGTTGGTCAAAGGAATGGTAGGGGACAGGCACCCCTTCTGAGAGGTGGTCGTGGGCCTCGTTTGAGAGGTGTGGGGGAACAGGGTAGAGGACAGGCACCCCTTCTGAGAGGTGGCCGTGGGCCTCGTTTGAGAGGTGTGGGGGAACAGGGTAGAGGACAGGCACCCCTTCTGAGAGGTGGTCGTGGGCCTCGTTTGAGAGGTGTGGGGGAACAGGGTAGAGGACAGGCACCCCTTCTGAGAGGTGGTCGTGGGCCTCGTTTGAGAGGTGTGGGGGAACAGGGTAGAGGACAGGCACCCCTTCTGAGAGGTGGTCGTGGGCCTCGTTTGAGAGGTGTGGGGGAACAGGGTAGAGGACAAGGCCACGGACCAAGACAGCGGCAGCAACAGCATAGAGTGTCCAATGAAATTCGGGCAGTACTATAACTATATAACTATATCGGGCAACTATATCAGAAGATGGTGTGGTGGGACGCAGACCTCATATTGGACCATATAATGCAGCTCTCCTTGTCACCTTTCTTGATGAGCTCGATCAGGTTTGCAGAGCTGAAGGTGTGACCTATGTCATTGTCTTTTTCACGTTAGGACTTATAAAGTGAGTGAGTGTGTGTGTGTCTGTGAGTGAGTGTGTGAAAGAGAGTGTGTGTGTGTGTGTGTGTGTGTGTGAGTGTGTGAGAGAAAGTGAGTGTGTGAGAGAGCGAGTGTGAGAGAGAGTTTGTGAGAGAGAGAGGAGAAATATAACAAGGTTTAATGTGTACGTAAACTGTGTTTGAGAGAGAGAGGGAGGGAGGTGTTCAGTGACGAGTCTGTTGGATGTTAAGCTGTTATTTGTTTTATGGACTCAATGTTGAAAATTTAAAACATTTCAAACACTGTTGGGAAAAATAAATTATTGTATGAAGTTACAATTTTGTTTGATTCCATTATGTATTTTACTGAACATGAGAATGCAAATTATTATTATTGTAATTTACTGACAGTTACTTATCTTGTCTTTTCACTTTATTAAGATCAGATTCTGCAGGTAAAATTACAATAATAAGGTGACTTGACTTGACCTACTACAGGACTTGGCTTGACATAGCCTGTGACTTGACTTGACTTGACTTGACTTGCCCAAGAAAATAAAAATACTTGGGACTTAGCTACTTGAGACTTGAAGGAGACTTGAGACTTGCACATGTGTGACTTGGTCCCATCTCTGATAAATACTGTTTAAATCTATTCAGAGTTGTCATGATTGAAATGAATGAATGAAATTGTTCTAGCTTTCCGCACTTATGACAATTACTGTAAAGAAGAACTAAATATATAAAAATAAAAATATAGCCTATATATTTCCCGTGATCGCGGAAAGACGCGTCCGGCGCGTGCGGTAAGGATCCACTACTATGTAGTGGATTTAGTTTCAAGCGCTCAAATCACTCGCAAATGCACTGTACCCACACCGTCCGCGTGTGCCCAAAACATTGGGCTCCACGAGGATGGGGTGTGCGGACGTCCGGCACACTTTGGGCATAAGTCTCTCAACTGCCAAAACATTGCTGTGTGGTGGCAACGACTGGTCGAAAGTGTGACCTCTTTGTTGGCGACCACAGAACCTTCACCATAGAACACCACCTTGATGATTATCATAGCTTACTGCAACTTGTAGGTCAAGAATAACCAAACATTTTACAACAATGTTTGTGAGTGTGAAAATAGATTTATTTCTTCTGTTTAAAACAGCACAATAATTTTCAAGAAAAATATTGCATAGCCTATAAGGCTACTTTTTTGTACAAATGTTGGTCTCTTTCTCATCGTCATATTTATTCTTTCTTTCCTTTTTTAAATAGAAATGTAGCATTTTTAAACTAAAATGTAGGTCACTATAGTCATGGGAAGGATTGTTACCAATTATTACATATTTCATGGAAATCGTGTATGGCAGACTCTTGATTTTTAGCTTCAAATGGATCCATCGTTGGATATGAAAAATGTAAGGCATCAAAAATATTCAGTAAAGAATTCTGTAAAAGTATTCAGTAAAGTGAGACTGGATCAAGAATGGGATTCTGTTTGTTTTTTTGTTTTTTTGTTTTTTCTTCCATCCGGCCCACATCTGGGCCGTGTGGAATCCATGTGTACCAGATGTGGGCCGGATCTGGGCCAACTCTATGGTGTTGTCTGGGATCCTTACCGAATTTGCATGTTGTAGCCTAGGCCTAGGCTACTCTGCAGAATGCCTGTTTAAAAAAAGCAGCACACTCAAAAAATAATGTCATTATTGATTCAGTCTCACTTTACTTATTTTACAGAATTCTTTACTGAATATCTTTGAAGCCTAAAAAGAAAATATATGGGAACATTCCAGAAGCTGGACTGCAAAGAAATGTTGCATACACACAATGTAGTAGGCTAGCCTAATGTCCCCAGCAAACACAGACCGTTCCCACTTTTTTTAACCAAATAAGAACGTTCAAGGAACGAGGTAACTACAAGGAACCAAAATCTGACGTATAGCACGTCTTTGCTTGGCACATCATTCCTGTCAAACGATCTGAGAAAGCATTGCGTCTTGGTCTTATTAAAGTGACACTAACGTAACGTTAACCTTGACCACAAGATGGCACTATAATGTAATAAATGACTTCACTGGAGCTGTGATCCACTTCAGTAGATTAGATTTTATTTGTGTGAGAATATCATGAAAACATGCCCAGGTTATTTTATTTTATTAATTTATTAATTTGAAATCATGAAATCAATCAATTGTAACATTACTCTCAATTAATCTCATCACATGTTGCATCCAACTTCTCTTTTTTTTAAAGTAATTCTCATTTTCATTGCTGTAATAAATCAGTGTTGTTGACTAAAACTACTGAAATATAGTAGAAATTAAATATCAGTGTTAGATGACAAACAACAAAAACACTAATCTTATAAAGGTACAAATACTACTTTACTACTATAAATACCTTCCTGACAAGTTCTGTTAGATTCACAAATGTGAGTATTGGCAAAGGTTTCATTTATGTAACATTTAATTTGTTGTTACCATTACATATACAATATACTTTAATAGTTTGCTTCTCCCCACTTCTCAACATTCCAGATTTAGTAAAAATTCGACAAATAAAAATGATAAAATGTTCAAAATATACCAAAGTGTACCAAAAAATTTGCTTATATACATAGCCTATATATATATTGTTGTAATTGTATTCAACCCCCATTGCTAATTTATTCAGGTTTATTGGCAATATTTAAAAAATGTCAGCTGTTTGCAATGTACAAATCAAACAAAAGTAATTGAAATAGCTCAACGCAACACATTTTCCAAGTGGTTTCAACTGAAATTCAAATGCAACTTTTAATTACTTCTGCAGTCTCAAAATTAGTCAACTCCCTGATTAAAGATTATCAAAACAAAGAGTAGGCTAGGCTATATCGTTCTGAGGGAGACTCTGGAAAAGAAAAGATGACAAAGATTTTTAGATTTTAAGCATTTTTTAGCAAATCCGTGTTAAGAAAATGTCACTGTAGCGACTTTTGTCATTGCACTGGAGTTTTGGAGGATTTAGTCTAAGCCTAAGAAATCATATAGGCTATTCTGCTATCATACAAAGTTTGAATGATGCAAAGCACAAAGAGGTTTCAACCACGACATGTTCATTGACGTTAAATGCTATTTATTCTCTTGGATCTTGTGGCCGATTGCTAAATGGAACAGTAAATATGTAGATATGAGAGATATTTACATCAAGAATGATAACTATAATCGGTTTATTAAGCGTGCAGTGATGTCGGCCGCTGCTTTAAATGCTCGAGCTCTTTAAATTTGGGTGGATTCCTGATTGCTGTCAATGTTTTTATCATTCATCATGGGGGGGGGGGGGGGGGGGGACATTCTGAAGTGATTCCAACAATATCGTTCCACTGTATTTTTATCGTTACAGATGTGGTGTGAACGTTGCTATTCTCATGTTGTTACGGAACGACAAAGGCAGGATGCAATTGCAAAGACGCTATTTATTACTCAGGTCAGTAAGGTAAACACACACACACACACAGGAAGCAACACAGAGGAGTGGTCGGACGGACACCAGCGCAGGATGTCAGGTGACGCAGGGACCTCGGTGGGCAGCAGGTGATGGTGCTCTGTGATCCAGTGGTAGTCCCAAAACTGTGCTCTGTGGTCCAGTGAAGGTGCAGGGATCCAACGACAACCGACACGACGAGAGACACAGGGTAATCCACAATCCAGGAAGACAGACACGGAAACAGGAACACGCCAGGGAAACCATACAACGATCTGACAACATGAGACAGCAGTTACTGACATATAAAGGGACAAACAAGTGGAACCAGCTGGCGCCGCTAATCAGAGATAATCAGCGGCCACACCCACACACACACGCAACAGCACGCAGGACGAGAGAGAGACAGTGAATTGATCAACCGTGACAGTACCCTCTCCCCTAGGAACGCCTCCTGGCGTTCCTCGACTGACTTACCTGTCGATTGTAATCATCGATCAGGGAGTGATCCAGAATGTCTCTAGCAGGAACCCAACTTCTCTCCTCCGGACCGTAACCTTCCCAATCCACCAGGTACTGGAATCCGCGTCCCCTCCTTCTCGAGTCCAGAATGCGATTAACCGAATAAGATGGTTCCCCATCTACGAGTCGCGGCGGGGGGGGAACCGGGACCGGCGGATTAATAGGTGCATGAAACACAGGTTTAATTTTGGACACATGGAAGGCGGGATGAATTCTCCTGTACGCAGGAGGAAGTTTGAGTCGGACTGTCACCGGACTAATGATTTTGGTGACAGGGAATGGGCCAATAAATTTAGGAGCAAGCTTGTTAGATACGGATCGGAGAGGAATGTTCTTAGTAGAAAGCCACACTCTTTGACCAACGACGTATATCGGAGGCTTCGACCGGTGGCGATCGGCCTTAGCCTTGGTGCGCGCCCCCACTTGGAGAAGAGTCTCACGGGCTCTAGTCCAAGTGTGGCGGCACCTCTGGACGAAGGCGTGAGCAGAGGGGACCGCGATCTCGGATTCCGTACTGGCAAAAACTGGTGGCTGGTAACCTAAACTACACTCAAATGGCGTAAGGCCCGTGGATGACACTGGTAACGAGTTGTGTGCGTACTCCACCATAGAAAGTTGTTGGCTCCAGGAGGAAGGATTCTTGGAAACCAAACATCGCAACACTCTCTCCAAATCCTGGTTGGCTCTCTCGGTTTGACCATTGCTTTGGGGATGGAACCCCGAAGAAAGACTGACAGTCGCCCCCAGTAATTTACAAAACTCTTGCCAAAATTTGGACACAAATTGGGGACCCCTGTCAGAAACCACGTCCATCGGGAGGCCATGTAAGCGAAAGACGTGATCAATGACAGTTACCGCTGTCTCCTTGGCGGAGGGTAATTTGGGCAAGGGAATAAAGTGAGCCGCCTTCGAGAACCGGTCCACGACGGTCAAAACGACTGTCGTGCCCTGGGAGGGCGGGAGGGCGGTGATAAAATCTAGCGCAATGTGGGACCAGGGTCTCGAAGGGACCGGCAGCGGTTGGAGTAACCCATCTGGGGGTCGATTGGAGGATTTACCAGTGGCACAAACCGAGCAAGCCAAGACAAAACTGCGGATGTCACGAGCCATAAGTGGCCACCAGAATCGTTGCCTTACCAAAAAACTGGTGCGATTAGCCCCTGGATGACAGGCCACGCTGGAACAATGCCCCCACTGAATAACGTCGGACCGACATTCCTCTGGCACAAATAAGCGATTCGGTGGGCAATCGGGCGGAGGCGTTACCCCTTCTAAGGCCTTCATGACCTTCGATTCGACCTCCCACCTAAGAGTGGAGACGACTAACGTCTCGGGTAAAATACACTCGGGAGTAGACGGGCGTTCGGATTGGTCAAAAATACGAGATAAAGAATCGGGTTTGATGTTTTTGGAACCCGGGCGGTACGAAAGAGAAAAGTCAAAACGACCGAAAAAAAGTGCCCACCGAGCTTGCCTAGAGTTGAGTCTTTTGGCGGTTCTAATATACTCTAGATTCTTGTGATCGGTCCATACGATAAAAGGTACCCCTGACCCTTCTAACCAGTGACGCCATTCCTCCAGCGCTAGCTTGACTGCCAACAACTCTCTGTTACCAATGTCATAGTTACTCTCGGCAGGTGATAAACGATGGGACAAAAACGCGCAGGGATGCATCTTGTCGTCTGTGGGAGAACGTTGGGAAAGAACTGCTCCTACCCCCACCTCTGACGCGTCGACCTCCACCACGAACTGACGTGAAGGATCAGGGGCAACGAGGATGGGTGCCGAAACAAAGCGGCTCTTAAGTTTAGCGAATACAGCCTCGGCTGTATCGGACCACCTGAACGTCGTTCTGGGGGAGGTCAAGGCAGTCAGAGGCGCGGCTAGTTGGCTGAAGTTACGAATAAAACGCCGATAAAAATTGGCGAATCCCAGGAACCTCTGTAGGGCCTTACGGGAATCTGGACTTGGCCAATCAATCACAGCCTTAACCTTGTCAGGATCCATACGCATTCCCTCAGACGAGACGATGTACCCTAGAAAAGGAACAGACTGTGCATGAAAAACGCATTTCTCCGCCTTGACAAAAAGCCCATTCTCTAACAACCTCTGAAGCACTCGTCTGACGTGCTGAACGTGTTCCTGGAGAGAAGATGAAAAAATCAATATGTCATCCAGGTAAACATATATGAACTGATCGACCATGTCTCTCAACACGTCATTGACGAGTGCCTGGAAGACCGCTGGGGCGTTGGACAGCCCGAACGGCATGACCAAGTATTCAAAGTGCCCCCTAGGGGTATTGAACGCGGTCTTCCATTCATCGCCCTTCCTTATGCGAACCAAATGATAAGCGTTACGTAAATCCAGTTTTGTGAAGATGGATGCTCCCTGTAACCGCTCGAAGGCTGAAGACATCAACGGCAAAGGATAAGTATTCTTTACCGTGATGTTGTTCAACCCCCGGTAATCAATACACGGTCGCAGAGATCCATCCTTCTTCCCCACAAAAAAGAACCCCGCCCCCGCAGGAGATGAGGAAGGGCGAATGAACCTGGATGCCAGAGAATCAGAAATATATTTCTCCATAGCCTCCCTCTCTGGAACAGAAAGTGAATATAACTTGCCCTTAGGCGGAGACTTACCTGACACTAAGTCTATAGCACAGTCATAGGGACGATGCGGAGGAAGAGAAGCAGCACGAGACTTACTGAACACTTCCCTCAGGTCCTGATACTCCTCGGGCACGTTTGACAAATTCACCACCTCCTCCTGAAACACAGAGACTGGTACAGACGAACACGCAGACACTAAACATGACTCATGACACATATTACTCCACATGGACACAGAGTTGTGACCCCAATCGACTCTGGGATTGTGTTGTGTAAGCCACGGGTGACCAAGTACAATGGGTGTGAGTGGAGAGTCCATGAGGAGGAATGTTATTGTCTCAGTGTGATTGCCAGATGTAGTGAGAGTGATGGGTTCAGTGGCATGTGAAATGTTAGGAAGTTGCTGTCCATTCAGGGCATTGACGGCGATCTTGTGCGTGAGAGTAGAAACAGGAATGTGAAGACGTAGTGCCAGTCCAGAGTCCATAAAATTACCTTCTGCCCCCGAGTCCAGTAAAGCCTTGGTGTCGTGCGTGTGGGTTGCCCACCTAAGTCTTACCGGGAGGAGGGTAGAGGATGATGGTGATGAGGTCTTCCTGGCGGAGATCCCACCCGATAGTAGCCTCATTGTTACTACCGGGCTTGATCTTTTACTGGACACGAGTGAATAAAGTGCCCCATCTTCCCGCAGTATAAACACAGTCCATGGGATCTCCGCCGCTCTCTCTCCTCCCGGGAAAGCCGAGCTCTACCCACCTGCATGGGCTCGGGATCGGAGACGGGGCTGACCGTGTCCAAGTACTCAGCGCGCGAACCCTCCGCGCCACGAAATGGCGGGTTCTGTTGAAAGCGACCCATCCTACTCAGGCGAGCATCCACTCTCAATGCCAGTTCGATGAGTCCATTTAGTGTAGGTGGGAGGTCCAGCATATAAATCTCCCGTTGGACACGGTCCGCCAGCCCATGCAGGAAACGGTCCCACTGCGCCTCCTCGTTCCAACGGCACTCTGCAGCCAGGGTGCGGAACTGGATAGAATACTCCGACACCGAGCCGTTACCTTGGCGGAGATCAGCGAGTAGTCTGGCTGCCTCCCTACCCGCAACCGCGCGATCGAAAACCCTCTTCATCTCCTCGGAGAGTGCCTGGAACGAGGCGCAGCATGGGTCTTGATTCTCCCACACCGCCGTTCCCCAAAGAGCCGCTTTGCCAGAGAGCAGAGTGATAACAAACGCCACCTTCGATTGTTCTTGACTGAACGTCTGGGGCTGTAAGGCAAAGTGCATGGAACAACGAGTCAGGAATGCTCTGCAATATTCCGGTTCACCTGCGTATCCTTCAGGTGTGGGAAGACGTGGTTCTCGTTGATCGTGCGGCTGTGGTGGAATGGGTTGAGGAGGAATGGGTTGAACGGGCGGTGTGGGCGGCGCAGTGGGAACTCTTAGTTGTTGAAGCTGTTGGGTGAGCTCGGACACCTGCGTCACAAGCGCTTGGACCGCCCGACCTGTGTTGGCGATCGACTCTTGCTGTTGATCCATTCTCGAGACGCTCATGGCGGCAAAATCGTCCCAGCTTATAGCGCTTGCTGTATCCATCGTTGGTCAGATCGTTCTGTTACGGAACGACAAAGGCAGGATGCAATTGCAAAGACGCTATTTATTACTCAGGTCAGTAAGGTAAACACACACACACACAGGAAGCAACACAGAGGAGTGGTCGGACGGACACCAGCGCAGGATGTCAGGTGACGCAGGGACCTCGGTGGGCAGCAGGTGATGGTGCTCTGTGATCCAGTGGTAGTCCCAAAACTGTGCTCTGTGGTCCAGTGAAGGTGCAGGGATCCAACGACAACCGACACGACGAGAGACACAGGGTAATCCACAATCCAGGAAGACAGACACGGAAACAGGAACACGCCAGGGAAACCATACAACGATCTGACAACATGAGACAGCAGTTACTGACATATAAAGGGACAAACAAGTGGAACCAGCTGGCGCCGCTAATCAGAGATAATCAGCGGCCACACCCACACACACACGCAACAGCACGCAGGACGAGAGAGAGACAGTGAATTGATCAACCGTGACACATGTAGGCTAATTAGAAATATTATTAAAATATTATAGTAGTTATTGTAGTTTTCGTCCTTGCTGTGAACAGGTCTTCACTTAAACTGTACTTCATCGCACACAATAATTAGGCTACTTGTAATTTAAAGTTAAGACTTGTTATTTGGCAAACAAGCAATATGGGCCTAGCCTGGCTAACGCCAGACCACGTATCATTGAGATTGTTTCGGTTGCGCTGCGCACAAGGCAGGATGGGGAAACCCAGGCTAATATGGACCACTTTAATGGTGCTGATTTTGGTGTATAGAAAATGTTTCATTTAGTGCTCCACAAAAGACTGAAAAATAGGTTTTGAATGTCTTTTGAATGCAAATTCTGTCTTTATGTTCCAAACCTATGTGACTTTCTTTCTACAG
The DNA here is from genome assembly GCA_031834385.1 of Semotilus atromaculatus. Taxonomy (NCBI): domain Eukaryota; kingdom Metazoa; phylum Chordata; class Actinopteri; order Cypriniformes; family Leuciscidae; genus Semotilus; species Semotilus atromaculatus. The sequence goes on from JAULUF010000015.1 coordinate 21,103,937, forward strand.
TGCTCACAAAAGGAAATATTTATAAAACAAAATTGGCTGTCACTCACTGGCATTTTATAAACATTTTTCTTACCGAGAAATATCTTGGGTCTTTCTTTCCACAGAAGAAAGTCATACATGAATGGTTGAAACAACATGGAGAGTGAGTAAATGATGACTGAATTTACATTTTGATGTAATCTTTCTCTTTAAGAATGAATCAATCATGACAAAGCTAGTGGTGCAATATGTGTGAGAGTACATGTGGTTGCGTATTCCATCTCCTGGTTTGCTCAACACAATAAAGCTGTATTTGAGCTTTAGATTGGGTCTGGTCCTGGCATCGCCCGAGGTCCCTCTGCCATCTGCGACAGGAGCGCTTCTGTCCCCACTCAGCATGATTCTGAACACGGCACTACTTTATGCTAAGGAGGTGAAGCTGAATCCAAAACCTTGCCACAGAGAAGAGATTGTCAAATGTTTACCTAGTATGAAATAATACTAATGTATGTATAATAACACTGGTTAAGTGTAATTAAATGCTAGAGAAGCATTTCCATTTTACTAAATTATAATTATTTTTTTAAATAATTGTTTGTCAAACAATTTATAAAAGAAAAAGATATGCACTAGATGTAAACCAAGGAAGGGTGGACTTACAGAAGCAGTCAGAGAGTTTAAGCTTTGTCATCAGCTGGCTCAGGAAACAGACATTAATATGTTTACATGTGCCTCCAATAAACTTTACTCTTATGACACAGAGGTAACTTGTGATTGCTTGTATTTCAGTTTGGGGTTTTTGAACTGCTAAATACAGCCATACATGGCTACATTTTTTAGATGATGACATTGCAAAAAGGCAAAAACCTACATCAACAAATACAATTCTGCATGACAAAGTTTTACTGTAATGGTGGCACAGATGCACCTCTGAACTGGAATTTACATGGACTGTGGCATAAATACTTTTCCATAGCAATTGCGACTGGCTATAGGCTACCTTGAGGATGAGGTGGGTCAGAGCAAGCATAATTAAAGCGCCCCTATCATGGATTTTTGAAAATGACCTTTCATGTAGTGTGTAATATAGCTCTAAGTGAATGAAAACATCCTAAAAAATTTTAAATCTGAAAGTGCACCGTATATAAAGTTTTTGTCTTTCAAAATTAAGAGTCGACTCTGAGTCAATGAAATTAATTGTTTTTCAAACGAGTCATAAGCCGTTTCGTCGTGACGTCAAGACGAAACATTAGCCTGCCCACTTATGGCGCGTGCAGACACCAGGGAAACTTAAACCTCAAACCGGCAGCTGATCCTGTGGATACTGGAGAGATCATGTCGAGGAGACGCTGTCTGACACAATGTGACGGTAAAACATTTTTTTTCCACTGCCCAAGGATGAGCATGTGAAGAATCTGTGGTTAAAATTAATCTTTACCATGATACTACAGCAGTATAATCATAAACTTTTCCTTTATTTTACTGACGACTGCTTCTCAAATATCGGAGTCAGCTAATCAGCTGTGGGCCACTATTACATAAAACTGTGTATTAATGCAGATTATCTGTCGTTCTCACTACTTTGAGGAAAGATTAAGCATGGAGAGTTTTGTTTTACCAATGTTTGTTACATCAGTCATTCACACTAGAGCTCGGCTAATGTATACATTGCATAGCCTACATGCTATTGATACAGTTTCCACATGTTCACCGCAATATATTAGAAACATACTCGGTAAATAAATTAATACAAGTAAAATAATTGGTTGATGGACATGCACTTGTTAATGCTGATGGTGAGGAATAGAAACATCTCATAATGTAAGTTACCTTAAAGTTACCTGAGTATAGTGAATCACTGAAACGTCCTGCTCGAGTCGTCCTTGCGATGGAGGTTCGGGTTAAATGAATGGTTCTTCTTCAAGTGTTTCATCATCGGACTCGCGCTCGGATTGATATGGTAAAATCGACGTCATTGTTCGTTACTGTGTTAAGTTTAAGGTGAAGGAAGCCTCAGGACACATAGAGCTGTCAGTGTTAAGGCAATGTGAATTTTTGTTTTCGACGAGTGCTGTACGCGGTAAACCAATCACAACAGACTGAGCTGTCTGCCCAATCAGAGCAGAGTAGCTCACGGAAAGGAGGGATTTAGAGAGATTGCTTCATTTGGCGAGTCGTTTGATAATCATTGAAAATCTGGTGATGTGCAAATGCATATTATGAGAAAATGAAACCGTTTTTTGACGTTTGATGCATGTAAAGCTGTTGTATGAGACTCCAAAACAACATTAGGAAACTTTAAAATATCAAAATAGGGACACTTTAAGTCTAGCTTTTATTCAGTATTGCTAGTTCACCCAAAAATGAAAATTATATTTTCATTCACTCAAGTGGTTATAAACCTGTATGAGTTTCTTTTGTTTTTTGGATACAAAAGAAGATATTTTGAAGGTAACCAAACAGTTTCTGAACCCCATTGACTTGACCTAGTTTTTCATACTATGGAAGTTAATGGGGACCAGCAACTGTTTGGTTACCCATATTCTACAAAATATCTTTTGTAATCACAGAACAAAGAAACTCATACAGGTTTAGACAAATCTGAGGGAAATGAGGACAGATTTTTTTTGTTTTTTTTTTGGGTGATATATCCCTTTAAGTCTTGGTTTCTAAAAAAAAAAAATCAAAATGAAGAGAATTTATGCTTTAAAAAATCTGCCAATGGGGTCAGAAAAAAATCTATTTCTCCCTTTAGATTAAATTTATTTCTCTGATCCCACTGACAGATTTTTTTGAAGCACAAACTTACTTAATTTTGATTAATTTTTAATTTTTTTCTCGGAAAACAAATGTATCTTGATTTAAAGAATATTTAGATATTTGTATTGAAAAGCAAAACAAAAACATGAGTAAGAAGCCAATTTTTTGGCATCAAATAATAAGCAGGAAAATAAATGTTTGAACAAACTTTTCAATAATAGAGAGCAAAGCACTTTGAAAAATAAAATAAAACCAAGACTATTGAATTACTAGCAATTTTGACCAAGGCTAAATTAAAATAGGCCACATGAAGAAAGAAGTTGTTTGTCTTACCTTAGAAGTGTGATTCCAGCAACAGCACTGGATATTGGGCAGCTGGTCACACAAGAACTGAGGACATCCTTGATCTGGATGTCTCGACTGCATAAGGCATCAAAGTTAATTGTGATCAGTTATCCTACAAGTTATCTCAGGTGTCAACAGACTACAGCAGAAAGAACAGATCATAACGTCATATCGCCACATAAGCTCTCTATCAGGTTAAACCGTTTAGAGGTAAGATCGATGACTGAAAACCATATGAAAACAAAAGCAAAATCAGTTGATGTTAATATTTTAGATGATTTTGTTGATGTTTATTATAAGAGAAAGATATGTATTTATACAAAAAAAAACTTTAAAATCACAGTATAGCCTAGCACATGTCACAGTCTCATTGTTGAGACCTTGATTTACTATTGCTTTTCTCCGAGAGTAACACTGTCTGAATTGTTTATGCGTATTAGGCTATTTAATGTGCACAACTCCAACTCCTCCTCTCTGCTGGTATATCTTCAGTCACACAGAATTTCAGTTCAGTGCAGGACGACACGTTCACTTATCAGCAGCGTCAATGACTTCACGTAGGTGTATAGACGGGCACTTCTGGAATAGAACTCTGCATAATTGTCAGCGATGCGAGACTAAATATAAATTCCAAGCAGGTAAGTCTCAAATTCAGTGTTCGGATAATCGTATCTTATTAGTCCATTAACGTTAGCCGAAACGAATGAGAATTTTAATTTCATGGCGAGGTTAGTCAAACCAATGTTGCCTAAAGCAAATATTTTCGACTCTAGCGCAGTCATTGAATTCAGTTAGGCTATCTAAAAGAGTTTCAAAACATTCGAGTTTTTTTGTAGGCCTATTTTATTTTTATCTTATGATAGGCGTTGTAGCCTAAACATAGTGGATCGCTTTGTTGTCGTCCCCAAGTGGTAGCTATAATTTGTAATTTTTTGACCGACGAAAATGCACGCATTTATAATCGTTTAAAACTTTTGAAAACCACTTAAATGAAACAATACAATTAGTCCCTACTTCTGTTTTGATGGCAGGATTCGAATTTACTAAAAACTGCGGCTGGTCCGACGAGCAACAACAATTCGAGACATATAAACCATGTGAAAAGGGAACATATAACGACGGATCTCACGTTAAATGTCAGAAATGTTCCTCGTGCATAACGCCGTTTATTGCATGCAACGCAGCCTCTGACACCATCTGCTGTAAACAAGGGTACGTTTTACTTATGTTTCCAATTATTATTATTTTTTTTTTGCATTCAATGTTTGTTGCCTATAGTTTTGTCTGTAGCCTATTGTTTTTTACCTGCACTAAGATAAATTGTCTTATCTTAACGATTAACGTTTTGAAAATTGAAAACGAGTTAATTATAACGGTTTACCTTTTTTATCGCTTTTAAATAGCGCGATACAGATAAAAGTGAGCTTTAAATCTGCTTTATTCCTATAATTATTGATATTATTGGAGTTTCCTGATCTTTTTTTGCAGGGAGCAGGTTTTCGATGGAAAATGCATTCCTCAACTGTTGCAGGCCACAGTGATAACAGTAAGATTTGTATAACATCTTCGAGTTGGCTCTCCCTTTGTTCAACAGTGCTCTCTCATCTAAGCTGAGAGAAATGCTTTATGTAATGTTAGCGCCTCTCTGTATTTTACTGTGAGTGGCTATCCTGAGTTCTTTAATAGGCTATACAATCAAATAAGTGAAGTTTCACTAGAAAACTTATCAGACTCATGTGTGTTTGTAATTACTAAATTATTATATGAAATACTTTTCCCTGTTAAATCACTATTTAAGCAGTAACGTTAATAGTGACACTTTAACAGGAAATGGAATGTCCTGAAATTACTTTAATCTTATACACACTTAAGTTTCACATTTAAACCAAGTAATACTCTTTGCTTATAATTAACTTAAAATATATATTTAAAAAAGTCAGTAACCACAACTGTTTTATAAAAAAGTATAGGCTAACAGATTTACTAAAAAAAAAAATAGGTCAGAAATTAAATATGTCTTTCCAAAATCACTTTTCAGATCACAAATGCATCCAAATTCACATTCAAAACATAAGGGCCCAAGAAAATAAAATAGCCGGCAAAAACCTAGCTTAATTGGAAATACCCTTCAAAATGTTCAAATGATGCAGGCCTTAATGTAGCTTGGGTAAGTTACGTTGTAGCCTTAAACCAAATGGCTGCTTAACCACACAGGCCAAACAAAATAATGGCAATGTTTACTGAATGTGAATGTAACGCGCACAGGATAAAAGGCGTCCGCTTCAGGAAACAGGACCAGAGCCATAGAGAGAATTTTTCTCTCGGCTCTGAACAGGACGAGAGGATTCGCGATGAAGAGAAGATGGTTGAAGAGAAGAATGGTTGACGATCTGGGCAAAGTCCACCACCCGACAGTATCCGGCTCTGTCAGGGTCTTTGCTCGTCGTCGGTGGTCTCACGTTCCACACAGGCTTAAAGGATTAGTTCACTTTAAAAAAAAAAAATTGCTGATAATTTACTCACCCCCATGTCATCCAAGATGTCCATGTATTTCTTCAGTCGAAAAGAAATTAAGTTTGTTATGATGCACGTTGGTGACGTCACATAATAATACGCAATTACGTTGAAAAGGTCACGCTTATTCTGTCCTGACGAAAAATTTCTTTTAGCATTTTTAATATTTAAACACCCAGGATACGCACACGAAATGGCCATTTTAAACGATAAACTGACACAAAGACATTTGAATATGTTCCTCACATTTACTGACTCGGTACTTCCGCCAACGCGTGACCTTTTCAATGTAATAGCGCGCATCATAGAACAGAGCAAGGCGAGCATTTGTGCTTATAAAACTTAAACTTTTGTATTTATTTTTTAAATGACCAATCGTTTCGCTAGATAAGACCCTTATTCATCGTCTGGTATCGTTTAAAGCCCTTTGAAGCTGCACTGAAACTGTAATTTTGACCTTGAACCCTTTGGGTCCTGTGGAAGTCCATTATATGGAGAAAAATCCCGGAATGTTTTCATGAAAAACCTTAATTTCTTTTCGACTGAAGAAAGAAAGACATGGACATCTTAGATGACATGAGGGTGATTAAATTATCAGCAAAAATTTTTTTTTTTTAAAGTGAACTAATCCTTTAACTAATCGAGGTCGTTGGCCGCTAGCTTGTTCGCAAAGTCCATGCAAAACACCTAGATCAGCCGGCTAACTTAAACTTATGTCTGTCTTCGTGTTATGTAGACCACTCACACAGACAGAATTATCACCATTAAAGGGGTCATGACATGAGAAACCAAATTTGCCTTGATCTTTTGGTATATAAGAGATCTATGTACTATTAAAACTTCCTGCAAGTTTCATACAGTAGCTTAAGACGTCCTCCCCATTATAAACAAAGCATTTATTTAATCAAGCTCTAAATACAGCTCGTTCTAGATCCTTTGAACTTAGTGACCTCACGATACGAAGTGACGCACCAGTCGTTTGCATATGACCGCCTCCAGCGCAAGACAACACGCCTCATTTCGCATCATCGCATGCGTTGTCGTGCAGCGAGTTGGTCTGTTTACAAGATGACTGTGATGCCACGCAGATGTGCTGTTCCTGCTGTGGACAAACAACATGTTTGAATACGCTGCCGAACGAGACGTCAGGGAAAGAAGTCGGATGCAGTTTATTTGCAGCATATGCAGCCCGCCAAAGCTTTATTTGAATGGTGAGTGATCAGACGAGTGTGACAGGGCATGTTACTGAAAGAACGAGCAGAGAGCGAGCGAGCCCCGGCCGTGTGCGCGCGCCTTCAAACTGTCTTGCTCTCTCTCTCTCTCTCTCTCTCTCGCGCGCATATGAATCAAAATCAATTGAGAATTGACACGATGGTAAAAGATTGGAAGACCGAAGTTTCACGTGATGGAGCATTGTGTAGTCTACATGCGATACAAAATGATTAACGTTAATAATTTATGCATAAGCAGCACTGACTTTAGCCAATCATAACAGTATAGGCGTTAACACTGAAGTCTTAAAGGGGAAACACCCCAAAACAGACTGTTTGAATCAGAGGTGAGAAACAGGGTGGGAAAATGTCATAAATCACTACATTTGTAAATTTTTGTACAAAAAACTATAGTAATACTATAATTGCACCTAAGGGAACATAATAAAACAAAACAAAAAACCATGTCATGACCCCTTTAACGATTTGTATAAGAGTTCTTTTGAATACTTTGACTAAACCGGTGCATTGCATTTACAGTAACCGTGTTTTTCCTTCAGCAAACCACACGCGTCTTTCTCTCACTTCCTCAATGCTCTCCCCCTTTACCTCCTTGTCCTTTGACCTCAACTGCGAAACGCAAACTTTCAGAAATAAAATAAATTCACAAAACATTTGTGTAACTCCTTCTTACTATTTTTACAGGCATATTTAAAGCAATTTGAACATTACCCAATATGCTTTTCTCTCATTGAGAAAAATCATAACTTTTTAACCTTACATTCTATTTATTAAACTATGAAATTATTTATTCAAACGTGTATATCTTATACTAATGAATATATGTCAACAGGGTTACATTTAGTAAAAGCTAAATATGCCATTTTCACAGTGTAAACTGTTTTTTTTTTAGACTGTGAGTAGGACTACTACTAGGCCTACTACTGGTGCTTCTGCCTCTGTTGGCAGATCAAGCACTTCTCCAACTCCAATCTCCCCTCATACCTCTGTTGGCAGATCAAGCACCTCTCCAACTCAATTCCCCCCTCATGTCATAAACGTGACAGGTATTGTTTTGCATTTCAGTGTTTATAATCTTTATCTCTACAAAAGTGTACCATACATGTAGGCCTACTGTTGAAAAGTTTTGCGTCTGTAAGATTTTTCGAAATGTTTTTGAAAGAAATATCTGCCAGTAGGCTAATACACCAAGGAATACAGAATTTTCAATCCAGTCTTCAGTCACATGATCCTTGAGAAATTGGAGCTCAAGAAATATGTCTTATCAATGTTGAAAACCGATGTGCCGCTTGATATTTTTGTGGAATCCCTGATTTAAAAAAATAATTAAAAAAAATCAGGATTATTTAATGAATAGAAAGCATTTATTTGAAATTTTCATTTATTTGAAATGGAACTTTTTTGTAACAACAAAAAACTCTTTGCTGTCACTTTTGATCACATCACTTCAGTGCATGATCGCTGAATTAACTTTTGAACAGTAGAATACATATAGTTTACAGTATCAGTATTCAGTGCTTCTAGTACATGTTCAAATGTAGCCTTTTCAATACAGACACTACATGAGAGAAAGAGAAATAAAATGTGTTGGATGTTTTTCTTTGCAGGGATCTATGTATTTTTAGGGATTTTATCTACTCTCACTCTGGTATGTCTGTTCTTGGTTATCAAGAGGAGGAGGACCAAACATTTGAGTGAAGGTCAGTCGCAGGAAAAAATATTTAAAGGATATCCTGAAAGCTAAATATTAAAGGGCCCCATCATGGAATTTTTTTAAGTTTTATGTTTAGTTTCATTAGGAAACTTAAAAAAATCCATGATGGGGCCCTTTAATGTTTCCGGTCATGTCTGACTGAGGCTGATTCATAAACAGATCCCTCTGTGAAGTGTTTTCTCTCAAAACATTAGCTAGGCTTTGTTTGTTTTGGGATTTTTTTTTCTTTTTTTTTTTGGAATGTATGAACGTGTGTTTTGTTAACTTGTATGACAAACATTTATTTTGTAAACCCATTTGGTGATTGCAGTGGCAGTACAGAAGTTACACACTTCACAAAAAAAAAGGTTAAATGGGGTTCAATATAAAACCCTAGAATTGAATTTTAAACAACCCTAATTGCAAAAAAAGGTTCTATATAAAAGATAAAGGTCTGAAATGATTGCATAATACGTTCATGTTGAGTTTTTTATACCGCTAAAGTATGTTTATGAGCTGTTTAATTAATAAAATGTAACTGAAATTAAAAATACATTAAAACTAAATCCATAAAATGATTATATGAACGGAACCCCTAAAAGGAATAGAACCTTATCTTCTAAGAGTGCATCTTTAACTGTTATCTTTTCAGTATTACATTATTGGAATTGCTACATCAAGACTAGAGTGCTACTATATGAAGCAATATGTATTTCACAAGATTAAAGAAAGGGAATAACAGGAATTTCTTTTGTTTCACAGAATTTCAAAAACATAATGGATCAGTTCGAGAAAGCCTGTCCAAAAAGGGCATCAAGGGATATGAACAGTCCGTCTCGTACAACATAATCAGAGAAAGCGATAATAGCGATCACTTAACTGGATCGGCGTATCTGTTAGGTGGGTATATGAAAAAACAAAAAACAAATATAGTTTAATTTGACCCTGGATGAAACCACTCCTTTCAGGTGTGTTTACAGTACTAAATTTCCTTGGGAGAAGGTGGGGATTTTCCATAAACATCTCATTCGGTAACACTTTATTTCAGTCACTAACTTTGCATCTACGTGTTAACTAGAAGTCATTAGAGTATTAGTAGATTGTCTGCTTAATATCTGCTAACCTAATATCCTTTTGGATATTATAAATTATGCTTAATTTACTGTTTTTTTTTTACTATAATAAGTTCAACTTATTCTACTAACTCTAACCTAATAATGGTAAATTAATGGGGTTAGTTGACATGTAGTTGCAAAGTTACTAGCAGTGGACTATCAAAATATAGTGTAACCCTTAATTTCATTTATATTCGTAGCTCCTAAGATCCAGGGTGCGCCTTTGAAAACTGTGCTGAACAACCTGGATGTTCTGGAGGAGCTTGTGCTGGTTTTAGACCCGGACATCTCTGGCGCTAAAAATACACGTCACCTTGCCGCCCAGTGCTCTTTTTCTTTTGCCTGGATCAATTATGCATATTCCATGAAGGACCACAAAAGTCCCCTCGTCGCTGTTTTGGAGGGTGTCGTCACCAAGAACCCAGAATGGACCGTCGGCCACCTTGCTGAGCTGTTAACCACTATTGGTCGCAATGATGCCGTGGAGATTTTGGCAAAGCTCCCTGCTGGTGTTGAAGAATAACTAATGTGGTATCGCAAGAAACCAACGCAGTATTAAACTTCTCTATATAGTATTGTTACCTTTAGGGGGAGCATACAACAGCTTGTCATTAAGGCAGTACCGCTTAAAGGGGTGGTTGATTATGATTTCACTTTTTTAACTTTTGTTAGTGTATAATGTTGCTGTTTGAGCAAAGTTACAATGCTCGAAGTTCAAAGCGAGATATTTTACTTTATAGAAATCGCATTTTAAGGACTACAGCCAACGGCTGGTAGGGACTACAATGAGCTTCTTTACGGGTTAGTGACATCACTAACCCCAAAATTTACATAAACCATGCGATTTATAGATGATCATGACAGAATATGCTAAATCAATGACTAGAAGAGCGTTAACTCCACATTAGCTACATACATTCATCAACTAAACATTCAGAAATTTCCTGTTGCATTCTACATGTTGTCACTTCTTGAGTGTCTCCATTTTCTGACTCCAGTTTGAACATAAAAGGCTAAAAGGTTTATACATTTTCAGTGCATTTGTGTGAGGTAATTGGAGCTGCTAACAAACACACACACACAAGCTCTTGAAGCTCCGGCCTCTGTGCCAGGAGCAGCAGCTCATTTGCAGGAATGAGTTAAAGGGACAAACACGAAAACAGCGTTTTTGCTCACCCCCAAAAAGTGAATATTTTAACATGCTATAAAACAATATCTGTGGGGTATTTTGATCTTAAACTTCACATAAACACTCTGGGGGGACAACAGACTCATTTTACATCTTGTGAAAAGGGCATTGTAGGACCCCCTTAAAATGACATTGTAACTTTTTATCACATACAAAGATTACTAGTACCTTCAGGTATGTATTTGTACTCTCAAGTTACTATTATAAACCTTTTAGGAGTAAAACAAGATTAAAATACATAATTTTAAGGGCACTGCCCCAGTGACAAGCTGTTGTATCCCTAACGGTAATTTTTTTTACACCTTTTCTCAGCATATTTTACACTTTGGTGTAAAAAATGTATATCATGAGATTGCGTTATATTTTTTGCACTTAACTCCTGTATTCTATGACAAATTGTTAACACACACAGTGATTCAAAGACGCACACAATGTGAACAATGTGTTGTTTGGACTGAAAACAGCATAAACTAATGGGAAACAGATGTGTGTGTGCATTTAGAACTTACTCTTTCACTCAAACTTACTTTTGTGTATGTCAAAATATTAACAGTGCATAACAAATATTTTGGCTTTTTATTAAATTACACTACAATTCCTGAAATAGTTATTTTTTTATATATTTCTATAATATTAATTATCCTATAATATTAAATATTATTCTCATTTAATTCCATCTTCTTATAAAAATCAGGATTTGGCCACAAGCAATATCTTTGGTTATTAGTGGTGCACAGTTGATGCTTTTTCTGTTCAGCTCAAAGACCACAATAAATCTTGAACTTTGTTTAAACATTGTACATCTTTATTAATCAGTGTCCCTAACGGTAAATTTTTTTACACCTCTTTTCTCAGCATATTTTACACTTTGGTGTAAAAAATGTATATCATGAGATTGCGTTATATTTTTGGCACTTATCTCCTGTATTCTATGACAAATTGTTAACACACACAGTGATTCAGAGACGCACACAATGTGAACCTCTAGAGTTGTTTGGACTGAAAACAGCATGAAAACTAATGGGAAAACTAATGGGAAACAGATGTGTGTGTCCATATAGAAGTATCTAAGAAAAAAGAAAGCTTTTTACTGCACAATTTTCGTTTTCACTCTTACTCTTTCACTCAAACTTACTTTTGTGTATGTCAAAATATTAACAGTGCATAACAAATATTTTGGCTTTTTATTAAATTACACTACAATTCCTGAAATAGTTATTTTTTATATATTTCTATAATATATTATATTATTCTCATTTAATTCCATCTTCTTATAAAAATCAGGATTTGGCCACAAGCAATATCTTTGGTTATTAGTAGTGCACAGTATGTTCAACTCAAAGACCACAATAAATCTTGAACTTTGTTCAAACATTGTACATCTTTATTAAGCAAAAACATTATAAATAAAAAAGTGCATAGAAAAATTAAACAGGTTTAGAAATATGTATACAACTATTTACAAACTCAGGGGTCGTTTGTACAAGGTAGCAAAGACACTTTTTTATTTTTTTTTATTTTTAAGTCTTTCAACACAACGTTGTTGTTGTTTTTTTAAAATAACCTACACAGGAACAGACAGATTTTTCTTTTCCCAAGGAGCTCTGCGAAACGCATCATCACAGGAGGTCCTGACTAGTGCTTCGCATCCTTCATTGCACACGAGCCAACTCTGCATGACAGAACAGACCAAGCAAATCTAGTTTTGCATTAGTATTACTTGACGTTGTCTGAACATATTGAGGTAGAATCCTTGCAAGTCTGGGGTGGTTTGATCAAAATCTGAGATCTGCTAAATTTCAGGTTCTTGATGGAGATGCCCACTCCAAGCAAAACACACGAAACAGAAAAAGCAGGAGACAATAGCGTGATTTAGGGGGAAGAAAACTGCTTGGTTTAGGAAGTTAAAACACAACTGAGACATAAAACAGACAGCTGGCTCAAAAACATCACCTCAAAAAAAGGCCACGTTGCAAGAACTCATCCTCAATGTTCCAAGTTAAAAAAGGAAAAAAAAATTTGAAAAAGGTTTAAAAGAAGAAGAAGGAAAAAAAACCTGGTGCAAAGGTTTAAAAGAAGAAAGAAAAAAAAAACCCAGAAGAAAACTCTGAAAAGACCATGGTCACATATAAAAAGCACAGACCAGGGTATAAACTCCCATAAAGACAGACAGGAATAAATAGAACGCTTCTAAAGTCCGAACAATCTTTTATACGCTTCGATGAACGATGGCATCAGCTTGATTTTTTTCCTACACGAAGAAGATAACCAACTCCAAATCTTTCAAGGAAAATTAAGGTGCCGAGTGCCACCATCTGCTGAAAAACTTTCAATAACTCTTCTATAAATATATATAGATTCTGTAAGTCACCAGTATACATCGCATTTGCGGTCCTACAACTATAGGACACGTTAAGCAGTAAATGTAGAGCTCCAATTGTATGTGCAATTGTGGCAAAAATGATTTTATTGCAGGAACAATCCACAACGTCATCACACCTTTAAAAGCTGTGACGCAATGAGGATGCGGTTAGTCACGATTAGCTTAAAGTAGTGTCCTCTACTAACACGATGAAAAGAAACACGAATATACTTCTATGCTCTCCAGGCATGATTTTGTTTCGACACAAGGCTCTCAAGAGGTATAAAAAGCACAAACATGCTAAAACGTTGCTCTTCGAATATTCGGAATGGGCTCTGAACACACCATAGACATATATGGGCACATTGTTAGAAAGCATGACTGGTTTTGCTTTGCTATTTTAGTATCGGTTGCAGCATTACAGCTCGCATTGGTTTTCTAACAAGAGATGAAACAGGAAGTAAGTCGTTTCCCCTTTTGGACTTGTGATTTAGCACCATGGAGGTTATCAAGTTTAAAAACCACCTATACAGTTTTAGACCAAAAACAGTTTGGTGAACAGAAAGTGTTTAGACATGACTATAAAAATGCAATGAAAACTAAAAATAAATTATTGAAATTAAGAAGTTAAAAAATAAAAGCCTTATAGGGGTTTTCAAGCGAAAAATCAGACACGGATGAAAACACCACTTGATGCTTCAACAGAACGTGTCCGTTACCGACTGCCATGCACAAGGAGTGGATCCATGGGTTATACTGAGGGGTTTACAATGTTGTCCTGAGCAATGTGAGTCTTTCTCAGTTAAACACAAAAGTGTGATCTAAAATAAAATCGATAGATGCAGATCTGAATTAATACGTTCACATCATTTGATTAGTAATATGCATGTTTTTACAGAGTATCTTCGCTGCCGCTAAGCTTTCACACACACTACGTGGTCCGCACTGAAAGCTTCTGTTCAGATCTCAAGAATCCAGCAATTTAAGGTTGGCTCGAAGAAGAAAAAGAAAAAGGGAGGAGGGTTGAGATTTTAAGGTCAGTTACGGGAACAGAACGTCCTGAAATCTTGGCAGCGGCCATTTCTATCCAGCTTTTAAAAAGCATAAAAAAGCCTACAGGAATAATTTAAAAGTAGTCACAATTTTGCTGCAAAATATACAACGATTCTGGCTAAAATTCAACCTTTGTGCCGCTTTTTTGTTTTACTTCACTGCTTATGAACTGGTTAAAAAAAAAAAATTGCTATGACTGAGACCGAGACTCTTTTCCAAACCAGTAATAAAACATTTAGTGAACCACAAAGGATGCAGCAAAATGGAAAATGTTCTTGAAAGGCCATGATCATGTTTCCACACATCACCAATCATGCATCATCTGCCCTACTGGACTGAATGTCTAAGGGTCGGCAGGAATCGCGATCCAAGGACATGAATGGCTCCACAACAGCGGTTTAAAAGTTAGTGGTCCTTTTAAATGAAGGACTTTCATATTGAAGAGGTGGCTGTTAAGCTTTGAAACCCTCTGCTTGGAGCCCCTTTACCTGTCAAGCCTCGGCCCAGTGTTTTTACCCGTCTAGCTCCATTGTCTTGCAGTTGCACTGCAACTTTTCCATCACTCTTCCTCAGTTTAAGAAGCGTCGACAGCGCTTGGCACCACAGTTACAGCCGAGCTTGTTGCTGGCATCTTCTATGGGGAACTTGTAGTCGTAGGTCAGCTCTTCTCCACGGTAGATCTTCCGCAAGGCGAAAATGACTATGTGCTTCTGACCCTCCACGTTGATGACTCGAGAGTAGCAGTTTGGTTCACAGGAGTGGTTGATGAACCGTGCTGCATTACCGTGCATCGTGGCATCTACAACGTCGAAGTCGTCAATGCGGAACATATAGCATCCAATGCCCTGGTAGGAAGAGCAGAGAGGAAAGAAGTGGTTTAAGACTGATAATATTCAAACTCTGACCCAAATCTAGTACAGGGTGATCCTAAAAGATGTATTTGTGTAAAACAAATAAGTAACTAATCTAAACTTAAGACATACAAACAAATATAATAATATAAATAAAGAATATGATCAAAAAACTAAATATAAGGAAAAATAGTAAAGTTTAAAATAATGCTGTTTCTATTCATCAATAAAGGTCTATCATGGTTTCTACAAACATATTAAGCAGCACAACTGTTTTCAATATTGATAATAATAAGAAATGTTTCTTGAGCAGAAAATCAGCATATTAGAATGATTTCTGAAGGATCATATGACAATGAAAATGAATAATGATGCTGAAAATTCAGCTTTCCATCACAGGAATAAATTGCGTGTTAAAATACATTAAAATAGAATTAATTTTTTTAAATAATATTTCACAATATTAATGTTCTTACTATATTTCAAATCCAGGTGAAAACAGATAAAAGGCAGTATGACAAATGGATGACATTGCATTCTATTCATGAATAAAAAGGCTTAATAAAAAGAGTTCTTATTTTTCTTTAAATCTTAATTACATAAATATTTTAATGTCTAAATGAGATAAATATTAAATACTGCTACACATAACAGAAAGAAGGAGAAAAGACAGAGAGATATGAATACCCAAAATGCATTTCTGCAGATTAACCTAGTTGTAATCGGCTGAGAGTTCAAAAATAATAATAAATACTAGGAATGTTCCAATCAGTTTTTTGTGCCCTCGACCCGATCCAGTGAATATAGAGTTTCTGCCGATACCGAGTCAGAATCCGATACTTGTATTTTCCTAGTGCTTGTTGCACATCTCAAATACACATGGCAGATAAAAATAAACAGTAAATAAATGACTTTCGAGTGATTCGTTACTAAAGTGCGCATCAAATATGCTAAACACGGAAGCTCAGACGTGCGTGACGTGCTAGAACAGACCTCATTGGTTCTTGCGCATCAACATGCATATTTGAGCTACATTTCCTATTAATGGCGGTTGACAAACCAACTAAAAGCTGCATATCGCCACCTACTGCACAACACCTGCATGACAGATGACAAAATATAGGATCAGGCTTAGGATAGCTGATACCGATCAGTTAAATAAATGCTAAATCGCCCCCAACACCGATCCTTGACATCGGATCGGGACATCCCTAATAAATACCATTTTAAAACAGCACTTTCCACTTACCTTGCCATCGTAATACTTCTCACGCTTGTCCGTTAGAACAGAACGAATAACAATGCCTGAATACTCAATGACCATCTCCCCAGCCTCGATGTTTCGCTTGCAGAAAAGGCCTCTTCCGTGAATCGCAGACCTATGACGACAATAACAGTTACAATGAATGAGACTTGTTTTGAATGAAAACACTGGCAACACAACCAAGGAACTGGGAAGAAAAATATTGTACATTTTATCTGTCATTAATTGCAAAAACAGAGCAAAACGAGACACCGGCAAGGGATTGCAGAATAGACCTCAAACATTATAAAACAAATTCCATGTTTAAACCATAGAGAAATGTGTTATTACAGGGATTAAAAAGGAAGACAAATATTTCTAGCAGATCCTAGAATTTCTTAAAATGAAGTGCAACTTTACGCCACATCAACAGGGGTTTTTTCACAGGTTTATTATTGAGAGATCACCTAGAAACAAAATCTAAACATCTCCTTCCTGCGACTGGTGGATTCATTTCATCTTTGACTTCTGCTAAATGTAAAAACATACTAAACTTTTCATACTAAATGTGGGGGTTAAAGAACAGAACTGAAACTATGACTCAGTTCCTCAACTGGGTTAAAACGTTTTACCCACCTATAGACACCAACAGCTTCCTTGGATGTCCTCTCCAGATGTCTAAAGCGCATTGCCATAGGAAGCTCCAAACTTGTTGCACGCCTGTAAAGTGCAAATGATTTTATTCGCCATGTGAAACAAGCCATAGTTGCATAAATTTATTTATTTTTTAAATCGCTAAAAAATATCAATACTGAGAGAATTAGCCAAGAAAGAGGAATTACATTCAGTGACGCACGATTAAAAAAGGAGAAAGGAATATGAAGGGCACATTGTCATGAAAAAAATTAAATAAAAAAATCATCAAAAGCATGTATATTTTTCAGTCTATGAGACAAAAGCAAAAATATCAGCATTTGTATTTTAGTGCTCATGGTGACCCCATTGAAATACTTTAAAGTGCCCCATTATGCTTTTTCAAATATTACCTTTCGTGCAGTGTGTATTATAGCGGTTTCGAAATATAAAAGGTCTGCAAAGTTTCAGAGATCAAAGTACACGACAAATGCCATTATTGTCTCCCAAAAGAAAGACCTGAACTGCCTGAAATGAGTCGTCAAACCTATTCTGCATGAACTTGCATAGGTTTGTAACAAATTCATATAATATGGTCCTCATTGGCTTCCCGTGACCAGCATCTACTTTGACTCGCCCTTAAACACTGTAGTTGTAGGACTAGGCCTGGACTAGTTTGGTTCGTGTTGTCGACATGTCAAGAACTTTTCCCTTCTGGGATGAGCAATCGCGAAAGACTGGTCCATCTGACCAAGACCAGACTCTCGGAAAGGAGGGGTTTAGTAAGACCAGATTCTTTATCGAACAGTGTAACAGGCCCTTAGAAAAGAGTCGATGCAGTGTATTTGAGAACATTAAAGTGGACATATGCTAAATCCACTTTGTTAGCCCTTAAATGCATTTTGTTGTATATTTGGAGTGTTTATAAGTACAGAAAAGTTGAAATTAGTCTCTTCAGGTGCTTCGTTGATATCTTTATATTCTGTTTTGGTCATATTCCGATTTCCGATTGGAAATATGTTCCGATTTTTCTATTGTCTATGACGTTTTTTGAACTATTATGTTACAGTATTTGCAGCGGAACTGCCAAATAAGGACATCGACTTCCGGCCCAACACTTCGAGCAATCCGCCATTTTTATTTTTCGCTGCAATTTTGTTGTCCAAGTTCAAGGATGCAGAAGTTACGAGAGGGTACGTCAAAATGTTCGGATGTTGGATGTATAACCCACACGCTTCATTACATCGTCTCCCAGCATCAGAACCTCTTTGAAGTGCCTGGTTGAGTTTTATTTTTCACGGAAATGTACCCACATCTGTGGGTAAAGTCATGTTTGTGTGCGCGAAGCACTTCAAGGATAACTACTTCAGCAACCTCCGCCAGTATAAAGAAGGATTTGCCGATAGACTTCGTCTGATTGAGGGGTCAATTCCTTCTATCTTTGGAGGCGACGAACAGAGCACTTCGGTAAGCTGTAAATAACGTTAATAAAAATAAAGTACTACTTTCTTAAAACACATGGTCATGGTTTAGCAGTATCTTTGTCTTTTTCTTTTTAAGTACACGTCTGTAGCAGTATTACTGTTGTTGAGTTTCATCATGACAATGGTCATTTAGCTGTTGTGTTTTCTGATGCTTTTCTAAACGTAGCATAATTTATCAATACAGATTTTTAGTGGTAAGATTAGGCCGTAGTCATTTGTCTCGTTAGTGTGCTTGTTTTAACAAGAGAAATAATCAACTTTTCTTTAATTGTTTATAATATAACTTATATTTTGTTTTGTGAGTGTTAAATAGTCATTGTAAAACATGCAGTATTGTAGTAGTGGGCATGGATGGAGAAGTTACTGTATATACAGTAAAACACCATTGCAATACATCCATAGACGTTGATTCGTCGTCTTTATTTTCATCTCGCTCCGACTCTGGCTCGAACATGTAAGGCTTGATGGACAAGTCTTCTGTTGTTGACATTTAGTTAATAACGTGTGAATAAAAAGTTTCTGTGCCGCTAGATAATCGTATCTCTGCTATCAAACTACAAAAATGGCAGACCGTTGTGGAGTTGAACCGAGTGTCACCTCTGCAACCTGGAGAGGGTGCGGGGTATGAAGTGTCTCATTTGGATTTAAAGAGACCGCACACCAAAACGAGTTGCTCTCAGACGCACATCAGAGAAGGGGTAGAAAAGGGGCCTGTGGAGCTACAATAATAATGAGGAATTCAGACCCAAGCATTGCTGTTCCGCTTTATATAGACCACAAATGCATGATTTATATGTAAAAAAGGAACAATTTAAAAGCATGATATGCACCCTTTAAAGTGTTTTTGACCTTGGATGCATGTAAATCTATTGTAGGAGACCTCCAAAACAAAATTAGGAATCTTTAAAATAGTATTATAGGGGCACTTTAAAAAATACTATCTATAAAAATACAATAAAAAAAAACAGCAAAGTGCTACATCACGCATATAGTGTAGTAGTTCTGAAACAATATAGATGTTTTACTGTGAACCTCTATTAGGTTTTCTCGTAATTCAACGTGCTTTTGTGTCAAATCGAGAAACAAAACTTTCATTCAGTAAAATTCTAACTCTTATTTGACCTTGTGGATTTGAGAAGAACCTCATCTTCTTCCTCATCATACAGGTCGGTGTCAGGAAGCTGTCTGTGCTGTGACGCCAGGAAGTTAAACATATCAAAAGTAGACTTCCTGTGAAACAGACAAGTTGGTGTGAGCAGTTTCACCCAGAAAAGATCCCTTTCTAGGCACGCACATTTTAAGCCACAGAAATATGACTTCTAGATAACATCACTTGTTACTCTCCAAGACAAATGTATGTCTAAACCCCCTACATCGGTATGATAAAAAAAGAAGCAAAACACCTACTCCCTAGTTGCTAGTCATTTAGGAAACGCCTTCTATAAAAGATATTGATATAGGGACAGACCCCTTATAGTGACGCATTCTAAAGTTCCTTATTTAAGGCACAATGTTCATCCCAGTAACTGGATTGTAGTTTGTGAACTAGGACTGTCAATCGATTATAAAACACAAGTGAGATAATTACACATTAAGGTCAATAATTAATCAAATTTGCTGGGAAAAGCCCTTTTATTAAAATAATAATAATAATAGTAACAGTAGTGGCAGTATATTATTATTAGTAGTAGTACTATATTATTGTGACATACAAATCAAACATTTAATAAACATTACAAAAAGTGTCTTTAGAAGTCAAATAGTTTGAAGCTTTGTAAAAAAAATAATAAAAAATAAAAAAATATTAAATTAGTATTATCATTCATCATCAAGTAGTGGTAGTACTACTATAGTATTGTGGCTGACAAGTTCATTGATTAAACAAACTGAAAATAAACAAATATCAATTTGCTGGGAAAGAGGCTTAATAATAATAATGACTTATTATCAATATTAATTAGTAATGGTACTATATTATTGTAGCAGACCAGTTAAGCACTGAATAGACATTACAAAAAGAGGCTTTAGAAGTCAGTGAACTGTTTGTCGCTTTGTAAAATAATAATAAATCATCATCATCATCAAAAAAAAAAAAAAAAAAAAAATGTAATTATTAAATCACTATGTTACCACCACTTCATATATTATTTAACAGTTAAACCAGTGAATTGACCTTAAGTAGACTTCAGAGCGGGCACAGCCACTTGGGTTAACGGGCAGATCTTCCTCCTGGCTGGCCTGCTTGTGGAAGCGGAAAGTGTGGCGCTGGCAGCATTTGGCCCCCTGGAGCTGTTCCACCAGGTAGACTACGGCATCTTGAAGCATTCCCATCATACGAGCACCGCTCAACCCAGAAAAAGTGAGTTGCCTCAGTCCAGCAACAGCACGGGCTTCCTGGACCCCCTCGATAACAGTGGTCCAAGCCACTGTTGGGAATTTCAGGGAAATTTTTTTTTTTTACATTTTTGGATTCACAAATACATACAATTTACATGCACACAGTACACACATCGTTTATTTTAACTGCCAATGGCAAGCAAACAGATTTTTTTTTAAAACAATTTCTTACTGGTTTTCTATTAACTAATATATGTTTATAAGTGAAGTACTGTAATCTGATTACAGTTGGTCAGTGCAGTGTGAATTAGCCTTTAGATGTCTTTGATTTGAATGGCTCACTCCACTTACATCAGGTAACAGCAAGGAACAAGCAAGGGGCACACTAAAATATATGCAATTTAAACCATTATGATAAATAACCATATGATAGATAGATAACCATTATGTTTCTGTTCCTCATAAACTTTCCGGCCAAAAGGTCAATATTGTCAAAAAAAAAAAAAAAAAAAAAAAAAATATATATATATATATATATAGATTCGTAACTCAACAGAAAGAAAATCATACTTCTACATAACTTTTTTTTTTTTTCCAACCACAAGCTAAGACATGACTTCCTACCCTCAATGCTGTCTGCTTCTACACTGAAGCCGTCATCACTAGCGATCTCAAAGCGTAGGTGGGGATGGTCTCGGCTGAGAGGAACATGCTCTTCACCGTCTGAGGGAGGCATCTCATCATCTGAGCAGGACAGCATCCCTAAAAAGAAAGAATATCTTTTAACATCTCACTCTTTGATCCATTGAAAGACCTTAAAGTGAGCAAAATGAAATAAAATAGAACGACAAAAAAAAAAAAAACGTACATTTAAATTACATTAAAATATACCTGAGTATTTGTTCCAGTCAGATGCACTACGGTTCGCAGGATCCCAAGTTGCTGGCTTGTTGCTGTCTCCACCTCGAGGCAATGAAAGTCGATCCCAAGGTCCAGGCCTAAAATAAAATCAATGATAGGTCACATATTAATGGATTAGTCAGGTCATTTTAGTGTCTGACATATTCTTTCCATTGCAATAACATAAAGTCAATCGAATGACATACATTAATGGAAACGGTGGAACAAACTACCCACATTAAAAAAAAATTATGTGGTATTATTACTATTTAGTCTCCTTGCTTTGAATTTTTAAACAAACATTCGATGTAATGTTCTCTAAGTATGCAATACATTTATTGTTTGAAAAGCAAAATTAAAAGGTAGGTCCTGCTGATATTTAACAAAAACACCTTTTCAATTGCAAAAAAGGCAATTACATTTCCAATACAATTCAAATGGAATTCCAATATAAATCCCATTTCCATTCAAAGGCTCACCTTGCACTCTCAGAGTCACTACTTCGCTCTTCATTCAGCTTGTCCAAGTCTAGAATTCCCTTGACGGTTGGGGTTTTAATGCGAACTCCATACCTGCAGTGGAAAATAGTCAAATTAATATTCCTTGCGGCATTTAAAATGACAGAAAATATCCTTAAATTTAAGTAAATTCCATTTACCTGGCTGATACAGAGTTTGACTTGCATGGTTCTTCCAATGCACTAGGGTGGCCAAGGTCCAGAAAGTCAGATTTTGATTTCTTGGTGGCAATACGGTCAGATAGAGAGGACACTCTTTTCATTCGAACCTGCTTTGGTCGAGGTGCTGCTTCTGGTGTAGCTGGTGGGGAAGTCTTTGCCTCTGGTTTAACAAGGAGACCTTCAGGTAAAATAACTGAACTTGTTTTCTGAGTTCGACCAACAACGGTAGTGTTACGAGGTGATGAGGGAGTAAGAACATGGGGAACGGTTTTGTTGGGATCATAATAGCCAGCCATGGCCTGGTTGATGATAGCTTGAGCACTCTCTGCTTGATTAGATACATCTAAGGAGGTTGTTACTTGACTCATAGATTGTTTGCTAGAGGGACCAGGTGTGCTAGCAGACTTTGTTCTTCTAGGTGTGGAAGACTCCTTCTTATTCCGTGCTTTTTTCACTCCATCTCCAGAAGCTTTGGCATTCCTACGTGGTTTCTTAACATCTGCTGGTAGTGAAGCTGCTCCGTTACTACTGGTGGTAAGTAACTGGGTAATGGTATTGGAGGTCTGCACCAATGGGGTCACAATTTGGTGGATTTGGGTTGGAATGGTGGCACCCGCAACTGTGGGAAAGTTCCCAGCTGCTGCAAGTGTTGCTGACAAGGCATTGCTTTGCAAGAGGCTGGCGATTTGGGTAACACAGTTAAATGAAGGGGAGTGTGGAGTCGGTAGCTGGAAGGTGTTGCTTTCTGGGTTTTTGACAAAGATTTGACCAAGACGATTAACAAGTAAAACATGTGGTGTGGGATCCACATTAGGTCCACCAACTTCCTTTACAGTAAGAATAGCATGACCTGGTAATGCTTGAGTAACCAACTGTTGTTGGGGTTCAATTGTTGATCTGGGGGTTGAAAAATTTATGGAAATAGTTCGTCCTGGAGCAGTTTCTCTTTGCATAGGTGTGGTGTTGTACCCATTGATGACACCTGGAGCCGAGGCTGTCTGAATGGCAGTAGGCATTGCTTGGCACTGAGCTGATGGTTGGGAATTTACGGAAGAGGATGAGGAGACTACACCAACTGCTGTAGAGCCGACAGGCTGTGGAAATGTGGGATGCAATGGGACAGACACTGTACCAGAAACTGGCCCATAAGTCCCAAGGGGTACACCAGTAGCTGATGGCACAGACATCATTGACTCTAGTTTCTGTGGTACATTTGTGGGGACACATGGCATTGTCCCTCCAGGAACTGAAGGGGCAGGATGCCTTGGTTCAGCAGGTGGGTGTAATTTGGTTCTGAAACTTTCCATGGGCGGCAAGACAGTCTTACCCTCAGGTGTTTGGACAGGGTACAAGGACACATTTGCAGCAGGTGCCTGATTTGGGAATGTTACAAAAGGAACTTGCACAGAGGAATCTGAAGATAAAGGTTCAGAAGTGGATGCAGATTTGGGCAACTCTGTGAAAGGAACAGGATTTGGTTGCAGTGGAGTTTGAATTCCATTAACTTGGCCTAAGTCAGGAGAAACTTCTTGCAAGTGGTTGTTTGGATAAACTGTAGAGTCATCCATAGAGGACACAAAGTGACCACTACTAGGATCCAAATACAATTCTTTAGATTCTTGTGGGTCACCAAGAGAATGAGAATCCTGGACTGGGACTAGCTCTGTGAAATGTGCATTGGGTGAAAGAGGATCACATCTCTCAAGAATTAAAGGCATCTCTGGCTCAACAATTAAATGAGGGGATTGGAAATCATTACCATATGTAGAAAATGAGGGGATTAAAGACTTTGCTTCAACAAAATTAGTCATAGGGTCTTGTGTGTGTATAACCACCCCAAGGTCTGATTGCAATGTTTGAGTTAGACCAAAGGAATTTTGACCAGCAGCAGCCTCGGAGTTGGACACTGGTTCTAACCGACAACTAATCAACGAAATATCAGATACAGGGCTTGGAAGTGTCAAACACAGCCCATTGCTAGCTGTCTGATCATGAGGTACAGAGTTGAGTGATTTGTGTGGCTTTTGGGCTTGATTTGACAATTTCAAACCCTGGTTGTCATTGTTAGCCAGACTTGTATCACTCTCTGCCCCATCATCCACACCATCAAGTTGGGAAATATGCCTCAAAGATGGAGATGTAGGTGTCTGAGGCGCATCCCTTTGAGCCTTGCAAGTAACCACTGTGCGAGTGAAGTTGTAGTAGTTCTCCATGTCCTCATCAGAAGAACTATTACCCCAGTCCTCTCTACAACCATCAACAGTACAAGACAATCTCTGCGTAGACATTTTGGAATTCTCTTCATTTGGCTCCCAGAAGTCTTCCTCCTGGTTGTCTTCACCTTCAACTACAATTTGTGCACTGCAGTTCATAGCTACACCTTCATTCAGCACTGTTTCTTCAATTTCAAGCTCGGTCCTCAGCTCAGATGCCTCAGTCAGGTCTGCCTCTAAGTGGAAGGATGTGTAAGGGAAATCTCTCTCACTGTCTAGATGATTACCTTTATGTGTACCCAAAGGGTCACCTAATGGCAAGGCACCATTTTCTGCTGGATGCTCCTGTGGTGATGCTATAAAATTGTTTGGAAGTTCTACAGAGTCTATCTGATTAAAATCAAAAGGCCGTGGTCTTGTGGAGAAATGGGTGGGAGATGTAAGGGATCGGTTGATGCAGGGGGTGCTGCCAATGCTAACTTGCCTTGTGGACTGTGAAAATAGTCCTGAGGTAGAATGGGGTGTCAATATTCCAGAACCCCGGACTGAGGAAGCACTTCGACCTACAGGCCGAGCTGAGGAAGAGGTCAGCAGGTTTTCAGTAGCACCAAGGGGGAAAACTGGGGAGGTAGGCTGGGAGGTTTTAAGGTGGTGGGAACCACCTGCTCTAGATGCAATTGGGCCTGCATGGGATCCAAGAGTAGGGGAGGTCATGTGACTGCGGGTACCGCTATTCTGGGTGTGTGGGCTATGTCGTCGTGGCCTTCGAGTGTCATCCAAATCACTGATAGTCAGGATGTGGTGAGGTTTGGATGGGGCAGTTCCTGATTTTTAAAAAATAAGTAAATAAACAATGATCAAAATGTTTCAAATTAATTTTGTGAAGACAATACAAATGTGCAACGCTACTTTGTTAAATTGATTTTGATTACCAGGAGAAGGCAGTGGTCTGGAAAGTCCTCCGGCAGGTCTTCTGTTTTGGGGGTATGAAGGGATTTTGGGGCGGGCACCAAGGTCTGGTTTGGCAAAGACAGATACCGAAGTGGAATTTGTTTCACTGGAAGGATTTGTTGAGGACAAATCCACTTCGAGGGCTTCAGATTCTAATGGAAATATATATTGGAATTTCAATATTAAAAAATATACAAGACATCACTTTGCAGGAAGTAACATTATGCAGTACTCACCTGACTGTGGGCATGGACTATGGGCAATTGTACAATTTTCTCCCTGATCGGGCGACTCTTCCACTGGTTTTTCCTGAACAGGTGGCCGGACCTCTGTGACACGAAATGTGTATTTGCAGCGACGAAGAGGGTTTACAGTACTCCAATACCAGCGAGAGCATCTTTAAAAGTAGAAGAAACAAAAACTCTGTTGATGTGCAAACAAGACGAAATGTTAAGTCTAGTACATCCATTACGTGAGGAGAAAACTCCTCAAGAAATCTCAAGAAGCTACTTACTCATAACCCACAGGGAACAGTTTTCCATGACAGGCAGATAATTCACTCAGCTTTCCAAGCTTTTCTACTAGCAAAGAACCTAACAGTTGAAAAATTATGTTTAAAACAATGTTCAAAACATCCTTGCACAATAATGCATTACATTTACATATTACATATTTATTTATGTAACCTTAAAAGACAAAAACACCAACCTATCATTAAATTAATTGACTCCGGCTCCAATCCAGTCAAAAACTTTCTGCGAAGACTTATCCCTTCAAAATCCACATAAACTCTCCGAAGTACTTCGAACCCTTGACCAGTGATGACCTGGTGAAGTACAGAAGAAAAAATACCTGTTCTTACAAACCAGCTGCGTAATGTGCACTTAAGGCCTCAGTTTGACTTAATTTTAAGTTACTATAACAAACCACAACTAAATAAGCAGCCATTTAGCTAAATTAAATGCAATTAAACAAAGCTTACTTTTCCACTTATAAGGTCACGGTGCTTGTAACAGAAGACTCTTTTGTCATCCTGGAAGACACAGTTGCGAAAACGGGCACACATGAAGTGGTAGTTGCTCTGGCACGAAGAAAGGCAGCAACCTACCGTTGCTCCAGTTCGGTTACAACGTTCACAGCGCTGTGGAAGGAAAGTTGGAACATTAGCAAAGCCAAACATTATATCATTACAGATGGAAGTATACTATTTGTTTAAATACTACATATGAAATTTCTATGGCATATAGTAACAATCTCAATCAATTAAGTATGATATTTTCTAATTACTAATTCAAGGTAGTGTAAAGCATCACAATGGATCTGTTGAACCAGAATTAAATGAGATCAATAGCATACCATTAGACGACCTCGTGCTACAGCACTGTGGACATGCAGAAGTGAGCCATTATCCTCCTCAAACACCTCTGCAGACCACATGGTACAGTTCACATGAGCCCATTCATTTTGCCCAAGATAGAGCAACCTCCCTGCATCCTGGGAAGAGAAATGTATAATACAAAGGGTTGCAATTTAGATTTGGCTGACACTAATAACATCTTTCACAGATCAGAGTAAGACTTGTATGCTGTAATATTCTGACATGGTCTCTGAAAATTACAACTTTGTGAGCACCCGTACAAAAAGTACTGCGACAGTACCATAGTACAGCGATATTATCAGATGGCAATGTCATGATACTTACATTTTTGTATAACATATCGTTAGCTATGATTACTATGTTCATAAGTCACAATAATTACATAGTACTTCATGGTACTACAAAGAACACAGTAATATTTCCATGGTATGTGTCTTAGAAACCATGATATTACCATTGTAACATCCCTAAAATCCTATTAAGACCTTGTAGTAACAAGCTATTATGAGGTAGAATATTGAGTTTACAGTGAGTTACTGTCTAAAAAAAGTACTTACGCTGGACTTTGCATCACCATATTTTTGGCACAGAACGCACTGTCTCTCATCGTCTTTCGACCAGCCTGTGTCCAGCTCGGTTTTAACTGGCCGACCCTTTTTCCCTAGGAGAAAGCATCAGAATCTCAAGTTAGGATGCTTTTATCACAGGTTTTCCATATGTTCAGAAACAATGGTTATAAGTGTAATTTTATACTTGTGTGTACCTTTCATATTCATTCGTAATGCCCTTATGTCCATAAAATGACCTTTAGGGTTATGGTCCAAAACTGTGGACAGATCATCATCATCTCCCATTTTAACATCCACTTGTCTTCCAGTTATTTTTGGGGTGCCGTCCAAAGCCTTGCTGCAGCCATCTCTCTCACGCCATTGAGCATAAACATGTTCATAATTTGGTGGCATCACAGCATGTGAAAGCATCCCACTGCAGCACAAGTGAGAGTGCAGGAATCGAAAGGAAGGCAAGTGTGATTAATAAAATATACAATGATGTTTGAAAAGAATGAGACTGGAAAGAATTTACAAACTTACGCTGGTAGATGTTTGGAGCGTGGATCCCATACTTTAGGGTCCAGACTGTTGAACCAACCATAAACATCCTCTAAGATCTGAAAAGGATTGCAATTATATAAATGCATCCAAATATAAAGCCAAGTAGAAGAATCACAAAAAAAAAAAGTATGTTATGAGTATTTCTAGGCTGATATTTAGAATAGAATAAAAAAATATATGCAAACTTAAAATGTTAAAGACAGTTTTGTAAAAAGACGGTCATATCCAATATACACATATTTATTTATAGACTTTATTTATAGTCTAGACCAGTGGTTCTCAAAGTGTGGTACGCAGGCTCCCTCTAGTGGTACGCAGAGGAATCACTGAATTTCGCACGTAAGATCAAACCGGTGTGATCAGTCTTGGTACCCAGTCTATATACCCTGGAGCGTACGATACGATTACACCATAGGATTACACCGGTGTGATTAGAACAGTTAGTGCATCACATGATCAACTGCTAAATTCAAATGTGCTTCACGCAGTTGGCTGGCGCTGAGCCAGAGACGGACGCGCGCGACTCAGACACTGTCAAATATCACAATTATTCAGTGTTTTTAACCACATAATGTTTATTTTAGGTTTCAGACATTTAAATTCACATAAGTAATAAAAAAAATACATTTAGAATTTGTACAATACACACTGATGTCTATGGAAGCGGAAATAATATTAATTTCATTATAATTAGATGACACGTTTTATTCATATCAGATACACATTGTGTCAGTAACTTTAAAGTTAACTCTATTCTTCTCCCAGTTCACCGGCCGCTTACTTTCATGTATTTCGGGAGAAAGGATGAATTCACGTCCTGTAACGTTAAATCCAACAGATCCGATTCTCTGAACCGTGACACAAACTAACATGGCGGCGCATATAGCTCAACTAACGCTATCACTTCCACTTGCATATATTTGACCAGTGTTGGGAAAGTTCACTTTCTACATGAACTAGTTCAAAGTTCAGTTCACACATTTTAAAATGAACTAGTTCAGTTCATAGGTCACAATTCCAAAAATGAACTAGTTCATAGTTCTTTTTTTCCATAAATTTGTTGCGAGCTATTTTTTTTAAATTATTGCCACAGCCCACAACCACAGACAGCAATTATTTTATAGGCGGGCAAAGTTTGCACAAAACTGTAAGATTTTCCCATCCTCACCGACCTTGTCATAAAACTCGTTTAAATGATCATACCGTAACGAGTGGATATAAGATTTGGCCCCTTTAAGAGCTGCGCGCGCGCCCTGTTAAACTCACTCTATGGGCCCTATTTTAACGATCTGAAACGCAAGTGTCAAAGCGCAAGTAACTTTGTGGGCGGATCCCGGATGTTGCTATTTTCCCGGCGGGATAAATGCCTCTTGCGCCTGGCGCAAATCTAATAGGGGTTGGTCTGAAGTAGCTTCATTATTCATAGGTGTGGTTTGGGCGTAACGTGAAATAAACCAATCAGAGCGTCATATCACATTCCCTTTAAAAGCATGATGAACGCGGTGCGCTTGTTCCATGGCGCAATACTATTATAACGGCGCATTTACCACCGGTTTCCTTTCCCTCCTGACACAACGCATTACAATACGACGCATCCAGTCCTCGCTGCTTTGTCGACTACATGCTGCTTTTTGTTTTGATGACGCATGCGCCGGTGCAACACTGGTGGCTGGTGTTGCCAGATTGGGTGTTTTTTTCGCTACATATTAAGGCCTGTTTTAGCCGGGTTTTGCCTGGAAGGCTCTATAGAAATATGGCACCCAATTGAACGAAGTTAAACTGAGAGAGCGTGCGTTCACAGACCCCAGAATGAACGAGTTCACAGTAACGTTCATCAGGCATTAATACAGTACGTTCAGTTCACGTTCGCCTAAAATATGAACGCTCAATCGTTCAATGAACGCGTTCAGGCACAACACTGTATTTGACGATATTTCATGCCATAGCTAACGAATTTGTGAATATTTTGAATAAAAAAAAAGAAATACAAGCAGATAATCAGTCATTCAGCGCTATTGTGGCTGCGGTGTGTCACGTGACAAGCAATGATGCGTCCGTCACCATGGAATCAATAAAGTGGTACTTTCTAAAAATAATGGTCACCTTGAAAAACTCACGGGGGTCAGCCAGAATATTAAAAAAAGTTTAAAAAGGTTAAATATGAATACACAGCTTGTTTTTTTTTAAATTAAGTACAGTACTTTTTTTTTTTTTACTTAATATTTTAAGTACAGTAGGCTACAGTGTTTATTTTACTTTTAGGTGCAATACATTTGAATTGAATCATCATTTAAGTTTTTTATTTAACCTGTTGGTAAGCTGCACAGTGCCGTGTTAGTTCAAACTGTGTTTTTACAATGTTTAAAGTGGTTGACAATAATAAATATTCTTATTAGAAATTAAACCGCCTTATTTTTGAGCTGTGCATAACTGTAGCTAAATAGTTAGGCCTACTACGCTACTGTATTTTCATATTGGTCATTATGGTGGTACTTGGAGAGCCAAATATTTTCTGAGGTGGTACTTGGTGTAAAAAGTTTGAGAACCTCTGGTCTAGACTATAAATAAATGTGTGTATATTTGTATATATGTGTATATTAAAAAAGTGCATCATTAGTCCATTTTCTTTTTCATCAGATGACATAAGCTACTCTAACTGGTTTGGTGAAAATAACTATGGTGTCAAATTAAAAATAAATACACAATAATCTGACCGTGAGATAGTATGAGCGGGCGAGGGCAGTGGGTCTTTGGTCCTCAGGTAAAATTTCCTCATCCTCCAAGTGACTGTGAATAACCTTCACCACATCCTCATGGAAGGATTTCTGCTTAACAAAACCACAAATTAAATTAATATTTCCTTTTGATATCCTGTTCATTCTGAAACCAAAACGCATAATTGTCCTGATAATTTGAGGGTTCAGTTTGAGGTCGACTAACTAATGTGTGCCATCAGAGATACTAGCAATTAGCAGGCAGGAGAAAGGAATTAGCTTTTCTTTTTCAAAATCACATTTACAGTAATTGCTCAAAGTCACACATACATACCTTACTTTGATAATGCATACTAATAATATACATATGTATACATCATGGCCACACATTCTTACATACTCATACCATTTGCCTACATACTGTAACAGCCCACATTACTCTGTTCATACCCTTCAATGAAAAATGAGTTAGCTAAGTGGGTAAAAAGAATATGTGATGGTACTTTTCAACCCTACATTCCCATTTGGTCACTTTTTTGGGGTCTCAAAAAGCAAACAGAGATTTCCTTTTGTGGATCTCAGACCTAAAACAAGTACATTTTCAAGTGAGTTGAAAAGCAGAGAAACTGACCAAAGATGTGTATTGGCCTTCATCAAACTTCTTTCCAATAGCACGGAGGTCGCAAACAGGCAAATATTCAACTCCAGTGTCCGGAGAACCCAGTGCAGCACACTACAAAAGAAGACAAAGCACTAGGAATTTCTAACAAAGCAATGACTAATGTTCCTTTTTATGTGTAACCAGTTTATTTCCTGTAAATTCCCCCGCTTTGAATAAACTGCTCAAACATAAATTTTCAAATGTTTTGTACAAAATACAACAATATACTAACATTTCCTCTTAATTGGGCTTCATGAAGCAGGGGTGGAATGTTATATGCATCAATCTGGTGAACTAGAGTTCAAATTCAAGCCAACCCATTTTCAGCATCCAACAAAGTAATAAGTCTTAACTATCACTTGCGTAGTAATAAGGCCATCCTTTAAAATGTTTTGGTTTTACAGTAACAGCAAAAAAAAAAGGTCAGTAGGTAGGTCTATATTTTTTTCCCAAGATTCAATGTAAAAGAAAAAAAGTACACTTTTGGTCATGGTGATTACATATGTATGAATTTAAACAAATTTGCATATCGTGACATCACTGACTGGGTCTTCAACCCATGCCTTCAAGCGCACCATTGCAAACCTCATTCTGATGCAGGTTATATAGACCACAAACAATCTTTGTCAAAAATGAGCCAGAATCAATAGTTTGAATTTCCTCCACCAACATTTTAGTGGTTTCCTTCAGCTAAGTCGACACGTTTACCGTTAGACTAGAGGGGAGAAGGGATGGGAAAAGATCTGGGCACAGTATTCCCAGAACTTCGTGCCACGTTCAAACAGTGTCAAGATGTTTTAATGCATTTTTTAGATGTATTATGGTGCCCGAACTGTGTGATGTGTAAACGAATGGCGTAAACAATCATAGATGACGCAACAGGTTTTTATTTAAAAGAAAGAACGTAGCCTACGTTTGTATGTAGGGCTAGGACATTTATATTCACAATATTACTAAAATATAATTTATATTATTTTATTGCATTTGTATTAGTTGTTTAAAGAGTAAAAAAAATCGGTCGGTCTTAACGCAAGTTTACAACTGGCAAGTCAGTTGGACTAAAAGGAAAAATAAATAAATTATTGGGTCGGTCCTAAATTTACAGGGTCGGTCGGGTTATGGCAAACAAGAATATTTTTTTAAGGATGGCCTAAGTGCATTGACCTTAAAGTGGATTTAAACCACTTTTTAGTTGTGATATAGTGTCTCAGTCTATTTTACATTCACACGGGTATTTTAAGAAGTAAATCCATTTGAATATAATAATAATAATTTTATTATTCCTAAGACAGTAATATATTACTATTGTAACACAGCTGTGTAAAATAATTTCAGAATAAGTATACTTTACATACATTTTGTCTTTATTTCCTCACTAGCAAGAGTTAAATTCTTAAGCTTTAATTTTGGCAGAAAATGGCAGTTTCTGTGAAAACCGGCGTGTTTCAAAACAAATCTAGTGAAATGCTGTCCAAATCTGTCCAAAATTTTTTATATATAATTAAAAAAAGAGGTCTCTGCACACACTGTGAACTGGGCATGGAAAACATTGGATCACATGCTGAATGCATGAGCAAAACAGACTAAATACTTAATTATATCCCATCCTTTTGCTATTTAATAAGGGAACTAAGCCATATCACGCTTTTCATTTTAGTTCAATTTACAGATGCTTTGACAAAACCATTTATGTTATAATGAAAATTGTATTTTAGGTTCATTGTGAGACTGGTTCACTGACAAACTTTACACAGCTGAATAATGATAATAATGTCTTTTTTTAGAGCTGCTTTACAGCAGAACTGAACTCTGTTTTCATCACTAATTCTGTTATTTTCCAGTTTATTACTATAAAGCTGCTTTGAAACAATCTGTTTTGTGTAAAGCACTATATCATTTTTTTAAAAATGTGACAGGACAGATAAGGACATTGGTGAGCAGCCAGAGTCTAGATAATTTACAGGAAACACTGGGAATTATGTATTTTCTTTGACTGTTGAGACTTTATCCATTCCAATAACTTTCAGGACCATGGGAACCCTGAGCCAGGGAAGGAAAATGCTTGAAACAATAAATATTTAGTAAATGTATTTTCAAAATGTTTATGCGATCCTAGCTGCTGTTTGAACAATCAACAGTATCTAGTAGGGGTGGGCAATATAGCCTCAAAATTATATCACGATATTTCAATAATATTTGCGATAATGATATTTATGACGATATGGGAAAAAAAATGTAGACACATTTTTTTTAAACATTTATCTCACCTAAATGTTTGCTCACTCATTGCGTTTTTACACTTGGGTAATTTTGTTGTTAAGTGTTTACACAACACAAGGAAGCTTGATTTCAATCTTTGAATTAAATTGAAAAAAGTAGCAAAAATATATACAAAATAATAAAAAAGATACAAATAAAGAGAAGTTTTTGAGTAGGTCTAACACTAATGTTCAGAAATATTACAGAAACTGAGGTAATCTAATGTAAAATAACACTGATAGACTTTTAGTCCTGACTAAATTAAATACATAGGCTATTAATTCTGATTTCTTACAATTAAAGCTATCTTTTGTTGTTTTGACGACAAAATTAATGAGACACGCATATGGCTGCGTTCACTTTAAGAACTAGTGCACGGATCCATTACTGTTTTCATTATACTGTCTGTCACACTGTCACATGCGTTTTATGCTCATTTAAGACATAACCAACTGTGTTTACGAGTATACTAACCACGACCGGAATTTTTACACAGTTTTGCGTGTTTTTTCCCCCCCTGTTAAAGCGATATAATCCGCGGAAAATAACTTTTGTTACTCGCGAGCTGTTTGTGAGGCGGCTTTACTGTATGTCTGCACGCAGAGAAAAACATATCCGAGAGCGCGCGAGTACTGAATAGTTTAAAATCGCTTGAATGTTTAAACTGATAAGACTTAAAAAGAAGTGAAAATGATCAACTTTAATACGATGTAATGCTGGCCCAATTGTGCAAGTGACAATTCCGGCATGTCCTCGACGCATGCCTTGTGCAACCTATGTGTGCAACCCATTTTGAGAGCGCGCGAGAGAGAGAGGAGACGCACTAACGCTGAACATTCACGCGGTTTTTGAAATTGCGTCTCGGAGAAAGTTTTAAAATTATTGATTTGATTTTATAATCTGTGTGGATCAGGCTCATTTAGGCTACTCGTACAATCTACATGCTAAAGTGAATCAATGTTTGCGGGGGAATATCCTGCATTATAAGTGGTAGACCTGCGGGAATTATTAGTAGCTCCCGTTTTAGGTACTAAATCGTCATCGGAGGCTCTCACGCTCAGACAGGGTGTTGTTGTGCGGTCTAGGGGACGTAAATGCGCCATACGTCATTGCATCGCTACATCATTAATATCATGATATGACACTTTTTTATCATGTAAAAAATTATACCGGTGTTATTGTGGACGGTATGATATGGCACACCCCTAGTATCTAGTTGCTGCAGCTTTAAAAGTACAGCATTCTAGGTTTAGGAGAGATCATCGGATGCCCACCTTCTTGCAGGTGACCAGGTGCTTGGTGAGGCTGGAGTTCAGCAGGCATTCCAGCACCCTTTCTAAGCCAGTCCTCAGCTCCAGGTTCAGCAGTTCCCTCCACCCCGCTCCATTAACATCCTCTCCATTGGGCTGCTCTTGTAAGCACGGCTGACAGGAGTACACCACACTCTCAGGTAGACTCGACAAGATTTCATACAAGTCATCTGTGAGAAAACAAAAATTCGAGGAGTCAGCCACAGATGCAAGAGGTAGATTTCCTATTGATGATACAGAGTGAAGTCTTTTCACAGAATATTGACAGTCATTGTGACACTTAAAACCACACTTTTCTCAGAAACTCCCTGAGAATGCTTCATGCAAAAAAAACTGATATCATGGGAATGATTGCTAAATAATAGGGTTGTGGAAATCATGCAAGCGTTTGCATAACTTATTTCCAATGTTTGGCCTGTGAACATCACAAGGTTTTGGGGAAAATCACATTTTATGTAGGAATGCTTTCATAATACAGCCACATCAAAACAAATCAATTAATTCTCCTATAATGCACAACAAATAATTTAATTATCCTATAACGCACAATAATATATTTATTTACAAACTGATGATATCTGGAGCGTTCTTTTTTGTGAATTTGGTTAAGTGCCATCATAATAAATGTAGATTGCAAGTTAAAATGTATTACATTTGATTGATAAAAAAATAAACAAAATAAAGATAACATAAATAATATAAATAAATAATTAAAATCTGTTATAATTTTTTTTTTAAACTCTATAAAATAAAACCATGTGACCATCCCTCTCTGCCCAGCCTTTAGCAGAAGGTAAGATCTGAAAAGGTCACTCACCTGTCAGATTTTCACATTTAGCATGGACCCAGTGGTTACAAGTGGAGCACTGCATCATCTGGCTATCGTAGTCATTATCTTCATAACACTTGAAGCACATGGTGCAGTAGTTACCTACACACAGAGAAAAAATAACTTTGTGCGGATGTGTTTGTCACACATAAAGGGTAGCTATTAAAAGGTCAGTGTGGCAGACTGCTAAAATGTAGTTGCTTTTTTTAAGTCCATTTGTAAATACAAGTTCATAAGTTGCATGAGATTGTACCCCTCGATTGAGATTTCCTTTACAGCCAGGGCCTAATATTAACACTTGTAATACATACCTATAATAGGCCTATATAAAAGATGCTAAAAGTCTCACCTTGATCAAACAGCCGAGTGCAGTCAGGACAAAGACCCTTGTCATGATTCCACTCAGTGTCCCAGCTCTTTCCTGGAGTCACACCACAACTCTTGCACCGTATGCATGTCATACACACCTTCAAAAAAACAAATGTCACTCAATCAACATTTCCTGCATAAACTTAAACATCATCCTGAACTTGTGACCACTGTACTGGCCACTGTAAATGTTTGTTCAAAACGTTCCTGCCAATATTCCTCAGACACATAGGGTTTTGTACAGTTTATACACATTTGTACAGAATTTTAATTTGTGGGTGAACTGAATTATACAATATAAACACAAATTTATACTTCAATGTCTTACATTTGTTCTTGTTATTTTTATACTAACTGAAGTGCTATCTTATGCTGCGCATTTTTTGTCGTTTGCATTGACAAAAAAGCAATGTCATGCAGGCGAAGACTTCAAAGTATACTGAACTTCCTTGTAGGTTTTGCAAGTGGAGGAAAGTCCCTCAGTGGACAAACTTACCCAAGGCTTCTTACGTTTGTTGGGTTTGGGGTAGTTGGGACCCAGACAGGCAGGATGATAACAATTCTGACACCTTTCACACTCCAGCAGAGGCTGCAAAAAACATTTGCCAGTGACATCAAAGCTGTCACAGACCATCCGTTTCCATCGAAAATGACTAATGTCACAAGTCTCTCTTGTGAGAACACCACATGTCTACACTACTGTTCAAAATGTTGACCTCAAAAAGATTATTTCCCCCAAAGAAATTATTACTTTTATTCAGGGACATTAATTGTCCAAAAGTAAGAGTAAAGACATCTAAAAGGTAAAAGTTTGTAACAGACTGACCTAATTAATTGGGGTGCCAAGCAGGTCTTTAAACTACTAAAAAAAATTCTAATAAATGCTGGGGGGTTTTCTAGTCATCAAACAATCAGTAAAAAAAAAAAAATCAGTTAGCACAAAAATATTAAGCTGCACAACTGTTTTCAACATTGATAATTATAAGAAATGTTTCTTGAGCAGCAAATTATCCTATTAGAATGATTTCTGAAGGATCATGTGACACTAAAGACTGGAGTAACAGCTACAACAGTTCTTTTAAATTGTAATAACATTTCACAATATTACTGGTTTTACTGTATTTTTTTAAAATCAAAATTCAGTTAAGCCCATTTCAGTTCTAACCTTTAAACTAGGGTTAAGGTACATTCCCAACCTAGGGCAGTAACTATAACGATAAAGATATAGTTCTAAAATTGTTCTAAATATATGTGTATGCTGTAGCTCACACAATAACTATAATGGCACAAAGAAACGATATCGTTGGAATAATTTACAGAACGATTTTCTTTTCCAGCTGATGAACAAAAATAATTAAATAAATATTGACAGCCAACCAGAATCCATCCAGTTTTAAAGAGCTCGAGTAGGGCTGGGCTGTACCGGTATATCGAGTTTGTACAATATATCAAATTTTTTTTTTTTAAACGATATGGAATGAGGCAATACCGTTTATATCAATACAGTAGTTTGATACGAGCACATCTGAAAAATAGCCAAGGACGCAGTGTGAGCTCTTGCAGTAAAGGTACATAGTACAAATTGTCCTAAACATGACATGAAGCTTATATTAAGGGCTTCAAAATAACTGGTAAGATATAGTTGACAAGTTTAAAGCAGCTTGCCCTGTCAGATACTGTTGCTGACTTACAGATAAATACAGGCACGGTTTAATGCGTTTCAGGTGTGGTGCTTGGTACATTTCACAGGTATATTCTCCATCTGTAAATGTTAGAAAGTCAAACAAATATGTCCATTTCACTGTTAGGAAAGGACAAGCTTCTGCAAGTGAATCTCTGCTAATATTCAAGCTTCCGTGAATGAGCGCAGACAGAGCACAGTAGAATAATAGCGCAATAATTCTGACTAAAATGTACATATTGCTAAAATATTTGTTGTTGGAGACAATAAATGTGCCATATGTGGATTTTTAAACCTGCACTATATTTTTATGAAAGTGACCATTATAATGGGATAATCAAATGCAGGCCAATATAATTAGTTTGTGCTTTTGTTTTTATTTTTATTTTATCCTTTAGTCAATTTAAAAACAAAAGCATTTTTAGATTGTAATGTTTCATTGTTAGAATGTAATGTGATTTAAAACCACCTTTTTGCACATAATATATTGCATAGCCTACATTACATTCACTATATTTGTCTCCATATCAACATTGTTTGTAGGATATCATTGGGCAGGATGTGAAATATATTTTTTTAAATAAATACAGATTTTCTTTTATCCAAATAGAAAGCCGTAGAAAGTACCGAGATATATATCGTATATCGCCATTTAACCAAAAAATACAGAGATATGATTTTTTGGCCATATCGCCCAACCCTAAGCTTGAGCATTTAAAGCGACAGAAGACAAAACCGCGCTTGGAACAAACACAACAGTGTCATCCTTATGTTTTGGAGTGTCGCAAACTACCTTGGATTCTTTATTCTTGCAGCCACAAACGCGGCAGAACTTGCAGCGACGACAGCACCAGTTCTCCTTGTTCTCCTCCAGTGGACGCTCTGAAGGGTCCAAGCAGAAGCGATGGAAAGGCTCACAGCAGACTTGACAGTACAGCATCTGCACAACATAAAAGTTGTTGTGAAAATTCATAAGACTTTTTTTCCAGGATTTTATTTCACAATACCGGTGAAACTCGCTTGGTTTTTTTCCAAGTATATATGTTTTTCATGTATCATCGGTTTGAAGTGATGTGGCAAGACAAACTAAAAATATCATCTTAAAATAAAACATTTGTGATGTGTTGCTGAAATGAAGAGCAGTCAGGACTAACCTCATGTTGGCCTTTACTGGCACACAGCAGGCAGGCGTACTGGGGCACGAGGGGTACAGATGTGAGGATGCTCAGACCTCCGGTCGCCCACACACTCTGCACGCTACAGTCCTCCTGTGGAGAAAAACAGAAAGGAGTAAGGAACATTTTAGCATCACATAGTTTCTGCTGCATGCTTTGATTACAGTTTTTCTCAATTGCTTAAACACTATAACCAGGCTTTTGAACTAAAATTTCAAAACCATAATGCCATTTATCAAAAAGCACACCCATTTCACTAAACTATAAACACTATTCCCTGTTTTGACACTTGAGTCAGAATTGTTGAACTGTCACTGCAAAACTCTACACACAAATCCCTTCATTTCTCATTGCCTAGACCATGTGGTCATTTAGAAAGCACTAGTATTCAATATTGTTCACTCAAGTCAGCAGAGCTTCAGCTCAGTTAGCACACAAGTGTTTGAGTTTTGGAACAATGGATCCAGAAAGACATGAAGGAAGAGGTCGAGGAGGAGGAGGAGGAGGAGGAGGAAGGGCAAGGGCAAGGGCAAGGGCAAGAAGACAAGCAGTCTCGGATGAAATTCAAGCCACTTTAGTTGACCATGTCTTTGTCAATGGTATGACTATGAGGAAGGCCGGACTACAAGTAAGGCCAGATTTGAGTGCTTCACCGTCGCCTCCATCATCAGAACCTTCAGGGAGGTGTGGTGGCAAAGAAAATGTTATCACTGAATAAGAGACAAACATTTCCAATTGTCTTTGATGAGGTTTATTTTCTTGCAGGAAAAGGCCAGCAGTTGTACAGTCACACAGAGTGGCTGCAGAGTGTGACAGTGAAGGAGGGCATCCTTTCTACTTCAGTGGAACTACTACAGTGTTGAGACCCAGAATGTTATCTTTCTAGGCCAATGATGGTATTTCAACCATATGTGGAACATTCTTAGACTTGTTCATCATATTGCATCCTTGAGTGGAGGCCCTCCTGTCACGTACCAACACTCTTTACCATTCCAATACAACTACATAAACATGTGTTTAAGCAATCGAGAAAAACTGTAATCCATAACAGAATCCACTGCTGCCATCATGTGGCAAACCTTTGCAGTGCTGAAATCTGAAGATCTGTGTAGATTACAAATAAAACAGAACTTGATTTTCATACTCCGTTTCATAAAGGAACATAGATCTCTACCTTAAAATCAACACGGATCTTATGTGTGGGTTCTGCAGGCTCCTGTTCTCTCTCTGCAAAGCCATTGGCGAGGGCTGCAAGGACGCTGGGTGGCGTCTGTTCCTGAGGGCTCTGCAAACAAAGGAACAATGGACGTTGCTTTCGATGCTTCAGTGACATTTTGACTGAATGAGGACAGGACTCTTTGAGAGAGTCCACCGGTATCAACAACATGAATACCTTCTCAACTTTTCGTTTGATGGGTGGAACCCTGTGGAAGCCAGGCCTGCGATGGCGCACTCCCTCGTCAAAAGCCTCGCCAATGAAGTCGTCCAATGACACAAAATCTGTGGTGCATTTAATACAAACAGAACTGTGACTTTGAGAGCAATAATTCAAGTAAATAAATGTGAAAGAAACAAGATTCTGGTTTCAAAAAAACGGAACCAGTAATGAATAAAACCGTTTTTAGATTCCTGATCACTAAGGTCTAACCCGAGTTTCGAAGACCAGGAGTTCTCCTGCGGCCTGGGGAGGTGGAATTCGAAGCTCCTATCCAGTCGAAGTCGGAGTCATAATCCAACAGGTCGCAGTACGAACGTGGTTTTACGTGTCGCCGCGGTTGTTTCCGCACAGATGGACTGTCACCTAGAGAGGCTGGAAACATCCGCCCGATCCCATCGCCGCCCTCACCTTCTTCATTGCTTGAGTAACCCACACTTATCGAGGAGCGGCGCTTCTTCCCATGCCCTGAAAATTATGACACATTTATAGCAGACGTACAAAGAATAAACATAGCACTTCATTTTGTATGCCGGCTTTCACTCTAAAACACGTTCTTACCTTTTTGGAGCTTGCCACTTAGCCTCATGGCCTTCCTTTCTTCAACCTGATCACATCTCTTGTATCTTTAAAAAAAAAAATTATAATAATAATAAGAGTAGTTTAATTTGGACAGGACTGCGTTGATTCCAAGTTCGAAAAATATGAGGACCTTGAATCAGACAAAAGCAAAAAAATTGTTGTAGAAAATGTAATTATAACAGGGGCAGACATAAAATAAATAAATAATAATTTTAGTGTCAAAAACAGGTAAAAAGAAAAGAAAAAAAACATTCAAACCAATGGGTTTGATAATGCCCTTTTTAGATGGTTTCCTTTACCTCAAGTAACACAAATGGGCACTTAATGGAAATGTAATTTGTGATTAAATAGAATGGTTTGATATGTAACATTGATTACTAATACAGATTCCTAATATAGAATGTTAACCATAATTGCCTTTTTTTAAAAGGTCAAATAATGTGGTATTTCCTTTGAACACATTTTACCTGTATGCATGGTGGCTGTTGACAATGTTGTTATTTTTTAAACAAAACTAAAACTATTACAAAGTGTTTTTGTTAACTGAAATCAAGCTCAAATAAAATAAGATATAAATATTAGATGAAAAACTTTGCCAAAGCAACCTAAATGAAAATGATAAATGTTGTCAATTAACTGAAATAAAAATGTTTATGTACTAAAACCACAAAAAAGGAATGTAAATAAGATAAAGCTAAACAGATATAAAAAAAACAAAAGCACATAAACAAATTGCTAAAAATTAAACTAAAATAAAAATAAAAAATGAATATATAAATATATATATAAAGCGCATTTAAAATAATTATAGTATATAAATAATACTAGTTGTAAAACATAACTTTTTCCTCAATTAAAAAGCTTTTTTTGTTTTTGTTTACCAAATATAAGGAGTCCCACTTTAACAGTGCAGTGTGCAATATTGACAGCTAGTGTTTGAAATGGGTATTGCAGTCCAAATTCCAAATGTTGGAGAGTTGAGGACACACAACACAAACAAGTTTAATTGACAATGGAAGCCGACAAACCCTACACTCCAAGTTGATCAGCTAATGTACTGTGTCTGTGTTTAGATATGCCTCTGGTCATAGAGCTTTTTAGATGGATGGATATTAAGTCACGTAGAACCTGCGATCTCTGACCCAGTTCGTTTACTAGTTTCCATGGCTACAATACCCACCAACAATAC
Organism: Semotilus atromaculatus; assembly: GCA_031834385.1. NCBI lineage: Eukaryota > Metazoa > Chordata > Actinopteri > Cypriniformes > Leuciscidae > Semotilus > Semotilus atromaculatus. Next base: position 21,146,164 of record JAULUF010000015.1, read on the forward strand.
CCACCCACCAACATGTTTCCCACCAACTGGCAATCCGGGGTGTCAAAATACTATTGGGCAAATTGGCAGCGGGCAAGATCACACAGACCAAAACAAAAACAGACATTCCGACACGGGACTCACTTTTCAAAGTTGAATAACTATCTGTAGCATTGTTTCAGAGAAACAAGTAAGTGAACTTAGAATGTTTCCTACATCTCTGCAAACATGATATTTGTATGCATCAAAAAAATTACATACAGAACCTTTAATATAAACTACAGTGCCTGAAAAAGACTAAACTATGACCTGAGTATCAAGTAGTCTGGGTAAAATAACACAAATATACTTACACACAGCACTGCCGTTTTGTGTTGGGGCCACCAAACTTGGGTTTGTCCAAGCAGTTGATGCACCTGCCACAGTCCTCCTCATGCAGGCAACCTTTACACTCCCCACACCGTCGGGACCGGTTCCCAAAGAAATGACCTCTACCGCGGCGAAACTTTGGTGTCCTGTGTTCTTGTAATACAGGGCTTTCCGGGTCAGAATGAGACTCGACTCCTACAACCGTGATAAAATAATTTCAAAACACAGCCGCGATACATAATTAAAGGGGAACACGGTAACTCTAGCCAGATTTCTTAGCTGATTTTCACTTTTGTTGTCGCATGTTTTCTCAACGAGCTCCCCCTTCAGCTGTGCATTTCACAACACGGCCGTAAAAAAACCTCACTTGCGGCACCCTCCTCCCCCTTTCTACCACGTGTGGAGCTATGTCTAGAGAGGTGGGTAATACATCATACACTGTATCATAGAACATTGACATGTATGTCAAATTGCTGCAAAGCAGTTCGTGTTTCTCGCTAGTTCTCGCTTCTCACAAGACTTCCTATTTCCAACTTACCGGGACGTTAGTCCCCATGTTGCAAGGTTGGTTTTCCACCTGGGAATGCTGGGGGGAGCGGGGAAAGTCACTATTTTCACCAGAACAGGCTATTTAACCATCCAAATGATTTCTAAACGGTTTTATTAAGTTGAAATAGTTGCCAAGTTCCCCTTTAACAAAAGGTATCAAATACCATCAACAAATTAGTGCTAGTGAACTGCCATGCTGTCTAACTTTTTTTATGGCAAATACAATGCTGTCTAGTAGCTTACTAGGCTTTGGAACAGACCAGAAATGTATTATTCATAAAATCACATTAAATATGTTTTGAATATATAAACAGAAAAACGGCAGATTAACAAGAAAGCATCCTAAACTAGAAATATTGTAGAAAATATCAGTAGAAACACATCTAAAAGAATGGTTTAAAAACTGAAGTCTATTATAAGATCCTCTCTTGGGTTTATTGGTAATATTTGCAGAATAAGTGATGGTACCTTTTTCTGCAGGTGAAGGGGATATGTCCGATCTCTCGTGCAGGGGTAGCGCACTAAGCCGGGGGATGTCGTCGGGGACCATGGCACGAGGCTGACCCAAAACCACAGCTGCAGCTCTGCATACGTGTTTAATGCGAGGCCCTCCTCTGGCAGGTTCCTTATGGAGAGATTTGTAAAGTATAAAAACAAAAGCACTCAAATTCTGTTCTGTTATCATACTGGTTTGACTGGCATCATATTTGCCAAAATTATGTCAATAATTACAATTAGTGTGCACATGTTAACTATGTGATAACCTAGTTACCTACTGACCTAGTAAAATCTTAAAAGAACATGTACAACATTGCTCATGGAATTCATATCATCAGACAATCATATTTTTAGTACCAATACTAAATTATAATGAGATAAAATAAGAATCAAATAAGATTCTAGTGCATTTACTGAAAACAACAAAAAACTCTTATTCTTATTTGACAAAGAAATAAGGGAAAAACCTGATACCTGCTCTGGAGAAGCATCAGTCTTGTTGGGGCAGGCATTTTCAAGCCGTTCTTTCGGTTTCCGTCTCTGTCTCTTTGTTGCAGTAATTCTACCCTCTGGCAAAAGCTACCACAAACAAGGTGTGAAAACAGATGAAAACAATATTAATAGCACTTCAATTATACAACACATGGTCAAAAAGCATCTACTGAGTAAGAATTTCTTAAAGCATGCACTATTTTTCAAAAGTTTGAGGTCATTATCTTTAATGTTTTTGAAAGCAGTCTCTTGCACACCAAGGATGCATTTATTGTACACAGCAAAAAAAAAAATTATTACAATTTAAAATAACTGTTTTATACTTTTTAATACATTTTAAAATTGTATTTATTCCTGTGATGGCAAAGCTGAATCATTCCAATATGCAGATTTGCTGCTCAAGAAACATTTCTCCTTATTATCAATGTAGAAAACAGTTGTGCAGCTTAATGTTTTTGAGGAAACTGTCATTTTTGATCAATTGAATGCATCCTTGCTGAATAAAAATAAAAATATCTTTCAAAATATAGGCTATCGTTACATTCTACGTGTCCACATTACCCCATGGCCCAAAGTATTTAGAAAAGCAGTTAATCTAAATGAAAAGGTACACACTTAGATAAATGGACTTACCCCAGAAGATTTCAGCTGTTTCTGCTGATCTATTTTGATAAGTTGAACCTTGGCTTTCTTGAGGAGGTTGAACATGCGCTTGTTGGCTCCTGTCAGGCGAGGGCGCTGGGTGGTAGTTTTCTCCTCAATGTCAACGGCATGTTTCTGAGTGTCCTCAGAAACCAGTCCTTCTGATTCTGTGAGATGAATCTTATCAAAGTCTGAAAAATAACAAATGTGTATGGACACGTTAAGACCAAAATACTGTCAAGTAGTACTAACAAACGCTGAGGTTAACATGAAATGGCATTATTTGACACAAAATACTTAATGGTTGTAGAAAACATGAACTGTGTTAAATTGAACATTTTAGAAAGAAAATTTGGACGAAAAATCTTTGAAAACTTGACCTGATGATTAGTTAATAACGAGACCAGGAATATGTTTTAAAAGTCTATTCTGATGTCAGGTGTATTTTAAGGTAGACAGCATTTATTTATAATTAAAGGTTTAGATAAATAAAATATTTGCCTACCTTTGCATTTATTGGGAAGAGAGATGTCAGTATGAATGGAAAACTCATCTGGCAGGTCATCCTCTTGAATATCTTTTGCCTGGTGTTGTGCCAGCAACTTGGCACTCAGAGCTCGGACACAGATGGAGACTTTGCGAACAACCCCGGGGGTGTTGAGATCTTCAATCTTGAGTTTTGCTTTTTCCTTCTTCATGTCTCTGAGAGACTTTATTAGACTGGCCCCTTCTTCCAACTCCTTCTTCTGTGTCTTGGCAGGGGATGATACAACTTTGCCTATTTTGTCCTTTGGGGTCTTTTTACACCTTGAGAGAGTCTGTTTGAGTTTAAGCTTTTTGTATAACCTAAATTTTGATGTTTGCGCTTTGAATTTTGAGGATTTTTTCTTCTTTTGGACGGGATCAAGCAACGAGTCCACTGTAAAATCTTTGGCAGATAGCAAGGTCTCCAACTCCTTGTCAAGATCTTCATCAAAGGTATACACATCTTCATTGGCAGGCTCCAGCACTCCCCATTTGAAACCCGGATCTCTGAGTAGCGATCGCCTTTTCCCAGGCTGCTTCTCCTCACTGAAGATCTCAGCATCATCAGGTGATTTAGGTTTTGAATCCCAAGCGGAAGACAAATCAAGATCAGTTTCACTCACTTCATCTTCATCCTGAGACTGAAGAGATCCAAGTTCACCGCATTCATTGGATTCAGGTTTCTTTGATTTCAGTTGTAGACCCAGCTTCTTTTGGGAGTTCTTGCGGGGAAGATCTGACATACCAAGATCATCCATGAACCTCTTTGGCGTTTTGATAACCCGAGAGGATCGGGCACTAACAACTGGCATTATGAAATGTCTGATGGTTTTCACGAACTTCGTTTTGCTGCGTTGGATGTCTTGATCATGGTCTGTTTTCACATTCACAGAATCCTTTTCTGCCTGATCGGAAAGTTGATCAGCGCTGGCGTTCTCCGACTGCTTGGATAAGAGCTTAGCTTTTTTCCGTCTACCCTCTAATGACTGAAGACTCGAAATCTGTTTCCTCTTGTACTTTGTTGAGAATATACCAACTAGTTTAGACTCTCCTACTTCAGACCCCGTCATCATTGGGCAATCGTCCCTAACCTCAACCAACTTCTTCTTTTGCAATTTCGGATTTCTTATTCGCCGTCCAATCAAAGACTTTCTTCTGCGCTTGACCCGTTTTATTTGCCTGTGTGAGGGACGAGGTACCTGTGGTTGATCTCTCACGGAAGGCTCTAAAACTAGAACCTCTTCAGTTTCAATTGATGCGGTCTCAAGTTTTATCTCTGACTGGGGTTCTGTCCCAAGATAAGGACTGGTTGGAGGTGGTTCAACAGTTTGTTCAATGACCTGAGATTCGGCTGCTTCAGGTAATGGTTCTGTAGCTGGTGGAATGGACCGTTTACCTTTTTTCTGCGTAACTTTACTTAAATGCCTTTTTGGTTTGGATTCTACAGGTGCTGGCACTGATGTTGGCAATACTGGCGATTCCTCCACCTGAGATTCTGTTTCAGTTGCAATTTCAGAAGCAGGGTTTTCTTGAGATTCATTCAATTTGACCTTCCGCCTGCACTTTCGTCTGTAAATTGTCCAGTGATTGCGTCTTGTACGTTTCTTCCGAGCAGTGTTTTGACAAAGCTTGTTCCTTCCTTTGGGGGCGGGAGTAGTAGCAGTAATTTCCAACACATTCTCTGTCTTTTCTGAATGCTGATGGTCTTCAACCTTTGCAGGTTCTTTTATTTCAGGTGAAGTTGTAACTTGCTGAATTAAAAAGGATTGCTTTAAACTGTTGTTTTTACCTGGTGAGGAGACAACTTTGATTTGAAGTGGTGGAACAGTATCGTTACTTATCGGATCTTCAGGGTCCGTCTGAGTGGCCTCATCTGGATGTGCTTCAGTTGCAATTTCTGACTTTTCAAGAGCCTCCTTGTTTTCTTTTTCTAGGGTCTCCTCAACCTTCTCAATGGCCACTGGGTTCTCTGGGCTTTCAGGAAATAGATCACTGGCAGTGTTCTCTATGTTTTGCGACTCCTGCGAAGAGCTAGCTTCCAAGGTAGTGGAAGGAGCAGATGTAGATTCTGCTTCTGTAGAAACATCCACCTCCTCATCACATTTAGAAGCAAGTTCAGCCTCTGTGGTGGGGCTTTCACCTGCTTTGCTTGGACTCTCTTGGACTTGAGAATCTTGGGGTTTGATTTCTTGCAATTCGTTGAGATCATCTTGAACTTGGGAATTTTTGCTTTTGCTTTCTTGGGTTTTGCTTGTATTCTCTTGGATGTGTGAATCCTTGCTTTTGCTTTTCACCAGTGTAAGAGTCCACACAAACTTGCAGCGTTTCTTGCGAGAACGGGCTTTGGGGTTTCGTATTCTGGTCAGTTTCAAACCTGGAATTCCGACAAAATCCTTGTCAAAAGAGTGTTTTTGAGGATCATCAGCTGAGTAGCCAAGAACTTTTGCTGATGGTGAATGAGGTTCCTGATTCCTTTCAGATTCTTTGCGATTTTTCTTCTTCTTTTTCTTTTTTTTCTTCTTTGAAGGTGACCTGGATTCATCAATTGTTGAGACCTCCAAAAGCGACTCTGCTAAACTCTGGTTTCCAGATTCCTGTGGAACATTTGAGGACCTTCTGCGTTGTCTCCTAATCACAAGCTTATTTACCTCTGATGCCTCTTGTTCAGACTTATCATCAGGTTTTGGCTCTATACTTTCATTGAGAGGTGGATTTTGAGACCTTCGAGTTGATTTCCTCAGCTTGAGTTTTTGGTCATTGACCTCTTTTTTAGGATCTGTTTGTGGAGTGGATTCTAATTTCTTGTCAGCAGATCTTCCTCGCCTTCTGGTGCAAACCTCATCCTTTGCCTCACCAGCATTGATTTCACTGGCTGGTACATTTTTCTTTAATTTCACATGAGCATTTGAGATTTGAGCACACTGACTCTCTGTAACTTCAGATTTGATTTCCTTCTGTCTTTTACCAGATCTACGCTGGACTTTAACCACTGTCTTTTTGGCCACCAACTTGATTGTGATCCTTGGAGTTGATTGGGTCTCCCGTTTTATTGACCCCCTTTTTCTCCTGGTGGGCTTCTCTGATCCTCCATCACCACCATCATCATCTACTGATGTGTCCTTTAGAGACTCTTGACTGTGTAGTTGCTGAACAGAACATGAATCATTTTGAGGATCTTCTGAACTTGTTTTTTCCACTAAAGGAGAGACTGGAAGAGCCAGCCTTTGACGTATCCTCCTTGACGACTTTGCTGAAGCACGATCACCTGAAACAGACCATTCAAGCTTTAATTTAATTTAATTATATTCATTCCACAGTGGTCAAGTGATTCAAACATGTTATGGCTTAAGCTCCAGTGACTATGGACTGTGGAGACTGAAATAATAAAATTTATCTTTTAAATGAGTTATGCCAACACTGTTTGTTCTCAAGTCATTGAAGTGAAAGTTGTACAAGATGAAAAATTACCAAAAAAAATATATATATATTTTTTAAACTTAAATCGTATAGGATCATTTTATGGTATAAAAAAGCTACAATACAAACACAACCTTAGGGAATTTTCTGAATTATTTGCATTTGAAGCCACACTTACGTTTATGTGGATTTCGTCCAGCCCGAACCGGGGCACTGCCATTTTCGTTTTGAACATCAAATCCTTTGAATTCAGCTCCCTGAAAGTAAAAAAGAGATTTGAATTTAACATGCGCAACTTGTTTCAAGTCTACACTTTACTTTTTACATTATTTACTGTGATATAGCCTAGTACACATCACATAAATAGACTACCGTCCTAAAGTTTGGGGTCAGTAAGATGTTTGGGATATTTTTAAAAGAAACTAATACTTTTATTTAGCAAGGGCACACTAAACAATAAAAACCTCACAAAAACATTAAAAAAATCTTACAGAACGAAAATATATCAAAGGTAGTGTACATGAAAACATCAGTTTTAAAAAGGCTGACATTGTCAAAATGTTGCTGAAGCTTTAAAACAGGTAGCCTAGTTAGGGCTGTCACTTTTGTGAAAAAATCCTGTTCGATTTTTGAGACATAAGTGTTAATTGAATCGATTGTAAAATCGATTTTCCATGTCTAAAGACATTTCCATTTATAGGCAAATCCACGGACAACTAAGGCATTAGGATGAACGTAAGGAGGGTGTCAAATCACTAACCAATTTGGCGTGTTTCTATGTTTACTCACTTTGCTGTGGAAGTTTGTGTAGCCAAATCTGCGCTGATTTAGTGCAAATACGCAACTCGTGAGTCATCCATAGACAGTAATAGGGAGTCATCATGATATATTAAATACAGCGTATTGCGCAGAATCTACACATTTCTGGCTTACTTGAACACACACGTCACTATGCAACAAATAACGGCGCGCTTGCATTAAAGTAATAGCGAATATTAAAAAGCATTTGGTTAACAGAAAATACATTGTTATTTTCCAACATCCTAGATGTTCTGTGTACTGTACTGATCTGTCCACCTAAAACACATTTTTGGTCGTTTTTTTTTTTTTTTTTAGCCGTTAAAATCGATTCCCTATTTTCGTTTTCAAAAGTTCTATTGGTTGGTCCGATCGATTGTGCAATCAATTTTCGGACGTAAAGTGACAGCCCTACAGGTAATACATATTTTTAAGTGACCACTGAGCATTTATAAAGGGGTTGTTATTCATAAACGTTTTGTGGCACTTTTCTGCATAAATGAGCATCATAGGATAGCTGATTGTCTTGTTTAAGATTCACCTTGTCAGTTATGTACTGAACATAAACAGAACACCACAACAACAAAGTAATGCCATTTCAGTGTTTGACAAAGATTTAAGGCTTATTTGAATTAGGTCTTAAAAGTGTTAAAACACTGAACTGTAGAAGACATAACTCTCTTGTTTCACACTTCACAGAACACTGTTCATGCTCTAAGACAAAGAAAGAACTGAAACAACTCCAATATTCTGTTGTGTGAAACAATGCAACCGGAACAACTAGTAAAGTTGAAAATAACTGATCATTTATTTAGTGTTAAGAAAAAACCCTCAGGTAAAGTAATGTTTACTTATACACAATCTCTGTTATTTTAACATCTATTTGAAACATAAAAAATATGTCTTTTGATAAGTTTACATGCAGCATGGTCAAATATATAGTCTCTGCACTGACTAATATCACAACCTATACACAATATTAATACAGATACCTTGTTGGTAGAGTGTTACCCTGCAAACTTGTAAAATCTACACACATTACTTCAAGTTTACAGAAGTTGGTAGCCTAAAACTGAAACCGTAATAAACCTCAAAGAAAGCTAATACACAGAAAATGGCCCCGTATCTATTTTTATAAGTGTCAGAGCGTCGTCAAACCTTCAAAGTCCACAAAACTTTGACCTTGATCATCTTTTTTATTTTTTTATTTCAGGTGCATCTTTCTGCTCAAGCAACACAACACAAGTAACCATAGCACATTTCCATGACAATGATACATGACGCATAGGTAAAACAAGTGCACTAGAAAAAAGCTGCATACAGGGTTCCCATGCCTCTTGACCAATGAATTCATGTGACTTTTCTCATTGTTCAAGATTACAGGATAAGGACTTTTAGAAAGAATTCATACAGTGCACTCGCAAAGAGCAATTTCTGGCTAATGCCAAGCACAACTATTAAAACTACACACATTTCCATGAATTTAACAGGTGTGCAAATCACAGTTTTACAATTCATAATATGTCCATGTTTTCCATTATGCTGAAAACCCTGTACATAACTGACCAGCACAGTGTCATAACACATCAAATACATCAGCTTTCAACATTTAATAGGCCTTGATGTTGATATGATATAGCTATGCCTTTAGAAACACAACAGGTTTGTCAATTTTATCGTTCATTTAGTAGACTTGTTACTACAGAAAAAACACCTATATTGCTACAAATGTTCAGTTTTTGATAATTAGTTGTTTACTGTACAAAACCATTGTAAAAGGGCTCACAATTTAAAAGCGTCACCTACTGACACACCTAACTAAATATATGTGTGATAAAGTTCAAATCGCAACAAGACGTCATGTCGTTACGAGAATTTATAGAATAATAAGGTAATGCTGGTAATAACAAGACATACCTTAGATATACCATAAACTGGGAAGTATTTATTTTTAATACAATATTATACCTAAAGTAGTCCACATATATTAGGTCTAAAATCTACAAATATAACTATCCAAAAATACTATAACTGAAATCTACCTATTTTTTACAATTACAATATGAATTTACATAATTTGTTGCTACTACACAAGGGAATTAATTTGGAAACACTGACTAGGTACAGACTAATAAGCATCATAATAGAAAAAAAAGAAGATGCAAATGAAATAAGAAATAAAGTGAATTCACTGGATGTTGTCTGATGTGTTAAGACAAATCCCACAAAGCATTACTAACACACAGTGAAAGTTTGTGTCAGCTATTCATTGATAAGGATAAACACAATATATATGCATTGACTGTCGTGGGATGACCTTCTTAAGCATTAAAGTAACATCATTGTTCATCACTGCAGGTGATCCAGCAGCACTGAATGCTCTTATCAGCAATCTGTCACAAAAATCAAGTCCAGTAAACTGGGTGTTGCAACTGGTGCATCCATAGGGGAAAAAAAGACAATATGCACGTGCAAAGAGGATCAGTTAACGCATACAGTGGTGTTTATATGCAACAGCTACAGCTGTATGAAATTAAATAAATAAAAATTCAAACTGCATGATCTCTGACCCACAATCTGCTGTGAGCTACATTGCTACAGTAACTGTCCCCTCCCCCTCCGTGTTTTAATGTAACGTTATACGACAGTCACCGCGCTCGCGCTACTTGTATTCTTATTCCTTCCTATGAAACACGGTCGCGTAAAAACAAGCTCGTACTGGTGCATTTGATTTCTACAGTAAAACCCGCCAGTTTGAGCCATGCACTCACCTCTTCGCTCCCACTCGAGCTGTATCCAGCTTCTCCCAGGCTCTTGTAGCTCGCCTCTAGCCCGATAAGGCGCAAGTGAGACTGGTCCTCGTTCAGCGCGAGCACCAGGCAGGTGGGCCTTGGGCCTCCGTTGGAGGAGATCTCGTCTAGATCTGTGCCAGAGCGGCCGAGCTGCCATCGCTTCTCCGAACGCAAACGGCTCCGCGACGACCAAGGCCGACCGGGGAAGCGACCCCGCGCCGCACCCATACCGCCTGCGCCCACAACGGCAGCCGCGGTTGCTGATCCGCATCCCGCTGCCGCCATCATCGCATCAACAACAACACCGATAGACAGAAACTCAGGCTGAGAGAAGAGGGAAAGCGCTGATGGGAGGGGGGTGGACGCGCGCTGCACTATGGGAAGTGTAGGCTGGGAATGAAGTGTCCACAACATCTGGACAGACCTGCCAAGGCAAATGTTGAATATACATTATTTATTATTTTAATATATCGTTGTTTAATAGAAATAAAAAATAAAAATACATATATATATATATATATAGCCTATATATTTATTTTATTTTATTATATTGTTTTAATATTGTTATGTCAATATATACAATACAATAATGGATGTAAGTTGATACATGCAAACGTTTTATTTATTTATTTATTAAACTACATCATGTATTTATAATTATTTATTAAAATACTTAAATCAAATAAAATGGACTTGTGGGGAAAATATTATTTGGAATATGAATGATTCTATTGGTCAGAAGAAGTAAGGCCTTGCGTTTAGTGTGGAAAATAATATTGTTATAGTTAATTCAATTAATTTTGTATAACATTTCAGAGATTTTGAACCATTTGAATAGACAAAATGAACAAAAAAGAGCCTCCATGCACATCTCCTGAGTTTGTCCCTTTTCATGCATGCATTTTTTTAACATCTAGTAATATATATATATATATATATATATATATATATATATATATATATATATATATATATATATGGATTTTACAATAAGCTCATTGTTTATGTATATTTGCATTATAGTAATGCAAAAATAGCTAACTAACATACTATTTAAATATTAAATAATATTTAAATATTGTATTTTTTTAGTATTAGTATAATTATTAGGTGTTTATTTACATAATTTCAGTATTTACTGTTATTTATGCTTACTGTTATTTACATTATTGGATTGTAGTAGCAAATGGTTTTTACTGTAATACTGTAAAAAATAAAATAAAGTGAAGCATCTGGACACATTATGTAAGCATTAAGGTGCTGTATTGTGAATAAGTAACGACTAAAGGGCGTTGTTAGGCGTTGTTACCACACAAAAAAAAATTTAAAGTATATTAAAAATATTAAATTATTTTATAAAGAACAGATAATTTTGTGGGGAATTGTAATGAAAATAATGGCAAATAGCAACATAAAGAATTGCTTTGAAGCAAAAAAAATGTATAAATAAAAAAATATATATATACATTTTGTCTTTTAATCTGGGGTGAAATGCGACATGAACATGTTTTTTTTTTTGTGTGTGACATTCGCCACTTACGCTATCAGACCAAAGGGTTATACTGTGTAACCCATGATGTGAATACCAGTCACGCGCTTCACGCCTGTCCTAGAAAACTCCATTAACCATCATGCAACGCCGTAGAGTGACGTCACGTCATAGTTTTCATCAGGAAGCGGAACCATAAAAGTTGTTTCCCCCCTCGCCTTTGTTGTGTTAAACCCTCCGTTTTCTCATCTGAGCTCGGCTGTTAAGGTATCAACTACCCTTCATTAAAACAAACGATAAGTTTAAGGTTTTAGAGAAGACAGTCTAACGTATGCGATCGGTTTTTGTTTTCTCGCAGGCCAGTAATGCTGTTTGCCTGAGGTATAGGTTAGAAAATACATCTTATTTCCCTGATCATTTTGACTGGTTTGCAAGGAGTGTCTTAATTGTATTGATGATTAGATGATTTGATTTTATGACAAAGCTGTGACGGGGGCTTAAATGCATGATGTTTCACAGTAATCCTAATTTCCCTTTAGCTGTAGCGATCATGTGAATCACTGTTATGGCAGTACAGTTTTGAGTAGGCAGATGGCAGCAATGTTTCAGGATATTGAGCAGTTCACTTGGATATCCGTGTCTGGATTTATCAACGAACTCTTTTCTTCACAGAAAGCCCACTACCATCACAACAAATCACAACTATGAATCTTGAACGGATTCCCAACGAAGAGAAGCTTCAGCTCTGCAGAAGATACTACCTGGGTAAGCTGTGACAATGGGATGTCATGACACGCTTCAATGTCTTGTGTACAAGTGTTGTTGTTTTCAATGTGCTCATTTTTTCCTCAGGTGGTTTTGCATTCCTCCCCTTTCTCTGGCTGGTTAATGTGATGTGGTTTTTCAAAGAGGCCTTTTTAAAACCGGCGTACACAGAACAACCACAGCTCAAATCTTGTGAGTATGTGACAATACATTGCATGAGTCACACTTTTTCACAAAACTTGTGTTTTACCACATTGCTGTGGGTGATATTCTTCCTAACAACTCTTCCCACAACCTTTTTTTTAAATGTCTCTTTAAAAAAAGTCTAAACTCAGATTTTAAGTTAGGAGGGAGTCTCGTTGCCATTTGATTTGCAAAAAAAAAACTCCAGAGTATATTCACATTGCAGAGATGAACAAGCCGATAGATGCTGTTCCCTCGCTGGAATTCGTGAGCCGAGTTTGTGTAAACGCAAGTGTGTTTATATGCAAGCCTCCTGATACTTTTAAGGGCATCTTTTGAGTCCAGGAAATACTTTAAGGAGTTACTTGTGTTCATCAATCACTTGTATTAAATATAATGCTATATTTAAGCAAGAAGGTTTGAGAAATCATGCTGTATTGTGAATATTGTTCTGCATTATGGTGAGCATTGTTGCTTTTAAACAACTTCTAGCCTACTATATAGTGAATGTATTAACTGATAAAATGGATATAAGCGTCTGCCAAATGCATAAATGTAAATAGCACAATATTTAATTAAAAAACATTTTTTTTAAGCCAGATGAGTTGCCCTTTATAGGCAGTTAGATGTGTATTACACAAGGGAATAGGTGAATTGCCTTATACCTTTTATATATATATTTGTATTTGTGCAGATTTTTATATGGAACAGTTTATTTAATTTATTAGATATGTTTATTTATCATATTTGATGCATATAGTATGATATATAGGAGGGGAAAATATCACACAAAAAAAATCAAGTCCAAACTGAGCAAAAATATGCAATTTAGTACAGTTGCTGATATTTATATGCAGGGCTCGACATAAGCAATGGCCCGATGGCCCGGGGCCAGTAAAAGAGTATGTCGGGCTAGTTGATTGGCCAGTTACTGGCCCGTACGGGCCAGTGAATGGCCATCAGCAAAACAAACAGCAAACGTCATACACAGTGGCACGAAGAGTGTCAATGTTACTTCAGGTTATTTTATAACATGTTAAAATGTCAAAGTGCGCGAGAGAGACCAAGTGTGTCTGCGCGCGAGCAACACATTGGTAAATTGGTACATAGACTTACATAGTATGCACACTTCTAAATCCCCTCTGATGCGCATCATTTAGTAGCTAATCTAATCTCATGTGAATAAAAAACACTCAGCCAGGGTCGTTTTTTTGAGGGTAGCCTAATGAAAGTTGTGAAATAATTCCCTAATATTAATTCTAATTTGGTGTTGGCGTGCTGCAATGATTCGCCCATCGCGACGATAACTGACCTCCTCATCTGAGCTGCTTCAGCACTCAAATACCCGCTCGTCAATGTCAAAATGTTTTAGACCAAGCAAAGCAGGATTTTTGTTCACAGAAGCGCGAGCCGAATGCGAATCCCAACGAGACGCTTCACTTCAGATCATACAGTGCGGGATAAGATGCACGTAGCAAAAATGAACAGCTGTTTTTGTCGATAGAAGTTTTAAATGACCGACAAAAATAATCAGTTTGATCAAAGGCAGTGGAAATTATAAGATCAATTTAACAACACAAGCACCATATTAAATATATTGCCATTATTATAGTAGGCTATAAATTATATTTGTATAACGTTACCTCAAATGTGTTGTTTGTATCACTCCGCTTGTCTGTGTTTGCGCAATTGCATCATTAAGCCAGAAGGTGGCGACAAGTGACTATCTTTATGAGTGAGCAATTGAACCATTGATTAAATTAACAGATTAGTCCAAAATATTGATTAATTTAGGAAAGAAAATGTAGCTGGAACTGATCTTTGATGCTCATACTAATTGCCTCTGGACACATCTATGTTTGAAATGTAACATCTATGCAATATAATCCTTGAATCATTTCTTATTCAAGACTATTCCTGTTTTGAATATGTGATTGTGCATTGTCAACAATAAGCATAAACATTCTGCATTTCCATTTTGTAGAGTGGATCATTCATTGCGACATTTAAACTGATTCTCATGTTTAAGAAGCTGATCGAATCATACTACTGCCAACCGACATGCTTTTAAAGCTACTGTTGTCCATTTTATTGGCCTTCAAAACACCTTAAAATGCTCATGTCGAGATCAGAAAAATCTAAATTTTCTCATTTATGGGAACTCTGTATTTATAAAACCCTGTGTACTGCCCTGATATGCAAGAATACTAGTAATTCAATGCAAGACTCGTCTTAGATGTCACTGTTTATAACACTGTTCATCCTTTGCTGGGACGCTTAAAAAAAATATTGGGGGCATAAATTAAGAGTATACCCACTTCTCCAGGCACCACTATATCACTGAGTATTATCCGACTGCGCAAGACTTGAAAGGAGGAAAAGTGGAATCTCTTAGTAAAATGGATCCCTGTGAAAACCACATTCTCTCTGTGTTGGCGAGCCTATTTCCATTGCAGGAAAAATAATATATACTGCAATAACCATTCATAGTTGCAATGACAATTTGGTTATTTTTGCATGTCTCCAGGGGCTCTCTCTTAATTCCTGTACTCCCTTTGCTGTAATGATTAATCCTAATGTATACAAAAAATACAGTTTAATGGAAAAGTGTTTTTCATTATATTTCTTTCAGGGCCAGTAAAAATATAGAAGGGCCAGCAAAACTCTTATCTACTGGCCCCCGGGGCCAGTGGGGATTTTTTTTTATGTTGAGCCCTGTTTATATGGCTAAGATTCTGATTGCATGTAATGTAAATCAATGAGCTTTTTCTAGCAGTATAGCAGACTACTTGCATAAAATGCATATAAATATAGTTGTCACTCCTTATCTCCCAAAAATGTTTTAGTAAGATGTTTATTTTAATTGCTTAGTTTTATGATTGAAGCGGTGTAGTTTTAATTGAGGAGCAAAACATATAATGCGATGCAATACAACAATGATTGAGAAATAAATGTTCCTCAACCTGTTGTATCATATTTGATACTCACATTTAAACATGATGTATGAATATTCAAGTAAACTTAAGTTGCTTCAGTCCAGTGTTCATCTTGAAATATTACAAACAATTTAAATGTTTACGTTACAAAAATCGTCTGATTTCACAGCAAATAGACGCGTGCCGTGAACTTCGACCTGAAGGTTTTTTAATCATGCTCATAATTTAGAGGAGTATCAGATATGATATAGTAGGCTTTTATAAGGTTAAATACAGTCACCCACGAAGAATAGAGTTTGCTGTGCTGTCCGTGACCTGACTGGTGTATGTGCATTTCAGTGTTTGACATCTAGGATGTAATGTGTACTGCTGCTTCTTCTGCCTTCAACAGATGTAAAGAAGTCAGCTATGGGGCTTTTACTGTGGGTGGCCGTGCTGACGACGTGGATCACCATTTTCCAGCATTTCAGAGCACGGTGGGGTGAGGTGGGAGATTACCTCTCCTTCACCATCCCGCTCGGCACAGCCTGATCAGATGGCGCTGCTTTAAAATACCTCTTCTTTTTTTTTTATTCTCCTCCCATCGACATGATGCTCCTTCGCTAAATTGACCACTGTTGTCTCTGTTGTCCATTAATAAAAATTGTGTTTTGCACCATTTCAAATAAAATCAGAAAATTTCCTGCAGTGTAACTGTCTTTATCGTGTGAAATACAGAAATATATGAAAAGGAACTATTTAAATAATTTAGAAATAAAATTTTTTTCAGCTTGTAAGTTAAGAGGCAGAGTTTTACCTTTTTTTTTTTGTACTGTTTGCATGCAGCGTATAGGATTTAGAAACCATGTCAAAATGTCTTTCTACCTTGTTTATGTGCTGGTGTGTGATATGATCACTCCATCTAAAACTACTTTAAAAAGTATTTTTGTAATTGTGTAAACTACATGAATATTTGAACTTTAAAAATGTCACATGGTAAGAAATCAGTGATGAAAACCTTTAACTAGAGCAAAATTATGCACTTTTCTTTATACAAATGGATATATTTTAACCTAAAAAAAAAGTGCAACATTGAAAAGAAAATCTATCACCATTAATCAGCCACTCATTTTCCATTTTTAGAGCTTGTGAGTGGAAATGAAAGTATCAACTGGCCGAGAGGGTTCTAGCAAAATCCACATGATGAATGAATTCCCTTGTTCTCTTGCTTACTAATCAACACAGCTTGCAATCATTTTAAACCCTCTGCATACCAGACTCCGTAATATCGACGCATGAAGCCTCTGTCTCATTTGTAACCCCTTACAGGCGCCTATTATGAAATTCGATCCAACTTTTGAGCGAACGCTAAGCCCCTTGTGGATCTTCTTGGGTGCTGTTTTTAGTTGCCTATAGCCAGTGCACGGACAGAAAGTTCTGCCTCTGCTACCAGCGGATGGCAACAGCAGAAGGACATATTATCCTCGGCCCCAATGACTTGCACTCCTGCCAGTACACTGGTCATGATTTAAATCCAAGGGCCAGAAAGTATCTTCCATAGGCCATGTGTGGTCATTAGACAGTTGATGAAGATCCATGTGAAGAAGATGTCCTTAGAAACGAGCTGTGAATTATTCTGTTGTTGGACGTCAGCGGTAGGTCAATGTGTTTAGTGTGACATAATAATGTTAATATGAATCCATTGGACTGGACAGGTTGAAAACTTTTCAACAGACATGTCAAAATGTGTAGATCTTGCTGCCTTTTTACTAAAAGACATCTCCCGTAATGTATCAGGCCCAAATCGCTTTCTATCATTAGCTCAGGACTTTTTTTTTTAATAGATGTGTTTATGGTTTAGGATTTGTATTATGTAATGGCATTCAAAGCGTGCTACTTGATAAACAGACTAATAGCAATATGGCATCATGCATTTCTTAGGAATGCCTGCCAACCACATTTCATTAACACTAAGATAGAAAATGCCAATGACTGGCAAGCGGGTGTGTCCATTTAATATTGCAGAATAATTACAATTTCAGATTCTGGAATAGCCTTAAGTTAAATTACTGCAAAACTGCTTGAATAAAAGTAACATTATTTACATTATAATTTCAGGTTTAATTTAATTGCAGATTAGCTTGTGTAGGCAAGGAGACAATGACTAACAGGGTGAGGTCAGCAAAATGGGGACACTTTTTGGTAAACTGTAGCCTACACTCAAAAAAATGATATGTTGGCTTTACTTAACTTTTTTATGTCAACAGGTTCCACATAACTGGGTTACGTTAAACAAACATAATGTGTTCATGTAACTTCAACATCATGGAATTAAGTCATTTTAAGCGACCCAATTAAACTCTGAGCAGAGTGTTAAATGAACACTGAAGCACGTGTTAAAGTTAATGAGTTTTAGTTGGGCTCTTGACCATTAAATCTTTAACTTTGGATTTTGTTTGGCTGCTGTAGGCCTACATGGGTTATAACAGCCAGATGAACAACTAGAAAAGGTGATCTGATGGTGTTGGTTATGTTTCAACATAATCATTATTTCACAATCCTCCTGACGTGAATCACTGAACTTACGTTGAACACTGAAGTTACGTTTATGGATTATAGCAGCACTATCATTGTAGAGCATTACAGTTTTAGCCTTTTCAATGAAATTCAAATAATAAAAAAGAAAAAAAAAAGAATCATGCATTATTTGCATACTTTTAAGACCCCTCTTTTTACTTTTTGACCCTCACGTAGCACGTGTGCACCCGCGCGGATTGCACTCTTTCCTACTTATTTATAGCCGGCCACACACATAACGACCTTTTGACATTGAATAGTTGCACATAAAGTTTTTGAATGTCTCTCTTTGCTTAATCTAAAACAGGCAAGGTGATGACAGAGAAGGGAACCATTTGAATGAAGACCATCGTGTTCCACATCGAATCATTACATAAGGTGGATATCATGGGAATAAGGGGAGGGGCGTGGGTGGGTTAAATCCTACTCCTGTCATTGGCATCCCATTATAGGCTACAACAAATGCAGCTTTAAAACACATTTGGTGCTCCATGATTAAGTATCTTAGATCTCGACAGCACCATCAATCCACTTATTTATGGCATTTGTTTAGAGCAGTGTTTCTCAAACTTTTTCAGCCCAAGGACCACTTTATCTTCCCATTTTTTTCTGAGGACCACCTAACAAAATCCCACTCTATAACGCCCCCAAAAAACAACAAAATTGTAAGGATAAGCTAAATTTAAGTTTAATATGCAACTGTTTAAAGTCAAAAACGAATTATTCAAACACAAATGCAATTTTATTTCATTTGAAAAAGTAAATGTGAAATGAGCTGTAGCTTAATATGAACAACAAACTGCACATGTGAAAAAAAAGAAAAAAAAACTGCAATTAAACATACTGTAACAGCCTAGGTCCCACTTAATGTCATTCCAAAGAGCCATTAGTTTAAAACTGAGGTGGTGGGTATATGAAGTCTATGGTTGTAACTATGGTAACAATAAAATGCTGAAAAAAAACGTTCCCCTTAATGTCCAATATCACTGAAATTACTGGGATTTTACACATGAAACAAAAACTAGTACCGGTACATTACAAAACCAATAGATCTGTTGATTTTATATTTTGAGATTTCCATTTAAAACTTAATGTGAATATTAATGAGAAGAGTGGTGCTGCTTCTCACACATCAGTTTCTGAATGTCTGGCTCCAAAGAGGAGAGTTTCAGTTGCACTAGCAGACCCGGCGCCAGACACAAATTCACGGACGGGCATTCATTTTTTTCAGGGGGGCACAAATGAAAACAACCTCATTGCATAATAACATGAATCGATTATGATACTCAGTGCCGCTGCTAGCCATTTTGGTGCCCTAAGCATAATTCCTTTATGATGCCCCCCCCCCCATTGATATGATTTATAAAAAAAATATAAAAATTAAAAAGTAACACTTTAGTTTAGGGTCTAATGCTCACTAACTAGTTTCATTATTTTATGTTTCATCATGGTTTTATCATCACCGTGGTCCCGAATTTGAGGCAGGTTAGTTAGGAGGGTTCGGGGTTTCCCCGAGAAAATTTTGGATTTCTCTGAACTACAGATGTGCATTTTAAGATGTTGTGAAGGCAAAAAACAAACAAAAAAAAAACAAAAAAAAAATTCGATAACAACAGCTTTAAAACCATGTCAGTGGGCAGCTGATTATTTTTCTCTCCTCATCAGCATCACACTCTTTTTCATTTTGTTTTTATCTTGCCCTGTCTCTTCCCCTCCTAAAGTTGTGTTTTTTTTATTTACTAATGGCTACAATTTGTATTTTATTCTCAATATGTACACATTCATTATTAATCCTGTGCCTAACATGATGAAAACGGCTTTGTTCATGTTTCTTGTCCCCTCACAATGACAGTAGCCTAAACTATTACACTAGGCTACATGTTACATAGGCCTATTTTCAGTTCAAAATGGCGAAATTAGACAAAACTATATTAGTTTGCCTAATTATTTTTTGTCATTCGTTTAACATTTATGACCTAAAAAAACTGTCAAATATGAAACGTTACGTTTAGCTACTTACATCTTATCTCGCACTTGACCGTACACTGAAGCGTCGAGTTGCACTGTTAAAATTCGCGCTCAGCGTCTGTGAACATAAAGCCCGCCTACTTTGATTTGATTGGTCATCTCAAATATTCTGACATTGACGAGCAGTGACGGACCAATGAGGCTCAGATGAACACACACACACCCTGTCCTCTCTGTTTCTGACGTGCTCTAGCTCTGCTCGGCGCTGCGGATTGAAGATGAAGAACGCGCTGAATCTGATTATAACAAGAAGTTTGATGATTGATTTTTCATTAGGCTATTTTTGGTGCCCCCTCAGCACTTGGTGCCCTACGCACAGCGCGTGATGCGCGTGGTGGGAGCGGCGGCACTGATGATACTACTAATGATCGATAATAATTAGGCCTATATAGGCTACTGACGCTAAAGGTTCGATCTTGCACACTGAGTCCGAAATTCTCACATCAAATAGGCTACGACCTCAAGTTGTGTCAATCACGTTTACACACTGCCTCCGCAAATTTCGTCCGTCATACATTTTTTTTTAAGTATTTTGAGAGGTGTTTTCAGGGCCGCTGGAAGTAATTGTGATCAGTGGGTGCTGTGAATTATTATTTAAAAAATAATAATAAATTGGCATGTTGTGTGGACCTGTGTCCCTTGGGGGTTCGGGGGCATGCTCCCCCGCAAGAATTTTTTTTACATTTTAAGTTTAAATGCATCAATCTGGTGCACACATTGAGAGCTCAAAATTAAGAGCTTCAGCCGGCTTCGACCCATGAACTGTGCACGCACATTGAACAAAGAAAAAGCATTGACTTGTACCTAAAGAGGGCTCAAACATCTTGTTAGTTATGATAGTCTCAGTCTACATTACATTGTATTTTATATTACGCTATAGAACAGGAACATTACAATACGTTTGTCCTAATTTCTTCACTTGTAAGAAATAAACCCTTGAGCTTTTATTTAGGAGAAAACACCAGATCACCATGCTGATCGTGTGAGCAAGAGCGCACTTTTCTTTAAATAAATCACGCAGCATAAACAGAATGCCTATAACGTTACTTAATTAAAGTCTTGTGCTGTTTAGCCAAAAAAAAAAAACGAAATATAATACCTAAAATACTCGAGATGTCAACAAAACATAAACTTCTTCCCAAACACATATCAAGCTTATTTAAAAACCTCGAAAGCATAAACACTCATTCAAAGTACCTGAATACAACGTATTACGTATTCAGAATACAAATTATGAGTAGGCTAACAGTAGTCTCCACAGAGCATAAAATATTCATTTCATTTTATTTTTCGTGTTCGCATTTATGAGGAAAAAACAATTATACGGACGTGAGCGCTCTGAAAGCGGCACTAAAAGATGCTTTAAAACTTTCACAGAGACATCAAACAGAAAGCACAACATTTCTTTAAAGTGAATTTCGTTTTGTATTAATTGTATCTTAATTTTAATCAATGTTTCATCAACCATTTGCCTGGATTTATTAAATAAGAAGCAAATATATATAGCAGACAATATAATCACTAGAGGCGCCGGCGCGATCACTTGCATTGCACGTGAACTAGAGCGCATCTCTTCATAAATTAACTGAAACTCAGCGTAGCCAGACGTGAGAAATATATCTAGCCTATCTATAGAAAGCTTGAAATGTCTTTAAACAAAAAAAAGATCAAAACGAAAAGTACAGGCTCTCTGATTATGTAATCTATTATTTGCATTTCTCTCTATAGGCGCGTTCATACGGAGATGGCGGTCGTCAACTTTTGCAGCCGAGATTGACACAGAAAAAAAATTGTTTATTAATAAGTCAATGCACATGTCACCGGATTTACAAATACACATCTTGCTTGTTACACGCACACATTATGTCGAAATAACGAGATACGGTGAAATAACATTATTAATAATAATAAATCTTTAACAATAGGCTATTTGATCGAATGCTGAATGTTGTGCTTGTTTAATTTGATAAAATTAAACCTTTAATTGTGATAATTAAAGTAATTGAATATTAAATATCCAGTGGCCAAGTTGTGCTCATTTTCAATGTTTAGGCTATATAAATCGCGCAGCACCCCCTCAGCACCATTAAAAATCATCTGGCGCCGCCCCTGCTGACTACACAGTTTATGGGAATAAATTGTGTATTTCCCTCAAAATTGTCACAAAAAACTCACACTGTCTGTCTGATCTATTTGCGCGTTGCTTTGCGAGATCATGCGGCGCGATTTTTTTCCCCCTTACTGCTGCACGAGTGTCTGCGTGAGAATATGGGTGAGGTGGCATGAGAGCGTGAGAATAGGGTCAATTGCGTGTGCCTCACGCTGAATGCGTGAGAGTTGGCAGCCCTGTTAGTTGTGATATATGACAGCACTGAGCGCGTCTGTCTCTGCATCGAAAGGGTTTAAGTGAATAGAAGAATAAGTGACGATTTTGTAAACACTTGCCTAGTTTAGGTCATCTCCATTCGCGGACCACTAGGGGGCGATGGCGGACCACTAGTGGTCCGCGGACCACACTTTAAGAATTACTGGTTTAGAGGAAGAGCTCATGGGAAGGGGCGGCGTTTAAGCCTTTATAAACCTCCTGTGAGTTCAGACTTGAAGAGCAAGTTCTCCTGCTTTCTTCTCCCAGAGTTGCGCGACAACATAGGCTCCCATTATAATAACCAAGCACCCCGAATTTTCTGAAGCAGTAGCCTAGTCTATTTGGTGGTGGTTATTTTTCCACTTTCATCCCAAAAGAATGGACTTCGACTTGCCTCCTCTCCCGGTGAGCGGCATCCCATGGGACAGGGTTCTCCCGCCGTTATTCCCCCGGTTGAACGGGACGATTGGACCTTACTCTTGGACCCCGACGGAACTATTAATCCCGGTTTCCGAACACACCGGAGCAGCACAGGTAGAGTAGGCCTAATCCTGTTTCTTATAAAAATTCACCACGGTAACTATTTCCACAATAAAGTTAAATCTGTGGTGATTTGTTATTGGCTAGGCTACTGTCAAAAAAACACACAATAATGAATATTTTATTAAATGCATATAAAAGTGAATAAAGTGTTTTAACTGTAGATACATTCATAAAAAATGACAAAACTAAAAACGCTTGTTTGCAATGACAAATATACTTGACAAATTACTCTCTCTAAAGTAAATGTAAATAAACTGTTTAAGTTGATATAAAAATTTATTAGGCTATATAAAGAAATCAGTCACAGAAGGACAAGTGGTAATAAAAATACAAAGCTACAGTCTATAAAAAAATAAATTACTATACGTTACAAGAAAGGCCAAAACCTGGATGATTCTTTTCTCTCTCTCTCTCTCTCTCTGCAGTAAAGCTAAAAATGTCCTGACAATTGATTAAATTCACTTTCTTTTCAGGTTACATGTGATCAGAATGGGTTTACTGTGGAAGTTGATGTGAAACACTTCAGTCCTGAGGAGCTGCTGGTTAAAGTGGTTGGAGATTATGTTGTGGTTGAGGGAAAACATGAACAAAAAAAGGTAAGATACCCAGCGATTCTTTGTAACGCTGATGTATTAACATGCCTTAGGATTATCAGATGTTACCCCTGCAATAAAACACTCTGTACTGGACATCTGAGACATGACTTTTAAGATCATGATATATGTGTTCGTTCAATCCTAGGATGGTTCAGGAATGGTGACACGTCAGTTTAACCGGCGATACCGGATCCCAAATGGAGTGGACATCATGGCACTGGAATCGGCCGTGTCACCGGAAGGAATGCTAGTAATCTCAGCACCTCTGACACAAGGAGACAATTCCAGACTGTTAAATCACACCGGACCATGATGTGCACAAGTGCACACACACACACACACACACACACACACACACGCGTTTGGATTCTTTGCTCTCTTAACATGTTAATGCAAGGCACTTAAAGCGCTCATCTTTTCGGTTTCTCACATAAAGCAATGGTAAAAAGACCAAAACAGACTTGCTTCCTCTCACTCCCCCTTGTGGCAGTGGACTCCTCAAATCTAAAGCTAATTCCAAACATACTTGATTCCAAGCCAACAAGAGAAGATTGTATCACATTTTCTTCACACTTGCTGTCAGTTTAGCACACAGCCTGCAATAGCCCACGTGTTAACCGGATCCCCTGATCCAAAGCTCATACAAACCAAAATTATTTTGTTTCGCATAATGTCACACTTGCTCACTGTGGGGATTGTACATATGTTTTTAATTTAAATAATTTTTATTTTGTTCATCTAATATTTGTCTGGTGTACAGTTTGAATTTAAATACATTGTGATGAGACGACTAAACGCCTGTGAAGAGACGACTCAACGCTGGCGATATTTTATGCCCTAAATTAATACATGATTAACTAACTGTATTTTTTTCTATGTACATTTCTGAAATGCACTTCCTGTAAAGCTGCTTTGAAACAATGTATATTGTGAAAAGCGCTATACAAATAAATTTGAATTGAATTAAATATAGTGTAACACTTGTTTATTTGCAAAGGTCTTTATTTAGAAATACATTCATACATGTTTGAATCCACAACATAAAACAGAATAAATAAATAGTAGCAAAAATAAACATGATAATGTGTTCGACACATATTGCATCTTTGATATATTAAACGTGTGCCTCAGAGCTGCTGGATCATCATGTCAACCTCACTGGAAAATAAAACAAAATCAAGTCACTAAAGTTGCAGTAATTCACTAATGCAGATTTGTGTAAATGTATGTCCTAACAGTGTTGGGGAAAGTTACTATTAAAAGTAATGTGTTACAATATTGGGCTACTCCCTAAAAAAGTAACTAATTGTGTTACTAAGTTACTTGTTATGGAAAATAATGCATTACGTTACTTTTCCTCACCTGGGCTGGGATAGCTTGTTTTTTAATAAAAAAATAAAAATAAAAAATTCGATTTTGGCAGGTATTCTGCCAAATGCCACATTCGACTGGTTTTCTGGATTGCAGAAGAATAGGACGCAGGAGGAGAAAGTTCAACACTCAGCAATAAAAACTACATAATCAAACACTAATGTGTTTATCTACAGTCATTTTGCTTATTGGATCATGGAAGGTCAGCAGCAAATACATTGGTTAAGAAAGTGACATAAAGGTACAATATGTAGCTTTTCTGGCCACAAGAGGACGCAGTTTACAACAATAACAAAGGCATATGACGCAGTGACGAGCTGAATGATGGGACTTGCTGTCGAGCTGATGGATCTAGTAATGTTTATGGATGAGTGAAAACGTTCATGTTTTTTAACATTACAGTGGTATGAAGCAGGCCGCGATTGCTAATAAGATATCACACGTGAGTCCCGCGGATATAAAGGAATAAGGACATTTCATCCTATCGAACTACACGCAAGTGCTGGATTACTCCCACAGGTCAGTTTATTAGACGAATTAAACTTGTGAGGTAACGCAGCGCTGTTTCACTTGGTATAATGTTACACTATCACACTAAACGGCATTTAAATGTGTGTTGAAAGTTATAATGTTATTCTACGTGTTAGTTCGTTTGCTATACGAAACTAGCAGCTAGATCAACATTAAAATAAAATACTGACCATATTCTAACATTTCATCATGTCGAGCTAACGTTATAACATTGATTTGTTTTATGTACATTTGCTCACCTGTCTAATGAAGCTGTCAATTCGTGACTCGTGAATTGCTCTGTCAAGTCCAAATTAGTCACGGACGCTAGCTCTCTGTCGAGTGGAAGTCAGTCTCGGACGCTAGCTCTCTGTCGAGTGGAAGTCAGTCTCGGACGCTAGCTCTCTGTCGAGCTCTCTGTCGAGTGGAAGTCAGTCTCGGACGCTAGCTCTCTGTCGAGCTCTCTGTCGAGTGGAAGTCAGTCTCGGACGCTAGCTCTCTGTCGAGCTCTCTGTCGAGTGGAAGTCAGTCACGGACGCTAGCTCTCTGTCGAGTGGAAGTCAGTCACGGACGCTAGCTCTCTGTCGAGTGGAAGTCAGTCACGGACGCTAGCTCTCTGTCGAGTGGAAGTCAGTCACGGACGCTAGCTCTCTGTCGAGTGGAAGTCAGTCTCGGACGCTAGCTCTCTGTCGAGTGGAAGTCAGTCTCGGACGCTAGCTCTCTGTTGAGTGGAAGTCAGTCTCGGACGCTAGCTCTCTGTCGAGTGGAAGTCAGTCACGGACGCTAGCTCTCTGTCGAGTGGAAGTCAGTCACGGACGCTAGCTCTCTGTCGAGCTCTCTGTCGAGTGGAAGTCAGTCTCGGACGCTAGCTCTCTGTCGAGTGGAAGTCAGTCTCGGACGCTAGCTCTCTGTCGAGTGGAAGTCAGTCACGGACCCTAGCTCTCTGTCGAGTGGAAGTCAGTCTCAGACGCTAGCTCTCTGTCGAGTGGAAGTCAGTCTCAGACGCTAGCTCTCTGTCGAGTGGAAGTCAGTCTCGGACGCTAGCTCTCTGTTGAGTGGAAGTCAGTCTCGGACGCTAGCTCTCTGTCGAGTGGAAGTCAGTCTCAGACGCTAGCTCTCTGTCGAGTGGAAGTCAGTCACGGACCCTAGCTCTCTGTTGAGTGGAAGTCAGTCTCGGACGCTAGCTCTCTGTCGAGCTCTCTGTCGAGTGGAAGTCAGTCTCGGACGCTAGCTCTCTGTCGAGCTCTCTGTCGAGTGGAAGTCAGTCTCGGACGCTAGCTCTCTGTCGAGTGGAAGTCAGTCTCGGACGCTAGCTCTGTCGAGTGGAAGTCAGTCTCGGACACTAGCTCTCGGCATCTCAAAACCGACACGCTGATATTGATCCTCATTTTAGTTCTCCTTGTTTGTCCCAAAGTCTGCTTGCCATGGTCTATGTTTGAACGAAACAAGAACTGCGTGAGGCTAAACGTTACTCACTACGCAGTTGTCCACGTCTGTCGCCATGGTTACGTCATGGCTATGGCAGTACGAGCGTAAACCGAGGACAGCGCGGATATTGCGTCATTGACAGGCGACATTTTTTTTTTGGGACGGCCACTTATTTAAAATTGGAATTTCTATGAAATAAAAAATCTTTGAAGACTTTTGGGATATTGTAAGTACACAACTGCAGGAAATATATCACACTGTGCAAGTGATTTTTGGATATTTTATTACAAATTTTTTACATATTGGACCTTTAAATACATAAAGTATATATTTGTGAAATTTAACAATTATTCCAGGTTCTGAGTTCACATTTCACTGTTTTTATTGATTTTGAGGAATAATGAATGTGTTTTTGAGCGAGTGAGCTAAGTAAATGCTCTCCTTTAGTCTAGATCTACAATAATCATCATGTTCTCACACAGCACACACTCTGCACTCACTCACGATTTCTTCAACATGAGGACAGGAGAGCTGTCAGTCAATACATGAGAAAACAAAGTAACTTGCGTTACTTGTTTGAAAAAGTAACTCAGATAGTCTGTTGTAAATTTAAATGTAATATGTTACTTTCAGGGTTCGTACACCTTTTCCAAGGTCAAATTCAAGCACTTTTCAAGCACTTTCAAGGTCCATTTTAAAGCTTTTTCCAGCAGCTTACACCACTGTAAATTACATACCAATACATAGTAAAAATTATTATTTAGCATTTTTCCACATTAAAAGAGATAATATGCAATAAACAGCCAAAATTGTGTTTCGTAATAGCAGATGGATCAGAAATTGAAGCAAAACACAGGTTTTATTTTTAAAAATGTTGTTGGAGGATTTGATCCAAATGACATGCAGTAGGGGTGGGCGGTATGACCAAAATTCTGTTTCACGGTATGACTAATTTTATTTCACGGTAACGATACATTTCACGATATAGTTATTTATTATATAGTTATTCTTGAAAAATCGCTTTTTCATAAATAGCTTTGTATACTAAATAAACCCAAATACTTTAGAAATGAAAAGTTCTTCTCCTTGTTTGACTTTCTTTTATTTGGCAAATAATTTATTTGGTAAACTATTTTGATAGCTAAATATAGTGAACAAAACACACTCATCAACTTTTAGAAGAACTTCCCCCAACTGACTGATATTAAATACAACTCATTGGTGCAATTAAACTTTAAATAAAGTATTGCTGAATAATTTTTCAATCTAATGTTATTGCTTTACCTCATCAATCAGTTTATAATATCTAAATATTTTATATTGAACTATTCTATTCATAATAAATTAGTTACTACCTTTTAATTTGGTAGGATAATATTAGCAATACTATTATGTTTAAATGTGTTCCCCGGTAATTTTTTTGCCATGTCTGCTTATTATACTGCGTTTTTAGGGGCTTGTTTTGCTCTTTTTGTGATATCCGGCAACCCGTCACCTGGAGCTTTAATCAAGAGACGTTCAGAAGTGACTAGAAGGAGAGCAGTATGAAAACCGAACAGCAGCTACTGTTAATGTTGACTAAGTAGTTTAAATAATACACACCTTGTAACTGCGTCATTATTTTACCACAGCCGATACACACTGACACACCAAGCTCCCTCTCAGTGTGTGCGCGCGCGCGTCTTTTGCATCAGTAAAATGCGATCGGTTCATTTGAGTGTCAAGTTCACGGATCGAATCAAATGAAGATTTTATCAGCTGGTTCAGTGGCCAATTGTTTGGAGTTAGAAATATACAATTCGCGCAGGTACCGAATCCGAGACTACCTGGAGGAGGTGCAGCTGAGTTCGGCTGCTCCCGAACCGGGCCGCGGTTCGCGTGAATGTGAATCACGGACTCGGGCGCGCACTTAGTAAAGTGACCTGCGCATGCGTTTTAGCTGATTATGATGTATTAAGTTAATAAAACACATAGGGATGATAATGTTGATGATTTACCTTGGAAACGAGCGAGAGTGAGTCTGCAGTGTATTCGCACACACATAGCGCGTGGACTCAGGCCAACAAATTATTGGAAATCCACTGTCTCCTGCGTTTGCAATCAGCAGAAAGCCAAATGCGACACACAGTAAACCTGTGTTGTTCACTCAGCTGCGCATAATAACACCGAATTAATAAAAAAACACAATATATTGACCCGCGTTCTGCTTTCTATCATGCGGCGTGCACGTTTGTGATGACGTAACAAGATGCACGCACGCACCAGGATTCGATAGAATCAAGTTGAGTGTGAAAGAACCAGGCCAACGCTGCGGGGGGCGCGGGAACAAGCGCGCTCGGGTCGCAGCAAACGATTTATTTCACCATTTAATAAACGAAATATTCAGTCAGATAGGTATTTGTTGTGAAAGAAACCGTTACAATTTCAAGCACTTTCAAGCATTTTATCCAAAATTTAAGCACTTTTCAAACCTTGAAAACACAACATCAAAATTCAAGCATTTTCAAGGATTTCAAGCACCCGTACGAACCCTGTACTTTACTAGTTACTTGAAAAAAGTAATCTGATTAGGTAACCCGCGTTACTTGTAACGTATTACCTCCAACACTGTGTCTAACAGATAAAGCGTAGATATTCTCACCAAATTTTTTCCTTCACCCATTTCCTTTGCTCTCTGAGGACTTGCAACAAAGGATCGTCTTCAAACTCCTGCCCATCTGAGTCTGTTATGTAAGATATGTGATATCAGGATGAGGGAAGAGTGAAAACATTTGTTTCTATATTTATGTACACTACCATTCATAAGTTTCTGCTCAGTAAGTTTTTTTTTAAAGAAAATTAAATTGGTACATTATTTTTTTTTAAATGACAGAAAAGACAGTTACAAATAAAAATGCTGTTCTTTAAACTTTTTAACCATCGATTAATCCTGAAAAAAACATCACGGTTCCACATGTATAATAAATATTAAGCAGCAAAAACTGTTTTCGACAGTGATAATAGAAAGAAAAGTTTCCCGAGGATCAAATCAACACTGAAGACTGGAGTAATGGCTGATAAAAAGTCAGCTTAGCCATCACAGGAAAATATATTATAATAGAAAAAAAAACACGTTCCAACCTCAAACGTTTCAACCTGTAGTGTGTATATAAAAATCGGTTGTTTTATAGTCAAATAAATAGGGGGTAAATAAATAATATCAACATATTTAAATTAAAACATTAAACAAAACATCTGAATTGTACAATATTTTGTCATTTCTGACATATATATATATACCAGCATTAGTATAAGTTCAATCTATTGAATTCTGTTGTTCTAAGCACACCTTGACGGGTCAATCGTGCCATTTATAACAGGTTCAGGCTAAAACACTCAACTCTAGTCTTATGTGACCAGATAAATACATGTTGTCATACAGTTTTACAGCTGTCCTACCTTCTGCATCCTGCATGAGTTGATCTATGACCTCCAAAGGTTGCTGCACACCGGAACAAGAGGCAACAGGGGATTGTGGGGGTGGAGGTGGGGTATATGTTGGGGAATCTGAAGAACTCTCAGTTTTGCACGGGGTTGGGGAATCTGTCTCTGCAAAAAGCACCTCAGAGACAACCTGTCAATGTCAAGAACAGCGTTTTACTATTTGCTAGTCTGTTTCACAAGAAAATAAGAAATCACGTACAATTACTACTGATAACCGTATAATAATCAGGATGAGATACAGCTAGTTGGTTGAAAATATTGATTTCTCAATTTAAATCGATTCTCATTTTGATGAACTGATATGTATTCTTAAATCCCAAGAATCAATCTTTTAGTCTTCTGCTGATGCGTGACCAAACATTCACTAAACATTATTTGTAGCACGATATGAAAACAAAGTCTCAGCTTTTGAATTCTGTCAATTTTATTACAAAATTCAAACAATAAATTCTCTTTAATGTGGCGTGACAGATCACAGCACGTGAACTGATCGTCTCTTCTGATTTACTTATAGTTCCAGCACAAAATAAACATGAATGAACATGTATCATGTCACAGAAAGCAGTGGAAACAGCTCGTAAACAACATTTACCTCAGAAAAGATAGAATAAAACTCTTGAGAGGAGCATTTTGTTAGATATAGACACTATTAAACATACATCATATTTTTACTTGATCTGTTCTTCAATATTTAAATCATGTATGAATAAATCTGTCATGAAAACAAGTTTTAATGTCACCCACTGAGTAAATATATTTCTAAAAATGAAGAAAAAAATAATGTTATTATTATACAAACTGCATTATGTGCTATTTGTTTTCCTTGAGAAAAACCGACATGTACTGCAACTGATAAATATCTAAATGAATGGATATGGAAATTAATTGAATGGAGATTGTGAATCAAATCGAGACTTGAATTTAATCTTCTTCATTCAAAATGAACATTTAACCCTATTTACTCATTTACAAACTAAAGGATCATGTCTTCAAAAAATTGTAATGTGTCATAAAACAAACACACACACCTGTCCTAGAGCATTGTGTATAGGTGAGGGTGGTGGTGCTTGATTTCCAGACAGTCTTCCTCGTGTCGACCTTTGACCCTCTTCCTGCCACTTGTTTATCCCACTCGGCTCCTCCGGCTTGCGATTGACCCCTTCATGACCCCTAGAATTTCTAGCCCTCATTGAAATGCTGCCTCGCTCGCCACCATGTCTAGAAATGTAAGAAAATAATTAGCAAATGTTAATATTAAACATTAATAGTACTTGCCATGTTATGCCTGGTTTGGTCACAGTTTGTTTAGAACAATAATGTAAAACATCTAAAGTACCGTTCAGATTTTTTCTTTTGGTTTGAAGGTTTCTTCTCCCGTCTCTCGGTTTCGGTCTGTCTTTTGACTGCTGTGACTGCAGGCCACCGGTCCTCTGTGCTGTCAGACGTCTGTGGAGATGGAGAAGAGGACCTCTTCGATCTGAAGTGCTTTTCTGTGGTTTCTGGGATGCTGACTTGTGCACTGATTTGCTTGTGATGCTGTGGTTGGGCAGAAGGGGTCTTCCTGGAGCGCTGGGGAAGGGGTTTGGGTTGGATATTGGGGTCTGGTTGCTCCCGGGTGACATCAGACTGAAGTCTGGAGATGCTGGGTCTTGAAATGGGGAGAGCAGACTCAGGGACTGGAGGTTCGAGGCTGGCGAAGGTGACCGGAGTGAATGAGAGATTTGCTCTCTGATGAGGCGTGCTGTCTAAAGTGCTATGTTGTACCTTCTGAAAGCAAAAAGAAGAAAAATGTATTCATTAAAAAGGTTTGCAGAAAGTAAATGTGAAAAATCTAACACTGGTGTGTCATAGGTTCTATTTGGGTCCCATTTAGGAGGAAAAACAATGTTGAATGCAATTTATACATTGTAACTAACCATATATAATCCTGCATTTATGACATTAATACAAGGAAAAGTGAAAAAATATATATTTTCAGTACCAGGGTATATGCAGGAATCATAGAGATGAATTTACTACCTTTTACTACCTTTTTTACTACCTCCACAATATTTTTTACTACCAACACGACATCAAGCAGCAGCCCTTTTTTGGGGGGTGTGGGAGAGGTATGCAAAGCACCACTTACTACTTACTATAAGGTATGGTGTGACTGTCACACACATCCTACATATTAGGTACACTAATGTTTAATTGTGATCATTACAAAAAAAAAACATAATTGACAATGACAATATTAGTGTCGAGTTGAGTTTCAGTTGTCCTTATCTGAACCCTAGCCCTTGAGTTATCCTAACCATAACGTTAGCCCTTAGCCCTAATAAGGTGAATAATAACAAATAATCGAATTACAAATAGGACAAATAAATACAATAGATCAAAGAAAAGCTACAAATGAAATAAACTGTTTTTAGAGTTTTTCGGGTAGATTGGTAAATACATTTGAATAAAGTAATCAAATGTGAAAAATTTGCATATTCATTAGTGTATAGCTAAATAAAATAGATGGATACTTTTGTAAAGTTGAAAAGGGTAGACTATTTAGTCAAGAGCAGTGAGTAATTTATTTGTCCTTTGTTTGATTAACATTAAAACACAGTAGCAGGTTTATTAAATTGCTGCCCCTTTAAGACAGAAGGCACGAACATGGCTACGTTCACTTGAGATATAACTGACTTTTGTTTACTAGGATACTCGTCAAGACGGGCGTTTTTACATAATTTTGTGACGTGAAAGACAATTTAATTTAGTATTCGCGCGCTGAGGCGCTGGTTTGCGGGGCACGCGCTTTGGATGTTTGCGTTCATGGAACTTCTTGCACACGTCCAGTAATAATGTAGGGAACCACTCGTTATACATAAATCAGGTAACAGGTCATGTTTTACTTTACTTACATATACGATTTAGTTTTAATCCAAATAACACGTGCTGAGTGAATGATCAAGAATATTCAACAGAAGTGCGCCCGCGCTCTCTCTCTCGTCAGTTAACGATAATAATAAGCTAGATGATGACCCCCCGTTTTAATTTTCTTTGCCATTGACATCCGATTGAACTATAAACTTTCCACTGATGTCTGTTTGAAGGGATGTGCTCGACCAGCTCGCGCATCTGTGCCGCTGCGCGCTCAATCCATTGCACGTTTCCAGTGATCGCGCACCACAGCTAAGTTGTGTTACTATATTGCGTTTAATATTCCACTAGTAAGACATATTTACTTCATAGACAGCCTTATTTTTTAGGGAAAAAAAATGGAATCTCGTATATTTTCAATACTAATTGAAAACCATATAGACCCAGTTAGATGGGGCTTCGAACATTTACTACCTCGTCAGATGACGTTTACTACTTTTTACAACTTTTTACTGGCCTTAATTTGGCATAATTTAATTGACTACCTTTTACTACCTTTTACAACCCCGCGGAAACCCTGAGTACGAATTAATGCATCATATCATACACAAATATTTCCCCAAAAAATATTAATAAGTTAAAAGGGCACTTTATATTATATTTTAGGAAACTGCAATATAAAGAACTGCAAAAACCCAAAATGTTTTTAATCATTTACTTTTGGGTACATATTAATACAAAAATAAATAAAAAAGTAACCCTAATGTGCACTGAGGCAGTGGTTCACCTGGTTTGTTACTATAGTGTGTGATAGAGGTATATGGAGAAGGGAATTGTGGGAAGGGGCCTCCTGACTCCATCGTCTGGCCTGTTCCATCTTCCTCCTTAGACGCCACTGAAACAGGATGTCATCTTCACGACGGACACCTGACCCCTCAGAACCAACAGCTGGTGGAAAAGCCATTCCCTCACACAAACTGGGCTCTAAAACTACTTTAAGAGACAGAAACAAATAAACAAACAAAAATATCTAATGAAATGTTATTATTCTAATATAAATACCTTGCAGGCCAAAACGCCAATTATACCCTTTCAGTTGGTTTTGAGTTAACTGAGCATGTTTACAAAACTACTTCTTTTTACAGCATTTGTGGTAAGAGGTGCAAGGATGTGTTTTGATGTTCTTTTATGTGTTACACCTGTTACTTACTGTTGATTGAGTCCATTAAGGTGGACACGACTGGTCTTCGGACCGGCTCATCAGTGCTCACGGGGGAGGAGAAATTGGAGCAGCCCAAACCCTCAGAGCTGATAGGCACGGAGCCACTGCTGAGAGAATGCTCGCTAAAAACACAAGTATTAAATGTCTAAAATCTAAACTAGTCAAAGTGAAGTGAAATCCCAAGGTGGAATATGCAGTCATAATGCAACCACCAATATACTTCATAGCTTATAAGTTAAATAAAATTTATCAACATCTAGAAATGTTACCAACCAGCCAGAATCAGGAATTCAACAGTGATATGGAGTGGTTGAAATTCCTTGTAGCATTAATGTTTAGTTAGGACAAGCAACATGAAAGGCCATCTTGTTACTTAAAACACTGATACCATAGGTGCATAGGTACCATGGGGGAGATTGCCATCACAATACATTACCAACCTTCATTAACATCTGCTTTCCATGAGCAAATGGGCTATACTTGGTGTTTTTCAAGAGTTCAAATACATTACCAACCAAACAAAAATATATTCTTTCCATGAGTGTTGTCCCAAGTCGCTGTCTAGCTAATATACCTGATGATTTAGAGTTAATTACGTAAATGCAATTTACTATTGTGCAAAAAAACAAAACAAAAAACAAAGCACAAGCTTTTGTGTATGTTGTAATGCTAAATTTAATGGTAGAATTGTGTGTATTAAGACCTGCCTGGACCCGATTTTTTGATTGGATAAAAATAATGAAGAACATCTTGTGTTTTCCGTGAGTGCTCGGCCATTCACGGAATTGGCACCTTTGATATTATGACAATATATGTTCAAAAGAATAAAATTTATTTGAAATAGAAATCTTGTAATTATAAATGTCTTTGTCACTTGACTTTCTACAGAGGTGCTTTATAGATGAATTAAACATTTCATAATTTGACAATCTTTACAGCTATTGAACTAAATCAAAACTGAACTGACCTCAGCTAAACAATGACATTATTTTCTTTTTAGAGCTGCTTTACAGCAGAATTGAATAATTTAATTTTCCCACAGCAAAGCTGCTTTGAAACAATTGAGCGCTATATAAATAAAGGTGCCTTGACTTTTGAGCAATGTAATGCTTGCTAAATAAAAATGATACAGCTCCCTTGATTGTGAAACTCCTGTATTGACTTTCACACAGAACATTCAGTCCTCACACTCAGGCAGGAAACTGAACACGTTGGTGGTCATTAATCGCTTGTGAAATGACATTTCCCCCCTTGAGTGAGTGAGTGTGTGTTTACAGTATGTGAGGTGACGGTCTTACCTTCTCTGCAGTAAACGGTTGGCCCGCTCCTGTAGCTGCAGTATCTCTGGTTCTTCTTGGTCACAGTGTGATGACTCAGATAATGACTGCTAGAACATTTGTGGCGGAGATTACAGGAATAAATTACATTTATATGAAATATAAAAATATATTGTAAAATATACAAAAATAGTTAGTCAAAAAGGCTGCATTTATTTGATCCAAAATACAGTAAAACTGTAATATTGTGAAATATTACAATTTGAAATAACTTTCTATTTTAATATATTTTAAAATGTAAATCAGATAATTAAGATGATGTCTGGACAGAATTTTGTGGTGGAGATCCATGAAATGATCAAAAACTCTAATACCGTCACCAGTAAAAACGGTCACTAAGGCACTACTACTGACATTTAGGGACAGCCTGGGATAGTTTCCATCACGCATGTTAAATCATTGCTGAGGACAAGACCACGAGTGACGGCCTGCAACTCAAAACAGGCAATGTATGCCAAGGGTTGCATAACAACTCTCTGTTGTGGGGAATCTATAAATGCATAACATTTGATGCTCAATAGACACTGCTTTATATCAGGTGGTTTGATTATCATAGTGAGGAGTTCTTCCATAAAAGCAACATGCAAGTTAAACAAAGCATTACAATACCGTTCCTGCCAATCTGTGAAATTTTGTGTATACAGGGCTCCAGACTAACTTTTTTCACTGGGAGAACCGTGGCCCCCAACTGAAATTTTTAGGGGCACAACCAGAAAATTTAGGAGCACACACTGTAAATCAACATACTAACCAAATATTCACATTTCTACTAATTTCCAGTGTATTACTAATAAATACTTTGATAATAGATACAGAAATTAAAATGCCTTTGCGCTTTGATTTAATGTTACAACCTCTTGTCTTCGAAAACGGGCAGTGGCGTTGCTTTTTGATTTATTAACATGTCACCGCATACTCTAAGCTTGAGTCTAAGACTGTGTTTAACTAGCGTATTGTGTTTAAACTGTGAAGTGCCTGCACTGTTGGCAAACTTCGTGTTCCCCGCAGTTATGGGGTAGCGACTGCAACAATCGCAGTTCATGGAGTTCGTCTACAGTACTACCCCAACCAGCTGAACTCTCGGGGTTCGGCCTGATACAAACCTCTCACTCTGAATCATCATCCGACTGTGACACTGTACTAGTTCTGCAACATTACAAATAGCTCACGGTTCAGTTTGTATCATGGTTTTAGGTTCACGGTTTCGGTATGATTCGGTATGTGCTATAGTCTATTCAGGGAAAAAAAAGACTGCTGTCAAATAAAATAAAGAAACAAATAATCTAACCACAAGCAAAAGCTTAAATAAATACAATAGAGCAAAGATACTAATAAAATAAACTATGCTTTTCAGGGAGGTCTAACATTAGTTTTCAGGTACAGAAATTGAATAAAATAATCAAGTGTAAAATAACATTGCATATTTGACTGTATAAATTAAAGATTAATCCTTAAAGTTACAAAAGCTATTCAATTCAGAGCTGATTCAGTAGGCCTACACGGATACTGTGAGTGTCTTTCTTGACCATATAAGTTCACTTAAGGCATAACAGCCTATGTCTGCTATGATACTCATCAAGACGGACATGTTGACATACTTTTTGTGTGAATTTGTCCATTCAAGTGCAAGACTTGAAAGAGAACTCAATATTTGCGCGCTGTCTGAGATGAGTAGCCTACACAGACACAGTCTGACACACACACACGCGGCGGGCGCGCGCGCGCACACACACACACACACGCGGCTGCCCGCACAAATCTTCTAGATGCGAGTTCTCTTTCGCGTCTTGAATGTTTACATTGGCAAAGTTTAAATGAGTTAATTTTAAACACCGATGGTAACGTCTGCAGTTCAGGTCTCGCCTGCGCTCGTGCGCTATCAAGTCACGGGTGATGACGGCGTAAATGACAGGTCATGTTTGAGCATTTGGCACGAGACAGTGTTTACAAAGAGTAATCGTTTTGTTTAAATTATTATCTCTGTTGTAATTTACAATATTGTATTATTTTGGAAGCCAGCAAGTGAATTTAACTGGCGCACTAGCCGCAGTTCGGAAGAGCGAGTCAATAGTTCGCTTACTCATTGCTCAGACGCACATAGCATGTTGTGATATTTGTCTCCGTCCCACAGACGTTTAAAAGCGCGCTCGATTATTATGAGGAGTGAACAGTGCCACGGATAACCTACCGAAGTAGACAGTCGTGTACTTTTTCGTGAGAGAAGGAGTACGTCGCATCACAGACGCGTGACACCAAAGTGTAACTCCAACATCTAAATGTATGCTCAAATCTAAGTCTATAAATAATTGAATCTCCCTTTCTATTTCTCCTTGTTACCCTACCTTTACCAGCATTTATTTGCATGTTATAAAGCCATCTACCTGTTTTTTTCTTTCTCCCATTAGCCGCTTTCCGACCGCAGGGACTTTTGCAGTTCCTAGAACCTAACGTTCCTATAACCCTTTTTTTCGCGTGTTCCGACCGGACTAAGTTGGGGATTTTTTAGTTCCTCAGACTGTAGTTCCTATAACTCTTTCAGTACCCAGTCTAGAGCGAGGACTTTTTTAGTTCCCTTTCCCTAGGTCTACGTTGATTGGTTTAACTTATAAGTCACGCCCACTGTCAACACATTTTCTTCACTGTCTGTTGCACTTCGCCTATGTAGGCTATGCTAACTCATAACTTAAGAAAAACATAACGCATTCAACCAGCTAATTGCTAATGCTAGCTAAACTTACCCGTCGTTTTGTTTGCCTCCTGCGCTCTGCTCTTCTATCTTCTTCCATCATATTACTTAAGATCATAGGCTCTATGCACGAACGCTGCAGACGTATTTCCGGAAGAATCTCAGCCAGCGTCTTTACTTCCGCATAGCGCGTTCTATAGTGAAAAATACTTTAATAAAATTCATTTTCTCAGAAACGGAGACAACGATTTTAGAAACTGATTCGCTAGTCGGATTTAGCATGATATGAGAGAGTACTCACCCTCAAAATTGTCGATGTAGCTCGAAATATATAATTTAAAGCCCTTCTCTTTCTTACTCTTATGTGTGACAGATAACTGCCTCACAATATTGTTAACATCATTCACGTTAACCGCGGGAAGTTTTTGTAAACAGCGAGTGTAATTTGACATCATCTCGACCTAATGCAATAACAGCTTCAGACGCAGCGGCAGATGTGACTGGGCGGGCTGAGACAGAACGCGGAAGCGATCGTGCATAGAGCCTATTACGCTGGAGTTTCTTCATCTTCTGTGTTTCTCTGTCCAGAACTCAAGCATAGTCTTTAAACGCCGCCGTTCGTACTCCGTTAATAAGGTCCCGGCAAGGCAGAACAGGAACATTGTGATAGCCTATGAATTTTGCGTTTTTTTTATTCAACAATTGCACAGTTTACAGCCCGTGCTGGGTTGTTGTTGTTGAATGTGGCGCCACCGCCGCCGTGCTTGCGTCACTCCCTTACACCTCCCACCAGTTCCTATGGCCACTTGGCCAGTGCAAACGCAAACAGCAAAACCGAGTTTGGGGAGAGTAGGCTAGTTCTTAGAACTGTTTAGAAGTGGACAGTTCCTATAACTAAGTTCCTGTAACTACTTGGTCGGAAAGCAGCTTTTGTTTCTGTCATCTACTTTTTCACATTGTTTTATTAACTTCATCTCAGTCTTACTAATTTACTTTAATGTCTATATCTAACTTCCCTTTGGCTTCCTTGGCACATTCAGCTGGCAATTCATAGGCCTATATATCCTTTTACTAATAAATATCTTTTACTAATCAATACTAGTTCTACTCGATCTTAGCGCTGCATTTGATACTATAGATCATAAAATACTCCCGGATCGACTACAAAATTACACTGGTGTTCAGGGACAGGCATTAAGCTGGTTTAGATCGTACTTATCAGACCGTTACCACTTTGTCTGTTTAAATGGGGAAAAATTTTACCGAAGATAACTTCAGTAGACTATGGAGTGCCGCAAGGATCTGCGTTAGGCCCTCTATATTCTCAACAGTGGCGTAACTTTGTTTAAAAAAGTGGGTGGGACAAGTGTGTGTGTGTGTGTGCGTGCGTGCGTGTGTGTGTATAAACGAATGAATCACGCGAATAAATACATATATCCGACTGTTTGACGTGTGTCCTTTAATTGGCCAGTGGTAGAACTTTTGCCGAGCATCCTTTTCATTCTAAAAGGATTCCGATTTCACCGGAACGAACAAGTCTCCGAAACGGATTGAAGCGCGCGTGCATGTGATGACTGTGCGTGAGCCACGAGATAACACTGTAACCGCGCAACCGATCACAGGCGGCAACGAGCACTTTGATCACTTGATTAAAAAAAACACGTAGGCTATTTCAGCGCTAGATCGCCTCTTATTTTGCAAACGAACGAAATGAATGCTCTGCCAGCTGGATATGTTTTATTTATTTCTATTGGTATATCCGTGCCGCGAGAGGTTTTAAAAAGTGGTGGGGACAATATCGACCCTGGCAAAAAGTGGTGGGGACATGTCCCACCTGTCCCACCCGCAAATTACGCCCCTGATTCTCAATATATATGCTGCCACTTGGTAATATTATAAGGAAACATGGAATAGTTTCCATTGTTATGCTGATGACACTCAATTATATATTTCATCACGGCCAGATGAAAACACTAACTTATCTAACTTGACAGAATGTCTTAAAGATATAAAATGCTGGATGACGTGTAATTTCCTGCTATTAAATTCAGATAAAACAGAGGTATTACTTATTGGTCTTTCATATGTTACAAGAACAGCCTTTTTCCACCTTAGAAACATTGCTAAGCTACGTAACATGCTATCCGTTTCTGATGCAGAAAAGTTAGTTCATGCATTCATGACCTCGAGACTAGATTACTGTAATGCTTTATTAGCTGGTTGTCCTGTATCCTCAATAAACAAGCTACAGTTAGTCCAAAATGCAGCCGCTAGAGTTCTTACTAGATCAAGAAAATATGATCATATAACACCAATTTTATCATCTCTACATTGGTTACCTATTAAGCTCCGTATCAATTACAAGGTATTGCTACTGACTTATAAATCCCTAAATGGTTTAGCTCCAGTCTATTTAACGGATCTTCTATCGCCCTACAATCCGTCACGCTCTTTAAGATCACTAAATTCAAGGCTTCTGGTCATTCCAAGGATATCTAAGTCCACTAAAGGAGGGAGGGCGTTCTCACATTTAGCTCCTAAACTCTGGAATAGCCTTCCTGATATTGTTTGAGGCTCAGACTCGCTGTCCCAGTTTAAAACCAGATTAAAGACGCATCTCTTTAACCAAGCATTCACATAATGCTTACCTTTTATACTACTGCCGATTCAGATCGAATGCATTAATATTATGAACATCAGCTACGCTAATTATTTCTCATCTGCCTTTCTGCTGTTATCTCGGGACGCAAGTCGATATGTTATGCCCTAAATGAATACATGATTAACTAACTGTATTTTTCTATGTACATTTCTAATGCACTTTCTGTAAAGCTGCTTTGAAACAATGTGTATTGTGAAAAGCGCTATACAAATAAATTTGAATTGAATTGAATTAATAAATAAAATGTTTGTTATACCTAAATAAATAAATGAAATGTTTATACAAATCTTATGATCTTTTTGGTTCCCAGCCATGTTCCCATTTCATGTTTTCCAGTCTGCACATGTTGTATCTCTCCTTAATCTGACATACACCCGCTTCAGGTCTTGCAGTCTATTGAGCTGATGAGTGTGCAGTGCTGGTGTTATATCCAGGATGTTATAAACGTTCCCTTTGATAAAGAAGTTAAGACAATTATAAAAAAATAAAAAAATGATGAAGAAATGGCAGGTCAGGTGGGTCATGCATAGCAGTGTAATAAAATATTAGTGTACAGAAATATATGAATGCGCAGGATGTGATTAGAAAGAAACAGAAGGGAGGAATTTATGGTTGATGGGTTTGATTGTATTGTTATTTTCAATGCAATAGACTACTTGCTACTACTTATTGCTATTTATTAAAATCACCACCTGTTAAATAAAACATTATGAAATTAAAAATAAATAAATAGAAATAAACTTTTATTTATATAAATATAAAAATTGTCCACCATTAAATATTAGAGATTCACATTTCACACATTTATATGTGAATTAAATTAATTATATAAAACTTTACTGTCAGAACACAATAGTGAATTAGATCAAAGCATTCATTTCCATTCAAAGGAATAGAAACCAAATTAAAAACAGTATACTTAAACGATTCCCTATCCTATGGCGCCCTCTAGTGGGCAACCCATCTTTTAGTTGAAATGGCTGATGCTGTTTCGAGTAGGGGTTATAATACCAACAATTAAATTATAATAGATGTATGAATTTCTGATGCTCGGGAGGAGAAGAGCAAATTCTAACCCAGGGGTTTTCAACTGATCAGGGTTGGAGCTAAACTCTGCAGGAAAGTGGACCTTGAGGACCAGAAACCCCTCCCGAGCATCAGAAATTCATACATCTATTATAATTGTCCTTCCTTTTGTTCAGACGTTACCATGTTAGTCCATTATTGTAACGATTGAAAAAATATATGATAATTTGAATTATATATCAATAATAAATTTGCAAAACTTGGCCACTCAATATTTAATATTCAATTATTTTATTTATTCAATTATACAGTTTTAATTGTATTAATTTGAACAAGTACAACATTCAGCATCAAATATTCCAAAATATGTATCATTATTATTAATAATGTTATTTCAACACATCTCATTATTTCGTATTATACAAGATGTGCATTTGTAAATCCGGTGACACGCGTGCATTCATTTTAATAAGTCGAAAAATGAATGTTGCAAAGATGCAATTCACGATCGCCATCTCCGTAGTGAACGC
Organism: Semotilus atromaculatus; assembly: GCA_031834385.1. Classification (NCBI taxonomy): domain Eukaryota; kingdom Metazoa; phylum Chordata; class Actinopteri; order Cypriniformes; family Leuciscidae; genus Semotilus; species Semotilus atromaculatus. The sequence goes on from JAULUF010000015.1 coordinate 21,188,794, forward strand.
GCCTAGAGAGAAACACATAATCAGAGAGTAGCCTATTTATTTTCGTTTTGAATTGTTTCGTTTAAAGACATTTCAAGCTCTCTATAGATTTCTCATGTCTGAGGCATACACTGAGTTTCGGTTGAACCCCTACTGTTAATTTATATTGAGATGCGCAGTTTACGTGCAATGCAAATGACGCGCCGGCGCCTCCATGCATGATTATATATAGGCTACTGTCTGCTATATTTGCTTTCTTATTTATTAAATCCAGGCAGTTCGTTGATGGAAAAAAATATTACAAGTAAGAGACAATGTATACATAACTAAATTCACTTTAAAGAAAGGCTTTCTACAAAACAAAACTTAATAAAAGTGGTCAAAATCATGTCTGACCCACTCCATGTCATATATTTTTCGACTTCTATCTTCATGCTATTCACTTTTCATAATTAACATAGATGTAAAAAAAATAACATTATAATATTTTAACAAATATGAAACTATATGTGCTTATTTAATGGCTACAACGGGTATAGTAGGCCTAGGCCTACAGACTCTCGATTTGTACAAATTGCTGCACATTCATTTAATTCTGAATTTTGCACATGTTGAAAGGCATTTGTTTGTGAAGTAAAACATATCTGCAACATGTATCAAGTTCACGGATAATTGTGCGTGCATTTATAAATCATTATGATACTAAAATCATAATAAAGTATAGGCTATTATATATTAAAAAAAAAAAATAATAATAATCAGATGAGCCCAGAATAAACGTTAAGCATTTTCTTCCCATAGAAAATTATTATAAGGCTTAATGCATAGAATGTCCCCTTGTTATGTCGAAATAACAATGTAGGCTATTATGTTGAAATAATGAGATATTGTGTAGAAATAACAGATAGGATATCATGTCGAAATAACGACTTATTATGCCGAAATTACAAATAGGCCTATTATGTCGAATAACGACTTATGTTGAAATAATGAGATATGTCGAAATAATGAGTTATAATGTTGAAATAACGACTTTATATCTCGAAAACATGATAACTTTTGTTTTCTTCCCAGATTGCTTCCAGAAATTATTTTATGATGCGACGTACAGAGGGACGACGTGTGTATCAGGCGTCTTATAATGCGACGTGCCTAGTTCAGACGTCATGATTTTTTATGCATTTCTCACATACGCCGTAGCCACGTCGCCGTAAGGTATACGTTCCTACTGTGCCGTCGCCGCCGGTCTGTCGTCTGCCGTCTCTATCAATCCCATTCAAAAAGAGACACGGACTGACGGCGACGGAAGGGTAGACTGCTCCTTCTCCTTCTTCAGGGTAGTCTTAGAAAAGACACTCTTTACTCGCCATAGATTATCTCTAGGACCCTCCCCATCCACACATTAGACACTCATTGGCCTGCCACACATTCCGGATTCATTGATAAGCCCCTTCCACGTTTAACGTGTAAAAAAAAAAAAAAAAAAAAAAAAACGGGACAAATTTACTGGTCGCACATGTGCGACTGGATGTAAAATTCAGTCGCACATTCTCAAATTTTGGTCGCAGTCTGGAGCCCTGGTATATATATAAATATATATAATACACACATACATACACACACACACACAAAGTTAATTTGTTACAAATGTTTGGGATCAGTTGGATTTTTTAAAATGTTTTTGAAAGTAGTAAAAAAAAACAGTAATATCGTGAAATATCATTACAATTTAAACTAAAGCCGCGTTTCCACCGCAGGAACTTTCCCCAGGAACTTTGGGGTGGTACTCGGTGTGTTTACACCGCAGGAACCAGGGTCTAAATGAAGTTCCGGGTAAAAATTCCCCCCCCAGAAAGTCCCTGCTGGCGAGGTAGTACTTTTTCAGAGTTCAGGAACTTTCGGGGTGGGACTTGTGCGCTGAACATGCTGATTGGTTGAGCGCACGTCACATTTGATGTAATCGATAATAAGATTATTCACAACTCTTGTTAATTTTGGTGGATTAATTTCTTACCAATTTTGTTCTTTCTGCCCGATGGTGCGCGTTCGTCCCATCCATTTCACGGTCATGTCCGCTATAGCTGATAACAAACGTTGTCTACTTTTATATCTAGCATTACGAGCTTTCTGAATACGCTTTAGTATTAGTGCTCGTCTCTTTTCTGCCGTTTTGTTAATTACCTCGTTAGTAAACCAATAGAGCAGCACAGCTTGAATCTCCTCCATACTTAAAACTCAAAACAAACGCGCAGACTGGGAGGAGCAGTCACACGCAGTTCAACGTCACCATAATCTTCCCAGTACTTTAGACCGCGGTGTAAACGCAGTAAGCAACCGGTCTGGGGCAAAAAAAGTTCCTATGAAAAAAGTTCCTGGGACAAATAGTTCCTGGTAATTGCGGTGGAAACGCAGCTTATCTGTACAAAAGAACAGCATTCAATTGAAATTGAAATCTTTTGTAACATTATAAATGTCTTTATGGTCACTTTTGATCAATTTTATGGATCTTTGCAGAATAAAAGTATTGATTTCTTAAGAAAAAAAAGAAAAAAACTCACTGACTTTATACAGTACACATATATATTCCTGCTCTAAATGAAGAACCCTCATGGAGGGAGATTTCCCAGCTACCGCCACTAGATGACAACAATCACCCACCACACTGTGTAACCACCACATCTGCCAACATGAGGAAATTATCTAGTTTTCTTCTCACATACATCATAAACACAATTCAACCGCAACGGAAACATATTTAAGACCTACATCAATATAATCAATATAGCAAACTGTAAATTGTTTAGTATTCTCTTTAACATACGGTCAAAATGACTGCAGCTCTTTCAGTCAAATCAGTTTTTCAAATTTATGCAAAACCTACCAGCATACTGAGCTCAAGCATGTGTCTAGCTGGAGACAATGTGGTTTCATCATGCAGTGGCTTCGAGATTGGGCTCTGAGAGCTGGTAAGGCCATCGTTCATGAGGTCAAGTGGATCTAAACACAGGATATACACACGCAAAGGAAAAGTGTGATGTGTGATCTGAAATACTTTATCAATCCAAAAAAAAACAAACAAAAAAACTGATGTATTATTCGAAGTAGTACAGGCCTGTTTTAATCAACTGGGTCAGCACACCTCTGACGTGTTTTTCTGATGTTTGCGTTGGAGTTGAAGTGGATGGAGGGGATGTGGACATCCACCAAAACGGCTGATCATCTCTTCCCTCTGTTGCCTGAAGCTGTCTTTCCTCGCGACTCTGTGGCCTTCCAAAGCGGAAGCGTTCGATGTACCTTGAAGGATTTAATTGCAAGAAGGATGTCACATAACGAACAAGCAACATTATATTCTTGAATGTAAACAAAAGGGTGTATTAAATGTCCCAGAGAATGTGTCACCAGACTTGCCACGTGTGGCAACGTTACTCTAGAACACCAGCTTTCCTTTAATAAGGAAAGCTACTGTTGACATTTCAATTGCATTGTTTACTACATAGAAAATGGTGTGTGAAATTACTGTATTTTTTACAACAAAGTCCAGTTCCAAATGTAAAAAAGCGATTAATTACTAATAATATATTTAAACAGCCCAAGATTTTTAAACATTTTTTGAAAGAAGTCTCTTATGTTTAACAAGGCGGCATTTACTTGATCAAAAATACAGTAAATGTATATTATTAATATATTTGAAACTGTAATTTATTCCTGTGGGGATAAAGCTGAATTTCCAGCATCATTACTCCAGTCTTCAGTGTCACATGATCCTTCAGAAATCATTCTGATATGATTTGATGCTCAAGAAACATCTGCATCATTATTATCAACGTTGAAAACCACGTACCGCTTAATATTTTTATTTTTACGGGAAATTACGTGATACATTTTTTTCACAATTCTTTGATTTGAAATTTAAAAATATCTTTTGTAACGTTATAAATGTCTTTAATATCACTAAAGTGTAATGTATCCTTGCTTTATAAAATCTTACTGATATCAAACTTTTGAACGGTTGTGTATATTTGAAAATTTGGCAATTTTCTCTGATCGGAAAGCTATCCGAATCCATTCGTGAGGTAAATGCCCTCAGAGGACACTTTTTCATATTCCAGATGAAACAGAACAAAATACATCTACTTGGTGAAGTCACATACAAAATGGTAACAAAAATGAACATGCGAGAGCGTGTCTATGGCTGAGCATCTCTTCAGCAAGCCAACGCGCAAACTGCTGCAAATGAAACTGAAAGTTCAGCTCACATCCTGAAGCGTAACACACAGTTGTCTTCTTTAAAAGTAGTGACACTAAATTATCTTACCAGTGCTGATGCCACTGAAGCTCAGATCTTGCTTTCATTGACATGAACATGAATTTGCATATAGCGTGGGAATTAAAGATTCAATTAATATTAGATTTGCAGAGATGCAGTTATGTTGCCATGTGTAAATGGAACAGTTTGAACAAAACGGATAGTAAAGAAGTAATTTGAAAAAACACATGGATGACCAGGTGTAAAATATGTTCTTCAATAGTCTACTTTAAGCCTAAAAAACAAAGATGACAAATCTAAAACAAATTTCAAGAGAAATATTAAAATTTCTGTACTATTTCTGTGTTATGGCGCTTTTCCACTGCATGGAAAACGGCTCGACACGGCTCGGCACCGCTGACTCGGCTCGGCTCTCTTTCAGGGTATATGCAGGAATCATAGAGATGAATTTACTACCTTTTACTACCTTTTTTACTACCTCCACAATATTTTTTACTACCAACACGACATCAAGCAGCAGCCCTTTTTTGGGGGGTGTGGGAGAGGTATGCAAAGCACCACTTACTACTTACTATAAGGTATGGTGTGACACTGTCACACACATCCTACATATTAGGTACACTAATGTTTAACTGTGATCATTACAAAAAAAAACATAATTGACAATGACAATATTAGTGTCGAGTTGAGTTTCAGTTGTCCTTATCTGAACCCTAGCCCTTGAGTTATCCTAACCATAACGTTAGCCCTTAGCCCTAATAAGGTGAATAATAACAAATAATCGAATTACAAATAGGACAAATAAATACAATAGATCAAAGAAAAGCTACAAATGAAATAAACTGTTTTTAGAGTTTTTCGGGTAGATTGGTAAATACATTTGAATAAAGTAATCAAATGTGAAAAATTTGCATATTCATTAGTGTATAGCTAAATAAAATAGATGGATATTTTTGTAAAGTTGAAAAGGGTAGACTATTTAGTCAAGAGCAGTGAGTAATTTATTTGTCCTTTGTTTGATTAACATTAAAACACAGTAGCAGGTTTATTAAATTGCTGCCCCTTTAAGACAGAAGGCACGAACATGGCTACGTTCACTTGAGATATAACTGACTTTTCTTTACTAGGATAGTCGTCAAGACGGGCGTTTTTACATAATTTTGTGACGTGAAAGACAATTTAATTTAGTATTCGCGCGCTGAGGCGCTGGTTTGCGGGGCACGCGCTTTGGATGTTTGCGTTCATGGAACTTCTTGATATGCACACGTCTAGTAATAATGTAGGGAACCACTCGTTATACATAAATCAGGTAACAGGTCATGTTTTACTTTACTTACATATACGATTTAGTTTTAATCCAAATAACACGTGCTGAGTGAATGATCAAGAATATTCAACAGAAGTGCGCCCGCGCTCTCTCTCTCGAACGATAATAATAAGCTAGATGATGACCCGTTTTAATTTTCTTTGCCATTGACATCCGATTGAACTATAAACTTTCCACTGATGTCTGTTTGAAGGGATGTGCTCGACCAGCTCGCGCATCTGTGCCGCTGCGCGCTCAATCCATTGCACGTTTCCAGTGATCGCGCACCACAGCTAAGTTGTGTTACTATATTGCGTTTAATATTCCACTAGTAAGACATATTTACTTCATAGACAGCCTTATTTTTTAGGGAAAAAAATGGAATCTCGTATATTTTCAATACTAATTGAAAACCATATAGACCCAGTTAGATGGGGCTTCGAAAATTTACTACCTCGTCAGATGACGTTTACTACTTTTTACAACTTTTTACTGGCCTTAATTTGGCATAATTTAATTTACTACCTTTTACTACCTTTTACAACCCCGCGGAAACCCTGTCTTTAGCTCGGTTTGCTTTTCCACTGCAGTTTAGTACCGCTTCAAAGTGGGTGGGATTATAGACTGATCGTTAAAGTTGCTGAAAAACGTTTTCATTCCTGGTCGCAACATCCAGCTACTATTGAGAGGAACGTCTGCGCCTCGTCTTCTGACCAATCACCACGATTCAGACATTTCTTTTTTCACGTTTTTTTTTTTTTTAAGCAAGTCATTTAATAAAAATGGTGCAAACAAAATCAACAAATAACTGATTGATTGTGGTTGATTATGATTTTACTTTTCTAACTTTAGTTAAGGTTTAGTTTAGTTAGCTGTTTGAGCATATACATCTGCAAAGTTACAACGCTCAAAGTTCAAAGGAAAGGGAGATATTTTCTTTTAAAGAAATTGCTTTTTAAGGACTACAACAAACGGCTGGTAGGGACTACACGACATTCCTCACAGGTTAGTGACTAAAATATATACTTAAACCCCCTCCCCGGGAACGCAATTTATAAATTATCGTGACAGAATATGCTAATCAATGACTAAAAGATAACTACACATAAGCTACCTAAATTCATCAACTAAACATTCAGAAATGTCCTGTTGCATTCTACATGTTGTCACTTCTTCTTGAGTCTCTCCATCATTGTCTGACTCCGGTTTGAACATAAAAGGCTAAAAGTTTTAGAAATTTTCAGTGCATGTCTGTGTGAGGTAAAAGGACACAAGCTGTTGAAGCTCCGCCCCCTGTGCGGGGAGCAGCAGTTCATTTGCATTTAAAGGGACAGACAAAAACGATGACAATTTTAACATGCTATATTAAAATATCTGTGGGGTATTTTGAGCTAAAACTTCACATACATACTCTAGGGACATCAGATACTTATTTTACATCTTGTGAAAAGGGCATTATACCACCCCTTTAAATCTAGATGTCTCTTACTTTGCAAGAACTGAGGGTTCCTTTGCCCCCGTCGTCACTGGTGAAACCATGTTTCTCATGGCTTGCATCTGAGCTTCAGAGCAAGGAGAAGCGTTAGTGTCATCTGTGGAGCAACTCGGGTCAGTAGAAGGCCAAGACTCTGAGAAGCTCAGCTGGCGTTCAGTAGACGAAGGAGGGCAGAGCAGGACACTACGTGATCTTTCATGGAGAACCTGGTTTTCAGTCCTCACCGGTGATATCTGAGTAGGAGGATCTGGAAGACTGGGTGGCTCAGCAAACCGGACAGGACTCAAGGCCTGCAATGTACAATCCAAAAAAAGACAAAAATCACAATGTGCTTTTTTCAGTTAAAGACACATGTTGTTCTAATCTCAGCACTTGCAGTTAGCAGTTATCATTGCATTGATACCAATCACTTGTTGAAGTCACTATGAAATCAAAATGGACAATTCTTGTTTTTTATGGAATATTTGCAGTCTTTTTATTTATTTATTAATGTGCCCTCATAATCTTTAATCAAAATAACTTCCCCTCCCTCTTGCAGTGACATTCTTTTCTCTGATAATGTGTTTACTGCTGCGAGGGCGGGACAATCTGTCACTCACGAGATCGACCAACAGCAAAAACCACAACCATCCCACCATCCAATTCCCAATGGACAAAATCAAGTCCTGCCCTAAATGTTTTCTTGTTTGAGAAGCCGCCGCACTGATGCACATAACTAGTGGTGGGAAGTTAGGATCATTTTACTGACTCTTATCTTTAAACCTTGTTTATCAAAATGAACAAATCTTTTTTCAAGTCATTTTGTTCATTTCAGCAGAATGTAATTAAAATGGCCATTAATGTTAATGGCCAAATACCCCCAACACATCTACTTACTTGTTCATCAAATTTTGAATAAGAAAAAAACTATAATGAATATATAACTATAATGGCCAAATTATAAGAAACAGAAAACGATTTGTTCATTGCTTATCTGGCCTTTCAGGCTATGAAGTCTGTTAGTTTACCTCACTACCCGATCCGAGTGGTTCGTTTTTTTGTCACATCACATCCCCATAAGCTGAAGCTATGTAGTCGGTACCAGAAACAGAATTGATTAGTTCACCTCTCGAGTCTTCTGGTTTGAGTTGTTCATTCTTTTGTCACATTACTGCATGTTGTTATTATATGTAGGTATCTTTGCTTTATCAAAGTGATTTTACCCATCACAATAATAAGGTTTAAAGCATTTCCCAACTCTTTATCACATTCAATGCTATTGAAAAGAACCATCATTACAGAAATTTACAAAGTTATGAGCTGGAAGAAATAAAAAAGCTACAATTTGAGACCAGAAACGCATCCGTTACAGTTACTCGGTCAACACCAAATTAACCAATCACTCTCTGAAACCACTTATAGTTCCGAAGTCATATTAAAGATTCGTTAAAAATGAACAAATCGTTCATAATCGACCCATCACTACACGTCACGGAATAAAACGGAATAAAAGACTGTCACAACTTCCGTTTCATGTTGACTTAAATCCAGTTCAGATGAGGACTCTTTTGAATAGAAATCTAATTTACTATTTACTGAATAGTGCACAGTATATATATAGCCTGGCTCCGCCCTACTACGTACTTTCGCTCAATTTGAATTTTCCTTCAGTACGTCTGGGTTTGCTGTATATTCCTGGGTTTTCTCAGATAAATTTTTTACCGGTCCAATCAGCGAACAGAGGGAGGGGCTGAGAACGATGACATTGAGGTGCGCTAGTTTGAGTTGTAGACATACAACACAACCAAACGTTAGTGATTGGTTCATTTGGCAGATCCAGAGTGACTCTGGGCAGATCCAATAGTTTTAAACTTCAACAGAGTACCCACCTTTCAAGGAAGTTAACGCTTGTCAATGGAGAGTGGCCAGACTACAAATTAAATGTGTACGAGAGTCTGCTAGGACCAGGCTACAGTATATAGTACATACATACTGCCTACTATTAAAAAAATAGTATGTGATCGTGAACCACAAGTCACTATGCAATGTGGTTGCAATGGTTTCCATATAGTCATTTTTGTACTTTAAATTAGGCTAATTTGGTTTCAAATTCAAAATGCACATGCTGTGTACATTATACACATAGAAGTATGCTGCTATTCCAAACATTTGTCTGCCAATTGCAATCTACAACCAATGAAAGCGTCACAAAATACATAAAGAAACATAAAACAAAGTGTAATGCAAAGTCACTTCTCTCACCAGCCTTCTTTGTTGCTTTGGGATTTTTCTGGATCTAGATGGGCTGTAGTGGCTCCTGGACAAAGGAGGGTCTGGAGGAAATGGATTCCGTCTTGTGAAAACAGCTCCACTGCTAAAAAAAGAGAAAGTGTTTAAATCAACCTGATGTAATCCAGTTTAATCTGATACTCCGAGAGCATTTGACATCCAACCCACCTTGATCTCATAGTTTTCATGCAAACCAGTTCTGCTCATTAAAAACAAAAGACGCAAGTGGAGTTTCATCATGTAGGATCCATGAATATCTAATTAAAGACACAATTTAGTGAAACTGCATTATGATTCGAAAGACAGTGTGTCCCGTTTGTGTTGCACAAGCGTGGACTGCATCTTAACCGTCGCGTGAGTACGTTACGTTACTAAGGGATAATTAAACGGTCTTTTAGCACAGTATTTATTAAGATATACGCTATTTTAAATCTTAAAAACACATATCCGAATATAAACACAATCGTATTGCAAATGTGTTGTATAGTCTGATATTTCTTCAAGAAAGTATCTCCGCTTACTTTTCGAATTGTGTGACCGTGTTGTATCCTGGGATATGCAGTCCGAACACTGTTATTTACATTGTTGTGGAAAACAGCTGACCAACCAATCACGTTTAGTATTTTGTGATCGACAGCCATTTGAACCAATAAGAGCGATGCTCTCTCGTCCGCTGCAGCCAATGAGGAGCCGGGAATCTCATTGCGCGCGGAAGAGGAAAGTCGGATTGTGACAGAAGCGTCTCGTCGCCAGTCTTTCTGCTAAGGATTGAAAGGTGAATAACGTGTTGTTTGGTGTTTATAAAGTATTTCTACCTTCCCAAGTTATATTTTTTACTGTATTGTGTTTTTGTTTAGGCATTTGTGAAGTCGGTGAAGAGTTTAAATGCCGTTAATCAGGAAATTAAGTGGTTTTCTAGCTAGCTAACGACAGCTGTTTATATCATTGTAACTTAGCTGATTAGCAAAATAGTACTGTTTTTTTTTCTTGACACCTGTGATTTCCCTTTTTCAAACTTTTCTAGTGATTTACCGAAAAATTTAACTATCTATATATCTATTTATATATCTGTACATCTATATATATATATAGATATAACGTTATATATATATATACACACACACACACACACACGATTATATTTGTGTGTGTGTGTGTGTGTGTGTGTGTGTGTGTATATATCTAATATTATTATTTTATTTTAATTTTTTTTCACATATACATACACACACACACACACACATACAAATATAATTGTTTCAAATCATTGTAATAATAATTTAAATAATTGCAGATGGAAAAAAAGAAGGGTCTGAAATTAACTAGGGCTTGGGACATAAAAATGGCAAAAATGCCCCAATGTTTGGGACATTTTTATATGTAGGTGCCTCATATTTGTAATATGCCCTCAAGATAGCATATCAAATTGCAGCATTTCCACTTCATTTTATATTAATTTCATTGTAATTTAATTGATCGTTTCAATTATATTAGTCATAAGCAAGTACTAAATCATCATATGAATGATATTACAGGTAAATAATCCCTGTTGTTGAAGGATCACTCTGTCACAATGCTTCACTGTAAAATCAAGACTGAAAAAACAGGTAAGGTTGCAAACAAAAGTTTCTGGTTACATTTCTGTTTTAGTACATGGTGTGTCCCTGAAAAAAATTATTTCATTTATGTGGTAAAAATGGTTCTTTTGCAGATGCTGGGGCTCGAAACCGCCTTGATGCAGTATTGCAAGGTCTGGTTGAGAGGAGTGACAGTGAGAGGTTAGTGCTTTAATATGGCAAGAGCATTGAAAGCTTCAGGCTGTAAAAACGAAGCTGCAAATGGACCTCATGCAATTAAAGCTTATTAGTGATGAGTCCACTTTTGAAGACTCAGTTATCCAGAATGTCTAGCAACCAGTGTTGGGAAGGATACTTTCAAAATGTATTTCGTTACAGAATACATGCCCGAAAATGTAATTTGTAACGTATTCCGTTACGTTACTCAATCGGAGTAACGTATTCTGAATACTTGGATTACTTCCACATTGAATTGCATTTTATAAGTGTAGGAATGCGGAATGGTGATGCGGTGGTGACGCGTTGTAACATGTGGCGCTGCCAATAAAGCACCTAAAAGCTGTCACAACGAACCGGCAAAAGTAATGCTTATGAATATATAAAATATAGCAATAGACATTTTAATTGTTTATTAATAAACAAGTGTTTTCTGTGTAACTGTCACCTGCAAAGACGAAGTTGACGATGCTGACTCGCGATCTTTGCAGTATGCTAGTGAACGCGCCAGAGAGAAATGCACTTTTCATACGGATTACATGCAGAGAGTAGGCTAGTCTGTTTTCTTTCATTTTGAATTGTCCTGTTTAAAAGTAGACATGTCTGTGACTGTGAGGCAAGTATAATCTTACGCTAAGTTTCGGTTCATTTATGAGACAAGCTCCAGTTCACGCGCCAGCGCCTCCATGTCGTGATTATATATTTGCTATATTTACTTCTTATTTATTAAATCCAGCCAATTGGTTGATGAAACATTTATTAAAATTAAGATACAATTAATACAAAACGAAATTCACTTTAAAGAAAGGCTTTGCTTTCTGTTTGAGGCCTCTGGAAAAGTTTTAAAGCAGTCTTTTAGTGCCGCTTTCAGAGCGCGCACGTCTGTAACATTGTTTTTTCCTTATAAATGTGAACGCGAAAAATTTAATAAAATGAATATTTTATGTTCTGTGGAGAGCCAACCCTTCCTCATCCGGTGGGTAGTAGGCCTATTACTTTTGGTTTCAGCAGTGTATTTCACAGAAGTAGGCTAGGCTACTAAAAATATTTTGCCACCTAAAAGTTAAAGATTTTTTTGTGTCACGCATGTTTATTTCCCTCAAATTAGATAGAAAACGCATGTGTAGACAGATATTTTTCTAATGTCTGGACTCCTTTATTAGGGAGTATGGATATAAACAGACGTTTTTAAATATATTAGTAAATGCATTTTCTGAGAATTTCTATTTCAAGTTATTTCAAGTTTTGACTGCAAATGTCACATTCATAACGCTGGAATTGCCCGATTTCAAATTATTTATTTTGTAGTGTAGGTCTACATATTTTATAATGTTAACTTCAAATAAGTGGTAGCATTAGATCTGGACGGGAAGGATAACTCTGGGAGTTGGAAGGGGTGTGTCGCATGCCGAGTTGCCTTAATTTATTTCGTGAATAAACTCATGAAACAAAGAAGTATCGTAATGTAATCCCTTGATTTCAACAATGTAACTGTATTCTAAATACCAACTATTTAAATTGTAACTGTAACGGAATACAGTTACTCATAATTTGTATTCTGAATACGTAACGCCTGTACATGTATTCCGTTACTCCCCAACACTGCTAGCAACATATACTTCTAGTATAATCACTGTGATCTGCTGTGTCCTTTTGTTGTTATTTGACATTAGTGATTGCATTGTGTTTGAGCAATTGCACAGCTGTAAAGTTTGATCCGACTGTGTTGCACCTGTGTCTTAACCACTAACCAGGTGCAACATTATAGTAATTTGTCTGTTAAGTGCTGCAAGATGTAAAATACAGCCAATCAGAACATGATTGATGTATGATCTACAGTTTCAGTGACTATAAGTGCCTAGACTTTTATATTCAATAAGTGTTTATGCGTCATTCATCACAGTGTTTTACTTAAACATATTGTTGAAAAATATGAACTATATTATTGTATAATTCTATTTATAAAATTGTATATTTGGATAAACAACTTTACCTGCATACATACAGGTACAGTATACTCACATAAAGCGATACACCTATGAGCCAAAACATTATGATGTATAGCTGCCTAATGTGCTGTTGGTCCTGCATGTGCTTGCAAAACACATTGTGCCCATTGTAGCGCTTTCGACGATGGACAGGGGTCACCATAGGCACTCTGATTGGTTCATGCATTTCATGTGAAAAGTCTGGGGAGTAAAATTAAAAATGTACTAGCCAATGGCGACTCAAGCTTCATTGTGTCCATAGAGGGTTGTGTTGGCTCGGACCAGATGGGATAGCCTTCATTGCCCTCGTGCATCAATGAGCCTTGGGCACCCAACACCCTGTCGCCGGTTTGTGGTTTGTCTCCCTCGGACATTGTTGGTAAATTCTCACCACTGCCGTCCGAGAGCAATCCACAAGCCTTGCCATAACAATTTGGCCCTTGTCAAAGTCACTCAGATCTTTATTAAAATCATCAAACGTGTTGATTACGATAACTGATTGTTTGATTGTCATCTAATCTACCCAGGCCTTAATATGTGGCCTTGTTAGGAGATGATCAATGATATTCGCGTCACTTGGGACTAGTCATAATGTTTTAACTCAGCAGTGTATGCTAAATCTCAGCTTCTTGATTGTTTATATCGTCGTGATGTAAACGCCCAGCTCTAATCTGCTAAATGTGACTGGAAGTGATTTAGGGAGTCTAGATTCTCTGAACATAATTACCATTTATGGTGTTTCAAAGGTTATGTTTTTCCACTGTGACTGAGCTCAAAAAAGTACTTCGGATACTATTGATTAATTTCTTTGTTACAATCCATTTGTATTTCTGATGTCTGGGTAATTACCATCCTGATGTTCTGTGATAATTTACTGCTATAATTATGTTCTGGACATACTCTCAGCATGTTTTAGTTTTTTAAGGAAAATCACATTAGTGGTCATCAGCACTAATGCTAATTTGTTCCCTGAGAACCTTGCAAAGTATTCAGATAAATGATTCAGGAATAGGAAATTGGTAATATTTTAATGAGTAAATATTGACAATAAATGGCTTTCAGAAATTAAGCTGCAGTTGTTTTGGGGAAATTGGCATCTGTATAATCCTCTGTGTTTTTTCCTTCCTTTTCCTGCACAGAGATCAGAATGAAGAGGATTCTGGGAAAATGGTGGCAGACTCTTTGAGCAAGTATGCACATACAGGATTTGAATGTTACTGCTATAAACACCGTCTTCTCCTAACTAGAAATATGTAAATGTGTAAGATTAATTTAACAGTCATATGTAATGCAGAATTTATTTATTTATTTTATTTATTTATTTTTTTTGCAGGGATTTGTCACCTTCTTCTGCAGGGAAAAGGCAAGGAATCTTCTGGCTAGTATTTTATGGTTTAAAAATGTTTCTCAATGTATCTGATCTGAAATGTTCTCTTTTTAATCAGAGTAATGGGCATTTTGACCAAACAGCCTCTGTAGACCCTTTAAGATAGAGATCTTTATTTTATTTTTAATTTTTTTATTTATGTGCACCAATATAACAATGTATAGCAATAAAATACTATCCATATAAAAATTAATGGCCAAAAAAAAAGCTATATTGCTTAAAGTAGAAATTGCACAAATGAGAAATTGTCATTTACTCACATTTACTGTCGTTCTTAACCCATAAGACTTTCGTTCATCTTTGAAACACAAATTAAGATATTTTAATGAAATCTGAGCGATTTCTGTCCCTCCATTGACAGTCTACGCTACCACTTTGACGCTTCAAAAAATTAAATTCATAAAGAGATTGAAAAACTAGTCCATATGAATTGAGCGGTTTATTCCAAATTTTCTGAAGAGACATGATCACTTTATATGATGAACAGATTGAATTTAGGCTTTTATTTACGTAAATATATCAATGCACACTTCAGTTATATTAAATTGAAGCTTAAACATGCTTGCTTGACGTGCAAGTTTGAGCTTCAGCAAGAACCAATGAGGTTCATTCTCGTGTTACGCAGCACGTTTGAGCTTCAGCAACAACCAATGAGGTTCGTTCTCGTGTTACGCAGCACGTTTGAGCTTCAGCAAGAACCAATGAGGTTCGTTCTCGTGTTACATAGCACGTTTGAGCTTCAGCAAGAACCAATGAGCTTCATTCTCGTGTTACGCAGCACATTTGAGCTTCAGCAACAACCAATGAGGTTCGTTCTCGTGTTACACAGCACGTTTGAGCTTCAGCAAGAACCAATGAGCTTCATTCTCGTGTTACGCAGCACATTTGAGCTTCAGCAAGAACCAATGAGGTTCGTTCTCGTGTTACACAGCACGTTTGAGCTTCAGCAAGAACCAATGAGGTTCGTTCTCGTGTTACGCAGCACATTTGAGCTTCAGCAACAACCAATGAAGTTCGTTCTCGTGTTACGCAGCACGTTTGAGCTTCAGCAAGAACCAATGAGGTTCATTCTCGTGTTACGCAGCACAAATGAGCTTCAGCAACAACCAATGAGGTTCGTTCTCGTGTTACGCAGCACGTTTGAGCTTCAGCAAGAACCAATGAGGTTCATTCTCGTGTTACGCAGCACGTTTGAGCTTCAGCAACAACCAATGAGGTTCGTTCTCGTGTTACACAGCACGTTTGAGCTTCAGCAAGAACCAATGAGGTTCATTCTCGTGTTACGCAGCACGTTTGAGCTTCAGCAAGAACCAATGAGGTTCATTCTCGTGTTACGCAGCACAAATGAGCTTCAGCAACAACCAATGAGGTTCGTTCTCGTGTTACGCAGCACGTTTGAGCTTCAGCAAGAACCAATGAGGTTCATTCTCGTGTTACGCAGCACGTTTGAGCTTCAGCAACAACCAATGAGGTTCGTTCTCGTGTTACACAGCACGTTTGAGCTTCAGCAAGAACCAATGAGGTTCATTCTCGTGTTACGCAGCACGTTTGAGCTTCAGCAACAACCAATGAGGTTCGTTCTCGTGTTACACAGCACGTTTGAGCTTCAGCAAGAACCAATGAGGTTCATTCTCGTGTTACGCAGCACGTTTGAGCTTCAGCAACAACCAATGAGGTTCGTTCTCGTGTTACGCAGCACGTTTGAGCTTCAGCAACAACCAATGAGGTTCGTTCTCGTGTTACGCAGCACGTTTGAGCTTCAGCAAGAACCAATGAGGTTCGTTCTCGTGTTACACAGCATGTTTGAGCTTCAGCAAGAACCAATGAGCTTCATTCTCGTGTTACGCAGCACATTTGAGCTTCAGCAACAACCAATGAGGTTCGTTCTCGTGTTACGCAGCACATATGAGATTCAGCAAGAACCAATGAGGTTCCTTCTCGTGTTACGCAGCACGTTTGAGCTTGAACCAACTAGTTGAACTAGTTTTACAATCTCTTAATGAATTTCTTGAAGCTACAAAATGGTAGTTGCACAAAAATTCAGATTTCATTAAAATATCTTCATTAGTGTTTTGAAGATGAACGCAGGTCTTACGGGTTTGGAAGGACATGACGGTGAAAGTAATTGATGACATTTTTTCATTTCTGTGTGAACAAACCCTTTAATTTTATATTGGCTGCAAAATCATTGCAAATATATCAATCAATATGTAGCCTAGCCTTACTACCAGCTGCGTGTGAACCACTTAAAGCTCTTCAGCATTTGAGGGTGCTTTGCAAATATTTACAATAGTAATACTTACAAAACAGCATTAATTCCTAAATGTTTTTTTTAGAGTTTCCTGTAAGAGCCTCTTATTTCATTCACAGACCATCATCACGATTCCCACAACACAGAAGGAAGAAGCGTAAAGAGATGGATGATAGTCTGGCAGAACCTAACCAGCACAAACAAAGTAATTGCTAGATCACAAAAGCCTCTACGCTTTGTCTACTGCTCTCATGTTGGGAAAGTAACATTTAGAAACAGCCAAACTAGGGTATATTGCTTTTCACATTGGCAAGTAATTTTGCCTTATCTACTAGCTGGTGTTACAGGCAGCTGCTCATTTTATCTTTTTTTTTGTGTGTGTATGTATATTTAGTCAAAGTAACAAAATAAGGAAAAGAGCAAATGATGATATAGGATGAATTCAGGTCATTTTGAAATTAATTATATAAATGTATACTGGTAACATTTATCTCTGATTAACATTGGTTTTCATACCAGAGGACATTCTGTGGTCAAGTTAAGGGAATTAAATGGAATTTTGACTTTTTCTTATCTTCATCTCATGAGACCCATTTCCTGTTTCTTACGTGCTCCACATCTCATCTTCTCCATCAGATGCGTACATTATCAAGTTATTTGACCGCAGTGTGGACTTGGCTCAGTTCAGCACCACCACTCCGCTGTATCCCATTTGTCGGGCGTGGATGAGAAACAACCCCTCTATGCGAGAGAGAACTGCGCCCAGTCCCCCTCACAGCTCCGGGGAGGACGAGGTCACACCTAGCATTTACTTTGCACATCCTTTTCAGATCATTGAACTACTCAAAATAATACGGTTATATTTAAGTCTATAACTGCACTTTGAAGATGGGCATATTCCATTTATTTAGCTAAATTCTCTCTGACATTGCTATTTGTCACTGAAAATGACAAACAAAATCTTGCTTACAGTAATGTAATTACTGGGACAATAATGAAATGTGAAGTTCATATTTTTGTTAGAGCACTTGCATAAATTATGTACTAAAAATGTGTAGGTTTAAAATGTCTAAATCATCTTTTTGAAGTGGGAATATTTTTCTTGGTGGATGAACATCTGTTTATATAATTCTGGCAATGAAGTTCCTTGCAAAAAATGTCTCATGATCCAAGATGAATGAAAAATGTCATTTCGACCTAAATAGTAAATGTCTTTAGTCAAGATAAATGTTTTAGTAAAAGAATATTTATTTGGCTAAAAAATCAAGTTCTCATGGAGTCTAATGACTCGGAGAGGTCAAGTCAAGACCCCTGATGTAAACAGATAGTTATCAAGCACCCTTACATATGGTTATTGTAGTGTTTATTTGGGTGATTGTTGCACTATAGACTTCCTTTGCAAGGGCATCGCTGTAAAAGCATTTATAATTGTTTTTACAAAATCAGTATCTTTGTAAATAATGTCAGACTGCTAGTTGTATTTAACTTGACCTTCACCTCATTCTTCTCTAATTGAAGTTTGTCCTTATTAAAAGCACGTCTTGGCCCACTGCAGCATAAGATCTATCTTAGATAACTATTCAGTTACCTTTTTAGTTGTGGAGTTCAAAGCTTGTTGTTAAATGTTGTTATTAATAATCCTGCAACATCTGGCTTCACTTTCCCCTCTGAATTCAATTACCCAGTTGAGAAATAAATTCATCTTTTTCCGTTGAATTCCCCTGGCTTCCTTTCACAACTAAGGATTGTCCTTGGCTTCACTTCTTTGAAAAATAGAGTAATTTATGCCACAACAAGCATCACAGTTGAGGGAAACTGCTCTTTGATTCTTATTCTTTCAGATGACTGACATGCTGAATGGCAAAGGACAGAACGTGTGCAGGCTTCCTCCGCCTGTTTCCTGTCCAGTAGGTTCAGCTGGTGAACCTGTTAATCTCAGAATTCCACCTGTAGAGAAACCAGCAGAGAGCCAG